>OX465547.1:1239803-2479607 GCA_950022955.1 Xestia ashworthii
AATATAATATCCTTTAAGTACTGGACAATAAATGTCCAATGGTTAATTATTAACCATTTTGTGTTGCGTGTGGGCGGGAGGTAATCAAAACATCGTCGAGACAATGTATATTATCTTTTAACATTCAAGTATCAAGTAGGCAGGGTATAGTTCGTCACAATTGCTGCGTAGTGCTACTATGAGCGGTGATTACACAGTCCTAATTCGATAAATAGGCCTCCTTGGTCCCCTCGCGCACAGCTTTCGGCTTTCGGCCGCGCGCTTCGCCGGTAACTACTAACGCAATTTATTACTTGATTGCGACGTTTGTTTTCAAATGCAACTTGTTATTGTGCGAACATCAGAATTATAGGGCGACGGGCAACTATTTTTTAGAATTAATTATGATTACAGTTAGTTTAGAATTTTCGGATGTGTTTTATATTAAAAATCATAATACTTAAAGTACCTACTTACGGGATTATATCCGTGATTTTCTTTTGTTTCTGTGAGCTCCCGATATTTCGACGCTATTGCAAGGATATAATCCCGTAAGTACTTTAAGTGTAGTGAAAAACCGTGAAATTCTAAAACAGTGCAAAAATCATAATACGAGTATCATACCTACAGCACATTAAGGAAAAAAAATGTTTCTAGATCAAAGAATACAATTACCACATCTGCCTGACTCCCAAGGTATGTGTAACAGATTGCTACAACGCGGCTACGAGATTACTACGATGCGTCTAAGACTCTGCTACGACTCGTCTACGAGACGGTTACGACAAGTCTACGACTCTGCTACGATATGTCTACGAGACTGTTATGACACGTCTACGACTCTGCTACGACTCGTCTACGAGACGGCTACGACAAGTCTACGACTCTGCTACGATATGTCTACGAGACTGTTAGGACACGTCTACGACTCTGCTACGACTCGTCTACGAGACGGCTACGACATGTCTACGACTCTGCTACGATATGTCTACGACACTGTTAGGACACGTCTACGAGTCTGTTACGACACGTCTACGAGACTCCAACGACGGGTCTACGAAGCACTAGTTGGATTTTTTAATCTTGGAAGTACTACGTTTTCGTGGTCACAGCCGGGAGCAAAATCTAGTTACTTTAAAAAATACATAATTATTTTAATTTAAGGTACCTACAGATTTATTATTATGTTTTTAACCGACTTCAAAAAAGAAGGAGGTTGACTGTATGTATTTATTTATGTATGTTTACCGATTTCTCCCCTATTTGTGGACCGATTCTTAAAATTCAAGTTTTTTTAAAGAAACTACTCCTGAGATGGTCTCGTATAAATTAGGAGAAGATTTGATGCTGATCATCGGAAATATACAATGGAACTCTTCAATAATAGACGGCAACTCACGTGATTACTACAATTACTTTGTTGAATATTGTTTATACATATTGTTTTTACATCTTGACGTAACATCACGCCTGTATGCTCTGAGGAGGACGCAGATATGTACAGTACACCCGACAGTTAGGTATGTTAAGTTCCATTTTATTGGGGATAACCCTATTACCATTAAATGTATTGTTATCAAAAAATTAATGCACAGCAAATATTTGTAAGTATAGGTTAGTAAAACTAAAACTGGAAAAATAAAAAAAAAACTCTTTAGAGTTTGGTGGCTTTTGTCTGTTTGATTCAGTTTTTTTGCCGCCGACTTCAAAAGCTAAAGTTATTTTTCATGTTTTAGTGTTTTTGAAGTTGGTTTTAGTGGTTGAGATCTGTCTGTCAGTCTTGAAAAAGGGCCATATTTGAAATAGGTGCTTACTTCAAATTACATTAAACTTTATCATAGTTGGAGTGGCCTTTACTTATACTTACACCGTTCTCAAAGCAGTTCATTATAGTGTTTATTGTTATTACGGCAATATAACCGGACTGTTACCGGAATGTTCCCGCGTGCCGGGCGAGTGGCAGACCAGCGAAGTAGCGGCCCATTGTCGATGCAGCACTACGTCTCCGCGATGGTCGCTGACGGTCTGCGCACAATCACACCGAAGCTCACAGCCGCTTGCAGCTGATTCAACCTTTCAGTGGAATGATGTACAATTCTTTAGTGGTGTCAGAGACTTGATAAAGTAAAAGATTATAGTCATGAGCAATGCGACTGTTATAAAAGTTTATTCAGGGCTGCTTGCAAGAGTTACTCGTATATCAATCACAAGCTTTTAATTCAACACTGCAGACTAATGTTAGGTACAATAATTAGGTAGATTCGCTCGCTTACGGGTGACACGAGAGAATTTAGTGTGCGGTATGGTGCCGACTGGCTCGGCGTGGTCCAGCGTGGCCTTACGTGGTCGAGCGCATGCGCACGCGCCCGCTACGCTTCGTTACCAATAAGCATGATTTAGCTGATCGCGATCTGACACACCGCGCGCCGCCCGCGCCCCTCTCCTGGTCCCGCCGCTCGACACACCACTCCCGCGCACGATTTACAACCGCATACCGATTTTAGGAACGTAAGCCCACCTTGATTTACATCCCCGATAGCGCTGCGTATCCCGGACTGTTTTTCAATTACGTTACATTGTGACACCGCACACCGCTTATAGAGTTCCGAATGGCGAGGCGCTCGGCTCATCGCCTGTCCGACCCCAGGCAGAACTAAAAGGATTTTAATAACTCAAGCCGCACTAAATCAAAATTTGATTATGAGAATACTGCAAAAAGCGCGACGGCGAGCTACGTTCCGTTTCGCGGCCATAACTCAGCGGTCGGGCGTTGATAACAGCTTAAAATGTTGTCGGATGTTGTTGAAAAAACTGGGTTTCATTATGAGGGTAATTTATTCGCTGTACAACTACTAAATATCTAAGTATTACAATGAAGTGGTTTAATGCGGCCGGACGGAGCTGCCGCTCGAAAAAACCTTCTCATTCAGAAACGATGTGTGTAGGCTGCGCTGCGCTGTAGGTACCGTCGGGAGAATAGGCGCTTCGTGCGACTGGAAGCAGATTAGGCTTTAGTCGTTGAAAGGTTAGATAGTGTTGCAACATATCGGTAAATATCGGCCAAGGAAATCACTGCAATATCAAAGAACGCACTTATTGCCTAGACCTACTTCTTAGAGCTGCCACAGTAAATTACTTAGACATACGCAGTTGTCTTGCGTGTTCCGTTATTTACAGGTTATTCTGTCAAGCAATGTCTTTGAGCTTCAACAGCTCGTCTGAGTGGTGTTCTGTTACGTTCATAGAACAGTTAATACAAGTGGGAATACCGTATCTCTGCAATGGCTTCATTGCGTGCATAAATTGTTGGTCCTCTTATCGAGCTTATGCGGACCGTACCCGCGAACAAATAGCAATAAATACGAGGCTCCATATATCTGTCGGCACAGGCCGCGTTATTTACGACGCCGGCCGAATAAATCGCGCCCTGTGTAAACACCCGCACCCCTCCCCCCTCTCCACCGTCCTGCTCGACCCCCCCCCCCCGTGTACCCTGGCAACCGCGACGGTGGATCATAGCCAATAGGAGGCTCGGCAAACAGCTCAGAAAGAACTAAATCTTTGGAAAGCTAAGCATCAACATCTACTCTAATGATTCCCGGTATCGCTTATTACTACTCGTACTACTTAACTAGCTGTCAGGAGAAGTATTTTGTACGTCAATAAAAGGGCCGTGTCTCATCAAAATGTAATCCTCCTCTATGCGCAGCTATATTTTATCGATAGTCGCACGCAAGTTGCAATCAGCGAAAAATAATAATTCGCCTAATGAGAGCTAAAGGATTTATGTTAATATTGAGCAGCTACTGGTGCGCTGCGCACCGCACAGAGCCACGCCATGATTGGCGCGCACGGAATACCAAAAGGAATTATTATTCAAAAGGATTACAGAATTGGCTCTCGGCTGAATGAATGACAATTGTTTAGTTAGGTCCGGGGTTCGATTCCCGCTCATCAGCGCTCGGTGGCGCGGAGGCGCCTCATTACGCGCTGTGTTATTCAAATGTATTCGGTTTAGCCGTGGCCGGGGGCGCGCGGGTAGCGCGGCGCGGTGGTCGGGGGGAGGGGAGGCTCTGCACACCGCTAAAACATATTTATTGGGACTGCTCATAGACATACATAGTCGGGCTCCTGGCGACGTCCGTTATTTGTCATCATTACAACGTGTAGCCTTACGCTTTATTGAATCTCTCAGTAGTAAATTAATGGGCTTAATCAAGGAGCTATCTGCGATATGAATTTGTGTTCAACTCGATGGATATTATCGGCCATTCATCTCAATGAGGGTTGTTTTGCTATCGTTATTTGGTCATTGACACAAACGTTCTCCGGCGGAGGTATATTTAGTCCGAGGTTGTTGACTTAAGCAGCTCAAGGGTTTTATGATAGACCTTCATTTGATAGCCAGTGACAGATCTGAAGTCAAATATAATTTCCATAAAGTATTATCAATAGTGTTGAGAACGGAGAGCTCAGGTGACAACTCTTTATGATCAGGCACACTAATCTATGCTCCTGACTGACTTGAAAATTGTGTATTCCAAAACTCTAATAGAAATCAGGTTGGATGTTAGGTTTATCATTAATGTCTTGATAATAACAAGACCTTCCTGTGATACCAAACACGTGATGATTATCTTAGTTAATTTTTTTCGAGGTCACAATCTTAGGTTTAAAATCCGTCATCTAAAATTTTGATATGTGTTACCCGGGCCAAAATAACTAATCGATTAACACCTTACTCATCAAAATAACTAATCGATTAACACCTTACTCATCAAAATAACTAATCGATTAACACCTTACTCATCAAAATCGGATGAATAGTTTAGGCGCTACGGTGGACCATACGTAAATACAAACATACATACGACTGCTCTACTACTAACTACTACTAATCATAAGCCTTCCGGCTTTGCCGTAGTCGGGTAATTAGAAAAATAATAAAATCTAACAATCGCTAATAACCTCACAGTCACTTCACTTCACAACTATATCCAAAAGCGTTAAGTGTGAACTTAGTTTTTTTTCCCCCATTCTTTCCGCTTCTCTCGATGTCATGCTTCTTCTCAAACAATGAAGCCTTCCAAGGCATCCTGCCATCTTCTCCTCGGTCTGTAGCACACCCGTCTAACTGTCTATCTCCTCCTCGGTCTGTAGCACCCCCGTCTAACTGTCTATCTCCTCCTCGGTCTGTAGCACCCCCGTCTAACTGTCTATCTCCTCCTCGGTCTGTAGCGCCCCCGTCTAACTGTCTATCTCCTCCTCGGTCTGTAGCACCCCCGTCTAACTGTCTATCTCCTCCTTGGTCTGTAGCACCCCCGTCTAACTGTCTGTCTATCCGTGTTACCAGTTTTTAGCAAGGTTTTTGAAAAAGTAATGCTTAATCAAATGCTTTATCATTTTAACACCAACAGAATCTTACATGATCAACAGTATGGTTTCACCAAGGGACGTTGTACAACTGACGCCGGTGTAACCCTATTAAAGCACATATTTGCTGCGTGGGAAGAGTCCCAAGACGCAATAGGAATTTTCTGTGATCTCTCCAAAGCTTTTGATTGCGTAAATCATGACACATTACTTTTGAAACTGGAGCATTACGGACTGGGTAAACTTGCACTTAGCCTGCTAAAATCTTATTTGAGCGATAGAAAACAACATGTTCAAATAAATGGTGTTAATTCACAGGGTTTGAATGTAAAAATGGGGGTTCCGCAAGGCTCAATATTGGGTCCTTTCCTTTTTTTAGTATATATAAATGATCTACCCTATTTGTTGAAACACTAACCTCAAAATATGGTGTTGTTTGCTGATGACACTTCTCTAATTTTTAAGATAAATAGACGGGGCCAAAATCTAGATGACGTGAATGATGCCCTACTTCAGGTCCAAAATTGGTTCACAGCAAACAATTTGGTATTGAATGAAAAAAAAACTAAATGCATAAGATTTTCATTACCGAATGTTAAAAGTAGTGATTGTGAGATAATATTGAATAAAGAGAAACTCGAATTCGTAGATAAAACGGTTTTCCTGGGGCTTACGCTTGATTCAAGGCTACAATGGGGTTCTCATTTAACATCTCTTGCGGGGCGCTTAAGTTCAGCAGCATATGCCATTAGAAAAATCCGTCAATTCACTGATGTAGATACCGCTAGACTGGTCTATTTTAGTTACTTCCATAGTATAATGTCTTACGGTATTTTGCTATGGGGACGGGCTGCTGATATTGAGTCTATATTTATTCTGCAGAAAAGAGCCATCAGAGCCATATACAATCTTCGTAGGCGCGATTCTCTAAGGGAACTTTTTAAGGATATTGGCATCATGACGGTTCATTGCCAATACATCTACGAAAACATAATGTACGTTAGAAAAAATCTGCATTTTTTCGGTAAAAGAGGCGACAGACACAATTACAGTACTAGAAATAGGGACCAACTAGTTCAGCCAGGCTTTAGACTCGCTAAAGTAGACTCATCTTTCATGGGGTACTGTTTGAGATGCTATAATAAAATTCCACAAAGTATTCTTGGAATGAATGAGACTAAATTTAAAACATGCATTAAACGCACACTATGTAAGCAAGCATATTACAACTTGAGCGATTATATCGCTGATAAAAATGCTTGGCTCAATGCTGGTCCTGCTCCACAAGGACAGGGGCTCAAAAATTGATAGCATTAAATGGTATTGTTGGAGCTGCTGAAGATTGTACAACTATCTTTGCATTGTATAGATTCAATCTATTTAGTATTATATAAACGCATAGCCCATATTGTGTGAATACTATGTACTAGAAAGCTATCATTCACTGGAAACCTACTTTAGTTTTTGACTTGAATGTGCCCTGGCGGTTGAGAGTATGTCATGCTCACTCAAATGTCTCGCTGATCATGGCGCGTGTGTCGGACCATTTAGTTCCCTTCAAAATGGTTGAGCTGAATGGTGCTGATCCATGCGTCATGTGCGTGAACGGGCGCTGTCAGTTGTGACTGGTCATCTCTTGGTCGCCATGGTTTATTTGAATGGTTTATTTGAATTAATTATTTTGTTTTTGAGTTGTATTTTGTTTTTGTTTGGCTATGGACACTTTTAACGTGCACATCTTGCTACATTGTTCTCACATAGTATAACATCTCAACATGAATGATGTAACCAGGATTTTGTAACAATATTTTGATTTAAAAGAGTGTCCATGGAGTTTCTTGCCCGTTCTTCTCCATAGAGATCTACGCTAGGGAATGGGCAACTACAGTACTTTCACAGTTTTTATGTCTTGTGACTGGGACTGTAGCTACATTTAATTTTCATCTTTGTTTCGACAATTCAAAAGTGCCTGTTATTGGCCTACTTGAAATAAATGCTTTGATTGATTTTGATTTTTGATTTTATCTCCTCCTCGGTCTGTAGCACCCCCGTCTAACTGTCTATCTCCTCCTCGGTCTGTAGCACCCCCGTCTAACTGTCTATCTCCTCCTCGGTCTGTAGCACCCCCGTCTAACTGTCTATCTCCTCCTCGGTCTCTAGCGACCCCGTCTAACTGTCTATCTCCTCCTCGGTCTGTAGCGACCCCGTCTAACCTTCTATCTCCTCCTCGGTCTCTAGCGCCCCCGTCTAACTGTCTATCTCCTCCTCGGTCTGTAGCGCCCCCGTCTAACTGTCTATCTCCTCCTCTCTCTGTAGCGCCCCCGTCTAACTATCTATCTCCTCCTCGGTCTGTAGCGCCCCCGTCTAACTGTCTATCTCCTCCTCGGTCTGTAGCGACCCCGTCTAACTGTCTATCTCCTCCTCGGTCTGTAGCGCCCCCGTCTAACTGTCTATCTCCTCCTCGGTCTGTAGCGACCCCGTCTAACTGTCTATCTCCTCCTCGGTCTGTAGCGCCCCCGTCTAACTGTCTATCTCCTCCTCGGTCTGTAGCGACCCCGTCTAACTGTCTATCTCCTCCTCGGTCTGTAGCGCCCCCGTCTAACTGTCTATCTCCTCCTCTCTCTGTAGCGCCCCCGTCTAACTGTCTATCTCCTCCTCGGTCTGTAGCGACCCCGTCTAACTGTCTATCTCCTCCTCGGTCTGTAGCGACCCCGTCTAACTGTCTATCTCCTCCTCTCTCTGTAGCGCCCCCGTCTAACTGTCTATCTCCTCCTCGGTCTGTAGCGACCCCGTCTAACTGTCTATCTCCTCCTCGGTCTGTAGCGACCCCGTCTAACTGTCTATCTCCTCCTCCCTCTGTAGCGCCCCCGTCTAACTGTCTATCTCCTCCTCTCTCTGTAGCGCCCCCGTCTATCTATCTCCTCCTCGGTCTGTAGCGACCCCGTCTAACTGTTTTTCTAATTAATGATGTCTTTCTAAGTATACATACTATGAAAGTGACATAATTTTCATTTGTAAGTCTACACTAATATTATAAAGAGGAAAACTTTGTTTGTTTGTTTGTTTGGTTGTAATGAATAGGCTTAAAAACTACTGGACCGTTTTTAAAAATTCTTTCACCATTCGAAAGCTACATTATCCACGAGTACGTAGGATATATTTTATCCCCGTACTCCCACGGGAACGGGAACTATGCGGGTGAAACCGCGGGACGTCCGGTAGTCGAAAATAAAGAGATCAAGTTATGAATCAATACGGCTAATAACCAAAGAAAATAATTATTATTCATACAGACGATGAAAGTATACATTTTTGTTTTTTGATGCGGTTTCTCAGACTGATTAATGTTTTTTCAGATGGATGGCAACACACAACAGTAGTATAGTATGGTATAGTAGCTGATAGAGGTTGATAAATGATAATAGGGCTAGTTCTATGAAATCTTTATTACAAGAACCAGCTTAGTCCAGTAGTTCAGTATTGAAAAGAATATGAGTTTTGTGATAGAGTGATAGAGCAGTCGCTACTTCTAAAATACGTAATGCAGAGCGAAGTGCCGTCAGCCACACAAGGAATCATGGCTGTCGCGCACAAAGTGGCAGGATGCCACAAACTTCTGGCAGTGGACACTGTGGACAGCCGCCAGTTCGCTGAATACCAAACCAGAATTGAAACTAGTGTATAATAAATTCCGGCCGGGGGGCTGGCGGCTGGCGGGTATGCAAGTTGCTCGGTAGCGAGTTCGTTACGCCGCGCCGGTAACGAAGTGTTTGCAGCCCACGGGGGCAGGTAATCTAATCTCGAGCCTCCCTCCCTCAGCGCTCCGCCCCCGCACTCTCCGCGCCGCACCCTCCGCACCGCACCCTCCCGCAGGTCGCTGAAACTGTAGCGTTTTCACAATGTTTTGCCGGTATCACAGACGGCGGCGACGTGACGCGAATAAGTTTGGATGATCGATACGCGAGATGGAATTACGTCGCACACTTTGCTTTGAATTCTGCAAATTCAATTTGGACATTGGAGTTTGTGGTGAGATTGATACAGTACTATACAGACTACATTTAGCAAAATCTAGATGGATTTTTCTACATTCCTTGTCAGTTTCATAAAATATTCTTTCATCATCATAAAAACCATTTCAAGTACCTATCAATCAGCTGCACTGCAGACTTCAGTTTGAAAGTTTTTTCTCTTTTGTACTTAGATTTAAGAACAAGCCCTGCCCTGGGATGTAGTCCAGCACGGTGAGGTTTGTATGATAAACACAAAGAGATTTCAGATAGGTCCTTTCAGTATATAGTGATATATCGAAAGGCTGAAATCCCGCGTCTCGTTGTGGATATATTATTATGGCAGTATGATATTACGGCCTAGTTTGACACATTACACAACCATTTAGTTATTGCAAGCGCATATCGATATTCTTCGCTTAGTTCAAGTGTCTCGCGAGTGTATTTAGATGGTCTTTGTGTGGTAGTTATTAGTGGTCAATGAAGTGTGTAGGGTTGTCGCACGTGGTCTCACGCGAGCCAGTGGCGCGGGCGCAGGCATGTGTCGCAACGCGCGCATAGCGAGGCGCGTGCCGCTAATGTGTGTGCGACGGTTCGGCGACGCGGAAACGTTACTATTTGCTCACTCTTTGATTGATGAGGCAGCCCCAGGGATGATTATTGATGCTTTAATAGTGGTAGGATTAAGAGAATAATCTGTTTTGATTCTGAGTGATTAGAGTTATCTATATATTATTATACGGACAGGCCTGTTGGTCTAGTGGTTAGTGACCCTGACTGCTATGCCGGAGGTCGTGGGTTCGATTCCCACCCAGGACAAATGTTTGTGTGATAAGCACGATCATTTCTGTGTCTGGGTGTAATTTATCTATAATATGTATGTATTTAGAAATATATAAGTATGTTTATCAGTTGTCTAGTACCCATAACACAAGCTCTGCTTAGCTTGGGACTAGATGGCGTTGTGTGATAGTTGTGGAATATTATATTATTATATTATTATTATTATTATATATAAAAAAATACAAAAATACAGACGAATTGAGAACCTCCTTTGTTTGGAAGTCGGTTGAAAATGAATCCCTATATGAAAAAAAAAATAGTAGGTAAGTAGTAGTAGGTAGGTAGTAGTACGTAGGTAGTGGTAGGTAGTGGTAGGTAGTAGTAGGTAGAGAGTAGTAGGTAGGTAGTAGTAGGTAGGTAGTAGTAGGTAGGTAGTAGTAGGTAGGTAGTGGTAGGTAGTAGTAGGTAGGTAGTAGTAGGTAGGTAGTAGTAGGTAGATAGTAGTAGGTAGGTAGGTAGTAGTAGGTAGGTAGTGGTAGGTAGTAGTAGGTAGGTAGTAGTAGGTAGGTAGTAGTAGGTAGGTAGTGGTAGGTAGTAGTAGGTAGGTAGGTAGTAGTAGGTAGGTAGTAGTAGGTAGGTAGTAGTAGGTAGGTAGTGGTAGGTAGTAGTAGGTAGATAGTAGTAGGTAGGTAGTAGTAAATAAATAAATAAATATCGCTGGACATTAACACACAGCGCCACCTAGTGCCACACTAAGCAAGGCTTGTGTGACACCTGATAGTTGATATACTACATATATATATTTTTTGTTTGTAAATACATACTTATTATACATATAAACATCCATGACTCGGAAACAAATGCCCATGCTCATCACACAAACATTTGCTCCTACCGGGATTCGAATCCAGGACCCTAAGAATGTAAGGCAGCCTCCCTACCACTACGCCATTCGGGTCGTCAGTAGGTGGGTAGTAGTAGGTAGGTAGTAGTAGGTAGGTAGTACGTGAAAGGACAACGTCTGTCGGGTCGACGGGTTTTAAGTGATCTTTGTTTTTTAGCCGGAAATGGAGTTTTCCATTTCCGGCTAAAAAACAAAGATCACTTTAAAATACAATAAGGGTTGTGATAGTTTATGACATGAAAATTATAAGCATTTTCAACACGGTTTAGAACAACCATATTTTTCCAAGAATTTCGCGATAACGTAGCTTCATAGCCGACAAATGTGAATGCAATTTTCAAGGAACCGCTGCCTCTAATTTTTAGGAAAAACAGCGTCTAGTGATTGATAGAACTCCCTGGAGGAACGCTCCTGAGGGATATCATATTAGAAACAATAACACGGTGATTGTCGCAAACTGATAGCAACACGCTAACAAGTCCTGCGGGACTATCACACTCACACCCCAGGCTTGAGGGTTGCCACGCCAAAATATACCCTATTTTTGACGTAATAAAGAATACAGCTTTCATTCTAACAACAATTAAAAGACGGTTGCTGGCCGCTAAAATGTTTCACAAGGTTTATTGGTTTATTATATATATTTTTAATTATAAAGTCTGACAAGTGACAACAAGTTTCACAAAGAGTTATCGCCCGACTCAGTATTAAATGGGTTGTAGAGGTCATAAGCAGTCGCTCCATGTAAAATAGCTGTATTTGGTTAGCATGGAAGATTGGAAGCCCAGCCCAGCTTAGTTGGAAAAAGGCTAGGCAGATGATTCTTATATTTTTAAATATTTTCTAGAAAGTAGATTTTGTAGCGTTTATACTGACTCAATAAACTTATTAACATACTATTTTACTATAGTTGAAAGTTGAAACATTTCGCTGCAACATTTGATCAAATCCAAACACCATTGAATACCGTGAGGTCGCTTTGGTTTGGATATACATTTTAGCGCTCCTCAATCGGTGTCTGGGTGAAATCCAGTTACAGATCAAAAAATAGGGGTTGCCGTGTTTTGTGGCGCCAGCAGGGCATGGTGCGAGGTGCGGGAGGGGGTGTCGTTGTAATCGCATTGCTCCGGTCGGCTGCGCGCGCGCCTGCCGTGTAATCTCATTGTCCTAATAGTCTTAAGGCGCACAAAGGGCTGATCAAACGGTGCAATTTCATGCGCCAAATGTCGCCGTCGAAAGGAATCCGATGCTCAACTTAGGCCTTGCTTTACTATTCAAGGTTTGTGAAAATCAAGACAAAGACAGAGTCCTAGCTATATTTTCCACCCGTATCTTTTGATTTTAATTACTACTACCATTCTTCAAAAGGTACAATATTTCTCTTTCTAAATATGTATTATAAACACGAAACAGTGCCTAAGAGGTACTGCCGACTCGTCACTGATAAATAGCTTCCATCAGTTTCGGATTCCAAAATCTCACAGATTGATTCTTTTTCTTCAACCTCAGCAAGAAAAAAACCGAATAGCCAAAAGTGTAATAAAATAAAAATGGGGCGATGTGCAGCTGACTGCTGACCCCCGCTGCGGCGTTAAACGTCGTTAATGTCGGGCTCGACGTACCGCACCGGGTACATCGACAACCTATACAAGTTCGGCTTTGTCTATGTAGTGCCAGTTTTAAGTGGCATTTAATCCAGCACAATTGCAAAGCCCTTTTGACCTTAACTATAAATATAATTTTACAACAATTAATTCTTTGAGAATTTATACTAATATTATTGTTCCCCGAGTGTAGTGAAAAATGTAACAGGAGTGGACACTAGACAAGTAGAAGTCACTTTAAATGTTTTCTTATTTCTCTAACAAGTTCAAAAGGATGGATTTTGAACTGAATCCATGTCATTTTACACTTTTCTTTAAACATTACCGCTGAACTAACATATCGAAGACGATGGAAGACTATAAACAATGCAAAAGCAGGTCACCATAGTAGCCAGCCTGACCGTCACGCCTGTCCACGGGGAGCAGCGAGCCCCGATACATTCACCATAGCCCAAATATTGACGAACACAGTTATAATTAAATGCATCTTTGTTTTCGTGTACGCGTCACACAAAATGTTCGAACAGGGGAGTAATCTGGAACGCAAACTATCGCACTGTATGCTGTGTGTAACACTTGTTGGCAAACAGTGCAACGGACCCTTTCTTTTGAATTAAACAAAAAATTAAAAAGCAAAGGATTTGTTTATTTGCTTGGGAACGAGGGGCATATATTTTCGGTGTGATCCTGCACTAAGTATTTCAAAATCAAATTTTCTGGAACAATACAGTTTTCTTGCAAAACTTTCAAATAATAAATGATAGTTTTGTATAAATTAGGGTTCAATTGGCGGATAAAATGCCAATATCTTTATTTTCATTATTCTAATCAAGTTACATTAGTCACAAATAAAACTAGTCCTATGTAGGTCCATGCTTGAGGACGCTTAAGACACCTCTGCCTACCCTGCCAGACTATGCTAACCCAAACATAATATCTGTGCCCAAACCTATTACTACAATTTTCCCCTGAACCGTAAGCATAACATGCAGATTGTCATTACAATGTATTGTTAGCATCCACCTGCGAGATCAGTTGCAATGTTCGAAGTTAATGTCCTCATTGTGTTTGATTGTCATCATCTATAGGATAGCTTGTAGATAAGCATCTGATACTACCAACCGCACACTCATTGTACTATTAAAAGCGTCCTTATGTCTTCGCAGTCAGGGTTTTTTGATTGGTTGAGTTGACTATACATTTAGGAGCAGGTGGTTGCAATATATTGGAGATGATAGCATGCGACTCGTAACTATGATGGTTTATAATGGAAACTGATAAGATTGATACGAAATTTCTGATTGTTTTCTATATGATGTATTTTATTGTACTATTCTGACTAGAAACCATTAACTCGTTGTAGAAGACCCCCTCCGCAACCCCTTGTTAGAATTTGTTGAAATATGAATGACATCAGAAGTAAAATAAACACTCACCAGAAAATCCCACTGCTTGACCCTGGAAACGAACTGAAAACCATGTAGCAAAAGCTCATGCTACCGCTACTAGGCCACCGAGGCAGTCCTGTGAAACTAGTTGATGAATTCATGTAGGTACACTATCACTCACCAATATTATGTAAATGTAGTTATATCGCACTGAACATAATGCGCCGTGTGATCCAAACATTAGAAAACGTCTCCCTTTCACAAAACGAGAGAACTAGAGTTCATAACATAATAGCTCCAATCATATTGGTATTCAGCGACTCTCATCGCAGTAACATCGGATTTGGATCCTTCCGTTGACGCGAAAAAAACGCAAGTGTCAAATTAAAAGTGCGCCGGTCGCCGGACGCGGCCCCCGGATATCTCTCTGAAAGCCGGATAATTGCCGGGCCGGCCCTGGGCGGAATACGGAATTGTAACAAGTTCATAGAATATTTTAGGGAGATAATTCCTGCTTGGTATTCTGTGCACTCTACGTGTCTGTACAATGAAAAGCGTTTACTGACTCTGCTAAATAATACTCTTACATAGAACACGGCTGTTTTAAAATCCGTATTAATATTGTAGTGTGACAGTCACTCAGTTTGTTACCTCCTCACGCGGGTCTACCCTTTATAGCCGAACTTTTTGTGCCATAATATTATTTTGGATACCAGCTGATAGTATAAACTTCATTTGGCAGAAAATCGTCTGGCAGACACTCATTTATCATACGTTCAAAACTCATAATTTTGATGATGCATAAGAATTGAAAGTAGAACCATCTTATCGCAGAAAGTTCACAGTCAGAATCGTCTTTTGGCATAAATTTCATATCGATAGTCATTTAAAGGCAGAACTATCAAATCTCAGAAAGTTTCCAGTTAGAATCATCTTTTGGCATACTTTTCTGCATAATAATGGAAAGACAGTTGATTGTGAACACTTGGTTTTTCTTTCCCTGTAAGAAGCAGGTAAACATGCAAACGAGCCTACATCTGCAAGAAGCAGGCAAACATCCAAACAAGCATATACCATGCATGCAACATGCAACAAGTATACAGCATGCATGCAGCAAGCATGCAGCAATCATGCATCGTCACAGATGGGTTTAACGGTCACCACTTCAGCTTCGGCTTGCTGTCCGGCCAAGCCAGCCAGCCTCAGCCGCGGCGGCGAGTGTTTCAACCACCTGCTCCTCAACTCGCGGCCCGCCTCGCCCCTCCGCAATTTTAAATTACACTCTTGGGGTAGGGCAGACAAGACTACGTGGAGTCAGTTTTGGAGCGATTCGTTTCTGTCACTAACTTTTCTAGCACAACATATTGACTTTTTAAGACAATATTTTAATTTTAAATTAAGGTTAAAATGATATTTTATAGAAATGGCAATAATACCAAATAAAATTATTCCAAATGAAATTCTGCCATCTTCATAGTATGCCAAGTGAAATTATGTCAAAAAATCGTCGCTCTAAATAAACACTATTCTAAACGAAATTATGCGGAGTTTGGACATTGCCAAAGGTAATTTTGCCAAATAAAATTCTGCCATCTTAAAAGTATGCCATTGTAAATTCGGACATACAAACATTCGGCCATACAATTTTGACATTTAAAAAAATATGCCTTCAAAATATTCGTTTTAAGAAAACTATGCCAATTTAAGTGTGTTAATGCCGAATAAATTTCGGAGCATCAAGATTCTGCCAGATAGAAGGAACCCTCCTCACGCATGTGATGGGCGGATAGACCTGCTTAATCTTAATCCGAGAAATAAATTCCCGTTAATTATCCGGATAATTTCTGACCTACAAACGAGCAAAAAGATAGCTGTTTGCTCGGCTGGAATGACTATAGAGTCATTCTAGCCATTTTAGAATATCTAACATATTACCAAAAAGATCTAAGGATAAAAACGTCAGATACTATCTAATATAACGGAGTTGAGAGACTACTCGTATCAATTCGTTACGAGTTTTGTTTTAGTTTATCTCCACCTCTACTCGGCCTCTACTGGTAGAGCACACACATGGTACATTACAAGATTTAATCCACTTTGAGCTCCATGATCTCAGGAGTTCCGGTGGATTGTGCAATTACTGGATAAATTAGTCGATTTTTGGTTGACCGAGCTTTATTGCTAAGTACACAGGTTTAGATAAACTAGAATCGGGCAAGTTGTTACAACATTTGAATTCAACATTACCGTAAATGATCTTTATACCTAGTATACTTATAAGCATTACTAACCATTCAACAAAATATTCTTAATTATTCATTTCTTAATTCTACAAGCACTTTTCGAAGCATTACTTTTAATCCTACAAAAAGTCCAAGGTTCTCAAGAAATCGATGACTTAATCAACCTGCATCACACTAACATAACATCACCATGCCCGAAGAGTCAGGCAGAGGTATATACCTAACAGTATACTCACATTGCGGACCTATTGCCATCAATAGGTCAAGCTGCTAATTGATTGATGGAAAATCGAGTAACAAGTAGCCCGACTTGGGAATCGAAGCTAGAACGCCATGTTTAGCAATCACGCTTGCGAGTACAAGACCAACGATAACATACTAATGCTGAGCAAATAGTCTCGTTTAAAAGATATCGTCTGTATAAGATTCTTACGTTATTAGTTTACAAAGTCCAATTAGATTGGCGGTTTATCAGTTGACAATCACTTTATACTGTTCATCGTTTGTGAATGATACAAGAGTTCATTTAAGTAATTTTCGCATTAAATGTGTCGTAAGGGGTCCAGGCTTGCACCCAGAGGACACTCGGCGCACTCGCAGTCGGCACTCGTCACCGATAATCGTTTAATGATGGACTCGACTCGCGAAACAAGTAAGGGTGTTTGTAGCAGAAGTACTAAGTATACACAATCCGTGAAATCCTTCAGCTATTTTTTTCGTACGTACTTATAGTTAATTTGAAGTCAATACACTAAGAAAAAGTCACTTAGGTATAAACTTTTAGTTACTTATGTAGTTATCTTCAGCGTAAATACTACCCCTTGCTTCTATCCCGTAGTGTACTAGCTGTCTCTTCAGTTGCACGCCACTTGACTTAATAAATCAGAAATTTCTAGCTGTTTCCAGCCTGCCTGGGAAAGTCGTCAAGTAGATATAATACTGCTGCAGCACACCTCAGCAATGACTGCTACCAATAGCAGTCATTGCTAAGGTGTGCTTACAATTTATCTTTTCTGTGTTTCAGTATCACTAGTCCTTCTGCGCATGCGCGGAGGGTCCCGCTCCGCACAAGAGCGCTGATTGCGCCGCTGCGACAAGCACTAATCCCCTACATTATCTACTTAACACACACTCGACGAGACGCCGACTAAGACTATTGAACTATGTGAATTTGGAGCAATCATGATGATTCGCCATTGTCTCAGCGAGGGTGTGTGGCTAAATAATAACAGCAACACTGGTCGTTCAGGGTAATGCAATGCAGAATTTTAAGATCTTTGGCATTCGTTAGGGGTAGTTAGAATCCAAAAGTCTGACAAACATTCCAACATAGTTGAGAAAAGGTAAAGCAGCTCGCTCGTGCCTAATAAATAACGAAAATCAAACAACACACATGACAGGTATTAAAGATTTCGACATGACAAAAACAGCATTAAATAATTTACTAAATTGGGCCAGGTTTTAATTGTATTTGAATTTTTAATAACAGGCATTAATTTGATCTGACTTAATTGAAGGTAGAGACATCGCAGCAAATCTAGATAGCAGTCGGGTGTGAGTTCTCTATCGACTGACATTGATTGTGAGTTGATTACATCGATATCATACGGGTATAGCAGGGGCGGGGGTGGGGTGGAGGTGGCGGGGGGGTGTAGAGCTGCTTACATCACATTATTATGTTTCATCACATTGTTAGTATTAGTTAATGGAGTGGTTTTAATATATAAAAATCTCGTGTCACGGTGTTTGTGGTCGCACTCCTCCGAAACGGCTTGACCGATTTATATGTTTTTTTAATGCATTTTTGGTAGGTATGAGAATATAGGTCGTAAAGTATATTTTGTACCATAATTTACATGCCAGAACAACGTTTGCGGGGTCAGCTAAGTTGTTAGTTATAACATTTTGTTATTCATATTGGGTCTAAACGCTTAATATTCTTCTCTTTAGAAAATATTTATTGACATTTTGGCAGATAACCTTAAAGTTTAGTAGAACTGTCTAGTTTTCACCAACGATTTCTCAAATCAGACTATTGCTTTATATTTCTATCATTTATTTACCATGACGTCACTCTGGACTTACCTAGCCACTGTAGAGACCTTTGGAGTCATTTAGGAATTCAATCTGGCACCTCGTAAAGAAAAAAAGATATTAACTAAGTAACGAAATAGAATAAGAAAAGTAGACACAATGTATATAAATATAAATAAATATAAATATAAATATATATCGCTGGACATTAACACATAGCGCCACCTAGTGCCACACTAAGCAAAGCTTGTGTCGTGGACACTAGATAGTTGAACTACATATGTACTTTTTTTTTTTTGTTTGTAAATACATACTTATTATACATATATATCTTTTCATCCATCATAGTGACAATGTAAAAGGTATAATTTTCTTTCCAATAGGTACTTAATTATCTGATTCAACGTCTAAATGCCTTTTATTTGCTACATACAACAACATACTCTAATATAATATCCACACACAGCCGACCTCAGCACATGTGGTATACCTACACAAATGCTACTTTATGAATAAAACAAACGTTGTAAAACCCTTGCGTGTTGCAAGTTGAGTTGCTCGACTGGAGAAGTTTGCAAATTTTGTTGTCCAAGTACTTACCCTTATTAAAAGCATTTATAAATGCTTTTAATTGCGATACCTACATTTATTTGACAAACACTGCATTGTTTAGTCATGGGCTGGAAGCTAGGCAAGATCTTTACCTACTTTACGAAAAAAATATTTATCACCAAAGATCTCTGATTTTAAAAGAGCACTGGCAAACATTATTATGAAACCGATATGTTTAGTATATATATATATATATATATATCTGTATCTATTGTACCTTATATATTCTGCTTTAGTTTTCTTAATAAGTCTGTTCTGTTATAATATGCTGAAAATAATATCTTTCATTCTGATAAAGTGAGAGGGGTAGGTACACCTCTATTAGATAGTTGGTACCTACTAAGTATGACAATTATTCATTCAACTGGTCCACACAAGTTAGTAAATCACTCCAAATATACCTAGATCTTAAAGACGAAACGAATATCTTTTTAGGCGAAAATGAGAATATTTAAGATCTGTGCAAAAACAATAAAGTTGCTAGTGAGATGAAATTCTTTAAATAACTGCCAAGTACGTACTCGTACTTGGCAGTTATTAATTTGTAAAGATAATTATGTATAAGTATGCAACTATTAACGTTTTATTATTTTGACTATCTTCGCTTATCGACATGCGACATTCGGCAAACTTATAGTTATAGAATAACTGTGATCATCGCTTTAGAATGTTTTCTTGTAGGCAAGAATCATTTTATTTAGGTATCATTGCGCTGGCGAATAAAACTGATTGAGTGCATTTTACACTCCGGTGATTTCGAACCCTCACAAATATTTGATGGAACTATTATTCCTGAATGTATCCAAATATTATCCGTCCTGTATTGATTGACTGGTTTAAACATTCTTCCAATAAAAAATAAATCATGTATAATTTACAATTTCCTCGATAGGTAGACGGTGCTTTGTGTAGAGCCGCCATAAAATGGCCATAAACGTTAACAACGTTGTCTCAAGTGTGCCGGGGCCGAGCTGTGCGCCTGCGCAGCCTCGCGCGGCCTACGGCTCCAGCTAGGCAGCTACTCGCGGCTCCTCACCCATGTAATACCAACGATTATGTTCAATTTGCGAAATTCATCTGTGTATTAAGTTTACATAAAAAGTAATAAAAAGTCGGAAAAATTGATGGGCGTAGTTTTCAATCAGGAACTCGTTATTGAAATCCGATACGTCACGCAAAGAGCCGGTTCGCAATATGTTACTGAGCGTACGCGTACCTAATATTAATTCTGTGGGGAGCATTTTTTCACTTAGCCATCGGACACCTATACATAGCGAGGGGGAGAAGGGGGAGCCATGGCAGAGCTGGGCGTGCGCGTTGTGAGGAGCTGGGCGGGGCGGGCGCGGCGCGGGCCAATGGGCGCGCCCGTGCCCGGCGCAGGGCCCGCCTCCGCGAGCCGCGCGCGTCGCGCCGCAGTCTCGCGGAGGACGGGCGCGCGCGCACCCGCTGTCGTGCGCTGTCCGACATGTGCTGACTACTCAATGACGGTGTGCACATGCTGATGTGTTGTTTTGTGAACTGCTGCTAATAATAACGATCAAAGTGTTGGCTGTCAAGCTGGAGATGAAGGTGAGTCGCCAATACCTCTGTCATACGTTCTAAACATATTGCTGTCACTATATGATCGGCATTATCATCTGCTTGACTTTTCCCAACTATGGTAGGGTCGGCTTCCAGTCTTACCGGATGCAGTCGACCGGCAGCACCATCATCATCAGCACCAGTAGCTTTATGTAGAGCGACTACCTATCTGCCTTGTTGTGACTACGTCGTTATGATATGTCCCATACAGCGGACTCTATTGGATGCACTACATCTCGCTGTTTCCTTTGCTAAGGACTCCTGAGTCCTGACAATGTTGATAATGGTAACCTCATCTTTTAAATACGTCCCTGTGATACCTACCTTAACAGTGTAGGTACATGACACCAACTTAGGTATAGCCTACTTATTACCTACTTATCTACAATAGAAACGATTTTATTGTAAACCATTTATTATTAATTTTCTATCCTATCATGAAAACTTGATAAAAACATACTTTATTATCATTTAACAGATTAATACATATGTTAATAGGTATGTGCAAATGAATACGTGCACTGTAACACAAATACTAATGACCTTAAAAGAAAATAGAATAAAATAAATAGAACAAAATACCTACTATCAAATAGCACGAGATAAAAACCAGGATCACTGAATTGCGCCATCAAATGAGAAAAAATTCTCACCGATAGCTGTTTAGAAAATTGCACATGTTCTTTCCTTATCAATACCTAAGATCCGGTCCGATTCGTCGGTAGATAGGTATATTACTTTAACTTTCTTCCACTAAATTAAAATGATCGTTTGTCGTCTAAAACATTGTTATTCTACAAAACAGCTTATACATTTCTATGTTAAGTATTTCCTCTATACATGTTTCCAGTAATTAGTGTAATGTTAGCGCATCGCTCGTGGCCGTACTCAGAGCTCGTAGGCGGTATTAGTATGGTAGGCCCAAACTCTGTACCTACCATGTCGCCGCAGCCCGTCACCCGTGGGGCCGCCCGGCCCTCTTTACGTAGGTACTTCATTATTCATTAGGTCAAATAAAACAGTGCTAATAACCGACATTTTTAGATAATAATTTTAACTAATGTATTGGAACCACCTCAATAATTATCTTTTCATTGAACGTTGGTAATCAATAATTGTAACTACTAAGCAATGATTTAGTTCATTCAACAACTTGGTACCGGCCGTCCTTGTATCCTTGTATACGTCATCAAACAAAGATGATAATGATGATGCATGACTACATACCTACTCGTATATAATATATAGTTAATATTTTTTGTACGAAATAGATATAAAAATGTTTAATAACATGAAACTTACAAAACACACAAATAATAATTACTGAAAGGAGACAATTTTTTTTAGGCCCATCTGGACCTTACGTTTGTTATTCATATTACACCAAAAAAAGTAACCATTTTATTATAGTAGGTGTAAAACGAAATATAACATGGGGAGTCAAATCATTCCAGATGTGGTCCATGTCATTTGACAGAAAATACCTACTTACATGAATAGTACCTACCCAGTGGTAATCATATCTGCTTTAATCATAATAGAAATAGAATAGAGTATGAAAATAAATATTATTAAACTGTGAGCATTTTTAATACTATATTTAAAGGTTTACGCTAAAATCGATTATCGGTTTAAACAATCAACGTGGCACGGAACTTTGTAAATCCACTTTTTAGTGGTTGACAGACAACCTCATTATTTTGACATTTACTCTTTCTGTTTATGTTTTGTTTTCGTAAAAGTGTTTTTCCAGATTTTCGCATTTATTCCGGTTAGACAAGACTTAATAGCTAATTTAACCACTATAATCTAAAGGTTATAAAGAAATAATCAATGTACATACATTTCATTATTAAATGCTACAAAAATGTAGGTGGCCTAATCTCCGAATAAAAACCAAAATCTCGTTTACAATATTATTTATCCATAGTGTATAGACCATGGTTTTTTCCCTCGAGGTATCCTCGACTCTCTTCATTTTTTCCCTAGAGGTATCCTCGTCTCTCTTCATTTTTTCCCTCGAGGTATCCTCGACTCTCTTAATTTTTACCAGAACTTGTATTAACCACCAACAGTCCTGTAATGTATGCCACATTAACTATCATCATGATTACACTTGATTCGAACCAATTTGATAGCCCTTAGCTAGAACTAATTGAAAAATATTTACAATATAATTATTTTATTAGTAGTGAAGTAGAAGCGCGCGGCGGCGCGGTGGGCATATGATTAGTTTTCCATCTAATGGCACATAAAACTAAACTCTTCTCCTAATACTTTGGACAACAGTTATAGCCACTTGTTCAGGTATAAGTTTTGCGGTACAGTAATCTAAAGTTTATCAATTAATTAGTTAATTGGAACCTTCAGTAACTTTTGGTTTTATTTCTCAAAATATACCTTAGTTATCAAAATAAAAAAAAAAAACTATGGTACAAATGTAGTTAGTATAGTAATTGATCAAAATGTTTAATTTGTGCATCGATACAAGGTTTCCAAACCCCACGAATTTCCTTGATTGTTACATCTTGAACCGGCAGTAATTTGTGTAAAGCTGCACAATATTTTTAAGTTACCATCAGGTCAAGGGAATAACAAAAAACAAAACTATACTTATTACACATATATAAAAAAAAACACAATGGATTGGTTGATACGTGCAATCCGGTGATATTAGAAATTGAAAAAATGCATCATCTTTGTAAACTAAAATAGAAAAATGCTAATAACAAAAAATAAAAAAATATTATCCAACACGAGCGCGTCGCGCGTTCAAAAGACATCAACGAGCCGCTAGCGCTCATGTTACATTGCACCTTTAATTACAATCTTTAAATAATCTACTAGAGGTGACCTGTGTTAGTTTACTGCTGCTCGGACTGTCTATAATAAACGTAACTCCACATTATCAAAACGGACATTTTTTTCTACAATTAAGCGCATTAATTTGGTTTGTATGATGCATTATTACAGCGTGTTTGGTCACGTCATGAATGTTTTGCTAATAATGAACATAATTAGTTTTCTACCACATTGAAAGCATTTGAAGCACTCCAGACAGTATTTATTTATATTGTATATTGTAGATATTTCTTTTTTTTAAATTGTGTATTTGTAAATGCTAAGATGCAGGGATTACTGACCGGCCCACAAGAGCTTGATGACAAACAACAGAAGAACAATTACATTTTGAAACATTTATTTGGCTTCTTCGTAGTTACAACCATTCTTATATTAATAACTAGCCAATGGACGCGGCTTCGCTCGCGTAAACTTATATACAAAAACCTTCCTCTTGAATCACACTATCTATTAAAAAAAATGCGCATCAAAATCAGTTGCGTAGTTTTGAAGATCTAAGCATACATAGGGACAGACAGACGCGGCGGGAGACTTTGTTTTATAATACGTAGTGATAGTGATGATACCAGCCTATTACTGTCCCACTGCTATTCAAAGGCCTCTTCTCAACAGAAAAGTCACGAGCATTGATCACCACGCTTGCTCAAGACGAGGGTGATTTCAGACTTATATTAATGTTGTCCAGGTTTCCTCAAGTTTTTTTCCTTCACCGATGTCTGTGATGTCCAAGATGAAGTTCAGGAAGTTGGCCAGATTTTCCGCTGTGTTCAAACATCCAGAAAACTTTGACTTAATTAGATAACAAAAAGAAAACATAGGTAGGGAAAACAGGATAACACACTTTTTTTAATTTTGAAAAAGTTGTGAAATCGGTCAAGTTTTGGAGAATGGGACTTCGAAACGTTGTTTTTGTGTACTTTTAGTTGGTATTTTCTGCTGTTGTTTCTTTCGCGGTCTGCACGCGGTCGTTTAGGCACTGTGCGACAGTAGGTACCTAATACATTTTACACCTATTTTTCAATTCTCTCGCCTTCTACGTTTCCTCTTAAAGTCCCAAAGTGACAGAAAATATGCAACATTTTTTGTTTTCAGAGTTAGAAATCTGCTTGAATTATTTATTTACCATAAACACCTTTTGCCATATTCAATTACTTAATCTAAAACTGTATCAGCAATCCTTACCTATACTGTTAGCCTTGATCATCCCACTGCTGGGTGTACCCCCATGACTTCTTGTTCTTTCGATTCCGGGCTTAATCAAACCACTGGCCGTTGATTTAGTCTAGCCTTAATTTCATTAAAAAGAAATGATTAAGGGACTACGCACACTTATTCAGCTCTATTCAGCTTATGCCCATAGAAAACAACGATTTTGTATGAGACGCGTACGCGCGCATTCAGCTGAACGCAGCTGAACGCGTGCCTTAAGTATTTGCTGTTGATTTATATGGATTCGAATTCACTCTACCTTTAGTTACTGAAGACCACAATAGTGCCGAGAGTCTTACATTAGGTACTTCGTTGCAGTTGTCGGTTGTCAAAATACAGTAAAGTCCCAAACGCTGCTCTCACACATGCATCGCAGCATGCCCCGGAGCGAGACTATCTATATAGAAGTATAGATTCCGATATTGATTGATATCGTAGAACCGTTGATCTCGTAAGTATTGGACTTACCGTGTAAACGAGCGCCAACAAAAGGTTAAAAGCTATAGAAAATAAATGTAACTGGTTTTAATATGTGGTTCGTGTTGTTAGGTGGTAGGGAGCTATGCATCATGCGGAGACAAGGGCCGTAATCCCGCCGCGACCATCGAATCCGATTACTGTAGAATCGGGTGCACGCGATAAATCGTGCGGCCTCCACTGTCGTCGGCGATTCGTTACGATCCGATTTACCGAAAAACTCATACGTTGTATAGAGAAATATGGCGGCGGCCGCTTTGGAGGCTAATATGTTATTTAAGGCGGGCGCGGAGCCCCGCAGCGCTGCCACCGGCTCAATGCGGATATTAATGATCCAAATGTATCAGCGCTCAACACAACTGCCAATGTCTTGTTCGCGAGTCGCGCGTCGCGCGTCGCGGGCAGCGCGCTGCTCACTGCCGCATGCCGCTCGTCTGCAGGAATGTGACACGCTAATCATCGTCACTGACTACAATTCTAGCGCCATCAACGAACTTGTTTAATTTCAAAAACACATCCAATTAAGTTTTTAGTGAGCCATAAAGACAATCGATCAACGTTAACAAAAACCGCAACAAAAACGCCGCCTTCATCAGTACAAAGTGTTGCAGACTAACATTCACACAAATTACTGAAAAAGAAAGTAACATTCAAATTGGTGTAAACAAAAAACGGTTACAGAGATCGTTCGTGATATAGACAATGAACAGAGAGCGGCGGCGGCGCGGCGGTGGCGCAGGCGCCGATGGTATCGCGGGGAACTGCTACCGTGAGGCGCGCTATGTGTGAACACGCTAGACATAAGTGACAGGCGAGGCGCGGCGAGGCGATCCGACACGAGGCGGGCCGAGGCGGGCTGTTTGTTCAACAAACAAGGCGCTGGAGCAAGGGGCCGTCGCTTTGTGTCGCCATGACGTGAAGGATTCTTGCTCCACTGACACACGGGGTCCGTGACGTGTTGAGAAATCCGCACAGTCTGAAACTATTCAGATATTCGTTGTAACATCTCGTTGCATAAGACTACGGCCAAGAACAAAATGTGCCATAAGAAGAATAGTCATCTAACCAAGGCAATCATATAAATATCTCCGTCGTTCTCAACTTGGACAATAGCATAATTCATTGGCAGTGAGAAATACCCGACCGTTGTGTTGTGGGGTACGTTACCACTGTGGCTCTGTGTTCTCTGAGTGCTCCTGCCTGTGCCCGCGCAGCAAATTATAAAAGACATATTTTATGTGCGTCGATTGTAGAAAGTAGAATATTAAATAGCTTCTAGAAGTTTCTCTTCTAATATAAATGCAGATTGTGCAGCATCCGGCGAGACAAGGCACCGGCCAGGCTGTAGTACAAACAAACAACTAAATTAAATATCTAATCTAAAATTGGATTGGTTATACCTATTTACAACTTTAGCGTAAGAAACTGAGATAATCCCGAATGATCGCTGACAGGCTAATCATAAGTCGCACGATTTAATTACACAAAGACAAATAAGTGCTATTTTGTAAAAAAAAAAAAAAATTGTTTGTCTACGCCTAGCGAATCAATGTCTGCTTCACACTACGGAACCCTCAGTAACTGGAGCGTGTATCTCAAAGCGCGCATATACATATTTTAATAAGGAGGCTCTCGACACGTTGATATGAGGGGCACGTCAGACCTCACTAATCAATTGTCCTCTCAGAGGTCACAAACGCCTCGCAGTAAAAAATATAACGTCTCGAAAGAAAAGCAAAAACTTCTCACCAAGAGGCTTTGATTCGTAAAATATTAATATTATTTTTTGTCGTCCATCTTTTATTGGAATACTTTTAAACGTTTTGTGTTGTTAGGATGCGTCGATTGGATGTTGTGGTTTTCAAAATATTGGTTTGATCTCATAAATATTACTTATTATTTAATAATGCACACTGCTAATATTGCCTTTGGCTGCCACCTGTCCCTTGTTCGACATTCGAGTCTTGTCATCATACCGACGGACATGCATCCAAATATCAATTAAAATGTTAATTTAGTGACATCGCGTCATTGCGACCGGGCGGCCTGGTCAGCCAACGGTGCAGGCCCTGGGCACGCGGCAAGCGCTTTCAATGGTGCAGGCCCTGGGCACGCGGCAAGCGCTTTCAACGGTGCAGGCCCTGGGCACGCGGCAAGCGCTTTCAACGGTGCAGGCCCTGGGCACGCGGCAAGCGCTTTCAACGGTGTCTCAAAGGCTGTTGTCCCAAGCTGGCTCACAGTCCGGCGCCACTCTTAGACCTGTTCTCTTGTTAAACTTAAGGTGAACATTGCACAATGATATTTGTATGTTGTTTAGAGTGCCTGGTCACAGTAATTAAACTAATTTCGTTATCATCTGATCTCTGAGTGTGGGTCGCGCCCCGCCCCACACAATACCCATTACAAATGCTTTCGTCTATCAACTATCGCTTGGGTATCTCGATAGATAGCGGTTATGTAATTGTTTTCGCGTGAGTGATGTTTGCAGATATATCTACAGATAACATTCACTTGGTATTGTTGGAACGCAACGAACAAACGCGCTGGGGGATTCAATAACTGGTTTGTGCCACTGCCTAGTGGTCATCGTTACAAAAAATGTACCTAGTTGGTTTTATTTTATAGTAAATATCAATTGTAATAATAATGATAGCGGTTTCATTAGAATACATCAGAAATTAATACGTAATGCAAAAAATAATTGAAGTTGTTCTTAAAATGTATTCAGGAGCATTTATATCATTATGAATGAAAAGATTGTGGATCAGCAGTGGGTGCAGACTACTACTCCCACGTCCCACAGATGGGTAGGTATAGCAGTGCGGGATGATTCGTATGGTGCTGGGATGATTCTGTGCCGAGTACCGAGTACCGTCCTATATACACTCGAGAGCAATGAATCCGGGTCACTTAAAGTATGTTAAAAATCTCGGAAACTAAAAATGATAGGTTAATGCAATAAATTGTATTTAATAGACAATGTAATACTCCTTAAATGAAAGTAAAAAAAATATGAGTCACCATACATTTTATTAACACAAAATTACATAAAGAAAAAAACTGCTGATCTCTCCTTAAAACAAAAATAGGAAACATGAAATTTTTGAACTTTATTACGATTTTCTTGAATTTTAATACTTCGTATTGCCTCCTCGTGCTTCCATTACTGCGTTTACGCGGTTTGGCATGCTGTACACCAAGTTCCTTATACGATTTTGGGGAATATTCTCCCATTCCTCTGTGAGAGCAATTTTGAGCTCACGAAGCGTGATTGGGGGAGGGTTTCGTTGTTTTACGCATCTGCCTAGCTCGTCCCAAGCATGCTCGATCGGGTTGATATCCGGGCTGCGCGCTGGCCACTCCATACGAGTAATGTTCATCTCTTGAAGGTAGTCATTCACAATCCTACCTGTATGAGGTCGGGCATTGTCATGCATAAATATAGCATCCTCACCTAAATTGACCATAAATGGACCAACGTGATCATTGAGGATTTCTTCCACATATCTTACGCTAGTTAAAGAGCCGTTTTCTATGATCACCAGCTCTGTGCGACTTTCAGAAGAAATTCCGGCCCACACAAGTACAGACCCACCACCGTAGGCTACTTTTTCTTCGATGCATGCTTGCTTGAATCTTTCCCCTGGTCTTCGATACACTCTGTGTCTTCCATCGTGCTTGTAGAGCATAAATTTTGATTCGTCGGAGAACATAACTTTTGACCAATCTTCAATACTCCAATTTACGTGGCTCTGGGCATATCTTAGTCTTGAAATACGATGCCCACGCTCCAGTTTAGGGCCGTTTGCAGGTCTAAGGGGTTTTAAGTTAGATTCAGCAAGCCGACGTCTTACTGTCCATGCACTTGGGTTACTTCCTCCGAGGCGTCGAAACTGATTTGTGAGTTCAGTTCCTGTGAGAAAGCGATTTCGAAGCATGGCGTTCACCAAGTATCGGTCTTCTCGTGCTGTGGTACACCTGGTTCTGCCCGTTCCTGGTCTGCGTAGGTTAGAACCAGTTTCTTCGTAACGTCGGAGAACTCTTTGTACTGTTGACAGCGACACACCGACAGTCCTGGCTGTATCGCGCTGACTCCGGCCGGTTTCCAGCATTGTAAGTATTCTGGTGCATTCTTCAGGCGTAAGCGACATAATTTCAGCTTGAATAATGAATATAGAGCACTATCAACATGGTTTATGTACCCACATAAATGACAGATTACAAACAAAAGCAAAACCAAATGCTGTAATTTCGTAGTTCCATCTTCGAAAGTGGCCCTTTTTCAAATTTGATTTTTCTATGATATAACTTTACAATAACTAAGAAGTTTTAATACATTTATTGAAGGAGTATTACATTGTCTATTAAATACAATTTATTGCATTAACCTAGCATTATAATTTCCGAGATTTTTAGGATTCTTTAAGTGACCCGGATTCATTGCTCTCGAGTGTAGTTGCCATCGGGGGAAACCAAAGTGGAGCTGGTACCTGGTACTGGAACGAGGGGCTTGGCACAAGCTAAGAGGCCTCTAAAGCTTAGCCAAGCAACTAGGACGGTACTCGGTCACAGTTCTACCCCACCTGCCATCCCGCGCGCTGCTCGGTATCCACGAACATAACAATATATTATACAAAGGAAAATCAACTGTCAAGAAAAAGTTATAATCTTTATGATTAATTAATTAGAACCACTTGAAAAACAAAAAGAAATAATGACAACGATAGCAATGATCCCTCGGAGTAATAAAACAGTTAAATCCTTCCTAATAAATAAATAACAGCTGCTTCGCGGTAATGCGAGAAGATGACTCGACAAATTTTACTCTTTGACTTTTTGTTCGAGGCGCAGGGTATTATTTTTATTTACTTTAAGTCGATCAGGCTCAACTTTAAATTACCGTTTTAGTTTTTGAAACCTTGTGCACGGTTAGACATCTAGACGTCTTCAGCTCAAGGTACGGTTTACCCAGATCACTGTTTCGTTTACCAAAAGCCGAAGGCCCCATGACTTCCAGGTCTTTATGTTCAGGGCTATAACGTGAACCACTGGTTGATAGTTTTGTCCAGCTGGTCCCGCCACCTTTTATGAGGAGACTGAAGAGCTGTGCGGTAGTGACTAAGATATCTTAACATACTCTATGGACTATGTTTAATGTTCGAGAGACTTCTATATCGAATGAATTTCCACCGAAACGATATTTTGCCATGCTTATAAAACGTGAGAAGCACTAACATTATCGAAATGATAAAACTCATTCATTTGGGTGCAAACGTATGTAGGTACCAGCTAGTACATGTAAGTAACCAGTTTAACGATATATCGATCCGTTTCTCTTTGTCATTCGTTTCCTCGAAGTAAACAGCCGCTGGCGAACCCTGTTACAGTTACTTATCTCCGTCGACAGTTTTATTTTAATATTAATAACCAATAACAGTCGGTGATGTGGACAGAGAACAAAGCAATAGTTAGGGCACGCCCACACCCCAAGTCGCCTGCGCAACGCATTTGTTTTAATTATTTATCTAAACAAAAAGTAATAGGTATACAGATCAAATGATCTTTGTTTACACCTGAAGAGCAGGAGGACCGCCTCTCATAACTCTTCACTTTGTTAGGATTACACCGGCTAATGTATTCATTTCATATCGAGTTGGCAGCCCGAGATTTAAGATAAGTGCATACGGCTTAGCAGTCGCAAATGTCGCAATGTGCAGGCTCACAGGCTCGCACGCTGCAAATGTGAGATATAGTATCTTATCATAAGTTAGCAGCCCATCGCCACTTGCGCGCGAGAGCTGCATCTTTACCGCTCATACGTTATCGGCTCTCCTGGCGATAGTGTCGCACTGTCACCCAACGTCATGTCGGTGAGCCGGCGATACGAGTATGTCAGACTCAGAGCTCTAGCCTCTAGCTAGCTCTATGTCATTGTGGATATGCGAGGTGAGGGACGCGGGGGCACAAACAAAAGAGCTCTCGATTATATTGTTTGTCCGTTTGGTGGTTTGTTTGGACAGTGACAGATGGCGGCACCTCTCACCTGGTAAACATTTAACACCTCGAGGACGGGCGAGCGGCGCGGGCGCATTAGTTAGTGCCTGCACGTGGCTGATCTATCAATACAACAATATGAGCGCGATGATTAATATCGACGGCTCGGCGCGGCGCGCGGCGTGGTGCGGTATGGCACTATGGTGAGGCCGGCAGGAATCCAACCCTATTAATATTTCATCAAACAGACGCGAGATGACGTCTCTTGTTGAGTTAATAGTTGCTCTCCATTCGGACCAGAACGATTCCGATACAAAAAATGTTTTGATTGTCCGCGTTATTGAGTGAAAACCTCAAATATTTCACCCGCGCGTTCGTCGTTAGTGAGTGGATCAACGGATCAGGAAGATGGAGAGCCAAAGTTATACGTCTGACCGCCTTTACAATAACGAACTCTGAAACTCATTGGTTTCAGATTTATTGACCAATACGCTTGTTAACTAAAAACTAATATCGCTTGAAACGAAACTCGACAATGTTCAAATATTTGAAGCATCATTGACTTGCACAAAGGCGATACAAATGTGGCAATAATCGGGTGGTACCTAATCGTTAACAGTGGCAATAAAAGTGGGCATTCGGGCCGCGCCTCGGGGTGCCAGGTTCTCGGTATTTAGGCAACAATAGTACAGTCTTTTTGTTCGCGTGACGTAGCGCCGCGCGCCGGCCGGTGGTGACCAGCCGCCCGGCGGCCCTCGCGCTCAAACATCGATTGCCAATGCTTTGGTCATTTTTTTTCCCTTTTTCCTTAGCGTGTATAATGTATTTATAACAGTAATTACTCTTACGCCCCGTTTGACTTCAGAGAATACGACTCGTGTCCTAGCGCCGCCGCCGAGCGCATCAGGTGCGGCGTAAGCTACGCGTATTTCTTTCATTTGTTTGCTGCACTTGCAACTTGAGCGGATAGCTGTTATGTTATCATTAAGTAAAATGATAACATAACAGCGATTGAGTTAAATGTAAGAGAATCTATAGCGGTTATTGCTTCTGTTGCATTTTACTTACCTTACTGATGTCTTCCACAATGGGATACCTTCATCATTTTTAAATGCAAGTTCATAGCTTTTAGATGTTTTTTTTAAACCCCATTACTCTAACTTATAATTTTTTTTTTTTTTATAAAACAACGCGATCCTTCTAGTTTAAGTAATAAAAATATGTCGTCTGTGAGTAATAGTCCAGGGGCGCGCACTCGGCAGTCGCAATAACAAGCGTTTTGATACGCCACCGCCGATACATCGCTAACACGCCAACACGCGACCGCGTACTCCTTGATGCCAGCATTACAACTACAATACACTCAATACTCATGATTATGTTATGCTTATGAGGACAAGCTCCACACGCGAACTGAACAAAAACCTTCCAAGTGCACCCATACAAGTTGTGATTGCCACAGAATTAAGAAAAAAATGGCAGTAAAATATTAAGGGCGCACAGAATGACAGCTAAAATTCAAATTTTGCCCCCGCTTCCTCAGGCTAGATAGTTCTATCTCGCTCGCACTATCAAGAAGATTTTTTAGGGTGAAATAAACTATTGATGGAACGATGACAAATATTCATCACCTGCCTGGCCTTTTCCAAATATGTGGAGGCAGCTGAATAAAAGTATTTTATATGGAGCAATTGTCTATCTGCCCTCCACAATCCATTTAATACTGGGTAAAACGATAACTCTAAATAAGACTGGCTGACAGACTTTCAGGCGACTGTCAAAGATCTACAAATGACAGACAGCAGATTTCCGAGGCACGTAGGAAACTCGGTATGTAATAAGTGGTCACCCACTTAAGGACAAACCTAGGCAAGCACGGCTTAACCTTAAGACTGACCCAAGCCGCTGTTATTATTTAGCCACAAGCTCCTAACCTAACCTCGCTTAATCATAATGAAACATAAATTAAATTCGGTTCTTAAACATTTAGACAGACGTACTGCAATATACGAGTAACTGACAAGTCAACACGGGAAACTAATATTTTGGTAACTTTTATAAAAACGACACAACTCCTTTGTGATTCCGAGCACTTTAAACTAATATAGAAAACCGTGGTGTACGGTGAATTAACATGCGAGGCGTTTTTCACTCTACATTTCTTGATACAAGCCCAAAAAGAGATTTCTATCTACAATTTTTCAACAACAAGATTTTGTTCTTGTTTAACATAAAAACATAATTATCCGACATTCGAATGAATTCTGAATTTTTTAGCCGGATTTTCTTCCGCCATTTTGTTTTTTATTAATTTAAATTACGGCCAAGCATAGTACCTATATTCATCGATAGCTGGTGTCAATACAAACAATTTTTTTCTGAGACAAAATCTTCTACAGCGTCACTTTTTCGAGATTTAAGCTATCAAAGCTTGTGCTTATACCGATCACAACGCAATACATATATCTCGAAAACGTCACTTTAGAACATTTTGCCTCATACAAAACTTGTTTGTATTTATACCAGCTATGGATTAATATAGGTTTTATATTATGCGCGGCCGCTACTTAAAAAAAAATGGTTGTCTGTAAAGTCGGTTTAACGGACGATAATTTTACGTGATATCGTAATTTTTCATGATAATAGTGAATTTATCTTTAAGAACCAAATTTCTTACACTTTTTCACCCCCTTAAGGATTGAAATTCTACCAACACCGTTGCGTTAGTCATACGCCCTTTTATTCGGGTGGGAAATCATCAAATGACTCCTCCTGCTCTGGGCAGAGCGGAAGGGAGTCCCAGACTTTGACTAAAACCCATCCATGTTCCTTCTTAGCCCTTTGTGTTCCAGGGCCATGTTATCTCTTTCGAACAGCCCCACGGCCCCGGCAGGAATCGGCCCTTGCGGACCCCTTCCTTATGCAGACATCTGAACGCGCGACACCTCATGTCGCCATAAGACAGACGGACGGTAAGCTAGCCCATAGCTCACCGTCCAAAGGCCCGCGCCTACGGTGGCGAGGGGCCACGTGGCCCACAACGCCCAGTGTGTTTCCTGCGGCGGCTGCATGACTGCTTCGCAGAAGGAGGTGACGGCTTCCCATTCCGGCCCGCTCCAGACCATGGATTGGACCAGGACTGGACGCGAGCGGTCGCCGCCGCCGATTGCCGCTACGAGGACACGGCGGTGCTCCGCCCAAGCGGAGCAAACTTCCACTGTGTGCTCCACTGTGTCCGCCGGTCGATCCTCGCAGTGGTGACACCGGGGCGTTTCCTCCCGCCCGGTTCGGTGCAGGAACTTCCCGAAACCACCGTGTCCGTTTAAGACCTGCGTCAGGCGGAAGGCACTATTTGGCGTTGTAGTCACTACTACTTACTAGCACAACTTTGATAGCTTAAATCATGGAAACGTGACGCTGTAGAAGATTTTATCTCAGAAAAAACTTGTTTGTTTTGATGTCAGCTATCGATTGACACATGCTTTATGCGTGTCTGATCAAATCAAAGTTGTGCTGAAGATGTTATCAGTGATTGTATTTTAACTTCGATAGCTCTGATCTCGGAAATGTGACAGTTTAGAACGTTTTAATTTGTGCAAAATTTTGCATTGATCAAATCAAAGTTGCGCTGAAGATTCCATCGGTGAATGCACTTAAACTATGATAGCTTAAATCTCGGAAACGTGACGCTTTAGAAGTTTTTGTCTCGTACATAACTTATTTGTATTGATACCAGCTATCGATTAATATAGGACTTGTGCGTAGCCGCTACTTTGAAAAAAAAAAATCAAAATGGCGAAAGAAATTCCGGTAAAATAGTTCAAACCCCTTTGCACGGGTTAAGGCTACTTTATTGTAATTTTTAATAAAATGTTTTTCTTGCGAAAAATAAATTAATTTAAACAAATATCTCTCTCGATAACAGGCACGTTTACCTACTGAAATTTTTGACGTTGACATAAGATTTCGATTTCAAACCATTTCAAAAATTATTTTATCAATGAAAACTACAATATTTTGGGTAAATAAAAACACGGGTGCTTTATTTTTTAATATAAATTTCATGTTTCATAATTAGTAATTTCTTTAGAACATAAATCGGTGTCAATCGGGTTTTCTGCGCGGAAACAAAGAAATACATCCCCCACGTCTGAAGGCCGAGGCCGCACTGACAATTTGTGCATCGGGGTCCGAGGGCCGGGGGGCAGGGCGGTCCTAGCTGTGACTGGTTAGAATGCTTGAAATTTTAGAGAAGAGGCTATTACGATGAAAATAAAGCGTTTAAAAATAAAAGAAAACGTATGAACACTGCGTTATATATTTTTCAACTATCCTGAAAAGTTCCATGACCTAATTTAATGTTTTTAATTGAATACTTAGATTTGAAATTTATTTTAGAGGTAACTTTGAGGTAGTTTTCTATCGAGAAAATTTTATGGAATCGTGTTTCCGAACCGTGAAATTTTATGAAATCGTGTTTATGAACCTTAGAAGCAGTCCTCAACTTTGCCATATATTAATCCCAAGGTGAATGCTTTAGTTATATTAACACGAGACGGGTTCAAAAATCACGATTTGGGAAGCCAAGACATCTTGCAGAAAGTGAATCTATTCAGGTTCTTAGGCTAACAGAGGCTTAAGGTAAAACTATAAAAACAGGCCCATAGAACAATAGGAACACAAATTAATTCCAGGTGGACTAGAATCCAATAAATCTTTCTAATATACAATTCTTTACATGATCCTTAGCTATCAAATCCATGGTATGTACTATTTTTGTACAAAAATAGATACCATATTGGCATGATTGATGTATATATTGTTCTAGTTCTTGCTGTAGAGAAATATTTTAATACAAGTCTTTAAACGTGTCTACGTCCTAGTCGTACACCTACTTAATCAATAAGGTTCGAATATTACTATTATTCGATAAGCACCCACGATGCTACGGCACGGTTCAAAGCTCGAATTATTCCTAACAGAGGTTATATTCATATTTTATTTAACTGAAATGAATCTCAAAAAGATTACTCGTAAACGAGAAATGCAAAGCACGCGTTACTTTATCAAGAGCATTACCAATAGAGGAGTTATAACTGCGGCATTAACAGTTACAGAATAACATTTTTCATTATAAACTTATTATGGGAGATACATAAAGGCGTAGTATATCACTGCGGTGGTTACAAATGCGTTCGGCGCGGCGCACAATGCGCGCCATGCATCACGTGCGCCCGCGCCGCTCCGCCCGCTCCGCTCGCTCGCACCGCGCCGGCTAATGTCATCGCTGGGGTGCTCCAAGGTGTAATCCCGTCGTAAGTGCTCATTTCGTTGGGATTAACCATGTTCAATTTAGTGTAATTTATCAATTTGTGTCCGTCTGGGTCCGGGGCACTCCGGGGCCGGCCGCGGCCGGCTCGCACACTTTATAATGTCCACATGTATTTATATTGCTTCTTATTCTAGGAATTATGACAACTGATTTCGGGACACTGTCACTGCTGGACTGAGTTTGATTAATACATTTCAATGCGAGTTGAGTTGATTAACTTGCTCAAATGTACGTATAGAATTGGATTATGAAAAATAAATAGTACTTTAGATATGTGCACTGAGTTCGTTTTAAAGTAAATCTGTAAATAATGTACTTACATGATAAACTGACTAAAATAAATACCTAGTACTTTAGATATGTGCACTGAGTCCGTTTTAAAGTAAATCTGTAAATAATGTAGGTACTTACATGATAAACTGACTAAAATAAAGTTCATTGAAAAATCGGACTTTCAGGCTTAAAATAATCGTTGTAAAACTTGCTCTACATCGCGATCGTATATTGTATACTCGTAGCATTCGTAGGACTGATCTTGATTAGCGTTAACACGTCATTTTATGCTTGTTTTACAAACTTAATGACTTGTAACTATCTAATAATACAGTTATAATGTATCGGTTTGCCGTAAAGTTTGATTTATTAAAATATTCAGCGAACATTCATAATAAATAAATACAAAACGCTGTATTTATTGCAACTGAGATCAGATTAGGTTTTCGAATGAGCGCCGAGCGCCGAGTCAGACGACTCTATTCCAGTTTCAACACATTTTTTCTCTATTATACAAATTGAGGCTATTAACATTAATAGTCTCCGATGACATCTCAACACATGATGTGTCACATTTATTTTGTTTTTTTATTTCTGAATGTGTAATTCGCCGTCACCAGAGAAAGGGACAAACGGACTTGGTTCTGTCTATCTCTCTCGGCTCGTTTTGCCTCGGTTATGATAACCTATCAAAAGGCAACCTAGTTATGAATTTTATATTTTACTTTTGTGTGATAGTACTCAGTGCCGTTTGTATAACACGTCCATGATGGAATCGCGTGTAGCCCCTTCTCTTAGAAATATAACTAGAACCTGCCTTCTAGGTCCGCCGGCCGTGAGATACAAACTATTTCGAAATGAGGTCATTATGGGAAAATCTGAATTGACTACCCTTTCAAACTGCACTGTGGCTACACATATAGGTAGCTATGTAGGCACACAACATCTTATTTCTAAATTACTCGTAAAGTAAATGATGGAAGGTGAAGGAATGCGCGTTACTGTGAGGGAACGCGTGTGAAACGCAAACTAGCACCTGAACGTCCCCTGACATCTATATTAAGAGACAAGACACATCGGCATCGCCGTCAATCAACTAAAAACCCTATTGCTCATAGATAAGATTTCAATTAGTAGGGCCAGTGTAGGTGAGCGCGAGTGTTTGCAGTGCGCAGGAGTCACTTGTGTAAATTACTTTCAGCGCACATAATGGTGGTTCTCAAACAGTGCTGCGCAAACATGTCAGCTCGTATTATATCGCGTTACTTCTCTATCGGACTCGTTCAGACGTCACGCATTGTTCTACTCCAGCTCATCTTCACAAAGGCAACGCCGCGGTTATGTCACTAGTATTGTAACACTTTATATAAATATGTGACATTGTTTCGCCTTTGAGTGTCGACCGCCCGACTCGAAGTTGCTGCATGACCTTCTGCTAGGACGAACGCATACCTATAGGTTCCGATCAAATAGAATAATGAATTAAGAAAATGCAAAAAGGATTAAAACAAGTGAGCATTACATTAACTCCAGTACCTAAAGGTGACAATTCAAAGCAGGATATAGGTCGATGATAATGATAGTTGTTGAGGCACCTGCATCATGGGTTATCTGTTCCTAGAAAGCTGCAGGATATAGTTTTCTGATTGGGCTCTGTTGAAACAGTAGAACAATAGCAGTGCAGCCGTGGACTGAGACCATCCGACACGAGCAGCACACGAGCCGGGCTAAACAAACCGATAGACCACAATATACACTGGATTTTATTGTACACGCACTAAATAAAAGGCCGCATGAGCAATTAAAAAGGAATATCTTCACCAATTTATTCGATTCGAATTTGTAGAGAATGAGGAGTTTATAAAATTGATAATAAAAAAGTCCGGAGTTCGGTCCCGATGATGACTTAATTATGGGAACTAACACAATTAATAAGTTACGCGCAGGCGCAGTGTCGTCGGCGACGCGCGTCCTGCGCCCGAGCATCGACACTATCGCTATCGGTAATAATTATGTTAATCTTTTACACTGTTGGGGAAGACTTTGTTCGTGGTTTATACCTAATGCCTTGCTAAAGTGGCAGGACTCAGGAGGTATATACTATCACTTTTTAGAGAAAACGAGTGGTCTGGTTGAGACAGTTATAAAGGCATAATACATTTACTGAAAAAACGAAGATCCTTGGTTATAGAACAAATTTTGTTTCTTTTTTTAGTAGCCATGCATGTCCGACTGCTGGGCAAATGCCTCCCCCATATCCATCCAGGTAGTGTTCTCCTGCGGCACCTGACACCTCGACCCAGAAGTCAGGAAGAGGTGTGCTATATACAGTGTGTCCGGACATGGACTAGCGATATTACTATTTTAAAGTACAATTACACTCTAGGCTTGGGCCCAATACACTTTCCCGCTATGTGGCAGCCATTTTGTTTTGTTGTTGAAATATGTTCTATGTGAGTACAAAAAATATCTATATTTAATTAATATTTAATCTATATTTTTTCGTTCTTTTTCTACTTTAATTTTTTTTTGAATCGTTGTGGAATTGTGAACACATTGTTTTGTAATGAAGACGGTAGACAATATTATTGCCTTTTGAATAAGCTTATTTTTATCTCAGTTTGACTAAAACTTTGAGAGATATGTTTTTTTTTGTACTCACATAGAGCAAATTTACAAAAAAAAATACAAAATGGCTGCCACATAGCGGGTAAGTGTATTGGACCCAAGCCTAGGGTGTAACTGTACTTTAAAATAGTTTATATTTAAGTATTTAGAATATCGCTAGTCCATGTCCGGACACACTGTTGTATATAATATGCGCATCATGAACGTAGAACAAAATAATGCTATCAAAAAATTGATAGATTTTTCTTTGGGTGATTTTACCGACTCGACGACGGCATCAAGTCAGTCATTCTTTTGTAGATAAATATAGTTGTGTTCCACATACATACTTATGTTCCATGTAAATAATTATGTGATAAGTTTGTAACAGAATGATAACTTCTGAAATTATTAACATAACATCACGTATGCACGTCTGTGATTTTTTATTTTATTTTATTTTATTCAATAGGTACAGATACAGACAACAGATCAATACAATACAAAATAATGCCCTTAATCATATAAATTAAGTGGACCTGAAGTCCAGTTACAACTGTACACAACATTCAAAAATAACAAAGCCTCGTTTTTTAAGGTAAAAACGAATTTCAGTACGAGTTATAAAGTTTTTAACACATTACTAATTAATTAATTAATAATGAACTAAATAATTACGATTAAGACTTGAACGAACTATAAAACCATGCATCGTTATAATTCAGAAGAAATGATTTGAAAGAGCTAAATTTATCATGAAAAATGTCTACGTGTGAGCAAATGGCGTTATAGTTTTTACACATTCTATGCAAAGGATTATTTTGAGATACATTGTTATTACTTGCAGGAATACTAAACAATTGTGGTATGCGGACAGATCGAGTCGGCACCTTTACGTCCAAATATTGGAGAAGTTGGCCGTCGAGTGAACCATTTACAATTTTGTGTAAGGTGCACAAGTCGCTCACCCATCTTCTATGTTCTAGAGTTGCCAAAGAGAATTTTCGAATTCGGTCCGCATACTCCGGTATCTTACGTCGCAACCCAAATTTTGAACACAGAGCCCTGATAAATCGCCTCTGGATTGCTTCTATACGATCCGTATGTATGTTATAAATTGGAGACCAAACAGCTGAGCAATACTCTAATATACTCCTCACCAAAGAGCAATAAAAGATTATAAGAGACTTCGCCTGCTTAAATGATCCCGAAGATGAGTCTATTGCTATCAACCGGGCTACACCGGACGCAAGTTTGCAACTACTTATAAATAAAATAGAACCTTTGTTAAGGGGACTAAAGGAGCTAAATTAGCAACTCTATTTGTATTGTGGTGGTTCAAACTTCGTTTGAAATTCTGTTTCAATAAAGTTCTAATCAGGTTGCACTACAAAGTGGTTGTTACGTCAGTCACTGCGGGCCGAACAGTGCGAAATAAGTGGATTTGCACAAAATCTATTGATTGGACTAGTGTTGCCCAAATGCAAGACCAAGACGAGACCTTAGCCAGTCTTGGTCTTGGTCTTGCGTCAATACACCTGGTCTTGGTCTTGGTCTTGGTATTGCACTCTCAGTCTTGGTCTTGGTCTTGGTCTTGCAGCAAGAGTCTCGCAAGTCTTGCGAGACTCTACTACTTAGACTAGACTAAATGGAAAACGGACGAAACGTCGGGCTTACATTAAAGATAAAATTCGCTATAAATACCCGTTTACATATATTTTATAATGTAGACTAGACTACTTGCAGATACCTATTAGCCTATTGCTATTTACATACATCTTCAAGGTCATTTAATTTTTTCCTCTTGTGCCAACCCTACCAAAATAGGTAACAATTTTGTGTGCCTCTATCCATACTCTGTGGCGGCGGATGCGGTGCTCAAACAGTGTCAAATGCTGTGTGATACATTTGTTGCAGTCTTTGATACACCTCAGCGTCTTTGTCGGTAAATGATCAAATAAGTAGGTACATAATACACCGACCGACCAACGGTTTATTCGCGAAACGTCAAATTTTCCCAATCAATCATGAACCTTAATGCTTTAGCGATAAAGTTGAAAATCTGTTAAAGAAATTTGGCAGATTGTAGTAGCTTGATGTGCTGGCATCTGTTCCATAACATTGGCTGGCCTAAAACCTGTTACTAGACCTACTCGACCCGCTGTTAGTTTTATATTTTGCTGAATATAAGAATAACATAAACTTTGAAACATAAGTACCTACATACTGTTTACCAACCTACTAACGTTAGATCTGCACATTAGACAAGCATAATATAATACTATAGGTAGATATACCTACAAGGTATGAAATGAACTTTGCCAGAAAATTATGTTAGGTAAGTACATTTTTATCACATGGGAACATTTTGTGAGTAACACGCTACCTAATTAATAAATAGTCGAAGTATAATAATCAATACAATACCTTTTAGTGTTATGACGCTACGGTTTTGATACTGGGGAACGTCTATCAAAATCGGGATTGAAACCAAATCCCTATTTAATAACGCCTAAATCTCAGTTTGCCTTAACTGCGAGACGCAAGAGTCTTGCAGGCTTAGTCTTGTCTTGCTCAAATCTTGCAGGGTTCAGTCTTGGTCTTGGTCTTGCTAAAATACGTCGGTCTTGGTCTTGGTCTTGGTCTTGCAAAAATGCAAGAACAAGACCAAGACTGCAAGACCAAAACCGATTTTGGGCAACACTAGATTGGACTATAAAAATAAAACACTATGATGCTAATATGTTGCTTGTAGAATTACCTATTTGCCAAAAAATCAGAATGATCGCATGTATTTTAATATAGTTTTTACTCGTTAAAATATTTTTTTGAGATATGTTCGTTATTTTCATATCGAGTTAAATTAATTGTATTATGTTTCCGAATAACTATCATACTAGCATATATCCTGAAGAATATCATATATTTTCCTGGTTTTGTTTCTTGCAGTGAATCATATGTACTCTGTACACATGTACTCAATGTAAAATTCTTTATTTAAGTTTGGGGGTAGGTATACTTACATAATTTCACTCTGCGCATGAAACACTTTTTCACAACACCAATTTATCTCGTCTGCTCGACGTCCGTATGTCACTACAGGGATCCAGCAGAATATCAGCGTCAGGTGCATGCCTGACACATGCTGAGCTGGACTCCCATTTGGTGCAACCTTGAGACGCATACCGCACCTTGCTTAAATACTTGTTATTTTATTTTTGTTTGAAGTATGTCACTGTGTTACTATACGTATTTCGTAAATATGTTTTTCTTTTTGTATATTGGCACCTTGTTTTTTATTAGTGAACTGAACCATTTAATTGTACTTATGTGTGTTGTGCTGTGTCTTTTGTGTGCACTAAATAAATGATTTATCTATCTATATACCTACTTTCAGGCATTATAAAACTCGCGTTTAGCTCCCGTAGTCGCCTTAAGATTTAACGCCACAAAACATGGCGCCGGCCATCAAAGTGAGCTCGCGTGTCCGCGCAACATCAACTCGACAGGCTTTACGGTACATTCCGCTTGAGAGAAATACTAAACGCTTACAGAGTGTTAACAAAATGTGTTATCGTCTGAAATCGTGTCGAAAAAACGACGATCGACTTCATGGAGAGCTGTTACCTACTGAACTTTGTTCTTATTCAGCTGGATATCAGAAAGTCTGTCCCCATCATCGTGCACAGCGACAATCAATATTGAAAACTTGTCAAAAGTGTTGAGAATTGGAAGTTTTTATCGGAGCGGTTTTCCCAGTGCTCCAGTTACAGCAGTTTTCGAAGTTGTAATGTCATGTTGACTTGAAATTTCAGCTGTTTGACTTGACTTACATTTAAATGGGTTCAATCAATCTATTTAAATTAATTAGAACAACATTATTTACGTTTAAAAATTAAAATAATCTATATAATTATTGAATTACTCTATAAACCTTGCAAAATGTGAACCGTTTTAGTCTCCTTAAAAATTCCTTTCCCGATTTCATCGAGGAAAAAATTCAAAATAACAATGATATTTCGGAAAGGTTGCTCCAAATTAACATGCATTCGGCCATCACCATTATCCGTTATTGCTGTTTCGGCCCTAAATTAACATATTTCTTACGTGCTTCTCTTTTATGGAAGCACACTCATCTTTTAGACAAAATCGATCTAATCAACAGAAATTCTTTATCATCCATTTTAAATGTGGCCTTGGACGACCGAGCCTGGACCCAAGCTACTCTTCCCACTCGTATGGGAAGAATGGGGCTCGGCGTCCGCAAAATTTCTAGTATTCCGGCTTATTATCCTCGGTTCGTGGCACTAAGAAATTCATCAGGAAAATCCTGGCTTCCACACTGGTTGATTTTGATGTGCCGTGCTTCGCCGAGGCTATAAACGCTTGGACTCACTTGCCCGAATTCTGAAGAACCCGATAACCCATTTTCCCAAAGACGTTGGGACGAGCCGCTCTGCAGAGTAGTTCAGATCAATCTACTGAACACGTCTGCTACTACTACTGAGCGTGCGCGCCTGCTGGCTGTGGGTGATTTGAAGTCGGGTCTTTGGCTTCACGCACTACCGTCGTCGAACACAGGCACGTTGCTCAACGACACCACTTTCCGCCTCGCTGTTGCTATACGCCTAGGCGCTCCATGTGGTTCTCCTCACCGCTGTCACTGTGGTGAAGTTGTCAACAGCCTCGGACACCACGGCCAGCCGAAGTGCGGACCGATATACGCGGCACGCGAACTTGAATGACATCATTCGTCGATCTCTTGTTACCGTCGGTGTTCCAGCTTTATTAGAACCCAATGCTATGGTTTGGCACGCGACGATGGCAAGAGACTGGACGGATTGGCTTTGTTTCCATGGAAGATGGGTAGGCCTCTAGTGTGGGACGCTACATGTGTCGATACTCTTGCGCCTTCCCTGCATCTTCCTAGTTCATCGTGCTGTGCAGGGGCTGCCGCTGCGGCTGCAGAGAACCTCAAGCGGCGTAAATATAGTAACCTTATTGGTAACTATATTTTCGAGCCGTTTGGGGTTGAAACTCTAAGACCGTGGGGTCCGAGTGCTCACAGCCTTTTTAAGGAAATTTCGAAACGCTTAGTTGACACTTCCCGTGACCCTAGGGCTGGCTTTTACCTCGGCCAAAGGTTTAGCGATGTGATTCAGCGTGGTAACGCTGCCAGTCTCTTGGGGACATTACCAGTTGACAGCGTAGAGGAGGAGTTTTTTGACGCCATTTTTTAAGTTTTTAGTTTAAGTTAGTTTAGTTAATTTTAGTAAATTGTGATTATTGTACAATTCATATTACGTATTTCAAATTAAATTCAAACATATAAGAACTTCTCCCTTTTTTGAAGTCGGTTAAAAACCAGTCCATTGCAGTTCAATCAAAAGTGACGATAACAGTTCGATGGATAATGAAGCTTTTTTAATTTGAATCGAAGGCGCTTTCAAAGCAGATAATAATATTCGTTCAATTACTTAGCTTAAGCCAAAAGGTACACAAGATTGCGCACTGCGCAGCTTGAAATAAAACCCATAAAGCTTCAACAGTGTTAATGATAGTAATAAAGGTGGTCACAGTTATTGTTACAAATGACGATGGCACTGCAGAATCAAGAGTCGGCAGATGAGCGGGCCGGGCGCGCGGCGCGGGCGTACAGCCTCCCAGAGTCCCAGCTGCGACACCTTCCGATGACACAACAGACCGGCCGGCGGCCCACTCCTGAGTCCTGACCAAACTGTTCGGCGCTAATACTGCCGCGCCCTTACCCCATCATCATATGCCCTTTTCCAACTATATTGGAGTCAGCTTCCAGTTTAACCGAAGTAGCTGACTACTAGTATCTTACATGGAGCGTCTGACTATCTGACGGCTCAAGACTCCCATGGTAAGACCGGTTAGACCTTTGGCCTCCCGACCACCCGAAACGACTGCCATAGGTCTAAAAAAGACAGACAGGAACAACAGTTTAATTTCCATTACTCTAGAAATATTTACCAATAAATGATCTGATTTCAAATTAGAGGGCATTTTAGCATTCATTTTTATACTCAAACTGCATACCCATTAAGATAGCGCGACCACTTTATACGAGTAGTATCATAAATGTCAATGGCGGTATGATAAACCAAATGTGTTTCACGCGAATGATTGGTTAAAACAAACACGATCAGGAAAGCGCAAATTAGCGGCACAACACTATAATTAGCATAACGTACGCAGAACAGTTGCGTAGTGTTGCACAGCTCATAATGCTGTTATGAGTGTTCGGATCGTGGATCGAGCTAATACGAGCATTAAGCACCGTTTCCAACACAGCACTGTCCAATTCTTTTCACTTCATATCGATCGATTCCTTGCAGTTTAAAAATATTTATGGAGTACAATAGAGTACGGTATCTGTAGTACATTATTATTATTTTCGAGAAAAGGCGTTAGCCATTCGATTCAATGGTTGGAGAATAATCTCGTTCTCCCTACTTTTTAGCTCGCAAACATTTTGAGTGGATTCGACAAACAAATGAAGTTTGTTGACCTGCGACCGAGCCTTCACGAGTGACCCCGCACAAAGTCGTAGTACCTACCTATAGCGCGACTGCGCCTGCGACTGTAGCACGTAAGCAATTTCCTGTCGCGCAGCTGAATGCAAACAAATCGAAGCCGTCGCCTCGGGCACTCTTATTCATAACCACAGAATTATTAAAACAATTTTTAATTAGTTTAAAATTTTGTTTGATAACGCTATGAATATTAAAAGGGGCTCGCCGACCGTTTAATTTACTACTTTCCACCCATTCGAGCCGGCGCGCGGCTATCACCGGCCTGGACGTAATTAAACCCGAAAAACAGAACTAGCATAGCATTATTAATATCGAGAAACAACTGGCGCCTTCGGTCGTTCCGAGGAGAGAAAAAAAAGCTCGGAATTTATACGTCAATAAGAGTTTGTTGGGCATTATCGTAAAATGTGAATAGTATTTAATAGTTGGCACAAGGCTCGCCGCTCCTATTACCTCGTGAGTTATATGACAGTTATAATGTGCCGGCACGGAGCGCCCGCGCCGCGCCTACTCTGCGCCCGCGCATCAGTCGCGCACCGGCGACGGTACAACGCGTCGTTGCTTCTGGCCAACATCAAAATCTTGCTGCTGCACTACCAGCAGACATTGTGAAAACTCGCACAGCACATGCTGACATTCGCGTGTGTCGTCGATCTGTCAAACAAAATAGCCATAGGCATATCCCGGCTGTCAGTCGCGTAGCACTCGTAGCACTCGTAGCACTCGTAGCACTCGTAGCGGCTCTACGAGGACATAGCGAACATATTACGTCGCCCATTTCCAAACACTACATTTTTATTACGTGGAGTAACAACGGCTTTACTGCATCATCTTGTGTGCTGTCTCAGAAACTTTTATGGAGTAATCCATTTTAGTGGCGGGTGACGTCATTTGAGGAAAACGTTTGTTACGAGCTGGGGTAGGAGATAAATTAAATGCTACCGATTAAACACGAAATAACTTTAATAATCACAAAACACTGGAAACTCAATCAAAAATACATTACATTACATACACACTTTACACATACATACATTATTATTATATTAGTAGCTGTAGCCCTTGAGTCCGTTCGCGTGGAAATTTTGATGTATACGAGACTAAAATATAACCCACGACTTATTCTCAGACCTTCCAATACCATACACAAAAAAAAATAACATAAAAATTGGCCAAGCCGTTTCGGAGAAGTTCGATAACAAACACTCGACACGAGATTTTCATATTTTAGAAGATAGATGAATTTCTTTAACCGACGTATCACGTTGAACGAATTTCACGGTGTTGTTCATTTAGACTATTTTGGATACAATTAATGTTGCTCTGTTACCGATGTATCGGAGGATGCTGTATGCTCAGTGCGAGTTTCATACTAAATTTCGAGTAACGTCTGTATCGCGTGGATCGAGTTGACGTCGTCGATAGTGACAATCCAGTGCCTCTAAGAAAGTAAGGACCGTTTTGCGCACAATGCTAACATTTGCATGTATAACGCGAGTGCAAGTTACAATTTCGACAGTTTTGACAGCTTGAATACGAAACACAGTCACTTGCTAGCGCGAAAGTTGTCACTTAAGATTTTGTGGTGAGAGCATCGTGAGAGTGGTCATAGAACAAAGTAATTTAATTTAATTTCATATTGTGAATAAAACTTACAATGGAATCTCGTATTATTTCGTTTGGAGAATGTTTGAGACCGCAAAAACACAAGATAAACGTAATTTAACGCCACAAAAAAAACACGTAAACATGTTTACGTAAGCACGGCCACATAAACAATGATAGAGTGCTCCACTACAAGCCACTCGGGCATTATTAGATCATTTGTTTAGATCTCCATGCCTTAAAAGTAACAAACTTAGTTTTACAAACTTCACAGATGGATCAAGGTCACTCACTACACGCCAAAAGATATAAATTACGCTGCTCCGTTTATGTTACCAACAATTCAAATTGGGATGGGCTAGTCTTTATTTTTAACAATACTATTCAAAACTGTATGCAAATCACAACACAAACTTTCGTAAACACAAACAAAACTAATGACCACTGACCACAGATAATAATGTCGTCTAATTTGTATAACCACAACTATTTGAATAGGCAGTCACTTCTGTTATGAACACAAAATACGACTGTCAATTTATTTTGGCCGGTTACTAATGTACGCGCCACTTCTAGCAGGGAATGAACGCGAAACGAATGAACGTATTCTAGAATCTCACACTCGCAAGTTAACAGTTATGTAGTTGTCACTTATTACGCTAGGTGGCGCTTACTCAGCGCCATACAAATTTGCGTTAAACGATGACACGGGTGATACGTACACAAAACTCGCACTAGGCATACTGGGCGCTGGTTCTGTTCGTTCAAGGTGAGGTGAGAGAGCGCCCTTGTGCTGATGTGCGTGCCATGCGCACGCACACCGTGGCAGTATTGCATCGACTTGTGAGCAAACATTGTTGGTATAAGCATCATCATCATTATCATTTCAGTCGAAAGACGTCCACTGCTGGACATAGGCCTCCCCCAAGTGTCGCCACATTGACCGGTATACACACTAATAAATTGTGTTCGGTTCCCTATCCATTTGCATAAAATTTTAAGACCTAATATAACTTAGCATAATTTTGTTTGGCATAATTATATTTTAGCATAATATAATTACGCATAACAGCTTACGCATAATTTTTTAAGCATAATTTGTCTAGCCATAATAATGATTAAGCATAATATTCTAAAGCATAAATTTATTAAGCATAAAGTTCTAAAGCATAACTTTTTTAAGCATAATATCCTAAAGCATAAAGTTTGTTGTTGTTGTATTTTGTGGGTTTTTTTCGCTGTAGGAAGCATGAAGCAAGCAAGCATACAGCATGCAAGCAAGCATACAGCATGCAAGCAAGCATACAGCATGCAAGCAAGCATACAGCAAGCAAGCATGCAAGTAAGCATGCAGCAAACAAGCAAGCATGCAGCATGCAAGCAAGCAGCAAAGAAGCAAGCATGCAGCATGCAAGCAAGCATCCAGCATGCAACATGCAGCAGGCAGGGTTTCTGTCACGGCTCCGGCGCTGCGGGCCTCCGGCGGCCCCACGCGTCCTAATCGTCACAGACGGCTTTCGCTCACCACCGCTCGCTCGCAGCCGCCTGCTCCTCAGCCCGCGGGCCGCCTCACTCCTACGCGCCTACGCGATTTTAAATTACACTCTAGGGGTAGGACAAACAAGACTACGCGGAGTCGGTTTTGCAGCAATTGGGTTCTGTCACTAAATTTTGTTGCACAGCATATTAAATTTTTAACCAACAATAATATTTAATTGTTACAGAAACTATAGCAAATTGGTTTGATCAGAATAAACTGATTGACATATTTTTTTATACAAAAACTGTATAAACATCTAATATATTCTTCAGATAAAAGTTATCTCGCGATTGAAAAATCGTTTAAGTTACATAATGTTAAATATTATTAATACGATAATGTTAAATAAATTATTTGCATGAAAATTGTTTTTGTTATTTATATTAATGGTATGCCTAAATATTATTATGCTTGTAGTCATATATTAAGGCGATTACACGAGCTAAACGCGAGTTTTATAATTACTAAAAGTATATGATTCACTGCTATAAACAAGACCAGAAAAATACATGATATTCTTCAGGATATATGCTAGCATGATACTGTTTTGAAAACATAATACAACTAATTTGGCTCGATAAAAAGAAATCACGACCTTACCTCTAAAAATATCTTTCAAACAATAGAAAACATACTAATATGCATGCGATCATTCTGATTTTTTGGCAAATAATTCTACAAGCAATATATTAGCATGATACTGTTTTAGTTTTTTAATCCAATCAATAGTTTTTTTGTAAATCGATCGAAACCACTCATTTCGCGCTATTTGGCCCGCAGTGGCTGACGTAACAACCACTTTGTAGTGCGAGCTGATTAGAACTTTATTTTAACAGCATTTCAAACAAAGTTTGAACCACCACAAATAGAGTTGCTAATTTAGCTCGTCTAAGCGCCTTAATTGTATGCCTAAATATTATTATGCTAATAGTCATTAGGCCTACTAACGTTATGCGAATCAAATTTATGCCAAAACAAATTAGTCTTTAAGATGATTATGTCAACATTAAATGTATGCCTAAAAAAATTATGCCGAAGTATTATTATGCCAAAAGAAATTGTGCCAAAATCGTTATGCCAAAGTATATTAGGACAAAGAACATTATGCGAAAAGAAGGGATCCCATTGTGTTCTCGCCTATATAAACAATCTATGCCTATACATGGAAATAAATATATTGAAGTGTCTGTTTGTACTATCGAAATAACTTTTTGTCTGTCTCTCTGTCGGTCTGTCTGTCTGTTTGTTCCGGCTTATCTCCGAAACGGCTGGTCCGATTTTGACAGGACTTTTACTGACAGATAGCTGATGTTCTTCCGAGTCAAAAAATTAAATCCCTTGAAATTGTTAACAAAATCCTATCAAAAAAGCGCAAGCAACAGCTCCAGTGCTAAATATATTTTTGTAAGGCTCTGAGGAGTTGTCAGCTAGAAGGAGCATTGGTCATGTTGCTCGTTGCATTTGTGGCTAATGCGCTATGTACCGCTATCCAAGTAGTATGACAATATTGAAAATGAGCAATCATTAAAGTTAAAGCTGTTCACAAAGCCACTTAACTGAATTGACTTTTTCAGCCTCATATTTAATCTGAGTGAGTAGAACACCAGTCCGTAATCTTATCTTCATAATATATATAAATTACGTGTCACGTTGTTTGTCCGCGATGGACTCCTAAACTATTTAACCGATTTTAATCAAATTCGTACACCGTGTGCAGTTTGATCCAACTTGAAAGATAGGATAGCTTACATCTCAATTTATGAGACGCAGACGAAGTTGCGCGGGTCAGCTAGTATATTATAATAACCTCTAACTTAAAACTGTACTTACCTTTACGTTAGAACAGACTTAGCCCGTGACTCGTGAGAGAGCACTCCATTGATCTTTGCCTACTCGAATGAACTGACTAAATTATTATTTACTCAATAACATATACCTAGACAAACAGGTTTGCCCGCACATCTGTATCTTTCAATGTTCGTGCCTAATTCTGACTTGTAGGCATTAATATTATAATCAGGCTCGTAAATTATTGATCGATGAAAAATTTATTTAGATCGATCCGACCGTAAGGACATAAAACCAGTCCTGTGCCATCCGACTGAGCACACTAAACGGGGCACACGGACGTTTTCATAATAACACAAAACTAATTAATACACCCGAGAGAAAAGACGAATCGATTCGATCACTTGGGCGCATAGATACAATTTGATGAGATCATAACAAAGTGGAACGTTTGACGTGAAGCTCGCACTGCGCCCGCGCCGGGTGGAGCTCAGCCGGGGTGAGCCGGGGACCCGGGGTGGACCCGGGTCCGGGGCTCAGCGCCGCACAAACGAGCAGGAAATTACGGACATCCAAAAACTATGATCGCCGTTTGAAAGATCTCTTTTTTGTTTCCAATATGCAATAAATAGGGCAATAACGAGGAGCGCGCGCGCCGGCGCGGCGGGCCCGGTGCGGCCGGTGCGGGGAGCGCGGGGCTTCGGCGGGGCGGCAACATGGCGTCTAATTGTTTGTAATTAGCGCCGTACGCGGTGCTCGCCGTGTGCCGTGTTGCCTTGCGTCTTTATAGACTGTTTATTACTTAATATGTTGTGATAGGCCGCCATTGGCGAGGCTCGTGGCTACGTCGGTCGTTTCGTAACACTGATTGAGGTATGTGGGAACGTCGGCCGGTGTCGGCGGTGGGCTAGCTGGCGCCTGCTGATGTTACACGAGTCATTACCGCGTTATGACGTCGCCGCGACGGCTGCTCGCACGACACGCCATCCATCGCGCCAGCTCACGAACACTCACGGATCACGAATCTGACAATGCTCCACTCAACTACAACAATTCAATATTGAACAATGAAAACTAAATAATTCCAAAAAAACAGACTTCAGGACTTCATGATTGTAGGTCAAAGGAAATTATCCTTTAAATTTTGATTCCCTTGAGAGTGTCGAAGTATACATTTTTAAACGACCGTATCTTTAATTTTACGTTTACTTAGAAGTTTGATTTATCACAGCTGTATGACGAGACTGAGACTGAAGACCAGTATATGCTTTTAATTTCAACTCGATATCTCAGAACGGCACGACCCTGCAGCGTCTCTGGGAGGACAAGTTGTCGGGCATACCCGTATTGGGACCAGCCAACGGGTTCAATGCACTGTTCTAAAAGGTACCTCAAATCCTCAAAATCACTGAGTGAAGAAGATAATCCTGGTAAATTTTCCGGTACCGTGGACCAGCTGGGAGAGGAAAGCCGGTACCGTGGACCAGCTGGGAGAGGAAAGCCGGTAAACTAAGGAGGTGTGGCTGACTGCTAGGCTGCCACGTTCGGTCGTCCAGGGCCACATTTTCAATCCTTTCGGTATATTTCCGGTAATTTTGTCTACTTTTTATAAAAACGGTGAAAAACATTCACCATTTTTATAAAAAAGCTGGAGAAGCGGACGCTATAGTGCTACACTATACCTACATTTTGAATCGAAAAGGCCGAATGAATGTTAATTTCGAAAAGCCTTTCTGATACATTATTAAAATAGTAATCGATGAAAGAGAGACTAGGAATTCGTCAAAAATTGGAGACTCCAGGAGATGAAAAAAGATTTTTCTGGCATTTTGACATTGGAGGCTATTAAATGAAATTTTGAAATGGTAGTTCGGTTTGATCTGAGTTCTAGGCATGTACATATACATATACGGCCTTTCTATTATTTTGATATCCAACAACTGATTCCAAAGGGTTGTATAAAGGAGTCCTAAAAATAGATAAACTTATACATTTTGGATATTTCATTGTGAACCTCAGTCAAGAAGATTGCTTGACTGGTCTTAAAAATTTTTAATAAAATGTATGTCTTTTTGGGAAACGACTGTTTTTTTTGGGGTGAAAAATCATGTTTTGTGGTAGAATTCAATGTAACGCACTCGAAACATTGATTGAATAGTATGGGGGTAGTGAAGGTATTTAAAGTAAAAATCTTACAATATACGAGTAAACTTGCATTTTTTTAAAAACATCTCAAAAGTTGTAACTTTGACCCCCAATATGTCCGTTACTAGACGGTTCCCAGGTATGGTGTAGAACAAAATGATCGCAATGACGCGGACGGGGACAACAAGTGCTTTTCGGCTTCGTTACGAGGTGTTTTACACCCTTTATATGTATACCAAAACTTCCTTAAGGAAATATCCGGAAAACAAAACGAAACTCATTGCCTTTTTTCTACTTAAGATGTTTTTTTAAAGGTTCTTTGGAAATGAAATAAAGCCCAAGAAAGATAATTAGCACAATAATAATTCAAGTTGACGATGTTTCTTGACGAAAAATCCTTTCAGAAGGTACTTAGTACTTACTCATAAGTGCGCTGTTCAGTTCACTTGATTATAGAAGGTCGTCCTGTTTTGACTTGGATAATGTTTTGTTTGTAACTTGTAAAATTATTAAAAAACGTAAAAAAGGAGCTACAGCAACTTTTGCCGCACTTCATGAGTGATGCTTGACTTTGTTGTTACTGTTGTTGGTGCTTGCACTGCTTAGCTTACGTCATCGCTTAGTGCACTCAACTTGTGCACGTTCAGGCACGCAGCACGCTAGTGTCATGACGTCAGCCGGCGTGTAACGGCGCGCGTCGCCCCGCCCAGCCCCGCCCCTCTGTCGGCGCCTCCAGCACCGCTCCGTGCAACTACAGGCCTTAACATAACGTACGGCAGGGCCCCGCCACCGTCGTGCGACAGAGCAAACCGCCGGCACTATGTTCAGCCACGGCGCGGCGGCGGCGACTAAGTGCACAGTCTCCGCAAATTGGATCAATGTCAACATGGTTGATGGTGGAGGGTCGTTTCGCGGAAGCCTCGAGATAGTCGCACGATAATGACACATTTACATTTGCATACGTATATCCCTGGTGGCTGTCTGGCAAGACGGATGGTCCATGTGACCCCCGTCACAGAGAAAAAACTCGAGGGCGAGACGTGAATGGTGTGAAACTCTCTCCATTATGGGCAAGCGGCCCCCGCTGCGCCATTCTTACGCCGCTTTGTGCGCCCACCTCACCACAGATACCTCGGAGATACCTCTGGCATCGCTGACGTGCACACATTATTTATTTTCAATGATTTTTTGTTAGCCAGTGGGTTTTTGAACACACTTTTGAGCTTTGACTCTCGATGATCGATGAAAAAAGTTTAGGAAATCGGGATCCCTCGCAATGCGAGAACCGAAAACAAATAACAAAAAAAAATATCAAAGATTCGAACGTTCAGGCAAAGAGTTGTTGCTACAAATATTTTGAATAAATCGTCTCCAATTTCCGCGTGATTTGTGCCGCGGGGCGGAAATGGTTTCCTCTTTGAATATAAAACGAGCCAACGGAAGAATTTCAATGTAGCGAGCGTCGGGATTGAGCTCTGTTATGTAAAATATTACGACGGGTTTGTATCTCGTTTGTCGCGTATTGTGAAGGGATTTGCAAATACAGTTTCAAATTCTTAAAGCTCGTTTATGTTTCCTTTTATCTGCTCCAGTTACTAAAATGACATTAATCGAGTAGTTTTGAATTCAGTACTAGAAGCTTAGCCTAAATCGGTTGGGATCCAGATCATAAGCCACGGAGCACATCTTGAAATGTTTGAATAGCTGCGCCCGCGCCGCGCCGCTCGTGGCGAGCGCACCCACCCACAACACTTAATCTTCCAAATACATTTATCATGTTCAGCTGATAAAAATACCATTGAGATCAGCCGAACACAATAAGATACATGCATTCGGTACCTGATACGAGGCCGAAAGTCAATTATATTCAAATATAAATCGGATTTGCAAACGTAAGCCTGTAACAATAGCGTAGGCAGGCGCCGTGAGCCGTGATCCCGTGATGCCTCTCATTCCTGGATAATAGTCGGAAGCGGGACAATGCGGACAGTTCGGGGCAAGGCGGGTGTCCGCATCGCTGTCACGGAGGCTGCTGTCACGCCCGTCAACCCGCAACACGCCATTATGTTTTATTTGTAGATTATAAAGTCACTATTGTGGTAAACTATTATGTTCGGCTGTTCATACGTTTCGCATTATTGTTGTGTTAGGATGAACTCGCAAAGAAAGAAATGATCGTTTCATACTGATGTACGTTTTTGTAAGTGATACTTGAACCGATTTGATTTGGGCTATCAACATTTTAATAACAATAAATACATTTTTGAATCGAACTAGGTTCGAACTAAATAGGTACTTTAGACTTTCACGGTTCTTCAATCACGGATATTATCCCGTAAGTACTAAGTTGTAACTTTTACATTTTGTATTTTTAGGCTTTTTATAATTTGTACTTGCGTGGTGTGGCGTGTCCACAAGCAATAATAAATGAAATTTCATGCCTAGTACTTATTAGCTGTATGATTTTGGATTATCAGAATTCAGATCGTGGAATGAGGTCTATCTCGATATCTTTGTATCGACACTGTATGATAGTATAGGTGATTGCTACAACTTAGCTGGTCGTTCCGTGTCGCCGCCGCCGCGCCGCGCGCCGGTGTCACGCCACGTTCCGCGCCAAATGCTCGCACAAAACGGTTCGCGACGCTTCTCATGCTGTCACACGCTATTCAATTCATGAAGTTCGTATGAGTCGCTTTGTTTGCCGCAACTGTTGTTGACCCTTTGTCAACCTTTCCCGACTATCAATGTCGGTTATAAATGTGCGCCATTTTATAAAATCATGGCGATCTATTCGGCTCTGCTTCCTCCACCGAGCGTCCACGTCCCGTCCACAAAACGAAACATCTCATTAACATAATTTCAAGCAAAAGGCAGAACAAACAAACCCTCGTAAATGACGCGTTAAATGCAATCAAACAACGTCATTATACACGAGTAGCTCGCTCCGGGTCCTTCTTCACAAAAAGTGACATAAAAAGTGGATATCAGTCAGCTGAAGTGAGCGCGGCGACAATGTGGCCACCGGGGATCTATTATACGCGGCGTCAATGGGACCCTCAAGAAATTTGTTACGAACATTTTGATAGGTGGCAGCTATTGTTAGCGGCGAGAACCGCCAAGACCCGAGGGAGTCCGGGGCGCGGCACATATGTGCGGCGTCGCGGGACGTATGCTGGCGCGCCGAGACGAGCTGCTCGTTGCTGTAGTTGGCGCATTGTTTGCTGTAGTCGCCGGGAGCTGAGAGCCGGCTGCCGGGTGCGATACACAGTTCCATGTCTGTCATAACCGCAGGGGTGTCAGTATACCACACCGGTGTAAAGTCGAGGGCCATTAACGCGGGGACAGATTTATGTAACAAATTTTAATGGGCTGTTTATTTTGATATGAAAGCTATTGCATAAGTGTTTGAACCTTTTCGTTTTAAGCGTCATCTGATGTCCCTCACAATTAATGTGTGCGAGTTTGTTTTTATATTTTTATTACGTTTTAGCAAAACTTTGCGCCTCAATGAGTTTTCGAGAGCTTTTTGAGGTGTGAGTGGTATTCGCGTGATTTACCACAGCCGCAGTCAAACATACCTATTTCACCACCTATTTCAAATTAAAGGACTGCCAGAGGACCTAGACTAAAGCTTTCAAGACGTTTCTCATTTCTGAACAGACAGCTAAGCGAAGTTAACAGGATTAATAAGCTTTTCAGTAGCATAATTATGCCAATCATTTTTGGCGTTCTTCATTGTTATCGCTTTTAGAATGTCACTTGGTTGTTTGGTCACTGGTCAGGTTCTCAGCGACTGTTGCCTACTATGGAGCACAGTAAATAACCATTTTTATTAAAGTAATGATTGAGCAATAGGCGTCTCTCCATCGTAAGAAAGGGATATGCGTTGCCGACGGCCGCGACAGCGTTGTATTTACAACGTTGACGATCAGCCGTCGGCAACGCGTTTATGAACGGAGACGATCCTTTTCAATAGGATAGTTGATCAGACCACCTGTAAGTTGATCAGACCACCTGTAAGTTGATCAGACCACCTGTAATACAATGTCATCTCTATCTGCCTAGGCCTTTCCCAACTATGTTGAAGCTGGTTTCCACGTTCCAGTCTAACCTGATGCAGCTTGATGCCTGTAGTTTACATAGAGTGACTGCCTATCTGTCTCCGATCCCAAAACCCAGTTAGTACAGTCCGTTCTATTAAACAATGTTATAAAATATATTGTTAACAATCTAAAATTAAAAGTGAATCAAACAGACAAAAGTCACCGTCTTCTGAAGCTAAATTAATTTTTAACTGACTTCTTAAAAGAGTAGGTTATGATCAATTGGTCTGAATGTTTTTTTTTTCGTGTATGTTCAGCGATATATTTCGATGATTCTTTTTTTGTTTGCAAGAAAATAACTCCGCGTTTGAATTTTAAGATCGATACAATGGAACTCTTCAAAAGACAGCAAATCGGTCGTGATTGCTGCAGTCGCCTGGAAGCTTACTGTTTTCACAACATCATTGCATGATCAATCATCTCTAAGGGAGTACGCAGATGTGTAGGTACTTTCTGACAGTTAGGTATGTCAGGTTCCGTTTTTAACCGACTTCCAAAAGAGGAGGTTATCAATTCGTCTGTTTTTTTTTTTTTTTTTGTGTTTGTTACCTCATAACTTTCGACTGAGTGAACCGATTTTGATGATTCTTTTTTTATTTGAAAGCTGGTGCTTCCCATGTAGTCCCATTTTAATTTGCTTAAGATCTGATACTCGTCTTCGGAGATATACACTTCAAAAAATGTACGCCAAATCTGCAGTGATTGCTGTTATCGCTTGTAGGTTTATTGTTTATACAACATCATGACAAATAAAATAAAGTAAAGTTATTTTTCACTTTTTTGTGTGAAGTCGGTTTAATTTTTTGCAAAAAAGTTTTTATATTGTTGATAAGTCTAATGCCATGACATGTATTCCTAACAATATAAAATAAATGACTGCCTCGTTGGTTTAGTGAGCGGTGACTACTGACCATGAGGGCCTGGGTTCGACTATCAGCTCGGGCTAGGTGTTATTGGATCTCTCCACCAGGAATTTCTCTATAGCAGCCTCGGAGTCTGAATTAGCGCCCGGTCGATAGCAATAGGCTCAGATTCAGATTCAGATTCAGATAACTTTATTTGCGCAAACATTAGTGTACATACAATTATAAAGAAACAAATGCATGCAAGGTGTCAGAAGAAGAGTTGTGCTAACATGTTTACCATATTGTCATGGTGTGCAAATATTAATACAAACTTAGACTTAAAAAATAGCATTAAATTAACATTGACAATGCTGACATAAGTAAAATTACATTATTAATTGATTATATTATAATGGATTCAATTGTCAAATATCAAGTAATTAGAAAAAACAAATATAAGAATGTCAACATAGGTCCATAGAAAATTAAATTCAATACATCACTATCATAATCGTTATTACATTACAATTCATTTCACATAAAATTAAATCTGAGAGAATGTCAGTTAAAATTTGCCCCTATTAAATGGGACTTAAACATATTACCCCTTCCCCTGTCCCATGAGCCACATATAGTTCAGAGCGATTGTTTAACTATTGGACAGTGATATTTGCTATGCATTTATTTAACATTGATAACAATTCATTTCATGGTAATAGGCATATCCCCAATAAAATAGAAGTTAGCGTACCTAACTGTCGAAATGGGTACGCAGACGTGTAAAGTACACCCAGTACTTTACACGTCTGCGTACCCCTTCAGAAAACAAGTCGTGATGTTTTGTTATGATGTTGTGTAAACAATAAACATCCAAGCGATTGTAGCATTCATGTGTTCGACAGATTTGCTGTCTATTATTGAAGAGTTCCGTTCCACCGTAAATGGGTCAGTTAGTTACATATAAAAATTACTAGCTTCTGCCCGCGACTTCGTACGCGGATCCTGTTGCTGATTTTTTTAATAAAAAGTATCCTATGTTACTTCTAATACCTCCAAGAATATGTGAACAAAGTTTCATGATGATCGGTTGAGTAGTTTTCGAGTGAAAGCGTAACAAACAAACTTACATTCACATCAACTATAATATAAAAATGAATCGCAAAATGTGTTGGTAAGCGCATAACTCAACAACACCTGGACCGATTTCACTAATTCTTTTTTGTTGTGTTTGTTATTGTCAGGAGAAGGTTCTTATGTAATAAAATGTAGTAGTAGGTAGGTTGTAGTAGGTGGGTAGTAGTAGGTAGTTAGTAGTAGGTAGGTAGAGGTAGGTAGTAGATAGTAGTAGGTAGGTAGGTAGTAGTAGGTAGGTAGTAGTATGTAGGTAGTAGTAGGTAGGTTGTAGTAGGTGGGTAGTAGTAGGTAGTTAGTAGTAGGTAGCTTTTTGTAGGTAGCTTTTTCCCTCATATGTGACGCAGACGAAGTTGCGTGGGTCAGCTAGTTTATAATATTATTATGATTGGATTAAGTGTATCGATCATATTATCACATCCAATATTAAAGTAAGTAATTAGATTGCATTATGCACAAATTAATTATATTCTGCAGAGCAAAACGGCCGCGCCGACCGCGCCGCCTGGTTGTAACGTTAGTCACTTGAGCAGGTAAGGTCAAGTTATGGTTAATAAAATAAAATAAATAAAATAGTAAAAATTTAAGTTTCTCACTGAGGAATATAGAATGATGGCTAAACTATCGATATCGTAGGATACGCAGCAAGTGCTACGAGAATGGACGTAAGAAGCACCTTATTCTTTATTGATAAGTGTTGTGTTGGTATACTCTGAGCAAAATTGAGAGATTTCTGTCTGCCGAAATGTGTGGCTTTGATTTTTAGGCCTAGGGCAAATATCCGCTCTCAAAACGTGACACGGTTTAATATCCATATAAATAACCCTCGTAAATATGGTACCTAACAGGACACGATATCAAGTCTCCCATCGTTTGTGTGGCAATACTATATTTACACTCCAGTCATCTATGAATCTCCATCTGAACAGGGTTTCCTTGCTTCGGTCAACGTGTGTCCGGAACCGATTCGAAGACTTCCAGGTAAGCGTAAGCCATGGTAATTTGTGTCCAGGTGGGAGATTTTGTGTAAGTGGCACAAAGGGGTTGGGTAGGGATACAGTTTAAATACCAACATCTGTGTTAATAAGGTCCATATATAAAGTTGTTGGAGGTAATAACGATGCCGAGCCACATTTGACTCGGGTTTGGTGTACTTACGATATGTTTATTATATAAACCACTTTAATAACGCTTAAAACCACACATAGGTATAAATTATTGGTTAATAATCCATACATGCATGTGATTTATTTTTGTAATAAATAAATAAATAACAAATAATCATGAAATAAAATACCAGAAGCAATAAACGAAAAAAAAACAACACTAGTGTGAAATTCACTGTGTGTGTAATAATAAGATCCAGTCGAAGAAGTGTATTGAAGTAGTACCCGTTTCGATAAAGGTGGAGAAATTTTGTTGTTGTATTCGAGGCGGAATTAACACCCGTGCCGAGAACTGCAATAACAAATGTCCACGTGTATCAAACGACGTTTTTCAATACACTTTAAAAGTTCTTTCTTTTATTTTTTACTATCACGTTTCCTTTGCTATTACAGATGATACATTTAATGAGCCAAAGTAACTTAAAATTATGTTCAAAAATATTTTTGTGAACACAATCAGTGTACAGATGAATAATGTCTATGGTGTCCGCCACCGTGTTGAAAGTGCGCAACGAGCGAGTGAGCAGTGCGCGGCCCGGTAGGTTAGTGCGCGCCCTAGGCACCATCAGCAGCTGCGGGCTGCGCCGCCGCTCCATGTACCTGTCCGTTATATCAAACCCTATTTCTGATAGTATACCTGAATGGTGTATACTACCTCTTAAAACTTTAAAAAGATATGTTGCCAGTGCCACTTCACGCCTAATTTGTAATTTGTAGTAGCCCACCATACCGAGACAGAATAGGGTAGGAATTAGGATACAGTAACGGGTTTCCCTGGTATCTCCCATAAAGGTTAAAATAGATAAATCTCACGAATTTCTTCTGTATCCGTTCGAGCATATTTTTGTATTTTATTTCACTCGGTCTCCAGACGGCCGCATTATATTCTAGATGACTATATATGCCTCACAAGAGCCTCACACAAAGCCCTCAATGCACTGATGTTTGTGAAGTTATTTGCTTGAAGCAGCATAAATCCTAGATTTCGCCTTTTTAAAAACGAGTACCACGTGTTTTCTAAACTGCAGATCACTGGTGAAATGAATGCCTAAATCCTTTACCTCCATGACACGCTGCAGCGGCTCCTCGCCCATGCTGTATTAGTGGTATTGTGGGATTCGTGTGCGTGTGAAAGCACCGAACAGCTTATTGGAGTGACTCCATTCAGTGACCCTATCCAATTCGTGCTGCAGCATGTTATGGCAGCGTGACTTTTACAACGGCAGACAACATAAAGGTCGTCAGCAAATAGCATGCATGTTGACCTGACTACCCTAGGTAAATCAATTTTCACAATAATGGAAGGTCCCAAATTGGTATCCTGACTGACGCCCGATCTGGTATCTCTCCGAGAAGTGTCCGCCACAGTCCACACACTGACGTCTATCTCGAAGATAACTGGCGAAGAATTTTACAGTATGAAATGTGTATGCCAGCCTTGGCAAGGCTTGTTAAGTACCGCAATTGGCCTGAAGTTACTGACATCCGTACCACCTGGCCCTTTCGGTACAGGGACCACCCGAGAAAGTTTCCAAAGACTAGGCAAATGTGCCTCAGATAAACAAACTTTAACTATGTGCAGCAAAGGTTCTACTAATACCATGCGACATCATCATCTGCCTAGCCTTTTCCCAACTATGTTGGGGTCGGCTTCCAGTCTAACTGGATGCAGCTGAATACCAGTATTTTACATGGAGCGACCGCCTATCTGACCTCCACAGCCCAGTCAATACTGGGTAATACGATATCACTTGGTAAGACTGGTTGTCAGACTTTTTGGGCCACTGACTACCTGTAACGACTGCCAAAGATGGACAAATGACAGCTGGGACCCACAGCTTAACGTGCTTTCCGAGGCATGGAGGAAACTCGGTTTGTAAGGGTGGTCACCCATCCACAGACCAACCTAGGTAAGCACGGCTTAACCTAAAGATCGGCCCGAGCGGCTGATACCATGCGACAATGTCTCAAAATAAAAGGGCGTAATCCCTTCCGGACCTAGATCTGACCTTATGCGGCAGACCAGTAAGCGCGCGCCGCTCGAGGCAGGCGAGGTGCGCGTATGCTCCGCTCGGCGCTGCCTCCTCGCACGCCACCTCAGCGATCAGCGTGCCCGCTGTCGTACAGACTGTACACAGAGTGAAAGAAACTCGCATATTCCTTAGCGAATTCATCACCAGATAGAACTCGTCCCTCTTTGATCCATTTGTACCGACTAGAAGTGTCTTTTTTCGACCTCAAGTAATTCCAGAATAATTTAGGGTTTGTAGCGAGATGGTTCTGTACTCGATCTCTGTACCGGAGGTGAGAACTCGCTGTTTCCGCCTTGACCCTTGCCTGGCAGTGAGGGAATGCCTTATAATCACTTCGAGATTTGGTAGTTTTATACTTTTTGTGCAAATTGTATTTTAACTTAATTTCTTCAATAAGATCGTAGTTCTACTAATCTGGATATCTTCTATTACCAATACTCGTATTTTTTGTTTTCTGAGGAATGCTAGCTTCAAAAGTTTCATATTATATTCTATCATAGTAAAAGTTTAAAGCCACGTCAGGATCTTGAATACTGTATAAATCTTTCCAGTCTATTAAATTAACTTGTTATGATCTGCTTTACGAAAATTCCACTTCATATACTGTGAAGCTGAGGGTGTGGAATGTGTTGGTATTGGCGAATGACGTTGCAACGTCGACCGCAAGCGGCGGGTGATACACGTCCCCGGGTTGCAGGTTGCAGACCCTCGTCGGCAGCGCACACCGTCATCCCACTGCGCCAACTCAACATCAGATCTAGTTGCCTTTTATTACAATTTGGAATTAAGAAACCATGATTTTAAATTTCCGTTTTTTCAGCGCTTTGCTTTCGTCAAGTTGAAGGAGAAGTAAAGGTATGAAGGCGGCCGCTAAACTGTATAATACACAAGGTGATTGGAAGATGGGTGCAAAGCTTTAAGCCCTTTAAGGTGAAGATAGTACAGACCATTTAGAACCATTTAAGCCATGATTGTCTTAGACGAAGCCTTACCATTTTTAAACAATTTTTTTTTTGTTTTTTTTTTTTCTAAATTACCGAAAATGTTAACTAAACTGCTTATTTATGGCCAAATTGAATGATAAATTAATTCATTTTTATTTTATTTTATTAAAGTGGTGTGTAAGCAATCTAGCAAAACAGGTTTAAGGCCTCTGTGTCGTTAGACATTTTTTTTTCAGACATAAGATCATACAAATTTAAAAAAATCATGAATACTTTATGTAAACCCAATTTATAAAAAAAGCGAAGTGCGTTTTATTTGTTCATGTCTTAAAAATATTGAAATTAGGACCTACAACGTACTACAAACCAATTTGATGGAGTTTTAATTTTTAGGCAGACTGATTAAAACAACATTTGAATTTAATTGATTTATTTTTCATGTCCAAAATGTCTGCCGTGATTCCTAATACAAGAACGGCTCCGTCTTCTCACTTTTATTGTTGTTATTTTCAACATCATCTCCAGCTTCATTGTTTCAAACGCTGAATTAATTCTCTCCATCAATTCTTCTCTCGTGTTTATTTCAACATTCATATACACCAGTTCCTTGGCCCGGCCCCACACGATAAAGTCCAGCGGGGTCAGATATGGTGAGCGAGGGGGCAAGGGGTGGATCCCGATCCAGCCGTCAAAGAAGCAATTATTTAAGTGTTCCCGGAAGACGGAGCCGTGCTTGTATTAGGAATCACGGCAGACATTTTGAAAACTATACTATTTACACCGTAAAGATGGATCATTCTCAGATGATCCATTGGCCAGATCCATGATTGATCTAGTGAGAATTAATTTTCTCATTGGATCCTGATTTCAAAATATGGATCTACTGAGAATCGTTAATTCTGAGAAGATCCATGGGCCAAATCCATGATATATCTAATGAATCTAGTGAGAATTAATTTTCTCATTGGATCCTGATTTTAAGGTATGGATCTACTGACAATCGTTCGTTCTTAGAAGATATTGAAAAAAATAATAATAATCACCTCCGACCGCAGGCTGAATCGATTTGAACGTCGCGTCGTCTCCGTATCTGTGGAAATTATTTTTTCCGCACACCTGCGGATAGGTAAATGAAAGAAACGCACACGTGTGAAAGACATGTTGAATCTAATCGTAGTGCGATAAGAACCTGTTTTCGAGGAAGTTTATTGAAAAGTAATTTGTGCAGTATAGCAACAACTACATATAATAGTTGCATCCTTTTCTTTTTCTCTCAGGCGATCTTCACACAGAATCTAATCACGTCCGCACTACGCAGTTAGTTCACTCAAAAATGCATATTCCATGACGCAACGTTGCAACACGGATACTTAACTAAGTTACGTTCTGATTAAAGCTTGTTCTGCTTATGCCACAGTGCGACTGGGGCGCGGTGTTGCAGTATCATTAGATTACGCGGCGCCACGCCCCCGCCCGCACACATGTCGCGATATAACTCGATTTTAAAGCATTCTATTATTTGTGCGGCGTCGCAGGGCCGGTCGCCAGGGTGGCAGAGAGTGTAGCATTGTTATTGCTATCACGACCCATGTTTACTTGTTATACCAGCGGAGAATAGAGAATTATTGGGCAATGTAATTATGTTATAGATTTTGTTGTTGTATGCAAGCAATATGTAAACATTGTGGTGTTCTCAATAAGTGCAGAGGGTGGGAAAATGATTTTTCTATCTATCTATCTTCTTCTGGAAACACGCAACCGCAACACATATTTTCATCTTTCTGCCCTCGGGTCATGCTTTTGTCCTCCTTCTGTTCGTCTCGCTATATTTTTATAATCAGATGCAACTTTCATTGATATAATCATTCCTCACACATTCCATCAATCTCTTCTTTGTCCTTCCTTCCCATTTATCAATGTCAACATTTATATTCCTCGGCTCCTCATTTGAGTGAGCAAGATCTCTTACAGACCGTCATCTCTGTCACTGGAAAACGATGAAATAGAGGAGTCACTATGTCGTTGTGAGCAGTTTTTTCTGCAGGCATCATTACTATAAAACACACCACACCGCATCATATCAGATCACATCAAACAACATAGGCCGGGGCTTCAATTAACAGAGGTAAGTATTAACAAGCGAATTTCTAATAAACTATAAACAGCACGTCACTACTTAGTGATTCCTAAAATTCGTCCCTGTGAACGGTCACAGGGACGAATTAAGTTTTTATTTAGGTTTTTTTTCAGTAGTTTATTAGAAATTCGCTTGTTAATACTTACCTCTGTTAATTGAAGCCCCGGCCTCCCGTACATCTTACACACACGCCACACACCCAACTAAAGCACACCACGCTTCTTACCACATCAACCAAAATGATACCTATTACTTAATATAAAAAATGTAACAAACTGTAATATGCGTAACATAATATATCTTTGATATGGAAGAGCGGAGTCTTCTATCTAACACAGGCTTTTTTTGTCTAAAAGGAGGCTCCAAACAGAATTCATTGTAGATTTAATGAAGCATTTTGGTAATTTTTTTTTTTTCATTTTTTCAAAACAATAAACCAACATACATACCGAGTTTCCTCCGTGCCTCGGAAAGCACGTTAAGCTGTTGGTTCCGGCTGTAATTTGTAAACAGTCGTTACAGGTAGTCAGCGGCACAAAAAGTCTGACAACCAGTCTTAACCAGGGGTATCGTATTACACAGTGCTGGTTTGTGGAGATCTGATCTATAGGCAGTCGCTCCATGTAAAATACTGGTATTCAGCTGCATCCAGTTAGACTGGAAGCCGACCCCAACATAGTTGGGAAAAGGCTAGGCAGATGATGAAGAAACGACCGTTTCGTTAACCGTTTCACTAACTACCTCCTTATCAATTTAAAAAGCATCCGGCGGATTACCATTGCTCAAATCCCAAACCACTCAATGTTGAAAGAATTTGTTGACGAATCCCTTCATCCACTTTCCGTGTAAAATGTATGTATACTTTAGGTCATCACAAATAAATTGAATTGAATAAAATTTTAAAAACCGTTCTCATTTTTGTTTTGTTAATCAATTAATTTTCAACCTAAATGTCACGTGAATCGGCTAAATAGTTTGGTATGAATTTTGAAACGAAAACTACGTAATGATGTACTGCACAAAATAATAAGCAAAAACCCGTAAAATCGCGGAAAGTGCGAGGACTGTCAACTGCAAACTTAAATTGGTCATAGTATGACCACTTTACGTATCCAGTCCACGGTGGCGTTGCTTGTCAAGAAAATTTGCCTGCAGAGATAAGTTTGTTTATTCCCACAAAACGGCACGGAAGTGACAAACATCGAGGAGTCTTCGACGGAGACACCATGGCTTGTCTGCGTGGAAAAGCGCTGCCTCTTGCCTCTAGTAATATGTAGTGATAAATTGTGTAAAGACGTTTTAAGTTGATGGTAAAAGTTTTAAATAATTTTTTTAGTCCTTTTTAATGCATTTACTTAAATAAAAGCTTGTTTAAATTTTTTTATTTTTTATTTTATTAAATTAGTGTTATAAGTATAGGTAGTAAACAAAACTTACCGCTAGTGCTTGTTTCGAAATTCTATTTATTTTTAAATATTTTTCACTGCTTTCACTACCACTATCAATAACTGCAGCGCAAATAATTATATTTTCCAAAATTTGTATTTATTTTTATTGCTTGCCATTGTTGATTATATCGAACGAGCGCTACGTCAGGTCAGCTAGACAGCACAGCACTAATAGAACAGTGTTTGGATAGAGTAAAGAATGGGTTTATTAGAGGAAGTTTGAAACTGGCGCCTGTTACAGAAAAATTAAAAGGAAGTTGTTTACCTTGGTATGGACATGTAATGAGGAGGGATGAAACGTATGTGACTAAAAAAGTGATGGACATGAATGTTTATGGATGGAGAGAGAGAGGAAGGCCAAAGAAACTATGGACGGATTATGTGACGACTGATATGAAAGAGAAAGGAGTAAATGATGCCGTGATGTCTGACAGGGGAGAATGCAAGAAGAAGTGTTGCGCCGAACTCCAATGGAATGAGACACGGGCTGGAAAATGATGATATTACAGGCAATAAAGAACAAGGACGACCGGAAAAAGAATTTTATACTATACAATAGCCAGAAGGCGAAGATATCTGCGTACTTCAAGAAAGTCTACATGCACCATTAGAACCAACACCAATTCTTAAAAACGACCAACAAACCTCACGATGTTTGGATTTTAATGACTTTTAACGGAAATTAAGAGTTTTTTTTTGTAAATGGAACATTTTATACTTATCAGATTATGGCAAGAAGAAAACAAAACAATTTTTTTTTTTAGTTTACTCTAGTCATCATCAGACATCCAAATGTATGTCTACAACGGTCTGAGAACCTATAAGATGACAGTGAGGCGCTAGCTGGCAATCGCTTTCAAAACTAAAACGCTTTTTAACAGAAGCTTTTTCCTATTCACACACTCCAAGACTTCACCCATGCCTGGCCTGACAGCTTGCCAGTCCTGTCAAGGGGTATCGCGTTACCCAGTGACTGGGCTGTGCAAGTCAGATAGGCAATCACTTCATGTAAAACACTGGTATTAAGCTGATTCTGGTTAGACTGAGAGCCGAGCCTAACATAGTTGGGAAAGCCCCGGCGAATGATGAAGAACGCTTTCATTCGTTCTTTAAACAATTTTGGGGGCTCGAACATGGCGCTGTTTGTTTTCATGATGTCTCCTGAATGTTTCAGACGGAGCACCGCACTTGTTGCGCGTGCGGCGAGCCCATCGCGGACCGCTTCCTGCTGGAGGTGGGCGGCGGCGCGTGGCACACCGCCTGCCTGCGCTGCTGCGTGTGCGCAGTGCAGCTGGACCGCCACCCCTCCTGCTTCCTGCGCGACCGGCAGGTCTACTGCAAGCAAGACTATGCCAAGTGAGTTTCATAACGGTGGTAGTGGCTTGGCGAACGTAAGATACCTGTCGCACCGGCGACGATATACAGGGTCTACTGCAAGTAACACTATGCTAAGAGAGTTTTATGAGGGTGGCTTCGGCTCGGCGAATCTTATGAACAACCAAGTATGATTGGAATTAGGTCTCTATATGACATAGGGCATAGTGCTTCTTGTAATCAGTACACCTAACAGGTGCACTGAAAGCAACACTATTCCAAGTGAGCAGTCGTCTCACCTGGACAAAGTTACCATCAGCGGTGACGATGAGGGAAAAGCCTGTTGCGTACGCGGCAGACACAAGCTACCGGGAAACTCATGTCACTGTACTGAACGTCTGTCAAGCACGAAGCTCCTCTCGAGGCCCTCCGCCGGCCGATGTGTTACGTCAATAAGAGTGCGAATAGTATTAGTGTAGATTTTGTTTTGTGTCAACGTCGACTGAAATTAATGCAGGGCAGACATTTTAATATACGAGTACAATAAAAAGGAAAAAAGATCCAAACGAGTCCTCTCGCTACTTGTAGTCTAGAGTGTGTAATGTGTCAATGCCCATGCCCAAGAAAAAATGCCTATGTCGTGTTGCTTCAAGGCGTCGCGACGTAGGATCACAGCTTCTTTATGACGTTCCTTTGACAGCTCTCTCCTTTTAGGTACAAAGCCTCTCAATGTTCAAATGTTCATATTCTCACAAAACCAGATATTTACAGTTTCATATTAAAAATAAATCAAAGATTAATGTATTATTAAATGATTTAAAAATCAATCCGCCCATAAATACTTTGTATTTGAATTGAAAGCTTTCCGCCAGTTCAATGAAATCTTTATAAAGACACGAAACTATAAATCAACATTTTTATTATCGGCCAATAAATATGTTAATAAAAGTCTTAATAACGAGAAACGATTGTGCTGTAGACGACAAATGGGAAGTAGGCTTGATGTTAAGATGCGGGCCGCTCCTGGCCGCACCCAGCCGTGTTATAGTTTGAACATGTTTCTCGTTGATTAATACACTCGTGAGCATTTGAGCAACCAAATCGACTCAGCCCAAGCGCGCACATATTATATACAGGGTGGAAACGGTTAACGGGGCAGTAAGGGGAGCCACCTTAACCGTTGCAACTACACGAAAATGGTCATAAGAAACCATCCATGATTTTTCGTGAAATTTTTATCTCCATTCACAGATTAAAAAAAAAGCGGCCAAGTGCGAGTCATACTCGCGCCTGAAGGGTTCCGTAGCAGCAAGTAACATAATATAAAAGTTACAACGAACTACTGTAACTTTGATCTATGTTAAATTGTGGTTTACGATTTATGACGTATTCAAAAACAACTAGGTACTTACTAGATCTCGTTCAAACCAATTTTCGGTGGAAGTTTACATGGTAATGTACATCACGTATTTTTTATTAGTTTTATCGTTCTCTTATTTTAGAAGTTACAGGGGGGGACACATTTTACCACTTTGGAAGTGTCTCTCACGCAAAGTATTTAGTTTAGAAAAAAATGAAATTGGAAACCTCAATATCATTTTTGAAGACCTATCCATAGATACCCCACACGTATGGGTTTGATGAAAAAACAAATAGTTTGAGTTCTAAGCATGGGGAACCCCCAAAATTTATTGTAATTTTTTCTATTTTTGTGTGAAAATCTTAATGCAGTTCACAGAATACATCTACTTACCAAGTTTCAACAGCATAGTTCTTATAGTTTCGGAAAAAAGTGGCTGTGACATATGGACGGACAGACAGACAGACATGACGAATCCATAAGGGTCCCGTTTTTTGCCATTTGGCAACGGAACCCTAAAAAATGTACAGTAAGGAAGAAAATTGCCATTTTACACTAAACTTTTTTGGATGCCAATCGATCCTGTTACTAATACTTAGCAAGAAGTTCTTCTAGACTAACCCAGGTTGGAGTACTCAAAGAGTCAGAAATTGCAAAAATCTTTTACCATACATTTTGCTTGAAAATTTTAACCATTTTATGAGTTAGTCGATACCTACTGTTTCTAACACTGATCAAAAACTTCTACGACACCAACCCGGGCTGGAGTACTAAAATGTCAGAAAACGTAAAGTTACATATTTACTTTTGTGTTTTTCAGATTCATAAATTCTTTCTTACGAACTGCTATAATTTCGAGTGAATAAAAGTGGAGGAACGACTTTGACCGTGAAAAAATCGTTCATCGACTCTTATGAACTTGGAGGGTTGTATTGATGATTTTGATGATTATATTCTGTAAGTACATACGTCTTACAGCCGCGACTGCTATTTTAATCAACATACAACTTAGCACTGCCCTGCAAATTGCAAAAAACGTTAGAAAATTTGAATTTCGCGGGCCACCGCTGACGCTTTCACCTTGAGGTAGCTCCCCTTACTGCCCCGTTAACCGTTTCCACTCTGTATTATATGTATTTTTCCGAAAATACGTATTGATTTACAAAAACCATAAGAATGACCATTTATGGCCTGGTTCTTTAAAATATACAGTTATACTTTTTTATTTAAGCGAGAAAGTTGCTAACACTACAGTAATATCGTGTGAGATACTGAACTGAAAAGTCAACTATGCCTAAATGTCTTAATTTTTATAAACTAAGTCTTGTTCACTCAATCCACCCTATAGCTGGACATATGCCTCTCCCATAAGTTGCGCCACAGCCTGTAGATTAACTTATTTATACAGAAACACAGAAATGGTTCTACAGTAATCCTGCTAAACATCAATAAATTACTGTGTATCTAAATGCAGTTATCTCGGTGAAGTAGTAGATAGCTAAGATATCTGTCACCTTTGTGTTATGTTCTAAGCGAGAGTGGTCCGGTTGATCGAGGTTTAACGATTACGAATGAATTTACATTCATCATTGGTTCTTTGGCGTCTTTGAGTTTTAGTGTCTGATATTTCTATCACTCAACATTGTGTAGTTACCGTACTTCATTCGCCATCGAAAATAAATAAGACTATGAAAGTGAATAATTAAATTTACCTTCTTTTATATCGACATAAAATAAGTACGTTTTCAGTCACACCAAGGTCTGATTGTATGCCAAGTTAAAAACAAGCTGTTACACTTATTTGCGCTCAACTCAACGTTTTTGGACAAAGCGCACCATTATCCTGTAAAAACATAAAGGCTGATAGATCTGAGATCTGTTAGGGTAGGACTTAGGTGTAGTGTAACTAAAAACAGGCATTGTATTTAACCACGAAACCTTTTGTAGTTTTCAGTTCAATTCAAGACAGTTAAATTATTGTTAGTCCAGGAATTCGTCGAGCTTCATTGTTTCGGCATGTTTCTGGTGATCGCCACTGTTGGTTTCGGCTTTCAGGAGTTGCAGTGGTTTGGGAACAGTGCGGTGGGCTTGTCCTAAAAATAAAATTACGAAGTAGTGACATCGTCCTGCCCATGAGCCCATGAGCCCACTCGTCCACGACACTCCTTGTCTCAATCAGTTGGAGCCCAGCGGGGGTGCTCCATGATGGGCTGAAGACCATAACGCGTAGTGTGTGGTCTAGGGACACATGTCTTCTCTCCTCATTTCAATAAAGGTCCCAGGTTCGGTGCCGGCCGACGTTTATAGTGCCGCCCGGGCCGGCCTACATGTTAATGATATTGGTTTTAATTAACCCGTTTGCTGCTTTTTATATAATTTCATTTGGTTTAAATTAAACAGAGTATAAAGCTGTCTCTGTTAATGTGTGTGAAGGGAAACTGACCGAACTGCACTCGTACTGCTCGCTTGTAAGTTAGTTTTATTAATTTACGCATTCATTATTTGAGTTCCAACATTATGAAAATAACACAGTAAGAAATAATGATGTGAACAGATAGAGCTCATTCATTTTCTATTGTAGAAAATAACTTCAAAATACGATCGGTGTCCACAGCGACACGCGACACTCCGTCAACGACACTTGATCATGGAACACTCCAAAATATATTAGACCGTTCAAAAGACGTTGTCGAAGTACGAAACCCTTTGAAAGGGATTTCCCCTTCATTACAGACATTGTCTTCCATTTTTATCTCGATGTAGTCACTGGCCAGCAGCAGCAGCCTGGCACAAGTTCACTCGCACAAGTTCACTCGCACAAGTTCACTCGCACAAGTTCACTCACACAAGTTCACTCGCACAATTTTACTACGCTCGCACCTATTACATGGCCCTTGTTTTGATGCTGTAATGAGGTGGCTCCATAGCAATGGGTACTTACACTAAACACAGATAAAACAAATGTATAATATTGCCTTTTCCCTAAAGTCGACACACGTACTCAAACGACACCATTATACTCCATATTATTAGCACTCCTGCCCAAATCAAAACGCAAATACTTGTGATTGCACCCGCCTACAAAAAGTAACTGGTCTAAAATACTTACTTAGGAATTATAACGGACTCCAACTTGAGACTTAATGAACACATCAACACCCTCAGCAATAGACTACGTAAATTAATATTTGTTTTAAAACCCTTTGAAATACAGCTGACATCAGGCTGTTAAAAACGATCTACTTTGCCCTCGCCCAGTCTCTAATAACTTACTGTATAACGTCCTGGGGCGGCTAAATACACAATCTTGCAACTAGAAAGAGCCCAGAGAGCTATTTTGAAGGTATCTTCCTTTCTACCATTTAGATATCCCACAGCAATTTTATATAAAGAGGCTAAAGTCCTAACTGTGCGTCAGCTGTTTGTTTTACAAACAGTCCTGAAGCAACATGGACTCCTTACCTTCAACTCCTCACTTTTGAATAAAATACGTTTCGACCCAGTAGATGGCCTCGGAAAACGAGTTACTACTATGTTCTCTAAACGCTTTTTCTGTTACCTTGATCGTTTTCTCTATAATAAAATAAATAGGTCGCTTCCGATCTATGAATTTGCCAAAACCATGTGTCAATCGAAAATTAGTAGTAGGCTTCTGGAGTTAAGCTATGACGCTACGGAAAATCTTCTAGCTGCCCCGATATAACTTGCTTGTCTAAGTATACAATCTAGATACATCACAATTCTGTGCATCCAGCTATTTTACAATTTTGCCTTTTACTTATTCACACGCACACACACACCTACCACATACATACACATATATACCCACCATTCACACTGTAAGTAACACACACCCATCACTCACACTCACATTCACCGCTTACACACATATAAACGCGTACTAACCCGTGATTGAATAATTAGTAATCACCAGTTGTAAATTCTGAGTTTTTTGCTCAATATTACTTACCGTATTAATTTGTGTACGAGGGTATAATCGTGTTCAAATGTGCTTCCGAAGGGGTGAAGAGTTGGAGACCATCAGGCTTTCGTCTAGCTTAGGCACCATCAGTCTCTCACAGTATAGAAGAACGCATGTATTGTTCACGTACACTTATTAATGTACTTGCCAATGTATTGTGGCGAGAAATAAATCTGTATCTGTATCTTTACATTACTGACGAAATATGGATATACTTACTGTATGTATTATAGCCACATAACCACCCTACTGTAATACAGTATAGTATCTACGAGTATATCAGTTGTCGATTATGAATATATGAGATCATCCCAGTCCCATTATATTGGGCGAGTACTTCTTCAGAGGTATCAATAAAATGCCGCCAATAGGTCGCTCCACAGCCGCTGGCCGCTCTCTCATCTCGCTCTAATTGAGCTATATAACGTTATTTCTTGTCATCCACTGCGGAATTGATTTCGATATTTAAAAATGATTTTTACAAAATTGTTTATTAAAAGAGAAAAAAATACTGGGTGTATACATTCCGAGAGTCGTTTAGTTGAGCCCCGAGTCCGTGATTTAATTCTTTTACAATACACTGCCTACGTCCAATTAACCTTCGACGTATTAAAAATATACGAAGTCATCATTATCCGAGTCATTCGTTAAGAGGCTGCGCGGCCGAGTGTGGAGGTGATGTGAGGCTGGCTCGCGTGGTGGAGTGTGAGGAGTCCCGCACTCGGCCGGATTGGCATCGGCACGCATAAAGGAATGCGCGCAGGGTAGGCGGTCCGGTGCGCACCGTGCGCAGGTGACCTGTGACCCGCGCGGTGTGCGGCGCGGCGGCGGCGGCGCAGGCGCACCATGACACATCACCACGCATGCGCCCCAACGCCCCCAGCGCTCTCTGAGCCATCATCCGCCACATACATCAGCTATCGACACACGGGATCGATACCTTGCTCCCGTTTATTTTTCATTCTAATTTTTTTGCGGCAAATACAGGGTATAAACCACCTCACCACGAAGCCGTCAACCAAGCATTCTGTACATTAAACTAAGTAACTTTACACAAGAAATATTGCTGCTAAACAACTATTTTATGGTGTGTAAAATCATGTTTTGTGGTAGAACTCAATGAATGCAATGAAAACATTGTGCTGATGGATTGATTGAATAATACTGGGAGGTGGTAAAAAAACTTGTCAAAAATTTGTGACTTTAGTTTGGTGTAGAACAAAACAATAATTGCAATGACGGGGAGAACAAGTGCCTTTCGGCTTCGTGAAGAGGTTTTTTACACCCTTTACAAACAAAAAAGAAGCGATAAAATACTAGCGAAACAATAGATACCATATGCCTACTGACGAACTTTGGCCGGCCAATATAATGGACAAATAGTAGATTACCGGAACTTGAAACATTAAGAGACACGTTTCACAAGACAGCCGTGTCAGCCACAGGACAGTAACAAGCGATATAGTCATCATTTAGAAATGGAAAGGGTAACAGTAACAGGTGCGTGAGAACATACTCTCACAAGTCAAAATAGAAAAAAGAGGCCAATGTCCCTAAGAGTGGTTTTATTGAAAATCCGTCGGACGAGTGTGGAACAACAAAGCGGCGACGGGGAATGTTGCCAGCAATGAAAAAATACAGCGGGCGGGTCGTGACTTGCAACACTGAGGTTTTCATTTGTCATTTATTTTGATTGTGATAACTGGGTGCGACGTGGAACGATGTATTTTAATCGAGACGTATGGTGACGCAGGCGGTGTAGCGGTGCCCCGTTTGTGGTCGGCTATAGCACTCATCACGCTCTGGTCTTGGGGTGGTCTGTAGCTAACCATAAACCACCCAAAAGGATAAATTCCTCATTTGTAAGTTCAAGAGTTGTCATGATTTTTAAATAAATAATATCTGTTTGACTGAATTCCCTGAAGTTTTTGAATCGATTAGGCCCTTTTTTTCGGATGGGAAATTATTAAATGATCCCTCCCGCTCTGGACGAAGGTGAAGGGAGTGTCAGACTTTTACTGACTAAAACTCATCCAAGTTCCTTCTTCGCCCTTGGTGTCCGGGGCCACGGTATCTCTTTCGAGCAGTCTGATCGAATAGGCCCTTTTTTCTTCGGATGGGAAATCATCAGATGACTTCCGGGGCCGCGGGAATGCGAACACAGGTTAGTCCTATCCCACATACAAGTGAAAAAGACTCGGCCCTTATTTTCCTAAGAACATGGTATTTATTTTAAATGAGGAGGCTTCGATGTAAAACTTGTAAGTGGTGGGTTCGGGCTCAACTTGGTATATCCATATAACATAACATTGAGATCCTTCTTTCATCACTCTTTCGCTCTTGAAACGGTGAAGCAAAACGTAGAGAGGAAACCGGAGATGTCTTAGAAACAAAAAAGAAGACGAGCGTCAAACATGAAGCCGCACTGAAGAAGAAGAGCGGATGATCACAAACTTCTTCTCAGGGAGACGAACCTGTGTCCTGTGTCCCAGACTCCCAGCAGATGAGCCTGATTATGGTTACGATGACTATAAACAACATCTATCTAAGTGTCTTGTCATCTCATTTGGTTCTATAAAATGTTGACGAACGGCAAGGTTCTGTAAAATATTCGTAATAAAATTACATTTTACATCTTCTCTAATACTCTCACTCCAAGTCCATGAAATACTGAGTTATACCTACCACTTGCAATCCGATCAAACCTGAAAATACTGAGTTATACCACTTGCAATCCGATCAAACCTGAAAAACAAATCCTTAGTTAATAATAAATATAAAATAAATATGGCTGGACATTACACACAGCACCATCTAGTGCCACACTAAGCAACCAAATATTGAATTCAAATAAACCAAAAAGTTTACTACCCTAAGCTGGTTAATTACCCTACCATAATTATGACGTATGACGTTCTGTCCCTAAATGGTCCCTTATAACTAGGGTAGTAAGCATGCATACTACCCTAGTTTCAAAAATTGGTGAGTTGGATACAATACAACCTTACCGTTACCTAAAACCATTGAGCTATATACATGTCACCGTAAAATTGTCAAATACGTGATATTGTAATATCTCTAGCGATATTGTAAAATCTCGAAATATTGTCAAATGAACATACTGCTTACAACAAAACGCATTATTTTAACGTGAAATGCATGCGATGGTAGTCAACTCACGCGGTGTGGAGGGAAGGAGGAGTCCCCCTTGCCCAGTGGTACAACTCTCATGAAAAGATATTGTACCATTCCTGAGAAATACCGATTATTATAACCTAACCTTAAAACACTTTATATTCCCCTAAAAAGCGTAGTCGACGGAGCCCCGCTTCGCGGGGCCCCTATTTCCGGGTGCAGGGTTTAAAGGAACCTAACTAACCTAACGGGGGGGTGCCCCAAGTCCCGATTATGGGGGCAGAGATACTTCCGTACGTTCAGTTGACAATAATTCGAGACTTTACAATATCGCTAGAGAGATACACGTTATATTGTAATATAACGTATTTGACAATTTTACGGTGACATATACATATACATATATGTAACATATATATCTATATATATGTAACATATATATCTATGCCTAAAACCATTACCGAATTGGCAAGAGATTCTCGCAGAGGTAACCCAACGTTTGTAACGAAACCATAGCGCGATTCAGGATGGGGGCACATCACCATCTATCGAGGACGTCGGCAACATTCATCCCCGGCGTCCATCATAAGTTTTGCACCTGTATTTTAAAGAAAACCTAGTAAAGCATATTTATTTCACTAAACATGCTTTATTAAGTTTTAAAAACACTTTTACTCGTTATTTTGTTTTTGTTTTAATTTTTAAACTTAGAAGGCCGGTGTTTCGTATCTGACTGGAAGTTGTGTAGGTACTCTGAGTCACAGAGTATACGAGTAATAATCACTTGCTCTGAGAAAGTAACAGTCGAAACAAACGAGACTTGACTTGACTGAAACTGCTAGGTACGGACGTTGTCTATTATTTTGTTATCTATTATTCGTTGGGTTTTCATTGAAAATGTGGAAAGAGTTTGTATGGGGTTAGGGCGACAAAATCATTAGCAGCGCGCGCCGCGGCGAGGCGGGGAAGCTTTGGACAACCCTTGCCCTATTTTTTATTCGTCTCTTTGATCTCACTTCCCTGTGACTTGTATTGGGACAGTGATCGGTCTCAGAATTTGACTTTTGAGAGAAATTAAAATAAAATTTTTGGTGAAAAAAAAAAATGATTCTGAAACTTAACTCCGACAAACGTTTTTCCGCCGAATGAGCCGCCGCCGCGCCGACAGAATGTTTCGTTTAAAAGTTTTTCAACGACAGAACCTTTCCGCTACGAACGGTCAAAATCAGTTTAGTCGACGATTCTTTCTTTTGTGAAAGATTCTGTCGTCGATTCACTCATGAATTAATCGTTCTGTCGGCGAACCGTTCGTAGCGGAAAGGTTCTGTCGAGTAAAAACTTTTAAACGAAACATTCGGTCGGCGGCTTATTCGGCGGAGAAACGTTTGTCGGAGTTAAGTTTCAGAATCAAAATAATGCATTATTCACTCATTCCCACTTTTGCCATGGATTGCATACCCTGGCGGATCTTTCGACTCACGACACACGTCAGTGAAACGATCCTCCATAAAATACAGTTTCCTTCTAGTATATGTGTGTATGTGTGTGTGTGTGTATGTGTGTATATGTGTGTGTGTGTGTTATTTTCGATATTTTCATATAGTTTTTGGTTTTCGATTATTACATTGATCGATCACTATATCTTATCCAGTTAGTAACGTCACACGACACCGTCACACAAGCTGGCTACTAACATTCTATTTTAAGATTCTGTCAAATGACGTCTAGATAAGAATATCTTAACGCTCTTCTTGTTGGTTAGGTACTTATATTTACTTATTTCTCTTTTCGTTACATAAATAATCGTCTGGGCGTTAAATCTTCTTAAGACCTTTCTATAATATATATTTCTTGAAACGGAGACCCGAAGTAAGTATGCTGAGCCTAAACCGACTTGTTCACGTTTACATGCAATATCCACTAGAAGCGACAAAACTCAAGGAAATACAACACTGGAACGTAACTGGTCAAGTGCGAGCCGAACTCACGTATCCGGTTAGTCCCGGTTTTTTATTTGTTTTTATTAGATTTTGTTGTTATAGCGGCAACAGAAATACACATTCTGTGAAGATTTCAACTGTCTGCCAATTACAGATGAGATACAACTCGCTGACAGACCAACAGACGGACGAACGGACATTGGACGCTTAGTAATAGCTAATGGGGTCCCGTTGGTTACCGTTCGGGTACAGAACCCTAAAAACGGATGTTGCGTAGATCGTGCTACGCGCTGGCTATGAAGTCCTCGTAGAGTGTGTCCATCCAGGGAGTCTTTGCTTTTTTTTTTTTTTATAAAACTATGTTCTTACTTTCCTACATTATTTACTAAACAGACCTATGATACAGACCTAAACTAAAAATGAAAATATGTACATGTCAATAGCAGAAAACAATCAAACGGCGTTAAAAAGTTCGTCCCTATCTGACTTCCTCTGCCTCCACAACCCAGTTGGTATTGGGTAATACGATACTCCTTGGCGTGCTTGGTAAGACTGGTTGCTAGTGCTACTGACTGTCTGTAACGACTGTCAAAGATCGAAAATCGAAATGCTCGCCCCCTAATAGGTACAAGGGACTTGAAACATAATTGGCGAAATGTGTGCGTAATATCCTCGTAGTGTTAGGCCGAGGTGTACCTCTAACCTCTGCCTAACACTACGAGGATTATAGGCGTGATGATGTGATGGACATGTCTCATTCTAATCGGCGCGCGGCTCTACTCTACAGTGAGCGTACAGAGCACCTTGACATTAGGCACCGAGCAGAGACACCACTCAACGGTATTGTGTAATCATCAGCACGGGCAATGGCGTGATTGGGTTCTTTGTATGTTTGATTGATTGTATGTCTGCGTGCCAAACCAGACTAGAGCTCTGCGGTGCCATGGGCTAAATAAACAGAATAGGCAATACTAAAGGTGAGATTACTTCGTTGTGATTATGATTCTTGCTGTTTAACAGCACCTACAGTAGAAGTAGAAGTAAATAGCATAGCCTGGAGTAACGTTCTCATTGCTGGGACTTCGGCCTCCTGTCTGTGAGATGGCCTGGGCCGCACCTGACCCACCGCGCACTTGTTACTGTATGCCAGGTATCTGTGATTGTTTGGCTATAGCACTATGTTTTCCACCACTTCTCACTCATACAACTTACCCAAGACCTGAGTCCCTATAATAGTCAAGTCTACATGCCAATAAAATATAGAGTAAATAACCAATTTAAATTTCCCATTAGCCCGCAGCCGAGCGAATAATGTTGCCAATGCAAAAAAAAAGAACGACACATTCGGGTGCTCGTTATAAATGTGAGCCGTGTCACAGCTTAAATAATATTTGTGTGTTGTGGCGCGATAACGAGCGGTGTTGCCAACGTAGTGGTGTGGCCAGCGCGCAGCGTAGCCGCCGGGCGCAGCGGTGATTGCTTTCCTTGATGTATCATCTGTTTATTGTTTATTTAGCGCGTCTTTTTGTCTGGTAGCGGCGCGAGCACAGGAGACAAGGGTCACTCGCACACTTGCACGCTTGACCGCAGGATGTTTGAGTGTGACCACTTGTGGAAGTACTTTTCTCATTTTGAAACAAGGGACAATCAACTGATTGTATTCGTAGACTCTTTGCTTGTCCATTTTCATTTCTTGAAAGAAACGATAATACCCGAATAGAACATTTATTACAGCTTTAGTGGATTGTTTGTTTCCCAATCTAATTGCTTCAAAATCCGGTGTATCTGAATCAGACAATCCGTATTAAATCACGATTACCTACTCAAGATAAACTGTTGATAATATCATTTGTATGTGACCGAAGAAAGGCTTCTGGGCAATTCGATGTTATCAGCATCAACTGATAACCGTCACCATAGCATTGGGCACACATAATGATCTCAATTTCATATCCGCGCCTCACATATCAGCGGCGGCGGCGACTCGGCGAGGCTGCACGGATGCGCGGGCGCACGCGATGTCCCGCCCACGCTCTCCGGCGCAAATGCGCGCGCCGTGTCTTATGTAAATGCACCATGTCCACTCCTGGCTTTAATTAATCTCTAGCCGCATAAATAAGCCCTGCCTTAGATCGATCCACTAAGAATAAACAATGGCAACTCGATTCGGCCTGTCGTTATCATCATATGATCATTTCGTATATATCGATAGAGTGTGGCTCGTAAACACGATTGACACGATTGCCTGGCTAATTGAATCTTTTGCATACGTTATTATGGCATGTTTACTTTTCCTTCATTAGAATTTTGAGGACTGTCCAAGTGTCCCCGTTGGCGAGTGTAGGCTGAAGGCACGCTTACTGGTTCTGTTGTTCTTTTCAATTGGTACCTACAATGAACAAGTGAAATACACTTTCATTATTGATTTTACCTTGGCTTGATGTTGTAATGGTACAATTAAAGGATATCAGTGTGAGACATAAATATGGTATTTAATCAGTTAATATTGAAATGCACGGAGTATCGACTCCGAACGATCGCCGAATGAATTCGATGATTACAGTCTTAGCCCCTAAATCATCGTCTGTCAACTGCATTGTTATTACCACGACTTATTCAGCTATATGACGGTTTTAGCACACTACCCATAAAATATGACCGCCATTACCATCAATCGCGCCGACACTAGAAATGTGCGCGTGCAGTCCACGCGCGGTTGGGCGCACACACCTTTACATCGCAGTCCAGGCGCGGTAGTGCGCAAACACCTTTACATCGCAGTCCAGGCGCGGTAGTGCGCAAACACCTTTACATCGCAGTCCAGGCGCGGTAGTGCGCAAACACCTTTACATCGCAGTCCAGGCGCGGTAGTGCGCACACACCTTTACATCGCAGTCCAGGTGCGGTAGTGCGCACACACCTTTACATCGCAGTCCAGGCGCGGTAGTGCGCACACACCTTTACATCGCAGCCGTTTTACAATGATTATTCTCTCTCATTTATTTAAATTAACTTAACTTACGACAACCATTTTCTTGAAATTCTTCAGAAATTCTGGAATTTATTTACAATATACGCGTATACACACTAACACTACTTATATAGAAATAAAAATATGTACAAGTATCAAAAAGGGTTACAGGGCATCGAAAAATTCATCCACATCGCTGCCAACAGAAAAAGTGCCCAGAACGCTGGCAGCATTGCCACGTTGGATGGCAATGCTGATTCTTTGGCCAAAAAGTAGGCCCGCCCTGGTCACGTGAAGATTCGACCAACCGTTTGGCGACTTCCCAAAATACTAGGTGGGCACTCGGACCCCATGGCCCTAGTGTTTCAACCCCAAACGGCTCAATCACATAATTACCAATTAAATTATTGTATTTGCGCCGTTTGAGGTTTTCAGCACCTGCAGCAGCCGCCCCAGCGCAGCACACCGTGCTAGGAAGATGGGATGGTGCAAGGGTGTCGACGTAGGTTGCATCCCACACCAAAGGCCTACCCAACTTCCATGGCGTTATGGTCATACCATCTTCAGAAATTTAAGTTATTCGAAATATTTCTTTAACGAAAGTCGTGTTTGACTCGTCGGTGTCGGTGTCGGAGGTAAGCAAGTAACCTCCGCGTCTCGTACTGCGCTACGTAGTTCGTAGAACTTACTCATCGATCGTGTTTATGATGACAGAAAAATGTATGTGTCATTAACTCTTATAAAAGCAAAGTAATTAAAAAAGTTATAGCAACAAATCAGTCGTCGATATTGATGACGGTTACGTTATTAGTGGCGCTTTGTATGGCGGGCGGCCATCGCTCACCGCGTCGCCCGCGGCCGCTGATTCCACTCCAAATTGTTAAAACAAACTGTGGTACCTATAACGCCGCGATATATCTCGCGTGGTGTTGTATCTAAAACAAATAACTTAAATCATGCGTCGGAGCACGGAGGAGGACAGAGGAGGACGGAGAGACGCGATGCTGAATGGATATTAAAATGTGAGGGTGGCAGGGAGCGGCGCGCGCGCGGAAAGCAATCAACGAGCGAGGATTTACGAGCGGCCTCAGGCGGGTTCGGGACGGGGACGCCACGCAGTACGCACCCGATATTGTCAAACGCCCTCGGGACACACGGATTTGGTCAGTCGCTAGTCGTTCAATAAACAGAAATACCGAACGGTTTACACTGTAATAATAGCGGCACAGGGGCACAGCGTGCAGCGGCGCGGTCCAGACCCCCCCATCCACATTCACAGCCGCATGAATAGTGAACGCGCTTATCTGGCTCGGGTACGCGACATCTTCATTATCGCCGAGTGTTAAAACTTGTTAATCTGTCACTTAGTTAATTATTATGCGAGGGCCGCAGTTAATTGATTCAGCCAACGACAAAATGTTAATAAGCGGTGATAGCGCGGGTAAAACGGTGCTTCTGTACGGAGACGCTTCGTTTTGAAATGCAAATCCCACTTTTGGAATATTGGTGTGGATGGCGCCGATAAGAGACGGGACTGACTGAATTAATATACGTGTAACACGCGATTTTGCACTTTGTGTACAGCTGTGTTATCAATAGCAGCCTTGCAGCCGTGAGCGCCGCGCCGCGCCGGCGCGGGCGCCGGACGGCACACCGCGCCGGCGCGGGCGCTGGACGGCACACCGCGCCCGCGCCGCCTCTGTGTGTGCGCGTCCTTAATGCAACTCATATATTTTCGTATGGTAATGGAGTTCCTTTTATGCCTTCAGTTATTATCTAACAATACTGCTGCAAAGTGCGCAATTCAAGTATAGTGATAATCTGATTTTTATAATCAGTAGTTATTAGATCGATGTAACTTGCGAGCTTCAATAAATTAATGAAATTTATCAAATTATTAACCCAAGTGGCTCATCGCTTCAGTTTATGAACCCTTTATTAATGTTTCTTCGATACCAATAAGCACAGGTGTTCAAATTATAAAAAGCACGTAGGTATCCTTGCAAATAAAGTTTGATATGAAATAAAGCGTTTTAAATACAAGCCTGATAAATGACGGATTCATTACCACATTAGGAGCAATGAATTCGCCTGGCGCAGCGGCACCGGTCTGCGGTGCCGGGTGCCGGGTGCCGGGTGCCGGGTGCGGGTCAACACCAAAAGTATAAAAATAAACAAACAGGACCGTTTTAATGTTCGCGTTAAGTGATATGATAGCGTGTTAATGGTGTGTTGGATGCGTTTATTTAATTAATTAAATATGAAGGGCTCGCGAATCGTAATGAGCCGAGAGCCGGGGACGGAGAGCCGGGAGCAGGGATAACCGTTGTGGCTTTCATGAAGAGGACGTTTTGTTTGTTTATTTTCTCGCTTGGGAGTCAGTGTATTTCATAGAGTGATTAGATTTTGGATGCATTCTTTTAAATGGATGATATCAGGAAGAAAAAAGAAACTGGTCTTTTGCCCCGAAGATATCGGGTCAAAATTGTTGAAAGTTAGGCCACTTAACCTATTGTGATGTAGTAGATAAGTATATTATATTCTACCTGTGTGAGTACACTATAAAACCTATTTACACACCAAATATAATCAGTATTTACATCATCCGAGATGTTTCATTCTCCTTAGTCCCGTCCTTATATGGCGACCCTGCCACTTGAGCCAACATTGCCAATCATGTGCGCATTATTTTAATCTAAGTAAATCGTTCTCTAAGCGAGTGTCATCGAGTTGGAAATTCATTGAAAGAAAGTGTCATCATGTGTCAATCAAAAGTACCGAATGAAAAGGTTTTCGTCAACCAGAACAGTGGCTTTGGGAGCCACAACTCAGCCACCATAGAGGAGTTCAAGTCTCATTTATCCACAATAAGCGTTGTGGTTATGATCATATGTACGCTGTTACTTCTAGGAGTTGCCTTTATGTTATACAGACTGTACAAAAAGTGCCATCAGTCTTGGATAAGGGAGCAATTAACACGACATATTTTGCGGCGATCATATAATCGTACCAGGAATTACCGAGATCCAAAGGTTGCATGTGGTAAAGTTTGCAGTTGCCCAATCACGTATCAGTAAACACAACACGAGCATGTAGGGACACGGTAGGATCACGTATAATACTCGTAGCTGAAATAGTTTTCCAAAAAGTAATAGTAGTAAGGTAACATTCTGATTGGATTCGATTCACAACAACAAAAAATAATACAGGGTAAAGGGACACACTCACTACTTACATCCGATGACCAATTTGCACATAAAAAAAACGTCGCGCGTCGGTTAGTTGTTTTTTAATCTGCTGTTCTATAGTATCTATCGTAGTTATAATACTCGCTTTAGGCATGGGCTTCGTTAGTGTGGTGGTCGGAAATTATCCCGAAAATATCTTAGTCTGGTATGTCAAATGTCATCGCTAAGTATCCGTTCTGTCGTGAAGGAGTGAGGCGTGAAGGCGTGACAAACATGAAACACACAAAGTCATTTTCATCATAAACTAGTTTGGATTTATGTAGGGCTAAGTATATAATTATTATTATTCTGTTATTTAATTTTATGAATGAATTATGTCCCTGTATCCAGTGTAAACAATTGTTGGTAGACCTCTAATAAATAAATAAATAAAAGAGCGGTAGCTACTAGAATGACTAATGACATGAATGATGAAATAGAAAACAAATGCCACTTGGGCATAAAAAAGGTGATGTGCACTATAGTATATAAATAAATAAACAAACAATTATTACAGTACAAACTATAATGACCCATAAACTATATTGGGCATAAATAAGACCTCAGTTGAACCTCGCAGTGTAGTGCTGAGACCACACGTTGGGCAGCTTGCTAGCTCACTCACTGGCGATGGCGCTTCGCAAGGCGCTCGCCGAGGTGTAGGCTCGTCACTATAACTAGTCGACATGATCGTTAGCAATGAAAATTGCAGCAACAATAATAATAATAATGGCAGTGGGGCCAGTGCGCATGCGCGGTGGCCTTTTGCTGCGCTCACGTAATCTCTCATTCATTTAGTTTTTAATAGTTTGCACACGCGGCGCCGGCGCAGGCTCTGTGGCGCTCCCCGCACGGCTGCGGCGCCCGCGCCCGTGAGCCGCGAGAACATTACATTTGCTACGCGAACGTTTTTTTTGTTAAGAGCTTTATATGCTTTGCGAAATGACTATAATTGTAGATTGTTCAATGACACCGACAAGGTCCCGACTAACGTGTACCTACAACTGGCTAAACATCCCGATATACCGTTTAGGATCACCTTTGATGCATGACCGACGATTAACAACATTTTGCGGATATAATCGTTGGTTTTTTACGTTCGAATCTACATCGTCTGATGAACTTGGCAAAAAACAAACCGAGCTCGTATAGTTGTGTAAGTACTACACGCTCTGCTACCCTTGACACTAAACTCACAGACTGGAAACTTTTCTATCTCCGGCCAGTTAACATTCATTTGATTGTCTTTAGAGTTTACTTCATCATTTTGCCACATCCATATCAAGTTTTTTAAATTAATTCACCGGTAACATTTTTTGATCGTCATACTTTTAATTGGCGATCTTTATTAAAATTCCCAACTAAAAGGTCACTTAAATATTTTAGTAATAATTGTTGTTTTCTTTTTTAACGAATGATAAATAGTCAGTAATTTCCTATTTTAATATTCGCGAGGATAATAGCCGTCGAACGATAAATAATGTTGTTCGATCGTCACGTCATGCATGTTCAGCCGCCATTGGGGAGTAGCTTGTAATCTTGTAGCTCATTTCGTGTAATAATTGCTCTGTCTTCATATATCATAGGTGCACGATAGTGGTGTCCATTGTGGGTGTCATGGTCGTGTTGGCCAGCGAGTTCGAAAGTCTGACCACTAGTCTTACCAAGGACTATTGTATTACCCTGTAACTCGGTTGTAGAGGTCGGACAGGCAATCGCTCCATGTTGAGTACGGGTCTTCAGCGACATCTACTCGGTTAAGCTTGGCAGATGTGGCGTGCACTCGTGCAGCGATCCTTGTTTGTCCGCGTTAGGTGTGTCTGTTTGTCAGCGTGACGTGTGTGTTTGCGCAGGAGCTTCGGCGCCAAGTGCTCGAAGTGCTGCCGCGGCATCTCGTCGTCGGACTGGGTGCGCAAGGCGCGCGAGCAGGTCTACCACCTGGCGTGCTTCGCGTGCGACGCGTGCGGCCGCCAGCTCAGCACCGGCGAGCAGTTCGCGCTGCACGAGGACCGCGTGCTCTGCAAGCCACATTATCTGGAAACCCTAGACGGAGGATCCATCTCATCTGATGGTGAGTTGGCTGTTAGTAGATTTCGTTAGGCTTCTTTAATTCCAGACAATCATTTGATAGTCAAATGATATCACAAATTAATAATTTAAATTAAATAAAAACTCCTCTTTTAGTAAGTAGAGTAACAAATCCAATATTTCCAAAAACGATGTGAACCACAGACGGGTGCGACTCAGAAGGTTACCACAAGAGCAAGGCGAAGCGGGTGCGCACCACCTTCACGGAGGAGCAGCTGCAGGTGCTGCAAGCCAACTTCCAGCTGGACTCGAACCCGGATGGGCAGGACTTGGAGCGCATCGCGCAGGTCACCGGCCTCAGCAAGCGGGTGACGCAGGTGTGGTTCCAGAACAGCCGCGCCAGGCAGAAGAAGCACCAGCACACCGGCAAGGGCAAGCAGAGCCAATGTTAGTATTCCAGGGCAAGGTTAAACAGCAGGAAAGATGCGTTTCTAATCTGATAATAAAGCTCTGGAAGACAGAAAATGTTGATCCTTAGTTCCGCACCTAAAAGTCTTAATTAATATCAATTAGAAGCACATATTCTCTGCAGCAATAACAAACTACCTGCGCTGCTTGTAAAGCATGATTGGCGAAGTTCTCAATTCCACTCGTACTGCCTAGCGAACTGCTCCGCGAACTGATAGCTGCTGAAGTCTCCAGGTGTTTACCAGTTGTCGTGTGTTCGCAGTGGTGTCCCGTGACGCAGACCCGGCGGGGTTTGGCCGCCCCATCAACCTGCACCTCACCTACTCCTTCCAGAACAAAGCACCTTTTGTGCCGATAGGTAAGCTCCACACAGTACCTAAACACTCCTACAGGGGCCTGCATTGAGTGCCGTGTTATCAAGAATAACGGTAACGGAAGTCAAATGTTTACACACATCAACACAGTCTTCGGATATTTCAGTTATTCATTTATTTATATAAATAAATAAATAACTAAAATATAAACATATTTATTTTTCGATTTGAATTTGGAACAGGTACAGAAGATCATAATGAATGATGACGATGATGTACGAGGCAGGAATTAACCTTTAAATCTTTTTGAAATATTCCCTATTTTCAACCGACTTCTAAAAAGAGGAGGTTCTCAATTCGTCTGTATTTTTTTTTTTTTTTTTTTTGTGTTTGTTACCTCAGAACTTTCGACTGGGTGAACCGATTTTGATGATTCTTTTTTTATTTGAAAGCTGGTGCTTCCCGTTGGGTCCCATTTTAATTTGTTGAAGATCTGATGCTGATCTTCGGAGATATACAATGGATCTCTTCAAAAATAGACGGCAAATCCGCTGCATCCGCTTGTAGGTTCATTGTTTATACTACATCATGACGTAACATTACGCCTGTATGCTCTGAGGGGGTACGCAGATGTGTACAATATACCCATATTTCAACAATGTTTGTTACGTCAGAACTTTCGACTGGGTGAACCGATTTTGATGATTCTTCTTTTATTTGAAAGCTGGTGCTTTCCGTGTGGTTCCATACAGTCAATTTGGTTAAGATCTTAAGCTGATCTTCGGAGATATAAATGGAACTCTTCAAAAATACACGGCAAAGCTGCAGTAATTGCTGCAATCGCTTGGTTGTTAATTGTTTATGCAACATCATGACGTAACATCACACTTGTATGCTCTGAGGGAGTACGCAGAAGTATACATACACCCAGATTTCGACAGTTAGACGTGTAAAGTTCCATTCAATGGGATCCCGGAGAAATAGAGGTAACTCCTTAACTTTATAGGCACACCAGAAGCGGTTTGGGTAATTTTAGGCAGAGTACAATCTCGGAGTGATCCCATTTCAATTTGATAAAGATCTGGTGACTTCGGAAGACAGGCAACTGAACTCCTTAATAAAATATGATAGCAAATGTACTGGGATCGCTGAAGACTCACGTCTGTCTATTGTTTACACCAGTTCATAACAAAAAATCACACCGATACGCTGTGAAAGGATAAGCCACAACCTGTGAACCACTAAAAAGTGAAAAATAAAAACTTTTTTGCAAAAAATATAACCGACTTCACACAAAAAAGTGAAAAATAACTTTAGCTTCAGAAGTCGGTGACAAAAAAACTAAATCAATCAAACAAAGGTCACCGACCTCTTAAGCTAAAGTTATTTTTCACTTTTTTGTGTGAAGTCGGTTATATTTTTTGCAAAAAAGTTTTATTTGTAAAAATAGCCATAAACACATATCGCCTATGCCGGATGTGTGTATATAGGTACGTATTGATTTGAATAAGCTCGTCCACCGCCTTGAAAGACTTTGTAAGACTTTGTAATAAGAAAAACGATTGTCACTTCTTGTACAAGCCCTCTTGGTCCCAACTACACTAATTTAAAAAAGGTTCCGTCAAAAAGTTGAATTGCCTAACACCAGTGGATTTTCATGCGCTTTAATTTTGTACAGTTGTGGAGACATCCCTTTAAAACATACTTTGTCAACATTTCATTAAAAGTTATAAAAACCCCTGACACATAGGGTCATCATTTCAAGGTACATAAGTATTTTTTTTTTGGAACCGAGTTCCCATACTATTTTTTTTTATATTTCTATGGAAGTTCCACGGGTATTGCGATTTAGTAGAAAATGTCACGCTATAATAATACAATATTCCTCATTCCCTATCAATGTAGTGTACATTATTCTACTAGTCAAGCCCTTTCATTTGATACCCATATTGTGGGAATTATGAAAAAAAAAATGTAATTCACCATTTTGTGGTGGCGGCCATCTTGGATTTGAAATTTATTATAGCGTATAGTATTCTACTGGAGGAGTTGTTGAATAAACAATTATGTAATCCACCATTTTGTGGCGGCGGCCATCTTGGACTGATTTTTATCAAACATAGCTAAGAACACTCCCGACTAATTCACCAAAAAAAAACAAAATCAAAAACGGTTTATCAGTTCGGCAGCTACGATGCCACAGACAGACACACACACACACACACAAACACGTTAAACTTAAAACACCCCGTCGTTTTTGCGTCGGGGGTTAAACAGAGGTCCTCTAATCGACGTGTATTTAACTAAATTCATGATATTGTATAAAAGTTATGGCAATTATTAAAACAAAAGCACCCTACACTTCGCGCTAAGTGTTAAGATCGTACTGCTAATGTTATGGGTAATAACATTCTCTATTTATCATCTAGACGGCAAACCAATTATTTCCGCCTTTCATACAATAGGAAAACCAACCAACACTCGTTTTTGCCCGCAGTTTTTACTTAGTAACAGTTTTTATAGCTTCGACCTGCATGTTGTACCTCGTCCATATAAATAACAACAACTACAGTCATGTCAGTTGGTAACAGTCAATAAGTGTTATGGCGTCATATCGACCCAGCTGTGTCATATCGACCCAGCTGTGCCAGGTACTTCGTGACCTCTGTAAGTGTTATGGCGTCATATCGACCCAGCTGTGCCAGGTACTTCGTGACCTCTGTAAGTTTCACCGAGCATAGATTTACAGGGCGCACAAAATAACAGTATCGAGAACAATGTATTACGCAAAGTTCGATCTGGGAATCCTACCCAAGGTCTTCCCGCTCAGTAGTACTAGAAACCGACCACTCGATCAACCTGAAAGTGGACTATCTAAACAACTTTACTATTTTCGCCAGCTATGAGGACATGATGCTAAATGTGGATTTACTCATGCGTCGTGGAGACCTATTGGGTTTCGAAAATTAAATACACCAACTCACCCTACCTTAATCGGACGCGCTCGAGAATTTCTTGTGATCAACTTTTTTATTATTAATCTGATCCTTTATCGTAGGCGCGCGAACATACATATAGGGCTTATATACGGTAGAGGTACTTATCAGGGTGCAAGGTATAAAAATCTGCCGCGCTTCTCTAGACCCCGAAATCCCTACTAGCATGCATCATCCGCGTACTACCGACTCGATATCTATGACACCAAGTAATAATGGCATTTATTGGTATTTTCCAGATGGAACCTCTTTCACGGATTCCTCAATGGATGAGCTGTCCGAAGACTCGTCGATCCATTGCATGCAGAGTGAGGTGTGAGGTGGAAGCGCACGCCGCTGCCGCCGCGCCGCCTCGGTTTGTAAGCTCCCGCGCGTCTGCGCGTGCGCGCCGCTGTACAGACAGACTCGCCATATCTTAACTACATCGTTAACGATCTTAGAAATCTAATATATTGCTAGTTTATGCCATGTACCTACTACACCCCTCGTGATTGTACTCGTAGGTACTTTATTTGGCTTGTTTGCCATACTTTAATATGTTTTTCTTACCTTAATAAGTGTTAGTAAACTGCTGGTAACTGTCAGTTGTAGCAAGTTTGGATCCCCTGCTCATGTATTATTTTGTTTATGCAATTTATACATATACATTGTAACAATGTCAATAGTTAAGATAACTCGAGACTTATAAACTCTCGCGAAATTGAAAATCTCTGACATGATACCTACATCATCTATTTGTAACGATCGTTAGCAAGACGCATAATAACTACGATTTAACTTAATATTTATTGTATAAAAGTTGTATTTATTTATTTATTTCTAGTAACTGTGATACGTTCTCTTTCGTAGCTGTTTTCGGTCCGTTAAAATTTCTTATTATTTAACTAAAAATATAAACTTTATACTATCTACTCATGCAATTCGATACATCTTTAGAATACTATAGTTTAGTGCCAAATCGTAACTGTAAGCGGTAGATACTTTAATATAATATGAGAAAGCAATAGAAGTTGGAAGAGTGTACTTACGCGTAGGTACATTCTTGGGTTATAAAACCCAAGAATCTACGATCAGCATTCCAAATCAAGGCCAAAATATTGGCGAGATAAACGTCTTCAAGCTAGTGTTCAGGTCCAGTGTGCACTGCTAATAGTACTGGTTCAGGGGCGCAGCTTTATTAGATTATGATTGCGCCCGTGCGCGGCACATGCTAACATCTTACTAGACACGTCAACCTCAGCGCTTAGCTAGAGTCGGACACAATTCTGAAATGTCTTCAAAGGTTTTCAACAGTATAAGCATAGGTTTTGCGGTTAGTTGTATCAATGAATACATTCTTTACTTTACCAGTACCGCTATTGCTGTTAGAATACCACAGTCTCTCTCTGCTCTTCCTGCTTATTATACAGGGTGTAAATATCATAAATCATAAATCCTTCACCAAACCGAAATGAACAAGTGATTTCCCAGCAATAATGTTTGTTCTTCGTAGAGTTACTTAGTTTGATGTACAGAATGCTTGGTTCACGGCTTCGTGGAGGGTTAGTTTACACCCTGTATACAACGTGTGGCGCAACACGGTGCACTGGCACGGTGCACGGTGGTACATTCAGTAATAACTAATCAAGCTAGTTCTGGAAATCTGGAGCATCTTTGTAAGCGAACAGTTGACAGTTGCTCAAACTGAAATGAATGAATGTAAAAAGTAGACTAATAAGGAAACTCAGCAACTCTAGCTCTTGTATTGTCTGTCAATTATCTCGCTGTAGCGTCTACCGAGGATATTACTAGATTTTGTTCAGTATTGTAAATAAAAGACCTTGAACACTTAATTATTGTAAATAAGGCGTGGACACAAAGGGTTGATGTCTGGAGCCCGCAGACCGATCGCCCTCGCGTGTCCACTCAGTGTAGGATATATTAACTTATGATGTAGATGTTAAGTGACATGTAGTGCGTCGTCTTGTCATTTTATTGTAATTAAGTAGTTTCTACAAGTACTAGGTACTTAAGTTTATTCTGTACAAATTTTTAAATATATTATGTTGGTTAGTCGGTGTTTCCATTTAAAAAATCCTTATTATGAACCCTTAGCTAAACAACTATTTAAATCGCATATCGTATAATATAATATCATGCTGTCAATTATAACGAGTGCGGAAGGTGGTAAAACTACAGATTACTAAGGTCTGCTATACTTGACGATTTACGACTGACACAAGTACCTACCCGTTTTTACATCACCGATATGAATAAATGACATTAAAAGACTCATATTTTTTAACAATTTATTAATTTCAACTAAAATTAAATTAACCTAGCTTAAAATGAACTTATTAGAAAATACAACACGTAGTTTTAAAACATAGTTATTTACACATATTGAGTAGGTATGTATATATGTATATTCAAAATACACACCAGCTGCATAACATTTCCACAGTTATGTATTGTATCGCCGTTTAATAAAATAAATACAACTGTAGGCGCAATGTTAATAAATCATTAATGTCGTCTAAAACATATTCGCGTTGAGTATTAAACATTATGGCAACATTAATATGATTCTAAACTAGACTTACAACAATAACAAAGGAATTATACGAACTTTGCTTATTCTATCAATTAAACTATGTCAAGTAACTTTAACAAATATTTTTTTAAACACAGTTTGAATTAAATATATTTTTTTTTAAGTATTGACAGGAATAATCGTCATTATCATCTATGTTTATAAAATGACTTACTGGAATATCAGAATCCTTTAGAATGTGTGTGTTGGTCCAGCCAAGCCACAATACCGTATAACCTTGTAGAATCTCGAGCTGCGATCAGTGACCACTATACTTGGAGGTATGTGAGGTCTATAGCACAAGCAGAAGGCACGGAGCCACTTCTGGTGATGAACAAACTTACGAGGTTGAGATAAAAATACAACAGTCTTCAGCTTTTACTTTGTTCTCTGAAGTGGTTCTCCTCCACCCGTAAGCTTCATGTCTATAACTTGTCCATGGCGTTGAGGAGCAGGTTCATCTCCTGGTGGACCTCTCGCAGAAGGTCCTTCATCTGGCGCGGCGAGTCCAGGATGTCGACGCTCTGCGTGTAAGGGTTGTATCTCACGCCGAAGTCCCGAGGAATCTTCTGAGCGAATTTTCTGGAATTAATCAGTTAAGATCATGAAACAATCGTAAGAAAAGAGACGAGCTTGATTTTATAAAGAATGAAGATTTTCATTAACTTTTTCTGTCTAATCACCATCATCCAATGACTAAAACCTATAAAAAAATGAAATGGCTACTACAGAAAATAAATGAAATGGCTACAACAGAAAACGGCTAATTCTCTTTAGCTAAACTACTTTAAAAATGAAATGGCTACTACAGAAAACGGCTAATTCTCTTTGGCTAAATTACTTTAAAAATGAAATGGCTACTACAGAAAACGGCTAATTCTCTTTGGCTAAACTACTTTAAAAATGAAATGGCTACTACAGAAAACGGCTAATTCTCTTTGGCTAAACTACTTTAAAAATGAAATGGCTACTACAGAAAACGGCTAATTCTCTTTGGCTAAACTACTTTAAAACTAACATACTAATACGACTAACGGCTCGCGTTAAATTAGTTCAGCTATTGCAGTTTTTACAAGTTTAAGGGCTGATTTTTCAATCATTTGATAACTTTTATAAGAAGAGTAAATCTGACATTTTGACAGAGAGTCCATATAAAAACTGTTAAATTATGGAACTTATTCCTCTGATAAAAGTTAACTGGCGATTGAAAAACCAGCCCTAAATCGATTATTTTTATTCTGTGGTTAAAGCCGAACCGAATGGGGAGAAAAACTCAAAGGTCGAAATAGATGTCGCTAGCATCGACCTGCCTTGCCAGCTAAATGTTGACGATAAAGTGAATTTGGTACTGCTGTTTTCGAATAATTTTTATATTTATGATACATATTCTTTTTGGAACATTTCACAATTCAAAGTGGAGTTACGTAAAAGAAATGCATCAATAGCGGGGAAGAAAAGAGCAGTTTTCATTGAAAGGTCAAAATCCATTAATAATTTTCTGGTTATATTGATAAATAATCGATATATATTCTTTATTATGATGTATGTTTTATTTAAACTTTCAGATTAGAAGCATCCGACAGAAATTTTAATTTTATTGTCAACCCAGAGCCTGGCACATCTCTCAGTGACCCACAATATCGGTGCCCACCAACTTCTTCTCACAAAGACATCAATGCCGATTTGGTACCTTTTTACCAAACCTCTAAACGCTGTTTTGCGTTAAGTTTTACGTTAAGACATGTAATGAAAAATATATTTTTCATTAATTTGAATTCCCGCGTAATAATGGTTCTTGAGCTGACCGCAATATCAAAACAGTTTATAGATCTATGTTTAAGTCTAATCTGTGGTAAAGAAAACTTGAAGGTAATCTATGGACCTCACCAAAAAGCGCTCGTCATTGTGGATAAAATTACTATTGATTGATCCTTTATTGTGATTTAATTAAGAAACGACACAATTATAAACATTAAATGTTGTTTCTTTACTTACAGGTACGATCTTATATTAGTACTAAATGTGAAATTGGTCGAAATAGATGTCGCTAGCATCGACCTGCCTTGCCAGCTAAATGTTGACGATAAAGTGAATTTGGTACTGCTGTTTTCGAATAATTTTTATATTTATGATACATATTCTTTTTGGAACATTTCACAATTCAAAGTGGAGTTACGTAAAAGAAATGCATCAATAGCGGGGAAGAAAAGAGCAGTTTTCATTGAAAGGTCAAAATCCATTAATAATTTTCTGGTTATATTGATAAATAATCGATATATATTCTTTATTATGATGTATGTTTTATTTAAACTTTCAGATTAGAAGCATCCGACAGAAATTTTAATTTTATTGTCAACCCAGAGCCTGGCACATCTCTCAGTGACCCACAATATCGGTGCCCACCAACTTCTTCTCACAAAGACATCAATGCCGATTTGGTACCTTTTTACCAAACCTCTAAACGCTGTTTTGCGTTAAGTTTTACGTTAAGACATGTAATGAAAAATATATTTTTCATTAATTTGAATTCCCGCGTAATAATGGTTCTTGAGCTGACCGCAATATCAAAACAGTTTATAGATCTATGTTTAAGTCTAATCTGTGGTAAAGAAAACTTGAAGGTAATCTATGGACCTCACCAAAAAGCGCTCGTCATTGTGGATAAAATTACTATTGATTGATCCTTTATTGTGATCCATTAATAATTTTCTGGTTATATTGATAAATAATCGATATATATTCTTTATTATGATGTATGTTTTATTTAAACTTTCAGATTAGAAGCATCCGACAGAAATTTTAATTTTATTGTCAACCCAGAGCCTGGCACATCTCTCAGTGACCCACAATATCGGTGCCCACCAACTTCTTCTCACAAAGACATCAATGCCGATTTGGTACCTTTTTACCAAACCTCTAAACGCTGTTTTGCGTTAAGTTTTACGTTAAGACATGTAATGAAAAATATATTTTTCATTAATTTGAATTCCCGCGTAATAATGGTTCTTGAGCTGACCGCAATATCAAAACAGTTTATAGATCTATGTTTAAGTCTAATCTGTGGTAAAGAAAACTTGAAGGTAATCTATGGACCTCACCAAAAAGCGCTCGTCATTGTGGATAAAATTACTATTGATTGATCCTTTATTGTGATTTAATTAAGAAACGACACAATTATAAACATTAAATGTTGTTTCTTTACTTACAGGTACGATCTTATATTAGTACTAAATGTGAAATTGTAAATCATAAACCTATGTAAACTAATTGCAATAAAACTTTACTTACAGAGAAACTCAATTGTGTTTTGTGTCGCCTAAAACTTGGGAAAATACCTTATAAAACAACATTTATTGTAAGAAGATGGAAAAATTAAAATTTACGTTTCAAGTAAAACCAACAACAGATGGAAAGTCAAACTTTATTGCCATAACCTCAATTGCCACGCAAGACGACAAAGTTTACTTAATTCCAGAAGAATATCAAACAGTATCGCTTCACAAACATATCCTAACCTCGAAAAGCTTCGCCACTGTGAAAAACACATTAAAAAAAAGATATCAAACCAGAAATGTTTGGATTAAAACTACAGAGGATATTTTAGAAACCTATGTTGATGAGGACAGCAACATGATTTTCCAGGACCAATTTCTAGAGGAAACTACCCAAGAACAGTTATCTTTTGTAAGTAAAAAGTATTCCGAAGATCCTGTAGTGAAAATTTTGGAAAAATTAGTTGAAGATCAACAAAGCAAAGAAAAACAAAGTGTAAAAAAGTTAGCAGAGAGATTTGTAATTGAAAAGTTCGACGGAAGAAACTCAAGTGCATATCAGTGGATGAATGTATTTGAAAAAGAATGTACAAGGTTTGACATACTAAAAGATGAAGAAAAAATTGAAATCTTCCGACTATTTTTAGAAAAGTCATGCACTGATTGGTATTCTTCCATGATGATAAAGCTTAGTCTACACTCCGAATGGTCAGAATGGAAATCAAGTTTCTTGCAAACCTATGCCAATAAGGGTTGGACTTCTAGCAAGTATGCTTTATCGTTCAAGTATCAATCAGGATCTTTACTAGAGTATGCAGTGAAAAAGGAAAAACTTTTACTCGAGATAAGGAAAACCATGGATGAAGGTACCCTAATTGACATAATTGCTGCAGGCTTACCAGATTTTATAAGAGACAAAATTAACAAAGAAGAAATTATACATACAAGCAATTTATTCAACGAACTCGGCAAATTAGAACATCTGGTCACAAGAAAAAAAAGTTTCTTCAAGAAAAAAGAAGATCCAAAGCCAATTAAAGAAAAATGCAGTATATGTGAAAGATTAAATAAAGGCATACGCTATCATTCAGAAGATTCCTGTTGGTTTAAACAAAAAACAAATACTGAAAAGGATAAAAAGCAAATAAAACTTATAAATAATTCAGAATTAGAATGTGAATTACAGTGTGAAGACCAAAAAAACTAATAGTGCCGCCATTGATCAAAATAAAATTAGTACTCAATGAAAATGTTGAAGTATTTGGAATCTATGACTCGGGGTCTAACGTCTCATTGATAAACTCAAAATTAATAAAGATAAAGAATGAGGAAACCGGTCTCTCCAACAAAACTAATTTAAAAACGATTAATGGCGTTAAAAAGGCAAATGGAATGATTACTCTTGATGTTGCCATATTTGATTTGAAAAAAAAAATGAATGTTTTTGTAATAGACAAAGAAAATTTTGATTATGATTTTTTAGTGGGACTAGACTGCATAAAGAAATTTTATCTAGTCCAAAATGAAAACTTGGAAATTAGTCAGAAAATACCAATACAAAGAAGTGAAATTGTTTCTAAGGAAGCAAATAAAGAAAATACGGATTATAAGGAAATAAAATCCGAAAATTTAGTAAACTTCAATGAAGACCTCAGTAAAGAAAACTTCAAAATTTGTATTAACCATCTGGACTATCAGGAAAAAGCTTTGATTGATGAATTAATATCCAAAAATAAAACAGTGTTCGCAAAGGACAAATATGACATAGGAAAGGTAACTGATTATGAAGCACACATTGATCTCCTAGTAGAAAAATATTGCAGTAAAAGGCCATATCGTTGCACAATGGAAGACAAGAAAGAAATTGAGAACCAAGTAGCAAAACTATTAGAAAAAAATATAATAGAAGAATCATATAGCCCATTCGCAGCACCAGTCACGTTAGCATTTAAAAGAGATGAAAACAAAAGATCAAGATTGTGCATAGATTTTCGAGACTTGAATAAAATAGTGGTACCACAATCACAGCCATTTCCTCTTATTGAGGACCTCATAATAAAAACAAGAGATTGCAAATATTTTTCAACACTTGACTTAAATTCAGCATTTTGGTCTATACCTTTGCGTGTTTCAGATAGACACAAAACTGCATTTGTGACACAAGAAGGTCACTATCAATGGACCTGCCTACCATTCGGATTGAAAACTTCTCCAGCCATCTTCCAGAGGATAATGTGTAATATTATACGGAAGCACAAGCTCACAGAGTTCACGGTATGTTTCATCGATGATATTTTGCTATTCTCAAAATCTTTCTCGGATCATGTTAGGCACCTAAAACAACTATTTCAAGCAATTAAAAGTGAAGGCTTAAAACTAAAATTCTCAAAATGCACATTCGCAGCAGACTCAGTTAAATACTTGGGTCATGTAATACAGAATAACTCAGTCAGGCCACTGAAAGATAACTTAATATCAATAAAAGATTTTCCAGCCCCAAAAACTCAAAAAAATGTGAGGCAATTCTTGGGGAAAATAAATTTCTACCATAAGTATGTGCCAAATATAGCAATAAAATTAGAACCATTGCATAACCTTTTAAGAAAAGGACAACCTTTTAATTGGACTGAATCATGCCAAAAATCATTTGAAGAAATGAAACAAATATTGTGTTCTCAACCAATATTAACTATCTTTGATCCAAACTTACCTATTCACATATACACAGATGCCAGTATACTAGGAGTGGGAGCTGTCCTAAAACAACCACAAGAAAACAGCGAAGAGAAACCAGTAGCATACTTCTCAAAGAAGTTGAATGAAGTACAAAAAAGAAAGAAAGCTGTTTATCTGGAATGCCTGGCAATTAAAGAATGTGTAAAATATTGGCAACATCTATTGATAGGTAGGAAATTTACTGTCTTTTCGGATCACAAGCCACTGGAGAATATGAACATAAGGTGTAGAACAGATGAAGAATTAGGTGATCTGTCATACTACTTATCACAATATGATTTCCAAATTAAATATTCTCCTGGAAAATACAATACTGAAGCTGATTGCCTGAGTAGGAATCCAGTCCTCGAACCCCATGAAAACCAAGAGGAACAGTTAAAAGTAGTTAACACAATAACACTAGAAGACATCTTAAAAGATCAAATAAAAAATGAATATATTCAGTGCAGAAAAGATAAGTTACAAATAAGGAACAATGTTTACTACAAGAAAGTAAACAAAAAAGAAAAAATAATTATATCGGAGAAATTCAGCTTAGAATTTATGAAAAATGTCCATACAGATCTTGGCCACATAGGAATTAAACAGATGCAAAGAATGATTAGCTCAGTGTATACAGCAGAAAACATGACAAAAAACATAAAAAGTATCTGTGAAAATTGTATAGTATGTTTAAAAAATAAATCAAGAGGACAAAATAAATATGGATTGATGTCCCACTTGGGTCCTGCTACAAAACCTTTTCAGATATGCTCTATTGATACCATTGGGGGTTTTGGAGGTTCTAGATCAACGAAGAGATACTTACATCTGCTATCAGACCACTTTACTAGGTATGCATATATTTTAACATCAAGTACTCAAAATGCAAATGATTTCATCAAACTGATAAGAAACTGTGCAGAAACAGATGAGATTGAATTGATACTCTCAGACCAATACCCAGGTATCAATTCAAAGGAATTCAAGAATTATTTAAAAGAAAAGAATATTTCATTAATTTTTACTGCAGTGAACTCTCCTTTCTCAAATGGCATAAATGAAAGACTAAACCAAACGCTAGTCAATAGAATAAGGTGCAGGATAAATGAACGTGACACAAAAATAGCTTGGTCAACTATAGCACACAACTGTGTAAAAAATTACAATGAAACAGAGCACACTGTTACAGGGTATGCTCCAAAATACCTACTCTATGGCACAGATGTAACAATTTTGCCAAATGAGCTGAAGCAGAAGAAAACAGAATACAATTTGTTCCAGGCTAGGAAAAAAGCTCTGGAAAACACAATCAGATCACATGATTACAACAAGACAGTTTATGATAAAAATCGCAGACATATAGACTTCAAAATTGGTGATACCGTTTTTGTGGAAAATGGAAACAGACTTAATAGGAAGAAGCTCGATGAATTAAAACTTGGACCCTACAAAATTATAGAAAAAATAACAAAGTCAATTTACAGGATAAACACGGATCATAGGAAGTCAGAGTCAAATTTTTTCCACATCTCCAAACTAACGCCAGCCCCTGACTGCACTTGAAGAGTATGTATGAGCAAGCTCATTATTTTATTTTCTCTTTGGAGGGGAGATGTAATGAAAAATATATTTTTCATTAATTTGAATTCCCGCGTAATAATGGTTCTTGAGCTGACCGCAATATCAAAACAGTTTATAGATCTATGTTTAAGTCTAATCTGTGGTAAAGAAAACTTGAAGGTAATCTATGGACCTCACCAAAAAGCGCTCGTCATTGTGGATAAAATTACTATTGATTGATCCTTTATTGTGATTTAATTAAGAAACGACACAATTATAAACATTAAATGTTGTTTCTTTACTTACAGGTACGATCTTATATTAGTACTAAATGTGAAATTGTAAATCATAAACCTATGTAAACTAATTGCAATAAAACTTTACTTACAGAGAAACTCAATTGTGTTTTGTGTCGCCTAAAACTTGGGAAAATACCTTATATATTCTTTATTATGATGTATGTTTTATTTAAACTTTCAGATTAGAAGCATCCGACAGAAATTTTAATTTTATTGTCAACCCAGAGCCTGGCACATCTCTCAGTGACCCACAATATCGGTGCCCACCAACTTCTTCTCACAAAGACATCAATGCCGATTTGGTACCTTTTTACCAAACCTCTAAACGCTGTTTTGCGGATGTTGATTCTAATTTTTATTTTGTAAAAGAAAAGATTAAAGGTACTGCAGTTTTCTTTAAGAACTTAGCCTTAGGAACAAAAACTGAAATACATATTAAATCATTACTTTCTATGCAAAATCACGAATAAATTTCTATCCACGAGTTACCATAGATCAATCACACTTACTGGGTAGGTATTTACTCTGGCCAAAATAATCATCACCTGTATAATGAGCAGGGCACAATACAGAGTGCTCGGTTGCTTTAATGTTTTTGATTCTCAACGCTTACTCCCAGACATTTCAACGTTTTGGATCTTTTGGAAATAAATGTCTCCCTTGATTTTAGCAGTCTGGAGCTCAACACTGCGTCATATTTATACCTAGTATCTAATTATTTTCGAAATTTGTTTATTTAGAAATCGTAAATTAGTATGGATTATGACAGGTGACAAGACAAAATTAGGCTAGGTCGATTATGCGACATCTGGTGGGATAAAAAGGCAGTTTTTCATCCCATTGGGTTGTGAATGTCATGGTGACAGCGCTTTTTATGTGACCACAGAATATATAATGTATGTGACTGAAACTGAAACCTGAAGGTCACGCACAAATCCACTAGCTCTAAACTCAAGTCAATTATTGTAGTTTGGATTTAATTATTGACTATAATAGGCTTGTGTCCTAAAATATCTAATTAGTCCGTCAGTTAGATTATAAAAAAATATTTGACCCGTATTTTTTATTTTGTTACATAAACCAAAATTGACGAAGATACGACGCTTTTAAAATTCGCAATACGTCACGCCGTGCTATAGTTTTTAGTGCGTTGTGACGTCACGAGCCCCCCTCCCGAGTTTTGATGCGTTTTATCTTTGTCAGTACTCAGTGATTTACAAAAACAAAAAATACGTGTCCATTATTTTCCAATACTCTAACTGACGGACTAATTAGTTTTGCAATTTATTGATGGTGGAAACTAGCCTATTGTATGTAATCTTATTATTTTAATAATGTTCCGATGAAATCATTATAATTATATGTGAATTATTCTACACGTATTATTTTTAAACCATTTTTTTTAATAACGAATAAACAGCGACGGAGGCTGAAGAATATTATTGTTACGATGTTCATAATAACGCTCTACCTAAATAAAATATCAACTATGACAGTAACTTACATCATCCTCTCCTTAGCGTCCTCAAAGCTGTTGGCGACGAAGTACACGGGTTGGTACTCCGTGATGGGGTACTTAGTGTCGCCGGTGGTGTCAGGGTCGAACTCCCGCAGCTCGGGTTGCTCCGAGAGGCAGTACTGCAGCTCGCCGAACGATGACAGGAGACCAGCGCCGAACGCCTTGACCTTGCCTTCTTGTCGGCACAGACCAAACTCCACGGTAAACCAGAAGCACTGGAACAGATATGGGGAGAAAGTGCTCAAAATAGATGTTCTCTCTATAATAGAATTTCTCTCGCAGACCTTACAGCTTACAAGTTCTAAAACATATTATGTACAAGATGAGAGCTAGCCTTAAGTAGGCGAGGGACAATATAACCTCCAAAAAATAACTCGCGACATGTGGCCTGTGGCCTGTGTGGGTGTGACTCTCCCTAATCTCGCGGGTAATACAGGAGTGATGTGATTCTACAGACTCAGGCTGTGATCATTCAAAACGCAGACATAATACAATGAATCAGTACACTCTGATCCAAAATATAGTTTCAGGTGAAAGGTCTCATCTAAAAATTTCATAAAAGTAAGAGTATAAGATACTCACGGTAGCAAGTTTCTCAATATAATCATCAGGCGCTCCGAGGGAGGCGAGGCCGATCTCCTGGGAGAACTGCGCGAAAGCGGGGTCGGCGAAGAGCGGCGCGTGGCCCAGCAGCTCGTGGCACACGTCGGGCTCGGGCGTGTACAGCGGCCGCGAGTGGTGCCGGATGTACTGCGTGCTATGGAACACGCGGAACGCCAGTCCCGCCAAGAAGTCGCGCGACGACAGCAGCCCGGCGACTGGCCGCAGGGTGAAACCGGTGCAGTCTGGAACGGAGCACTGCTTTACTTGGAGCACTTTATAATCAGCTTCTTATGTTTCCACTAGTGAGTCATAAACTCTTTCACAGACGATGTCTTCCTTCACCTAGGTCCGAATCCACGCCCTGCAGCTCGTTAGTCGGGCTAATTGCAAATACATCTGTGCCTTTGCCAAAATGGTAATTCCTTACATTATGAGATCAGCTTACCTTTTAGGAAGTTTGACACATCCTCCAGTTGTGGAATGTTATCTTCCCTGTAGCCACAGTTCTCAATGAGCAGCGGGAAGACGTGGTTGTGTTCCTTGCAGGCGTGTGTAGGGTACAAGTCGGTCAGCTTCTTGAAGACGGCTCCCCAGGTGGCGATCTCTTCCTTGCTGTAGTCCACATGTGGTAGCGGCTGGCCATACTTGTAGTTGTAAGCAATGTCTGCGAAGTACTTGCGCCGGGCACGGTACTCAGGGTCGGTGAACCCGGGGTGATCGGAGTCCAATTCCGCTCCGTACGACAGGATCTGGTTGGCGAACCTGTCCAGGTCGCGGATACGACGCGGGAACCACGGCACCGCGTCTGGTGAACACAAGAGTAGAGATTAGTGGGAATCAAGCTGAAGGAGATCAGTACCGCATTCGTTAAGCAAGTAGATCAGAACGAGGCACACAAGTACTAACAATAATAGTATTGTATTGTATTGTACAATGGGCTGGTGTCCGCAACTCCACGTCAAAGCGCGTATTTTGCGTATGGGCTATAATCCACCACCCGGGCCCAGCGCGGGTTGGTAGATGTCACATGTCTTCGAATTTTTGGTTCTAGCGCATACCGGTTTCCTCACGATGTTTTCCTTCACCGTTTTTGAGAGCAGTGGTGATGAAATAAATTACACAAAGTAATGCGCCTGCCTGGGTTCGAACCCACGACTTACTGTTCGTAAGTCGGGGCCGCCACCACTGGGCCACCGCTGCTCTCAAAATTAGTCGGAGTTCTTAAAAATATTGTTTTCTAAATACACTTCCTCGAAAACTGGTTCTTATCGCACTACGATTAGATTCCACATGCAATGTATTTCACACGCGTGTATTTTTGTCTCATTTATAACCTCGTGTGCGGAAATAAAATTTTCCACAGATAACTGAATCAACCATGATTCCGCAACCGTTCTTTTAACACCGATTCGCCTATACTTAGTCCATATTGGTTCAATGACTATAGTCGGCGTTGATTTTTTTGTACTTATAGGGATAATATGCGTCTTTACGGCGTATTTATTTTTTGTATGTTTATTAATATCGCAGATAAACATGATTACTTTAAACAACTATGTATTTACTTTAAAAAGAAATGTGCACAAATATTTGTGTTCTAAATTATTTTTCATGTTAAACTCTACCACTTATAACTTTGCTTAACTTCCAACTTGGCGAACGCAAACCGCCAAAAAAAGGAAATCAAATCAAAGTTTCTTAATAATTCATGACTAAAATACTTTTCGCTCTATTATTTTATTACTTCTAAAGTGGTGGTGGTAACAAAGTTTCCCCACTTATATCAAAATGAACTACTTATTGCTGTTTAGTTTTAGGTTTATCGAAGATTACGTTCAGCATACCTACATAGAAGACAGACCGGTGTAATAGGCCATACAGAAGTTACTAAACCTACATTAACTACTACTTACATCTGTTGTCCTTATAATTTCTAGAAATGATATTCAAGTAGCCGACATTATTCTTCAGTTCGTCGAGGGCACCTCCGAAGTCTCCAGCGCCATGCTCACACTCCACCATGAACTCATATCCTGGTCTCCTCGCTGAGGACCTGGACTCGATGTGCATCAGATTGACTCCGTACGAGGAGAACACGCTCAAGAACTTGGCGAGTGCTCCTGCCCCATCAGGAGTGGCTGGCGAGAACAGCAGCCAGGTGGACTTGCTGGAGTCGCGACCTTCGCGGATGTAGTTGCCACCCTCCATCAATTTTGGCTGGAAAATAGAGAGATAAATGTTGCAGTATTGGAAGCAAAATGCACTACAACCTAAATATGAAAGGTGGTAGAATTTCTATGATTGTCGAACAAGACAAACAATCTTATCAGATCGAATACCTACCTATACTAAATTCTCGCCCGGTACATGTAGTAGCATACATATGTTCGGATGATAGTCACCATAGAACCGCTTCTTATTATAAATGGGAATGTTCTGGATCCTGATCAATGAACAGGAATCTCCCAATCAGAAGTTCAGTGTTTGTGTCTTTAAGAGAAATTCCGCAACTACTGATAAGTGGACACTAGACACTACACACCCAAATGGGAGTATTACGCTTGCATCATAAAGGCACAGTGCACACGGCTTGATAACTGGCGGCCCATATAGCCAGGTTACGTGAATTAGCGCGATAACCCCGTTGTGGTCAGCGCCCGACCGCCCAACTCGCATGCGGCACGGCACGGTGCGAGGACATCAGCTTTTTATCAGTTTCAGGTTTATCAACAGTATCAAGTACATAATTATGTATGCACTGCGCAAGAGTGCATCAAGACTATTTGTATAATCCCTTACGGGTGTAAACACTCACTTTTGACGAGTGACACTATAAAACATCACAGAAAAAAGCTATCAATAAACAGTTAGATTAGAATGACAGTTTTATGAAACACATACCTAAAAGGCAAGTCATTCGATCTCACCGCATTAACTACTACGTTGCTCTAAAAACCTAATTATTATTATTATTATCCAGTAAAACAATCCAACTCGACGTAAAATTGAAAACGAAGTTATCTTTGTTTTAATTATGTATTATCAATTTTGTAGTATAATTATTGACATTGGTTGAAATAATAAGATTGAAAAACTGTATCGTGTAGAGATAACCCGACTCTTACTGGATGACTTATGACGACTGTGTTTTGCTAAAATGTAGAAAATTGATAAACAATCGCGAACTAACAGTTCACTTCGTAACTGAATTGCTTATGTAATATTTAGCATACATACATAATAGGTTAAACAATTTCTCGTGCTGTGTCACGTTTTTACTAAATAATTACGAAAACACTTACATACTTTATTACTTACACTCACAAGATGATTAATTACGGATCACGTTCAATTCGATTAACATGAGTGCTAATTAGTGCGACAAACACATGCAGTTTAACGTATCTGTAGTTATCTCACTTAAATGTAAAGTACAGGCTATCAGCGATAACAGTGATGATGGGGTTGGTTACGGAAAACCATATCCATCTCGTTGAAAAGTGCTTTAGGAAAACGAAATACGTTAAAAAAGACTGTATCTAGTCTAGGCAATTTGTGCCAGACTATTAGCGGGGCCAATCCGCAAGTACTCTGGAACTTGGTGCTTATTAGTTGATCAAGTTAAAGAAAAAACATCATGTTATTTTATAGAGCTATAATGATAATTACATAGAACGATACATAAATGAACTCGTGCAAAGCGATGGCGACGGCGACGTAGAACCAAACCGGAGGGTTACACATACTTGCGGGCCTGTGGACGGTTAGCTATGGGCTAGCTAGCCGTCCGTCCGTCTAGTGACGACAGGCCGTGTCGACGGCGCGTTCGTGTTCCACGCGCGCCTCAAAGAGATGTCTACAGCAGAGAGGGGCCCGCAAGGGCCGAAGCCTGCCGGGGTTGCGGGACTGTTCGAAAGAGATACCGCGGCCCCGGAACGTAAAGGGCGAGGAAGGAACATGGATGGGTTTTAGTCAGTAAGAGTCTGACACTCCCTCCCGCTCCGCCCAGAGTGGGAGAAGTCATTTGATGATTTCCCATCCCAAAAAAAAAAAAAAAAAAAGGGTTACACATACTATACATAGATGGATGAAATGGTGGCAGGATGTGGGAAAAATGTGCGACTTTCTTAATCGTAACGGGAATGCTGGAAAATCTTTAGAACAGTGATAAGACCTGTTGTCTTACCAGAATCTTAAATGTTGTAAGCATAGAAATATTAAAAAAAACAGGAGAAGTGGCAAGGGGGCGAGTCGGTGTCCGCGCGACAGGCACAAGACCCCTCTCTACCCTGACCTCTTGTGCCAATCATAAGCAAATGGCTATACTATTTTACATTGCTCCTCCTCAACCACTACCTAAGGTTGTCGCTAAGTGACTGGACAAGCAACGTAAAAATCGCCAAACGATAGTTCAATAAGCACATGCGTCGCGTAGGTATTGCGGCCGCTACTTCTTACGACGAGTTAGTGATGTGCTTATGTACCGATTTTTTTGTGTGTGGGTAAGTTGTACGATGCTTGGTAAATACACGATGTGTTTATTCGATGGCATAAGGTATTTTATTTGATTGTGTACTACGTTCTGATTTAAGAACTGCATGTGTAGTAGTTGCCGTGTGGTAGGGATAAAGTGGAGACACAGGGTTCCGATACATTTTCGTATAACGGGCATAGGTATAATATCACCTTCTTTATTAAATCTATGGATATAATTAAAATGGCTGTGATTAAAATGCTAATGGTGATGGTAGGTATAAAGGGTGTAAAACACCTCTTCACGAAGCCGAAAGGCACTTGTTCTCCCCATCATTGCGATAATTTTTTTGTTCTACACCATACCTGGGAACCTTCTAGTTACGGAGATATAGGGGGTCAAAGTTAAAAATTTTTTGACAAGTTTTTTTTTAAATACAAGTTTTTTTTTGAATTTTAACACCTCCACGACCCCCGTACTATTCAATCCATCCATCAGCACAATGTTTTAAGTGCGTTACATTGAGTTCTACCACAAAACATGAATTATAACCTCAAAAAAAAAAGTTGTTTCCCAGCAATAATTTTTGCGTAAAGTAACTTAGTTTGATGTACAGCTTTGTGATGAGGTGGTTTACACCCTGTATGTGGTGCGAGGCTAATAGATGGGATCAGTTCAATGAATCTGTGTGCTGCCCCTGAACAATAAACAATAAAATGAGTAGTAAGCATGTCACTACAAATCTGAAGATTTTCTGAAGATTCACATCTAAAGACATGAGATGTAAATGAATGAGGAAAATATTATTATGGCAGTTTTGAGTAGGTACGAGGGCGCATATAATATGTGGTATGGTAGCATGGTATGCTATGGTAGCGTAAAAACTACGGGTAGAAAGGGAGTGACCACTGAGACAACTACTAGAGAATATGTAAGTAGACCAAAGGAATTGGAAAGGACATGGGACAGGCAGATGAACTGAAAATGATGAATAACTAGAAGTTTCACAAACCCAACAAAATATGACACTGATCTGGTGCTGGTGTTCTGATACTACGTGACGGGATATATTAGTCTACCTCACTACTAGGTATGTCGCTGGGAAAATACAAAAGTGTTACCGATATTTTGGTAACCTAACACTAAACTGATGAAGGGATTATTTGCAAATTCAAGCTATCATAATGATTGTGAACTCTGAATTGATTAGACAAATCTATCTAAAGGAAGCAAATCCATCAATGACGTAAATTTAGGTAGGTACCTATAGCCAGTTGTTTTATAGCCACAGATGGGCCTTTCCCGCTTAGCTCAGTAAAGATTAAAATGACGTCGTCAGAGATCAAAACACAATATTTTTCCGCAGCTATAGACAAACAACATAATATGATTGTGATGTTGTTGTAACCACTATGTGATGGACAGATACCGACGCAAATTGATCAGTGTTGTTGTTAATATTGTTACATGATCAAAATGATGTAACTACAATCAAACTATTGCACAAAACATAAACACAAGTGGTGCTATGATATCGTGTGGTTACCTAAGTATGCTAAATTAAGCATTTAATCGATAGTTTTATAAATTACTGAGCAATTTAAATCAGGTAATTGTTAGCTCACATTAGATAATTATATGTTTGAAACCAGTAGTCGTCGGAACGTGTTTTGTGCACTTGCCTTGGCTCCAATAGATCATGTTCAGTAAACATGTTGGAAAAGTAGCACTATATGGGCGTTGGTTAGTTACACCTCACCAATACAGTTACAGATCACCGAACTATCGCCGCATTTTCGATATACCTATACGCTGACAATGCGACCAACTACCTATACTGATTCCGGTGTTAGTGCTTCGAGCAGAATGAACGAACTTATCAAACTTATAGGTCAATGGATACGAAAAGGGACTGTGTTTTTTTACTGCGACCAATTTCGAGGTAGCGTGGTTGGTCACAGTTCAACCTAACCTAACCTATGTGATCGGAGTGAACGGAATCCCTTCGACATCGTTTTTACGACAAACGGTTAGTCGGAGACAAAACACACCAAGACACTTTTATCCTTATATTTTGGTGTTTTGTACGATAGAATCGAGAAAATAAACGATTTGCTAAAATAACATATTCTTCTTTTGTAGATATTATTTTCTTTTTGTCTTTTTTTCTAGAGCGGTCGGCATTCATTGAGAATTACATTATTTTCACTTCATCTTCTGTAGAATGTGTAATGTAGAAGCTGTCTCTATTTTCAATGGGTAGGTATAGCGTTATATGTTTGTAGCATACCTTCTTCATATGCACTATGGCAACCTACTAGATTTTATGACGTCGTTTATTAGGTAAAGATCAATTATCTCTGAGCTCTTTGCTTCTTCAACGTCGATGAAAAACAAAATAAACTCATTGATTCAATAAAAGTAAAGATAATTTAGTACGTACATCTATCTAGATTCTCTTTAGCCCGTAACTCTTGAAAATCCACTAAGTAAGACGTCTCTATATTTTATGATTACACATTTAAAACAAGTGGTATTACGAATTTCATTTGTTATGTCTTGTACTGTCATTCATTTATTTTCAATCAGTTTTAGCTGTTTGTAGAGACTATAAAATGTTATTGCGTTTTGCGTATGTTGATTAATGAAAAATTGATAGGTTTTTTGGAGCCGTGGTAAAATAACGAGACAAAATACGAATTCAAGTTAGTTTTGGAATTAAAAACACGTGAAATTGTTATACATACATACACATACCCGATCGAGTGTATGTATATACTATGTACGTACATATACATAGGTAGGTACATACATATACGGCAAGCTTTGAAAACCAAAACAAGAATAGGTACCTAAACTACGAGCATAAATTATATACCTTCAGTATAGCCCGTTTTTTTTTTTCTTTTTTTAATATTAAGTTAAAATTAACAGTAAGAAATCAAACCTATTTTAAGTCATTTAGGTTTGTACGTTTATTTAAAGCAACAATATTTCTGATATTAACCCATTGTAATCGTGCCATGGAAACAATTACAAAATCTTCGAAGAATTCAAGCTCAATTATAGTCCTTCCTGCATGAATTCCTAATCAAAATGAAGTCTTCGTGTATAATTGAACTGAACTAGTTGCAATGAAATAAATGCTGTTCATATTCGAACTAACACGAATTCGCCATTTAGAGAGCTAAATGCCTGTACCTACGGAAACATGGCCAACCCGACGAACATTTACATAAATTATTTCGCTGAGACAAAGCTCTAATTACAACACAAATAAACAAGGCAATTAACGAATTAATGACACTTTCATTTCGCAAGCTTGCATACAATCGAGTAAACATATTTTATCAAAATTTGTGCTTCTTGAAGATAAACACATAAATAAAAGATAATGTTCAAATAAAATATTAAATTAGATACATTCAAAAACCTATAAAAAATTGTTTTTTGTTTTCTTTAAAATCTTGTGACCGTAATATTCCTCCTGCTAACTAACCTTGTCGGGGGGTGATGAGGAGAGCTTCACCTCCTCGTTGCCTGATCGTGTGCTCATCATGTTGCTTCAACTCAAGAGACCCGGGCAGCACTGAAGGCGACGCTAATGCTGTGCGTGTAAACAAACGCGAACGACGCGCGCGCAGCTTTTATGAGGCGCGCGTGACGTCAGGCGCGCGCCCCCGACCTGCACCGGCGACGCGGCGCGGTGGATGTGGCATTTTTATGATAAATTAACGCACTAATCGATGTTCAGCGATATACACATGGATTCACGTTACATTTGGAGTAAAGCATTTATGCACATTTTTTCGAACATTTTTGCACAACTGCTGCCAGACTCAATGGTAAAAAAAAACGACTTAAAAGTGTGCAAGCACACTGTTTTGCGATACGAAAGTAGTAGATACCTGGATGACCAAGCTCTGCTCGGGTGAAAATTGAAAAACAAATGTTCCCAGATGTAAGACGTAGCTAGGTCGATGTTTCCCCTTGTCAACCCCTAAAAAGCAACTACGGTCGAAATCGTTAGCATTTTTTTAAGGTAGGACCACTCGCAGATGCAACTCGCTCCGGTTGCTAGACTGCATAACCGACCTATCCTTTTTTTTTTTTTGAACTATCCTGTCGTGGCCAAAAATTACTTTAAGGCCCCCAGCCAGGGCTTACAAACTAATGGATTTAAATTAAACGAACATCTCTAAGGGCACCCCTGCGGGGTTCGGGCCTCGGCTTAGTGCGTCATTGAGGGGAGGGCAGCGAAGATCAGGCTGGGTATGTACAAATATTACTCATTTAATAGTGTAGGACATAGATAGACTGACAGAGAGAGAGAGAGGGTCCATGTTGTTTTCTTCTACTCTCCCATGTCAGTCGTCAGTCGTCACATTAGCCTATACACCTTTTTCCTTCACATCATTCCTCACATTTTCCATCCATCATCTACCAATCTATCCCTCAACAATCACATTCATCGCATCGTTGTATACGAGTACCACATCCACCCCACCGGAGCACAGTTTGCTTGCCACGTCAACGTGTTAGATAAATAGTTTGTCTATGCAATATGGCGGCGGTGTTGCGTTTGGGACTTTTTTATTATTATTTACAATCTTTACATTAATTGGTGTATCTACAGCCGTCACAAGAAGCACGAAGGTCGGCCTTGTCTCACAAGTTCGCAGTACTTCGGACTATGTCGCCATTGCTCGCGATATTATTTATTGGATCAATTACCCGGTTTTAATGTCAGACCTGTTGTTTTTGTTTTTGCCGGCAATTCATTGTATGTTGTTACACCAGTTATTCGAGTAAAAACATATTGGTTTAAGGAAAAAACTGCGCCCAGGCAACAATCTTAAGGTAGGTGTTTTAACTAGTTCTCTCGGGCTGTCTGAACTCGATTCCACGTAGACAAGTGTGCTCACTCCGTTGATATGTGTTGTGAAGAAGCCTGAACGTAATAAGGGAAACTTGCAATCTTACGGAGACGTGTAATGAACGATTGATCTTGCTAAACGACAGTCGCTGTGAGCGAGTAATAGAGTTCATTGATAAAGTGCAATGATATCGAAATAATTTGCGCCTCTTGAGGTCAGAGGCGCTCGCTCTACATAACTTATCTGTATATCTATTAAACATACGCATATAAGTGAATTAAACGCTTTGTTGACGTGATAAATAAATGTAAATTAAATAACAATAACTAGTAAATCAATGAATAAAAATAATGGACCAGGAAAAATAGAATGACTAGCCACTTATTTCTGTTTATATATTTTTGGACGTAAATTCCCTAGGGAGATAAGAATGATAATGTCTAATATTTTCGAGAGGTCACGACCTTCTTCTAACAATTTAGTAATACACAATGATAGGGAGCTAACAGATAATGTGGCTGATACAACGATAATTTATGAGTATGACTGCACAGTCTCACTGAACTCCCACCCTCTTGGTTGAAGGTTAAATCCTCGCTTATAAAAACCTACCTCCAAGCTCACGATGGTCGCTGCTGGCACACTCTTGATTTATGCCTTCATCAAGAGATATTTAAATATTTAAAGCCAGTACATGAAAATATCTTACCTTTAAATAAAATAGTACCGTCCGAGCCTGTAGGCCCAGCGCTCTTAGCACTGGTTTGATTGTTATTAACTAAAGTCCGCGCTGCAAACCAGTTATATATAAAAACCTTCATTGTTGCACACTCACAGGCATGCAGAATATTGCGACAGGAACTGCTCTGCATTTCCGTTTCCGCAAGGCTACAGATACTTCGACGTTGTTAACAAAATAAAATTAAATCTCGTTACTTTTTTCCTTAAAAGTGTTTGTAGTGATCAAGATGTTTTTGTGGGCCAACAAGGTACCCTTGCTAAACCTGTTTCAGACAACCACTAAGTAACTTTAAATTAACGATCATAATATAATAATGTTATCATGTAACCTGTGAATAAACCTGTTTGTAGGACGTCTGACGAGTTTTAATGACTGAAAAGTTTGCAACATTATTGGCACAGTAAACATTTGCTTATGAATCTATGGCAAAATTGACACATGCATTGTCATATTTCAAGAACCTGACCTTTTTAATAACACTATTATTTTATGTAAATGAGTACCAGTTATTAACCAGGGTTGTTGTGCCATTAAATCTGTACGATGGTGATCTTGAAGCAGGTTTCAATTCGACTCAAGTCGATCAAGAACATTCAGAAGATCACCAAGACCATGAAGATGGTTTCTGCCAGCAAGTATGTCACCTACTTTCAATATAATAATAACCTTGAATCGATTGGTGAAACTGTGCTGTCAGGTGCTAGTAACAATTTACAATGCACCAAGCCGGTGATTATAGCGTCTAATAAAAAAATACGACGACTTGTAGGTTGGCATGGGTGGTCCTCTGATAGTTGGAGTTGGAGAGCTGGACACCTTAGATTATAGCGTACTCCGTAACTCCGTTGAGCATAGTTAGTACATATATATACATAAAAACATCACTGGACATCATGTTCCGCAGTAGTGTTTGCAATACCAGAGCAACGTTAGTCAATAACCCAGGTTCACGAGAGCGGAGCGAGACCTGCAGTCGGCGCGACCGTTCGGGTATGGGCCGCGCAAGTTCTACGAGAGTTCGCACCTGGTGAAGGGCTCCGTGGATGGTGATGCTAAGTCTGGCGCGAAAGAGGACAAGAAGCCAGAGGAACCCGCAGCTGAAAAGCCAGAAGACAAAGAGAAAGAAAAGAAACTCAAGAGGATCTATATCGCAATGACTTCTGACAGAGGTATTTTATATTTCCATCCATCCTTTGCTAGATGTTTGGAGGATATCGTCGATACATGTTATGTTCAAGAGGTTAACCAACTTTCTCTTTCTTTCTGGTCCTAACCATTTCGTGGTGTTTATGGTACATTTATTTGCACGGCTACACATGATACGGTTGCAAACGCAGCAACCTACTTTTCTCTCTTTTGGTATATAATACAACGATTAAAATATTATTTACTTCCGCGAACACCGCGGACTAGCATCCAACCTACTCTAACGTAGTTGTGATCAGTACATTTAATAAAATTTGTGTTACCTGAACTTAATTCTGTTGCCTGTGTTTGTTTACGTCAACTCACCTAATTCAAAATACTTAGTTACTTGCTGCTTTTAACTTAGACTCAGTGCCTGATCAAGACTTCTGACCGCCCTAGGCTAATTATGAGGACGCGCCCCCGCCAGGTGCCTATGTTACGGTTGGCCTAAAAAATTGTATATAAGTTTTGACTTTGTTCACTAGTGTGAACATTTTAACGGGGTTCATACTACTTATAAAAATTTTCAAAAATGGAGCTCTCCTCTCCAGAAAAGTCAGCCTTTTATACAGAAATGGATGTTACTTAATCTAAAACAAGCAAGGCTCCAAGAGCGAGCGAAGCGATCTCGAAAATTTTAACACCGTACTTGGACAGGTTAGAATTGTTTCGACCCTTTATACAAGAGTTCGACTTGCAGATAAAGTCAAAATTCAAGACGAAGTAGCCTGAAAAGCAAAGCGGGTTCGAAAAAAATTGACACCTTGCCTTGGACAGGCTTGAATTGTTTCGACCTATTGGAGTGACTTGGTCGGCTTATAATAGACAATATATATAAAGATCCAAGGTGGAGAAGGTTCCAACAGCGAGCAAAGGGAGCTCGAAAATTTTGATATGTTGCCTCGTTTAAATTCAGATATTAATAAGAATTATGTCATTTGAGATCAAAATATATGCTCTATCTTATGCAACCTTATGTATGCATGCCAAAATAGGCTAGTTTCCACCATCAATAAATTGCAAAACTAATTAGTCCGTCAGTTAGAGTATTGGAAAATAATAGACACGTATTTTTTGTTTTTGTAAATCACTGAGTAAGGTAAACGGCCCAATAACCGTGAAGTTTTGATATTCACTGACTTTGCAGGTCTGCTATTCTAAAACTAGAAGACTCACAAAAAAAATAATTACATGACTAGAGAGATAATTTAAACTAGTTTTAGTGTAATATTCTTTTATTTTATCAGTATAAATTTACTTTAACAAAAGTACAAAAAAATTAAATAAACGGCCAATTGTACCGGTACCCGGTAGATTTGTACTAGTAAACGTTAAATTGTCCCTGAATCCGGTAATTTTCACCGCGAATTTGAACTTTATTGCTTTACGTTAAAGTTCACAGAAATGCTATTTTTGGGGGTTTGAGTTGTAGGTGGAGCAATTTGGAGTTGGACGTTGGAATCACCGGGGTCACCAACTGGCTAGTTTTATGGAGATGGGGAGTCTCTACATGACGATCTTCTTCAGAAAGCGTGAGCACAGGAACTGGACCTAGCAGAGCCCCGATGGTACAACTAAAAATGAGACTTCATCGTGTCAACCAAAAAGCAAATGTTGAATGTCTTGGTGATCAATTCGCGATCACCGCATGGTAAGAGGCATAAGCTTAAAAGTTCTCGACTGATGAAGTCAGATCCAAAACCCCGAGAGCTTTTAGCTTGAACTCCAAATCCGTTTCGAGTGCCTGGAAAGCTCAGTGAACGAATACAACGATGGGTTCGTGGAAACTGTGTTTACGACCGGGTCTAAGTTCTTCAAGGCACGTCGAACAGATCAAAACAAGAGGCTCTCCGAACACACTCTCAAGCTCATGAAGGAGCGGCGTGAGATGATCCTGCAGTTTTCAGACTAAGTGTGGAAATACCGGCAGCTCAATAGACGTACCCCTAAACCCTTGAAGAGCGAACTCCGCCGATTTAATAACGAGCGCATCAAAGACGCTATTGAGTGGAATAAAAGCTCCAATGTATTTACAAGAGATCTGGCTTTTGGGCAGAGCCAGCTTACGAAACTAAAGACCGACGATGTCTCGATCGGATAAGATCGAGACCTTCTATGGACAGTTGTACACGTCAACCAGTAAACTCGCTGTCGACCTAGCAAGCGACCAAGAGCTAAACTGATCCACAACACTATACCGAAGATATCCGGGACGTCAGTCTTGAGATTAGGATGGCTCTGAAATCACTCAAAAAACAAAAAAGCACCGGATGATGACGGAATTACGGCTAAACTCCTGAAGGCGGGCTGTTCAATTCCGTCATACTAGAGGGGACAACGCCACAGACTTGGTGCAGGGGTGTGGTGGTACTCTTCTTGAAGAAGAGAGACAATGCCCGGTTATAGAATTATACGCCCATCTCACTTCTAAGCCATGTCTGCCAGTTCCTTTCAGGAGTCATCACGAATCGTCTCGCGCGCAGGCTTGACGAATTTTAGCCTTCAAAACAGTTTTCCGAAAAGGCTTTAGCACCGTGGACCACATACGTACGCTGCGGCAGGTTATACAGAAGACCGAAAAGTATAACCTGCCTCTGTTTAGCGTTTGTGGACTACGAGAAAGCCTTAGATTCGATCGAGACCTGGGCTGTACTGCAGTCTCTCCAAAGGTTCCAAATCGACTATCGGCACATCGAGGTGTCAAAGTGTTTGTACGAAAACGCCAGCATGTCAGTCCGACTTCCGGACCAAGCCTTGGAACCTATCCTTCTGCAGCGAGGTGTGAGACAGGGAAACGACATATCTTCGAAACTTTTCACCGCTGCACTGGATTATGTCTTCATATACTCGAAGTTGTTACGATTATGTTTACCTGGGACAAAAGATCCAGTTAGGTAGTTCTAACTTCGAGAAAGAGGTCAATCGTCTAGGCATCGTCGGGTAGGGCATATTGCTCGCAGAACGGATGGCCGAAGGGGCCAAAAAGTTCTGGAGTGGCGACCGCGAACCGGAAGACGTTGCGTTGGAAGTCCTCCCAATAGGTGGACCGACGACCTGGTGAAGGCTACGGGAATCCGCTGTATGCGAATCGCAAGAGACTCCTAATTTATTTCAGCCTCTGTCTATACCGGTCGATCATTCGAAAAACCAATAGGAGTACCAATCCAGAGGCAGAATAAAATAATCTTTGTGATAAAAGTTGTTCGCAGTGTTTAAAGTACAAACCGCGCGCGTCGGTTTAAAGAGATTGTGTAAGTTTCTAGTGGTAGTACGATCATTTAGGCTGAGAGATATTTCTCGACGGCATTTAAAGCCAAGTGAAAGGCCCATGGCATGGGCGGCATAAAACTGACACGTTACCTACGCAAGTACGCACTAACTACACGAGAAAAAAACAAAGAAGCCTTAAAATATTTTAGTTTGAGAGTGATTCTACTCTACGTTAAAATTTATTACGTAGGTACTAGTTTACTGAAAACTTTTAAAAATTCTGAGCCGGGGCTACCATTGATACAGATAGAGTCCAAAAGTAAATTGAATTGGGTCCTCGGCTTGACGGTAGGTTTTTTAAATAGCAAAAGAAAATCGACCGCCAATCGGCCACACCGGCCCATCAGGCATCTGGAACAGCGGGTATTTGCCCGTATGGCCAGCCCAGGCCTGAGGGTAGATGCAATGATGCTAGATTAATAGTGCATGCCACGATAGTGGCGGTAAGTCCCCTCTTGGAGGAGTGGCTTGAGAGGCACCACGGCGTCCTCACCTTCCGCTTCACGCAGATCCTCACCGGATACGGAAGTTTCGGGAGGTTCCTGCATCAAATCGGGCGGGAGGAAGTGCCGGGGTGTTTCCACTGCGAGGATCGACCGGAGGACACGGTGGAGCACACGGTGAAGGTCTGCCCTGCGTGGGTGGAGCACCACCGTGTCCTCGTAGTGGCGATCGGCGGCGGCGACCTCTCGTGTCCGGCCCTGGTTCAATCCATGGTCCGGAGCGAGACGGAATAGGAAGCCGTCACCTCCTTCTGCGAAGCAGTTATGCTAGTGAAGGAGGTGGCGGAACGCAAGAGGGCGAGAGCCTCTCGCCCCAGCCGCCGCGGGAGACGCACCGGGCGTCGGGGGCCACCGTAGACACGGGCTTGTGGACGGTTAGCTATGGGCTAGCTAGCCGTTCGTCCGTCTAATGACGACTGGCCGTGTCGACGGCGCGTTCGTGTTCCACGCGCGCCTAAAAGAGATGTCAGCAAAGTGAAGGGGCCCGCAAGGGCCGAAGCCTGCCGGGGTTGCGGGACTGTTTGAAAGAGATACCGTGGCCCCAGAACATAAAGGGCGAGGAAGGAAGGGTTTAAGTCAGTAAAAGTCTGACACTCCCTCCCGCTCCGCCCAGAGTGGGAGAAGTTATTTGATGATATCCCATCCGAAAAAAAACCTAAAAAAAACGCGAAGATATGATTTCAGCGCGCCCGCCCTGATTCTCGCGCCCTAGGCTGCAGCCTAATTAGCCTAAGGGTTAATCAGGTCCTGCTTAGACTGTAAGTGAAAGAAAGAAAGATGCAGAGAAAGCGCATTTATTAGCCCGACAGGACAAAACACACAAAAAATATGAAATAAAATGGATGCATGGTTAATTGTGTGTCAAGTGTTTGGGTTCCCACTACTACAGGACTTCCAGCCCATAGCCATTTCATGTTTAGTCATGTTTTATCGCATCCGTTACTTTTGTTTTGCTTCTGATGATTTTGCTTCAAATTATATGGACTATCCTTTTTTGAAATAATCCTTTTCATTTTCCTTTGACAAGTTCTCAGCTCTAATTCGAGGACCTGAATGACGCAGCGGTAGTGAGGCTGCCTTACGTTCTTGGGCAAATGTTTGTGTGTTGACCATAGACATTTGTTTCCGAGTCATTGATGTTTATACAATCTATATGTCACCGTAAAATTGTCAAATACGTTATATTGTAATATCTCTAGCGATATTGTAAAATCTCGAAATATTGTCAAATGAACATTCTGCTTACAACAAAAAGCGTTATTTTTCGTGAAATGCATGCGATGGTAGTCAACTCACGCGGTGTGGAGGAAAGGAGGGGTCCCCCTTGCCCAGTGGTACAACTCTCATGAAAAGATATTGTACCATTCCTGAGAAATACCGATTATTGTAACCTAACCTTAAAACACTTTATATTCCCCTAAAAAGCGTAGTTGACGGAGCCCCGCTTCGCGGGGCCCCTATTTCCGGGTGCAGGGTTTAAAGGAACCTAACTAACCTAACGGGGGGTGCCCCAAGTCCCGATTATGGGGGCAGAGATACTTCCGCATGTTCATTTGACAATATTTCGAGATTTTACAATATTGCTACAGATATTACAATATAACGTATTTGACAATTTTACGGTGACATATACATATAATAAAACCGTTGAGACCAAAAAATCTGTACATTGAAGATTTAAAAAAAAAACCGACCAGGGTGACTTAAAATAAGTAACTGAACATAAATATTAAAACCATTTTTAAAATTTTGTTTGTTTGCCCGCGCATCACGTAAAAACTGCTGGACGGATTTTGATGAAAACTTCACTAATCTATTTAAATAAACTCAGAATAACATTTAGGCTATAGAAATTATGGAAAAAGGGAGTGAAAAACGGGGGGTAAGATTGAATCATGAAACTCAGAGTAAATACTTATTATTAAAAATAAAGAAATACCTGTTTCAGCATTTAAAAAGAATTTCATCTAGAGACGTAAAATAGAGGGTTTTGTGTTTAAAATTAACTAACTTCATACACCTATAGAATAAAATCCAATGAAGTGTAAACCTTTAAAAGTTGCTACATATACTTCAAATCTAATACAGATAAATATAATTTCTCAGTTTCTTTGAAATTTAATTTTTGAGGTGAATATTGAATACGCGCAGAATAGCGATTTAATGACTGACGATTTAGGTTTATTGACTCATGGATCAACGCACAGCCTAAACCGCTGATCGTAGAGACCTGAAACTAGCAAGGTGTGTTCTTTATATGATGTAGGCATCCGGTATAGAAGAATTTTCCAAGATTGAACCCCTAAGGGGTTAAAAAAGAGGGGCAAAGTTTGTAAGAGACAACGTGATTCCTTGGTCCAATCTACTTGAAATTTTGCATAAACCTTTTTAACAGAATTGATAGAAGACGTGTTTCGTAATTTATTGAAATGAACCCCTAACGGGATTAAAAAGGGTAAACAATTATTTTGGCCATGGCGCTGATTTGCTTCGAAGTTGATATGAATACTAGAGCTTTTGATTTAAACTACATTTTATCTTTGACACATGTTTGAAAACTCAATCCCATTTTATTCAAAAAGGTTGAATTCACGTAAAACCTTGCTGCTAATACTCGAAAATTGGAATGTTCGAAAGTCACCGTTTTGTATTTGAAAGTTTCAAAGCTTTAGAGGTTATGCACTTTTAAGACACGGCCTCATGGGACGTAGAGTTAGAAATTTGAAATGGAAAATTAAAACATTTTGGTTTCAAAATTGTCACCAAAGGTATGTCAATGAAGATGGAAGGCAGTTGGCCTTGCAACAGATCCGCAAAAAGTTTACAACAGCTTTATCGTGTTTAGGGCGCTTTCAATTTAGACGTGTGTGTCGCGCCGCTGCGGCGCCAAAGCAGTGCGTTTGTTGTACGACTCGAAACGTGTAAATTGAAAGCGTTCTTAGGATCATTTCATGCAACTTGATGAGAACCTTTAACCTAACTAGAGTACGACTTTCATCGATGATCTGACGATGGAGATGAAAGATAGTAGCGAGAAGTCCCCAAAAGTTAACAGCAGCTCTCTATATCGTGTTTCGGCTCATTTAATGCACTCCGATGAGAACTTTAGACGTGGCAGGAGTATGACTGTCATTGACGGTCCAACGATGGGGGCAAAAGGCAGTTGCAAGAAGTCTTCAAAGGTTTACAGCAGCTATAACGTGTCCGCCGCTTATTGCATGCACCTTGATGAGAACTTTCGACCTAGCTGGAGTATGACTGTCATCAAGTGTCTAAGGAAGCAAACGTAAATGATAATAATATAAAAATATTTTATATATTAGTAAAAAAACAAGTAAAAATAGGAAACACACTATGCAGGGTTATTTGTAAAACACCAACAACCTCGGAGGAGTAGATTACTAACATCATAAACAACAACATTTGTTCTACGACTTTTTCGAAATCAGGCAAAAAAACGACTTTTCATACAAAACTGGATCAGCTGTTTGGTCATATGTTTGGAGAGTTGAATTTTTTTTGTCTGTTCTCGAAAAAGTCTTAGAACAAATGTTGCTGTTTATGATGTTAGTAATCTACTCCAGCAAGGTTATTGGTGTTTTACAAATAACCCTGTTTACAAAATAGATGCGACTTACACCTATGTGTGCAGCCGTCTCCAGTGAGGCAGCATGGGCAAGCTTTCGAGGGAAGCCCTTATTTGGAAAACCATAAGTTAAGTTATATCAGCGATTAATGCAAAGATTTCCGAGAAATTAAATTGTTACCTACTTGAATCTACACTAATATTATAAAGCTGAAGAGTTTGTTTGTTTGGTTGAACGCGCTAATTTCAGGAAATGGTGGTTCGAGTTTAAAACATATTTTAGTGTTGGAGAGCCCGTTCATCAAGGAAGGCTAACATCATCAGTAGGAGCGGAGCATCAATGAATTTTTTTCCAAAAACAAACATTTATTCCTTTTTCTTTGCTTCCGTTGCAAGCACTGCATCATGCGGTTAAAGTTACACAGCAATCACGTTCGGAGGAATTGTTCCTCTTAAGCATTTAAAAAAAAAGTCCGAACCCTCACTCGCAGACGAAGTTGCGCGGGTCAGCTAGTAATGTATAAAATGTATAATACTCGTATGTATGTATTTACAAAACAAAAAGTATCTATGTAGTATATCAACTATCTGGTGTCCACGACACAAGCGCCGTTGCTGTGATGGCGCTGTGTATTGTCCAGCGATATTTAATTATTTAATTGGTTTTGTTGGTATAGAACTATAGACCCACATTTGGCAGACATATGTGAGACAAGGGAGAAGACAAGACAAGTGTCCATTACTGTGTACTTTAAATAGAGGCGTTCTTTGGGCTGCTGTGTGCCGACGACATTGTTGTTGTCGGTGAAGATGGACCTCAGATCCGGAGCAGATTGGAGAAATGGCAACATAAGCTGGAGAATGTTGGCTTGAAAATCGGCGGTCTCTCCAGTTCTGGAGTCATAGCGCTCGATGACGCGTTTCTTTCTATCTGCTCAACATTTTACCTTTTGCCTATTCCAATACCTTTTCCTTTTCAATCAAGGTAATAAAATATTTGCTCTAAAACCTAATAAATCATTTTGGTGACAAAGACACCTCTCTTAATCTTAATTTTCCCTCTGTTATCTTCCAGTTTCAATTACTTCTTAGGAAAGTTCACTATAGAGTAAACTTTCATCATTGGGTTGCTTTTTGTTTTCCAAGCGGTTGTTAGTGTAGTACAAATTGGCCTTGCTTCTGTCTCACACGCAAATATTATCTGGATGGCAAAAGATCAGGCGATCATTTCCGGGGTAAGATGCCAATTTTAGCACTCCAAAAGGCTTTTGTTTTAGTTTCGGTATCTCTGAAGTTGTTGCGTCATCTGTGACGCTATTCGTTGTTGTTGTCGAAGGCCGCGTCGTATTACGAGTACGTTGTCTATACATATATTATAATAAAATCGTTGAGACCAAAAAATCTGTACATTGAAGATTAAAAAAAAAACTGACCAGGGTGACAATAATAAATAAGTAACTGAACGTAAGTATTAAAACCATTTTTTTTTTAATTTTTGTTTGATTGTTGTTTGTTTGGCCGCGCATCACGTAAAAAATGCTGGACGGATTTTGATGAAAACTTCACTAATAAATTTAAATAATGTCAGAATAACATCTAGGCAATAGAAATTATGGAATTTTTTGGAACAAGGGGGTGAAAAAGGGGGGTAAAGTTTGTATGAAAAAAAAATTAGATTGTTCTAGAAACATGAAACCCAGATTAACTTATGAATAAAAATAAATAAATACCTGTTTCAGCATTATTTTAAAATTTCATCGACAGACGCAAAAAAGACGGTTTGTGTTTAAAATTAATTTACTTCAAACACCTGTACAATAAAAACCAATGAAGTGTAAACCTTTTAAAGTTACTACATATACTTTAAATCTAATACAGGTAAAAACAATTGTCATTTTAAGTGAATACGCATAAAATAGCGGAACTCAAGAAAATCGGTATCTTTCCTCGGTATAAGCAGTTGGTAATATACAGTACATGGTGGAAACGGTAAACGGGGCAGTAAGGGAAGCTATCTTAACCGCTGCAGCAAAACATTTTTTTTGTTCAAAGAGTTCTTCCAGACCAACCCAGGTTGGAGTATTCAAAAAGTCAGAAAATGCCTTAAGGTGAAAGCAGCTACATGAAAATGGCCTCAGGAAACCATTCATAATTTTTCATGAAATTTTGGTCCACATTACAAATTAAAAAAAAAACGTACAGTTAGCAAGAAAATTGCTATTTTACACAAAACATTTTTTCGACGCAATCGATCCTGTTTCTAATACTCAACGGTTAAGGTAGCTCCCCCTACTGCCCCGTTAACCGTTTCCACCCTGTATAATACATATTACAAATAAAATAATCATCATCATCATCATCATCTCAGTCGAAAGACGTCCACTGCTGGACATAGGCCTCCCCCAAGTGTCGCCACATTGACCGGTCCCTTGCAACTCGCATCTACCGGATTCCCGCAACCTTCACCAGGTCATCGGTCCACCTAGTGGGAGGTTTTCCAACGCATCGTCTTCCGGTTCGCGGTAATAAAATAATACTACGAAGAAAATAGGTAGACTATACGAACGTTCATATAAGACATAAAGCCGGAAACGTCACAAATATAATATTACTAACGAGTACAAATCCTACTACCTAGAAATAAAAAATGCTTTGTCCTGAAGCTGATGGATCAATGCACAGCCTAAACCACTGATCGTAGAGACCTGGAGGAATAATTCTTTGTATGACGTAGGCATACCATAAGAAAGGATTTTCTGAAATTCTACCCCTAACGGGGTTGAAAAGTTTGTAAAGGAAAACGTGATTCCTTGGTCCAAACTATTTCAAAATTTTAACAGAATTGATGAAAGACGTGTTTAAATGAAATTCTAACGGGGCTAAAAAGGGGTAGAAAGTAATTTTGGCGGTGATTTGTTTCGAATTTGATATCAACACTCCTTAGGTGCACGTTCACCGAAGAGATAACGGTATGATTTTCTAAAAAAACTTTTTTGCAAAAAATAAAACCGACTTCACACAAAAAAGTGAAAAATAACTTTAGCTTCTGAAGTCGGTGACCTTTGTTTGATTGATTTAATTTTTTTGTCACCGACTTCAGAAGCTAAAGTTATTTTTCACTTTTTTGTGTGAAGTCGGTTTTATTTTTTGCAAAAAAGTTTTTATTTTTCAATTTTTAGTGGTTCACAATATGTGCATACCCTTTCACAGCGTACCAGCGTGATTTTTTGTTATGAACTGGTGTAAACAATAGACAGACATGAGATTTCAGCAATCCCAGTAAGAGACACACATTTGCTACATTTAATGAGGAGTTCCGTTGCCTTTCTTCGAAGTTCTTCATCAGATCTTTACTAAATTTAAATGGGATCACTCCGAGAAACTACTCTTTCAAAAACTACCCAAATCGCTTCTGGTGTGCCTATAAAATTTGAAGAGTTCTCTCTATTTCTCCAGGATCCCATTATCAGGATCCTGACTTGATGATTATGGGACCTTCTGGGGAGTATACCCTTTCAAACAATTAAAAAACAAATTATTTGGTCCAGTCATCTGCGAGTAATCGGGGAACATTGAATTGAGAACCTCCTCCTTTTTGAAGTCGGTTAATAACGACGTTATGGTACGTGACTCAAATATCCGGATAGCCTTTAAAAGATTTGGCCGAGAATCGGTAATTTGCTTCTAAGAATTGAAGAGTTCCGTTCCTTTGTCATGGATCCCATAATCAGAACCTAACCAAATTCTCATAAAACTACCCTTGAAGTGCCCTTGCCAATAAAATAAAAAAAAAACTTATCCCCAATAAATGGAACTTAATACACCTAACCGTCAAAATCTGGGAATATTGTACACATCTGCGTACCCCCTCAGAGCATACAGGCGTGATGTTACGTCATGATGTTGTATAAACAATAAACATTCAAGCGATTGCAGCAGTTACTGCAGATTTGCCGTGTATATTTGAAGAGTTCCATTGTATATCTCCGAAGATCCGGATCAGATCTTCAGCAAATTAAAATATAACCACACGGGAAGCACCAGCTTTCAAATTAAAAAAGAATCATCAAAATCGGTTCACCCAGTCGAAAGTACTGAGGTAACAAACACTGTCGAAATCTGGGTGTATTGTACACATCTGCGTACCCCCTCAGAGCATACAGGCGTGATATTACGTCATGATGTTCTATAAACAATAAACCTACAAGCGATAATAGCAATCACTGCAGATTTGCCGTACATTTTTGAAGAGTTCCATTGTATATCTCCGAAGACCAGCATCAGATCTTCAGCAAATTAAAATGGGACCACATGGGAAGCACCAGCTTTCAAATAAAAAAAGAATCATCAAAATCGGTTCACGCAGTCGAAAGTTATGAGGTAACAAACACAAAAAAAAAAAAAAAAAAAAAAAACATACAGACGAATTGATAACCTCCTCTTTTTGGAAGTCGGTTGAAAATAGGTGTCACTGTGACTTGCTCCCATACAAAAATGTGTTTTTCATTACTCATACTCGGAAAGTAGGTCTGAAGTTGCCTGAGGAGCGGGTTGAAAGTAATACTTTTCAGCCCTAGGGAGAATCACTTTCAACTGGCAGCCGTCAAATTATTAAAAAAAAACTAGTTCTATTTTCACCTTTCTATTGAACCATGTTCCGACTTCTAGATAGCCTCTAAATTACAGCGCGATGTAAAATTGAAATAACATAAAATTCTGTATTAATTAAAGAATATTTTCTTTATAAATAACTTAGTTATAATTTGGTTACAAATATTTCTTTAAAATAACATAGATTTGGGCAAAATATTTACTATTTTTTCAGTGACGAAAGTGAAAAATAAAATTCTGAATAGCTGGCCACAGAAAAAAAAAATAGAATCGGCGGAAAAGCGGCAATCCGACCTTAATTTTTTTCGAGTTGTTTCGTGTGTTTACCTCGGGTTAAATACTTATTTAGTCCCTCGAACTATTAGCCCCCGCGCTAGGCTTGGGCGCCAAACCCCGTCTCAGGACTAAATAAGTTACTTTCACCCCTAGGGTAATAATTTACTATTAAACAGTCGTTTTTAGATAATCAGACCGTCATGTTTTTGGTGAACATGGACCTTAGTGCTTTTGATTTAAACTACATGTCATTTTGATTAATGTTTGAAAACACAATCCTATTTTATTCAATCCAAAGGTTGAACTCACATAAAAACTTGGTGCTAATACTCTTTAAAATTGGAATGTCTCGATAGTCACCGTACTACATTAACACCGCATTTGAAGGTTTCTAAGCTTTAAATAGGTTGTGCACTTTAGGACACGGCCTCATAGGCATGTAGAGTTCAAAATTTGAAATGGCTTACAGTTGTAAGAGGTCCGCAACAGTTTACAGCAGCTATAATTATCGTGTCGCGGCTCATTTCATGCACGTTGATGAGAACTTCAGACCTAGCTGGAGTATGATTGTCATCGAGTGTCTTAGGATGAAGACATTAGGACGTCGAGAGAAGCTCTTTAAACTGTTTTTATAAATATGGTAATTTTATCCTTATCAAAATAAATACGTTGTTGATCACAAGTATTTAATTTTAAACATAATTGCCCTTGGGTACGTAATTTGATTTCAATGAATATCAGAGATATTGAACGATTGATTATTATTACTATTGATTTGACGACCCGAATGGCATAGTGGTAGTGAGGCTGCCTTACGTTCTTAGGGTCCTGGATTCGAATCCCGGTAGGAGCAAATGTTTGTGTGATGAGCATGGACATTTGTTTCAGAGTCATGGATGTTTATATGTATAATAAGTATGTATTTACAAACAAAAAGTATAATTTTATGTAGTATATCAACTATCTGGTGTCCACGACACAAGCCTTGCTTAGTGTGGCACTAGATGGCGCTGTGTGTAATGTCAAGCGATATTATATTATACACCGTTTTAAATAACTCAGCAGCAAAATAATGATCATGTACCGGGCGCGTTTTCCATTATGCGGAATGATGTGTGTGATGTGATGTGTGTGATGTGCTCTTTGACAATTGTATTAGGGGAGCTTACGACCCACTCTCTGTAACCCTGTCTTTCACTTATGTGTCGCAGACGAAGTCGGGTCAGCTAGTTTTAAATAAAGCTTCCGAAAAGCTGCATCTGGGCCGACCAACACTATATTAAATTAGCATAAAAAGTCGGTCAATAGTCTCGATTACGAGAACTCTTTTTAATTTTAGATCAATGCAACTTGAATCGCACCTCAAAGTAGCCGTTGCTAAACCAAGTAGCTAACAGAGTCTCAATGCGATGTGCAGGCGGCTATTAACCATCCCCTCCCAGATTGTTCAATGATAGCATTGATAATACAATCTAACAGCGCCATTCCCTTATAAATGTCAATACCACTCAAATTGGAGCTTAAGAAAAAAACAGTGATAAGAGGAATTGCGAGGCGTGCGGGGTTATCGCGGATCACGGCGCATCGACCGGCGACCATACCCAAATACCTTCGCAACAATATTTGCGTAATCAACTAATTCTTGACGCAATTTCCAAACGTTGCTGACGTTTTCTTTAGAAGAAACAACTCACTGCCATAATTTTGGACGCGTACCCATGTTTTGTTTTCGGTGTCTTATTAGGTTAGCTACTCGTATGTCTTGGATGGCTGCTGATCGCGTCAACGAGTCCGTAGAACAACATTCATAGTGGCTTTCCCGCTCCCACGGGGAAAGGGTTTTGCCCTGAAAGGCCTCTGACTACTTCACTCAGAGATCATCGGGAAAATCCGTGCACCAACAAATTATAATATTTTCCTTAATGCTACTATTGCGTACCCAATTACCCATATGTCTGCCACGCTGGCTGATCGGAAACCGCAGTGTATTATAAATTCTTGTCATTAAATGGCGCGTTATTTATTTATGATAATTGTACCAGTGGTCTGTTGCAATAAAGTTCAAGTTTTCATCAATGGCCGGTCATTATTTCATTGAAGTTAGAGAGTGTTAGAACGCAATTGCCACAATTTGTTACATGCACGGGTCTGGTACGCGCTGGAATTTTTTCATTATAGTTCATGGGCAGTTGCGGCATAATTTGGTTTTTAATGCATTTATCTATTTACGAAAGTCTTGACCCCGTGATCGAGTGCGGCCGTAGACCAGCAGGGGCAGCTGATGACGCGGTCCGCATGAAAGTTATGGGATGCGGCCCAATACCTGGCCACTTCTCGGCTGTTCTGACCGGTCTCAGTGCGGAGGACATTCGTAAAGTTATGCGATGCGTCCCAATACCTGGCCACTCCTCGGCTGTTCAGACTGGTCTCAGTGCGGAGGACATTCACTCCTCGAATGTTCTGACCGGTCACAGTGCGGAGGACATTCACTCCTCGGCTGTTCTGACCGGTCACAGTGCGGAGGACATTCACTCCTCGGCTGTTCTGACCGGTCACAGTGCGGAGGACATTCACTCCTCGGCTGTTCTGACCAGTCTCAGTGCGGAGGACATTCACTCCTCGGCTGTTCTGACCGGTCTCAGTGCGGAGGACATTAACTCCTGGGCTGTTCTGACCGGTCTTAGTGTGGAGGACATTCACTCCTCGGCTGTTCTGACCGGTCACAGTGCGGAGGACATTCACTCCTCGTCTGTTCTGACCAGTCTCAGTGCGGAGGACATTCACTCCTCGGCTGTTCTGACCGGTCTCAGTGCGGAGGACATTCACTCCTCGGCTGTTCTGACCGGTCACAGTGCGGAGGACATTCACTCCTCGGCTGTTCTGACCGGTCTCAGTACGGAAGACATTCACTCCTCGGCTGTTCTGACCGGTCTCAGTGCGGAGGACATTCACTCCTCGGCTGTTCTGACCGGTCTCAGTGCGGAGGACATTCAGAATCAGAATGTTTATTTGTCAACATAGGTAGTTACAGAATCTGTGAGATGTTAAATTTCATATGTGCTCTATGTTTTGCCATTTGGCGTACAAATATTAACATCAATTTAAATTAGTTCAGTTACTTGCAGCAAATACATTATATAAAATTATAACAATACATTAATTCAAATTATAAAAACAAGAATGTCAAAGCAAGTCCTACAATAAAATATTCCCACAATGTGAACAATAAAATTAAAGAAATAAGATAAATGATAAATGTAAGAAGATAAAAATGTAGTACTTAGAATTATGTCAATTATAAAATTTGGAATGTCTAAGCAATTAATAAATCAATAAACTATTTCTACAATGTCAACAAATGTCAATAAAAGTATATAGATTAATGTCAACTGATTGCAATGTCAATTAGGTAAATACCAAATAATTACAGAAATGTCAAAAGAGATATGATGACCTAATGCTTATTGTCTAAAGGAGGGATTGTAGAACTGTCATACAAATAGTCCTTTATCGAGTAGTAACATTTATAAATTAATATTTTCAGAAGTACAGTTTTGAATTGTCCAGATTTAATGATTTCAATGTCTCAGGCAGCATGTTGAATATTTTTGTGGCCATACAGAAAGTGCTTTTATTCATCAAGGCTGTTCTGCCATGTGTGTTTTCGAGCTCGAACTTATTTATGTCACGTAGTTTTCCATAGTGACTTTTGAAAGCTATTTTGTACTGCGAGATGTGTGTTTTGACAAATACGTTAGTTTCGTATATGTACAATGACGGTAGGGTAAGGATGTTTAGGATTTTAAAGAACGGTTGACAACTGTCGGTGCTATTTAGGCCACACATAGATCTTATACATTTTTTTGAGCTCTAAATACAAAGTCTCTATCGACTGAGTTGCCCCAATACATTATGCCATACCCTAGTGTTGATGCCACATAACCATGTTATGCCATTAGTTCTGATTCTAGATTGACAATCTTTGACAGTTTGTAGACAACATAGGCGAATTTATTTATTTTACAAATTTCGTCTGTCTGGGATCTCCAGGTCAGATTATTATCTATTATGATGCCAAGGAATTTGGTGACAGTAGCTGGCTCTATTTGAGTCCCTAAATACTGAATTTCGGGAACTTTACTTGGAATTCTCTTGTAAAAATGCATAATTTTAGTTTTATTTAGATTTATAACAAGATTATTATTGTCAAACCATGATATAATTGTATTTAATGTCATATTTATTTCATTTTCATAATTCATATAATCGTCACATTCGACTACTACTGTGCTGCCATCAGCAAATAGTACCATGGGAGGGTTTATATGTCCGGGAAGGAAAAAAGGAAAGTTAATGTGTATTAAGAAGAGGGGTGGGCCTAGTACACTGCCTTGGGGTACGCCGTATTTTATTGTTCTACAGTTGGATCGATATTTCTTCTCGTAACCATTATTTACGCATATTTGTGTGATTGCCACAAATTGTTTTCGATTTACCAAGTATGCTTCTAACAGTTTAACTGATACCATACGCCCCGCCCCCACCCCTACCCCCAGATACCATATTTTTCAAGTTTTTTTTAACAGTATTGCGTAATCTACATAATCGAAAGCCTTGGTCAGATCCATAAAGATAGCACATACAAGATTGCTTTTGTCTACGTTTGATAGAACAGGGAGAAGAAGGTAATGTATGACCATATTAATGGTCTTATGTATTCGAAATCCTTTTTGTTCTTTTACGAATATGTTTGAGTTCTCAAGGTATGTATATAGGGATTTATAAATTACCTTCTCAAATACCTTTGAGAAGACAGGTATCAAGGCAACAGGTCTATAGTTTGCCATTGTTTGCTTATCCTGTTTTTTATGCAATGGTACAATTATGGAAGTTTTTAGACCTTCGGGAAAAATTCCATCAGAGATACTCATGTTAATGATGTGACTAAGATGTGGAGCAATATATTTGAGCGGCTTCTTTTATAACTTTAGTGCAGATTCCGTCGTAACCAACACTATATTTTGTATTTTTGAGTGAGTTTATATGGTAAATTATATCCTGGGGTATAGTTGGTTCAATAAATAAAGAATTAGAGCTGTTGGAGTGTATAGGGAGTAATTTCTGGCATTGTCTTGTTTTTATGTTCGGTAACTTGGTCAACATAAAAATTGTTAAAAGACTCGGCTATTTCGGACGGGTTTGCTGTTTGCTTTGAGCCTATTCGTATTTCTGTTATTGGCTCTTTTGGAAATTGTTTTTGAATTGTTGATCACTGCCCATGCCGCTTTCGGTTTATTTTGGGAGGTCTTAATGTAATAGTTTGTTTGTGATTTTTTTGTTACTGATAGTATTTTTTTAAATCTAGCTGAGTATATTTTAAATTTGCTTTTTTGATTTAATTTCTTTGAGATAGGGTTTTTTCTGTATTGCCATAACAGTTGCCGTTCTTTTTACTGCATTTCCTTATCCCGTTAGAGATCCATTTTGCTTTTTTGCTAATCGATATTGTTCTCATTTCATAAGGAAAACAGAGATTGTAAAAAAATTGAAATAGGTCTGGAAAGTGGTTAGGCCTCGTTAACATCACTGGTGCTATAAATGTCTGAAAAGGTGAGACATTTTATGCTGTTTTTAAATTTTTCTATATTTTCTTGGCAATAATTTTGTCTTTTTACTCGCCAGTATTCATGTTTTCATAATTAGACATTTCAAAAGCTGTGCCGTATGATCCGACAAACCGAATTCTATAATTTCCCCTTTACAGCCCTTCACATTATGAGCAATATTGTCCAAACATGTCCCACTGCTGAGTCTAGTGGGTTGAGAAAATTGTAATTTTAAGTTATAGCTTAACAGTGTATACTCAAAATTCATAGTTAGTGGGTATATTTCGTTTCAAAATTTTAACATTTAAGTCCCCACTTAAAATAACCTTTTTACTCAGTTTTAAACATACCAAATGTAATATTTTGTTCAAATTATCGTAAAATTTTAAATTAGATTGGGGCACCCTATAAATGCATACAATAATAATGTTGTGTTCTGTCAACTCTATCGCGCAGCATTCGATAACGTTAGTCACTGAATATTTACTTATATTTAGCACCTTATATTTAATTTTATGGTTAGTCCTAGTTAAAATGCATGCGCCACCTCTTCTACATCCTCTGGAGAAACTCGTTGCTAGGCTGTAGTTAGGAATGTTTAATAGTTCTTCCTGTTCAGGTGTCATTAAATGTTCAGTTATGCACACCACATCAAACCTTTTTCTATTACTCTCTAGTTCTTCCAAACAAACGTTGAGGATATCAACTTTGTTTGGGAGTCCAGCAATATTTTGATGCAGGATGTAAAGGTAAAGGTAAACGAAAAAAGTTCGAAGGTCCTTTAGATTTGCATTTGCACTGTTGAAGACGGTTTCTTGTGCATTGTCGCTGTTTAACTGGCTAGTCGTTTGACAATAAAGGTTCAGATCAATCAAGATATTACTCATTATATTGTCATAAATATTCCTCATTCCGTGCTTATTGATTCTGCCTGTAGTGTAGGAGAACATCTCAAGAGTTAGGTCACGATTGCTGTCGAAGACGTACGCGTACTTATGACTTTGGTTGTCTAAATGAAGCAGGCTGTTAAACATTTCGACTTTAAAGTTGTATATTGGTGATTCTGTTTTATATGTAGGAAGACAAATCACTACGTTATTAAGTGACACTTTTCGGAATGATTCATTTTACATATTTTTTATCACGTCTATGTTGTCGCTGGCAACACTTTTCGGCCGCAAACTACCCCAGACGCCGACAGAGGGCGCTTGCGAGGCGTTGTCTAGGTTGCAGCGCGGCGGCAATGGTCACTTTGCTTTCGACTACGGAGCTGTTCGGTCACTCTTAACATCGTGGTTGCGATCCTGACTATAATTATCCAGTATCTAATTTAAATAATTTCGGTTGATTGTATAAATAGATTAAAGTTAATGTACAGTGTCATTTTGGGTTAACATTAAATTGTGTAAAATTGGTCGCCGTTGTTTACATTTCTAACATCAGAAGTGAGAAACCGTTACTTTATTCTTTTAAACCCGCGATGCCACGTGGTCGAAAGTCAAGCGCTGTGGAGAAAAAGAAACAAGGACGCCGACGTCGGCGACGCTCCTCTTCGTCGAGTTCAACGTCAAGTCCAAGCAGTACTTCAAGCTCGGACACACGGGTACAAAGAAGTCGAAAACGTAAGAGGTCAAAGCGGTCACCGGTGAGCCAAAACTCAATTTTATCATCTGTTATTCCTGAATTTGATCCGTTAGTTGATGATGTATATATGTGGTTAAATGTGGTTGACGCAAATGCTCGTGCTTTCTGTTGGTCAGATAACGTAGTTATATACCAAGCGTTGCAAAAGTTGCGTAATACAGCTAAAATGTGGTACGATTCAATGTTAAAAACTGAAACCAAGTGGACTACTTGGAAATGGCATGACTGGCGCAACATATTACTGGAAACATTTGCGATTAGACGTAATATGTACACTTTGTTGAAAGATTTAATGGAATCAAAGCCTACAGAAGGTCAATCATTGTATGAATTTTATTTTACTCAAAAAAGTAAGATTGATAGGTTAATGCTTTCTTTTTCCGAAAGAGATATTATTTCTGTAATTGTCGGTTCAATTGGTGATAAAGCTATTTGTACGGCCGCAGAGGCGGGTAGTTTTAAATATTGCGATGAATTAGCATCATTCTTACATGGTAAAACATTTGTGCCTACAGAAACTAGGTCAAAGCATGTAGCATCTAGGTATCCTTCTCGACCTTTTGCTTTAGTAGATAAAAAAGCTGATTCAAACATAAACAGTCAATCAAATCCTGTAAATAATCAAAAATTTACGTGTTTTCGTTGTGGTGAAAGCGGACACAAACGTGACAGTTTTACATTGCCTAACAATACGAAATGTAATTATTGCAATAAGGTAGGTCATGTAGAAAAAGTGTGTTTTGCTAAAAATAAAGTAAAAACTGAAAAGGATGCGGAGGTTAAACTCGTGTGTAGTAGGAATACGTGTTTTAAAGAAAAATTTTATAAAAATGTCATGTTAAATAATTGTGAACATCACGCTTTCGTAGATGGGTGAATCAACTTTTAAGGCACTCCTTTTGCAATATTTTACAACACTAAAAATGAAAAAACAAAATAACGAAAACTTACAAAAATAAAGTGTAATGTGTTAAATAATTTATCTTATTTTGAGATTATGTAGTTGGCCACGACATCTACGCTACTATTCGTGAGTTTTTTTTTAAAAACTGGTGCCCGTGTCGTAAAACTATCCCCTGAGTTACGTTTTTGAAAGGATGGAAATGTGAAATAAAACTAAATGTACTGAAAAACTAAAATAGTAAATATTTATTTCAACTTAAAATGCAGTCTTCTAATTAATCAACCTTAATTTATAATAACAGTAGCTACAAATAGAGAAAGTTGAAAGTCCACTGCGTTACTTTGGTCATAATTAAATGCTTTACTTTTCGGTAAATCGCTGTGTTAAGGTAATCAGTCAATCATTACATATTTCTAAGTTGAAGTCTAACCCTGAAGTTTGCTAATCAACAGTATTTAATAAAGTAATACAATTTTGGTACAAGCTATGGTAAAAAATCCTTACATAAATTAAGGGACAAAGCGTTAACGCCAGAGAAAAATTGGTAACGCCTGAGAATTTTAGACTATCTAAAAAGTAATAACAGCAATATTATTTTGAGATTTTTTCTTTTTGAATGTCTTCTTAATAGCACACTCAATATTTTGTATCTTAATTAAGTCTTCATTGTTTTCAACTTTTTTGGTTTTAGTTTCGATTTTTCTGTTGTATCTTTTCTTAAATTTCTCGTACTTTCGTCTTAAATTGTGATTATCTTGCCTCAGTTTAGCGTTTTCTCTATGCACTCTCGACCTGTCCTTTTTCACTTTTTTTCGACCTAATTTTGCTGAAAGCGATGGTGACTTAGCTATAAGCGATGCGCATAGGGGAGTAGGTGATGCTGGTGGTGGTATATCTGGTGGATGAATCGCATGGGGAGGTGTTGGTGGTGGAGTTTCGTCTACAAAGCGAGTCTGGGGGTGTTTGGTGTAATAAACTTTCTACAGTCCGTTTTCGTTCCTTAAGTTGTCGTTTTCGTCAAATCTTTTACTAATCTCTTAGTCTTATGATATCGTTCTTGGTGCTTTTTCTTGGCTTCTTCGTACTTTTCTCTATTATTTTTTAGCCTTTCCCTGTAGCGTTTCTGTTTCTCAGCTGCACTTAACGTCATTTTCGTTTATGTTGCCCAGATCTAAGACAAAATAAACTATTCTTTATTATCTAAATAGATAAGTAACTTGTTTGATTGATCTATTACCACAGACAAACCATGTAAACAGTGTTAGGAGGCATTGTTTAACTTTTAAGAGTTTTGTAATATTTGTTAGTAGTAATGATAGATACATACGTACATTATTAATCTCTCAAAAAGTTAAAAAAACACTGAAAATATCCCTAATTAGCTATGCCATTCTGCCTTACATTCTCTGGCGTTACCGGTAACTCAGGAGAAAAGTATCTTGCGTTACTGATAACGCAGGAGAAAATTTTGCTTAAAATGACGATAAATAATTACACCATTGAAACTATTAAAAAAATGGGTCATTACCTTCAAATCAGACAACATGGGTAACGTTGTAACGTAATAATAGCAAAATATTTAAAAAACTCACCGTGATTTACGTCGTAACGCTGTAGAACGGCAATAAACCCACGCACACTCCCTGAAAGCTTCCCGCAGGCTGAGGGGCGGGTGGCGTGAGGCCGGACTTTTCGGACCACTCCAACGAATTATTAGATAATCTTCGCATCTACTGACATTGAATTAGACGCCATCTCTTGAAAATTGTCTTCAACTATTTACAATAACGCAGTAGACCAGAGATTTTTAACAATACTTGAGACAGATCTTTAGGGACGTTAAATAAATATTATTTAAGTAAAATAACTCCAATTTTGTACTTAAATGTAAAGCTTACTTAATACTGAATCGAAACTTATCGTTAATATTTTATGTTTTCATAAATATTTTTTAAGAAAATTCATAAATTGTTCCGTCACCTCTGCTTGGGGACAAGTACTTTTGGTATAAAGAATGATTTTGTTCTGCTGAGTTACCAAAAAATCTCGTAACTCTTACTTTAAATTTAATAAAAGATTATATTACTGTGATAGTTAAAAATCTTATTATGTGCTAAGGTTGACAATCTAAAAATTTCAAGGGAAATTAAAAAAATATGGCCACTTCCATGATGAGGACATGAAAAGAGTGCCTTAAAAGTTGATTCACCCAGATATGGGAAGTGACTGTTCTTTACTTTTGGCTCATTTAGTTGAAACATTTAAACTAGTACCAATAAAATTGAGTGTACCAATAAAACTAGTGGGTTTCAATAATAATTCGTTCTCAGAAGTTAACGAAGTAGTTACGGTTGAGCTTAACGTGGACGGTGTGCAACTTCCAGTAGATTTTTATGTCACGGATACCTTAACGAATTGTGACATTTTAATTGGCAGAAATTTTACAGAAGATACGCGTATTATGTACAGTCGTATAGGAAATCAATTGAAATTCCAATTAGTTTCAGAATGCTTCATGTTAAATGTCGAATCAAGTGGGTGTAAAGAAAAGTTAAATGACCTATTTTCGAGGTATTCAAAGTGTTTATCAAAGGATTTAAAGGATTTAGGAAAAGCTTCATGTGTAGAATTAGAGATCGAATTAACTACTAATAAACCGGTTTCACATCGTCCTTACAAGATGTCTGACGCGCAACGTGTTATAACTAGGGAGTTAGTTGATGATCTTTTAAAAAACGGTATTGTTAGGAATAGTAATTCTGCTTATGCAAGCCCAGTTGTTCTGGTAGACAAACCTTCTGGGGAGAAGAGATTATGCATAGATTTTAGAAGTTTAAACAAAATAACGGTTAAAGAAAAATATCCCATGCCTCTTGTTGAGGATTTAATAGATAGATTAAAAGGGTGTAAGTACTTTACAGTTTTAGATTTAAAATGCGGGTATTACCAACTTTGCGTGGCAGAAAGCTCAATTAATAAAACTGCTTTCATAACTAACGATGGGCATTATGAGTTTTTAAGGATGCCGTTTGGGTTGTGCAACGGGCCTTCAGTATTTCAGCGTTTAATGAATACAGTGCTGGGACAGCTACGTTTCAAAAATGTAATATGCTATATGGATGATTTGATGATAGCAACTGATACAATCGATAAAAATATTGAGTGTTTAGAGCAGGTTTTATCGGTGTTACAAGATAACGGTCTCACAATTAATGTAGATAAATGTTATTTTTTTCAAGAAAGTGTAACTTTTCTTGGTTATCACGTTTCTTCTGAAGGTGTAAGACCAGGTACTAAAAAATTAGCTGCAATAAAAAGATATCCTATCCCTCAAAACGTGCATCAGGTCAGACAATTTCTCGGTTTAGTTAATTATTTTAGGAAATTTATTCAGAATTGTGCTTTAATTTGTAGACCGTTAACAAACCTCTTGAAAAAGGATTCTGTTTGGCAGTGGGGAGAGGAACAATTTAATGCTGTCAATATTTTAAAAGATAGGTTGATTAATAATGCTCTATTATCAATATTTGATCCGAAGCTTCCAGTTATCCTTTATACAGACGCTAGTCGCGATGGTTTAGGTTGTATCTTAGCGCAAGTTACTGCAGATGGTGAAAGACCTGTACATTTTTACAGTAGGCAAACTACTACAGAGGAAAAGCGTTATCACTCGTTTGAGTTAGAATTTTTGGCGATAGTTGTTGGCCTCCAAAAGTTCAGACATTACTTGTTGGGGTCAAATTTTAAAATAGTCACAGATTGTAGTGCAGTTAGGTATTCCATTAATAAGCAAGAAATAAATCCACGTATAGGTAGGTGGGTCCTACAGACACAGGAATTTACCTTTGAAATTGTACATCGGGCAGGATCTCAGATGCAGCATGTAGATGCTTTATCACGAAACCCTGTTACTTCCATCATAACTAACGAAAGTGTGATGGCCATTACTGAAGGTGACTGGTTATTGTCAGTACAATTGCAAGATCCAAATATTTGTGCAATACGGGAAATTTTAGAGTCAGGACAGGCCGATGATCATAAAAAAGTGTTTTATGAATATGAATTATTAGGCAATAAAGTTTATCGCAGAACAGAATATGGTAGACGATGGGTAGTACCAAAGCAATGTATTTGGCAAATAATTAAAGCCAATCATGATGACATAGGTCATTTTGCTGTTGATAAAACAATAGATAGGATTAGAGATAAGTATTGGTTTCCGCACATCAAAAGAGTAGTTACTAAGTATATTAGAAATTGTTTGAATTGTTTATATTATAAAAATGTACATGGTAAAAAGGCTGGGAAACTATTTCCAATTCCTAAATATGCGAGGCCTTTCCACATGTTGCATATAGATCACTTAGGGCCTTTTGTTAAAACAACGTTAAAAAACACTTATTTATTAGTTTTAGTAGATTCCTTTACGAAATTTGTTTTCATTGCACCTGTTAAAAATACAAAGAGCCGAATTGTTATAAATGAGTTAAACAAAACATTTAAAATATTTGGGAGCCCTAAGAGATTGATATGTGATGCAGGTAGCGCATTCACTTCTAAATTATTTGTTACGTATTGTAAAGATAGGAATATTAGACATCATGTAATTGCTACAGCTATGCCAAGATCTAACGGGCAAGTTGAGCGTTAGAACCAAACTATTTTAGAATCTTTGCGTAGTATGGGAGCTAACACAGACTGTAACAAATGGGATTTGCATATTGACCAAATACAGCAAGGCATTAATAGTACTATTAATAAATCCACTGCGGCAGTTCCCAGTGAAGTATTTTTTGGGTACAGGCTACGAATGAATTCAGATAAAATAGTCAGTGATAGTGAAGAACAAGTAGTTGATGTAACTTCATTAAGGAATAATGTAGATAATAATATTAATAATGTAGCCAAAAACGCAAAAGTAACTTTCGACTCGAAACGTAAAGATGCGCCTAAATACAACGTGGGAGACCTTGTTATAATTAAAATCCCTAGCCATAACAACGCCGGGCAAAGCACAAAGCTGTTACCGTTGTTCAAAGGCCCTTTCCAGGTTAGAGAGGTCTTGGGCCACGACAGATACAAAGTGGCTGATATGCGGGGTGCCGAGCGTACATCCAAGCACTACGAAGGTATAACGTGCGCTGAAAACATGAAACCATGGATACGATTGTCTGAAGGTGATGACTAATGGCTTGGGCACATTAAATAAAGATACCGGATGTTGTCAGGTATGTGAAAAACTAATTACTATTCTAATGTTGTTACTCAAGTATAAAGCAACCTGATTTAGTAAATATTTCAAACATAATAGTTATTTCACTCCATCAATCCAAGTGTGTGTCTAGTGCAAGTGCTTCATTTATGGTTTTAAAATTCTTAGTCAATAAAATCAGTGACGAATATCGGAGATGAACATCGTTGCTGAGTAGTTGGTCTTGACATCAATGAACCAATAAGCAAAAGTGGCGATATACATCCTAATGTACGGATAAACCACGGGCTGTCTTGGTTATTGATGTCAACCAGAGGTGACGTGACTAAGAATTTTCAACGCTATAAATAATAGCTATAACATCATTTAGTTAGCTGTACTGGTTGAAAATGGCTATACGAAATGATGTAGGTCGTTGTAGGAAGAATTGATAAAATACTAATGTGAACAATATATATTATTTTCAGCACTTGCACCAGACTATGACGCCATCGAGGGCGAAGGCGTGGTGCAGGACGGCCGGATGTTGTCGCTGGCAACACTTTTCGGCCGCAAACTACCCCAGACGCCGACAGAGGGCGCTTGCGAGGCGTTGTCTAGGTTGCAGCGCGGCGGCAACGGTCACTTTGCTTTCGACTACGGAGCTGTTCGGTCACTCTTAACATCGTGGTTGCGATCCTGACTATAATTATCCAGTATCTAATTTAAATAATTTCGGTTGATTGTATAAATAGATTAAAGTTAATGTACAGTGTCATTTTGGGTTAACATTAAATTGTGTAAAATTGGTCGCCGTTGTTTACATTTCTAACATCTATATGTCGGGTTTGTCAGGATTTATTTCGTTAGGCTCGAGCATTATGTGGGCAGAAGACGGGTTTCGTGCTATGAAAACTCACTAAATGCGATACTTTGTTTATTGTCAGGTGCTCGGTTCGGGCTGGTTGTTTCCATGGAGAAGAACCGGCAAGAAACTCCATGGTTACTCTTTTCAAACAGATCTACACTGAGTAAACTAACGAATTACTTGACATTACACCTTCACACTAACACTCACTAAATAGGCAAACCGACAGTTTCGTTCTGGAGGAGTGATTTGGTTGGAGACTCGAACAAAAGTGAGCTCAGCACAATCCCCACTCTCCAAGACGACTCTGTCCACGTGCCGCCAGTAAATCAACATCTGACGTCACGGCGTTTACCCCTACTACAATAGTCAAATCAGCAACTTGATATTGAAAAGTTATCGCTTTCTCCGACACGGCCATCTTGACAATTCACACGTCCTCGTGTGAGGCATCTGAAACAAGAATTCATGGAAAGTAATACGTCCTTTGCACGGCCTTCCTGACCAAGGCATTCAAAATTAAAGTCACACAATACAATCAACACAATTTTATTCTGATTCACATTCTCATCAAATCTTATTAAGGAATCTCAACATTGAAATCACCACTCTTCAGGAATCATCAGTTTTCGAAACAATTCATGAAAACTTCTAAGCAAATCTAGTATGCAATGCTCTGTTCGGAACTCAACTTCGTCACATACAACACATTGCCTCCATCCGGCAAACCAGCGGGACTTCCATCCGGTACCCGACTTCCACACACAACACATCACATTGCCTCCATCCGGCAAACCAGCGGGACCTCCATCCGGTACCCGACTTCCAAACACAACACATCACATTGCCTCCATCCGGCAAACCAGCGGGACCTCCATCCGGTACCCAACCTCAAGAGACAATACATTGCTTTTATTAAGCACCTTTGGCGATTACTTACATCGCTATGCTGGACAAGTCACGAACAGCATTGGGATGCATGCAATCTGAGTCACTTGCATACTACATTTGCATCCCCTCACTAAGGAGTGATACCATCGCCATCATGTTACTCATAAGGTGCGGTCTAACAGACCCACCGCCACGTGTTACTCACGGGTGCGGTCTAAAGTCTCGAGTATGAGTGTACAAGCCTTTCCTTATCAGATTTCGTCTCACTACCACTGTCATCAACTATGACATTTAACTCTCGAGGAACTTGGTGATCGGGGATCTTTCTCACAAAAGCTAGGGATCTTTCTCACAAAAGCTAAAATCTTCGAATTAGCTTTACTGAACCTTGGTCTATGCTAGTTGTAGTAATGACAGCATCAATATGCTCACTCTTGAGTCCAGACAAAACTGAATTGGTACTCTGCAGTCATAACAAAATGAAAACGACTCACCAGAGTGACGAAAAATCCCAGTAGATGCTCATGCGGTAATCACACACATGTACACGCGAACGTTGCTTATGAGCTGCGCTCGCTGCATCACCGCTGCTAGTACCGCCATTCAAATTGGGGTAGCTTCATGTCCTTACTTGAACCTCCTGGTATGTCCTCGTGTGATGGTTACCCTGCAAACAAATACTCCACGACAGAATTTTGTTCCACTCGGTCAGTCCTGACCAAACTCTAGATTCACCGGGTCAGTGAAAATAAAGAACTCTGTTTTATTTTAACCCAATCCTATTCTAATAAAATCAAACGTCATAACATAACGCCTGAACTCCCCAAAGGGTTAAACAGAGGTGCACCTAATGGTACACTCACACTCCGGTAGTTAAGTCCAAGTCCTATGTACCATCAACTGGGCACCACTTTGCCCGATCTGGGAATCGAACCCAGGACCTCATGCTCAGCAGTCGCGTTTGCCCCCACTAGACCAACGACGTAGTTTATTAAATCAAACACGGTTAAATTGGTAATACTTGAAAATAGGTCAACCCTTGGGCCATGCACCACAGTCGTTCAAATCAACCTTTATAACTCAACTGCAATAATAACTACTGGTACGGTCAAACACACTACTAAATCGATAGGGTACTAAAACAGTAGTACACAACGTATGCAACGCACACACTACGCATGTAACGCACACACTACGCAAGCCACGCATGGACTACGTCTGCAACGCACACACTACGCAAGCTACGCATGGACTACGTATGTATCACATACACTACGCATCCACTACGCACGCACTACGCATGTACTACGTCTACACCACGCATCCACTACGCACGCACTACGTATGCACTACGCTTACACTACGTATGCACTACGTATACACTACGTATGCACACCATTAAAAGTCTCAGCCCTACAGGTGCCACACAGGCTCAGGTTGCCACACAGGCTCAGGTTGCCACACGGGCCCAGGTTGCCACACACGCTCAGGTTGCCACACAGGCTCAGGTTGCCACACAGGCACAGATTGCCACCACTTAAGCTTACTCATCATCATCAAAATAAACACCAACATTATTCAATATCGACTGGTACGTGACCCACTGGTATCTTCCTTAGCCTACCCTGTACATATTTGTCGGCACGCCTAACGTTCAAAACTTTCAGTTAATGACGATCACCGTCCAAAATCTCAATCAACCTTTAACAGGAAACATTTTACTCTTTCATCAAAGATCATTCAGCTCCAGAATCAAAATCGAAACACTCACCAAAGTACTTTCATATTCCGACTCGACGGTGCAAAGGTCGACTCGCTTCTCCACCAGTACAGCAGCACTCGAACAACGCTGTCCTGCTGCGCAGCGACTAGCAATGTGCCCCGGCGTGCCACACTTGGAGCACACCAGTGAACCGCTGCTGGCCTGCGGTCGCTGCCCAACACCTGTAGCAGCCGTCACAGGCAACCGCTTCTTGACGGGGCGGTCGTCTTCGTCCGAAAATCCGCTTGTTTGTGTCGTTGTTTGCCGCATTCGCGACACTTGATTGGTGGTACTGATGAAAATATCAGACGTGTCTCGCTCCCTGACGACGGGCGCATATTTTACATTGTTTATTTTTGTTTTTCACTATTCACGTAAATGAAGGTGGTCGAAAATGTCTCGACGTACATGAATCTGGCCTTGAACAATTCTTTAAACTGGTCCCACGAAAAACTCTAAGCGATACAAAGTCTTTGTTTTGCATTTCAAATAATAACCGTCACTGATTGTCATTAACACTAAAAAAACGATGTGTATCCCGTTTTTTTTTTCACTTGGTAAATAACACTTGTTTACTGTCTGTTTTGAGTTTCTGATATTTCGGCGCTGTTGCAAGCACTACGATCACGGATAAACTAAAGTTATTGCGGGTGGGTGTTTATATGCAGACAAATCGGTCTACCCTCTTTCTTGTTCGTTTTTGTTTTTTTTTTTTTTTGCACTTAGTAACCGACACATGAAATTCATCACGAACTAAATTTTTTTTTTTTTCGACACTTTCTGTTTTTACACAGTTGACACTGATTGTTATTAATACTGTGCCCACGAAATGATTTCATTAGCACGGTTTTATCCCACTTCTGATGTCGGGTTTGTCAGGATTTATTTCGTTAGGCTCGAGCATTATGTGGGCAGAAGACGGGTTTCGTGCTATGAAAACTCACTAAATGCGATACTTTGTTTATTGTCAGGTGCTCGGTTCGGGCTGGTTGTTTCCATGGAGAAGAACCGGCAAGAAACTCCATGGTTACTCTTTTCAAACAGATCTACACTGAGTAAACTAACGAATTACTTGACATTACACCTTCACACTAACACTCACTAAATAGGCAAACCGACAGTTTCGTTCTGGAGGAGTGATTTGGTTGGAGACTCGAACAAAAGTGAGCTCAGCACAATCCCCACTCTCCAAGACGACTCTGTCCACGTGCCGCCAGTAAATCAACATCTGACGTCACGGCGTTTACCCCTACTACAATAGTCAAATCAGCAACTTGATATTGAAAAGTTATCGCTTTCTCCGACATATACATATTTTTTATCACGTCTATATAATAATTGTTATCGTATGTGTTAATATCATCTTTTCCTATGAAAAGCAAGCAATAGCTATTTAAGGTAAAGTCTTTTAGTTTTTGTTCGATACCGCTTATGAGTCGCATTATGGTACAGTTGGGCATTATCTACAATGGCAGTAGTGAAAATAAAACCGACTTCAAAAAGAAAAAGTGAAAAATAACTTTAGCTTCTGAAGTCGGTGACGTTTGTATGATTGATTTAATTTTTTTGTCACCGACTTCAGAAGCTAAAGTTATTTTTCACTTTTTCTTTTTGAAGTCGGTTTTATTTTTTGCAAAAAAGTTTTTATTTTTCACTTTTTAGTGGTTCACATGGAAAGTGCATACCGTTACAATTACAACAAGCCCAAACACGACTAGGATACATTGTCTCATTATGGAGTTCCGTGACTCTTGGCTTCATCATCAGATCTGATGGTAGAATGGTTCTTATCAAACGCAAATGCTTCACTTGTTGTAGAAAATATAAAAATTGCTGTACGTTATCCTATAAAATTTGAAGAGTTCCCTCGATTTCGCCAAGATTCCATCATCAGATCCCGACTTGGCGACTATGGGACCAACTTGGAAGTATACCCTTTCAAACAAAAAAAGAATTTTTCAAATCGGTTTAGGCGTCTTCGAGTAATCGGGTAACATACATAAAAAAAAAAAAAAAAAAAAAAAAAAAATACATACAGTCGAATAGAGAACCTCCTCCTTTTTGGAAGTCGGTTAAAAATATTCAGGAAAACACTTTCTCAACTAAAGGTTTGCATCCCTTGATTTTGCTGCAGCTCAGGATACATAGTTTATTTTTTGCGTTGGTTTTGATACTAAGGTGGTTTGGTGTCTAAGTATGGCTGTAAGTACTTGTAGTTTGTGTCTCTTTATTTTGCTTGTTAGTCGCGCACTCATGACGATGTGGTTGTTGCTCATGTTCGTTGATGACCTTAATTGGTGAGCTTATTCGTTGCGAAGTTTTGGTTTTGCGTGTTGGTGTTGCACTTTTTTTCTCAGGAGTCGAACATATTGTTACATCGGACCTACTAGAACATTCGAGAAAGCACGTGATTACAGTATGTGTACGTTGGAATTTCCAGAGATTTATATTATTATTACTTTCAAAGTAGGGTAGGTACCTACAAACTCGCGAACTCTTTATAAAAAGACATTAGAATTTCGACCGTACGCCTAGGGCATACGGTTCATACTTGTTTGTGTTGTACAAGTAGCTAGTAATAATAATTACTTACCTACCTACCTACTCTTTTGTTAGTGTTTTCTATGACCCTCTAGAATATTCGAGGTTATTCTGGTGTGTCTGTGGGCGAGTATAAATAGACCGCTCAGGGTCGCGACAGTCAGTCTTGTTTTGGCTACCATCGAAGCGAATCAAAGTGAACTTGAAGTGCGATATCTAAGTGAATAGTGAATAGTAGTGTATTGTAGTGTACTTGTGATTAAGTTTAAATTGTTTTGTGATTAATAAAGTTATTGTGTGTTTAATTGGTAGTAATTAATTTATCTCATACCCAGCTCGTAACAATATTTTCTTAAATGTGTTAACAGTCTTAATCATATTTTGTAGGTCGGATTTGAGACGGAAGTTCTCAGTATTTAAATCTATTTCTTTATGTGCGCTTAATAATTGATTCCTATGTATTTTGTTTTCTTCAGTTAACTCACGAACGTCGTCAAGTGTATCATTGAAGCTGTCAGGAATACTCATCATTGTTGTGTCAAGTATAGTTTTCTCGGTGTTGTTGTTAGTCATATTTTTAGTTACGTCAGTTAGCGAGCTTGATCTACAGGGTTTACGGAAGGTTATGTTGTCGCTGTTGGAGTCCATCTTTACTCGAAGCTATCGTAGCGCCCTCTGGTGTGAAATTATTGAGGGGGCAACAATTCGAACTGTCCAATATTTTGTAGAATTTTGGCACTCACAAAAAGAGGCAAGCGTTGGCGGGGCGCGAACCTGCGATCATTCGTGTCGCGTTTAGATGTAGCCTATTATACCGTCAAACCAAGTGAACTTAAGATAACATATTGTTTAAAAGCATCGCATTGATTAGATCCAATATTTGAACTAAACAAAAACGGTTAAAATGACTCATGTGATTAGAATTTTGTCCCTGTCAAACACTGGTCACTTTATTATTGCGACTTCAAGTTTATATGAACTTCACACTTGTTATTGAGTCTCACTGTGTTAGGTGTCACTTCACTTGATTTTCGTTTATTGTTTTTTTTTGTGTTTTTCGTGTTTTTACTGTTTTATGAATGTTGGTCTTATGTTCACAGTTTGTGTATAATATTTGTAGATAACACTGTCACTTAGTCATTAGTCAATGTTTTATCGTTTGACTTATTTTTATTTATACCTATCTGTACACTATTATTATTTTTAACCGACTTCCAAAAAGGAGGAGGTTCTCTATTCGACTGTATGTATTTTTTTTTTTTTTTTTTTTTTTTTTTTATGTATGTTACCCGATTACTCGAAGACGCCTAAACCGATTTGAAAAATTTTTTTTTTGTTTGAAAGGGTATACTTCCAAGTTGGTCCCATAGTCGCCAAGTCGGGATCTGATGATGGAATCTTGGCGAAATCGAGGGAACTCTTCAAATTTTATAGGATAACGTACAGCAATTTTTATATTTTCTATAACAAGTGAAGCATTTGCGTTTGATAAGAACCATTCTACCATCAGATCTGATGATGAAGCCAAGAGTCACGGAACTCCATAATGAGACAATGTATCCTAGTCGTGTTTGGGCTTGTTGTAATTGTAACGGTATGCACTTTCCATGTGAACCACTAAAAAATAAAAACTTTTTTGCAAAAAGTAAAACCGACTTCAAAAAGAAAAAGTGAAAAATAACTTTAGCTTCTGAAGTCGGTGACAAAAAAATTAAATCAATCATACAAACGTCACCGACTTCAGAAGCTAAAGTTATTTTTCACTTTTTCTTTTTGAAGTCGGTTTTACTTTTTTTAAAAGCTATTTTACACAGAACGTTATTTCTCGCGTTAGACTAGATCCATCCATTCACTCCTCGACTGTTCTGACCGGTCTCTGTGCGGAGGACATTCACTCCTCGGCTGTTCTGACCGGTCTCTGTGCGGAGGACATTCACTCCTCGGCTGTTCTGACCGGTCTCTGTGCGGAGGACATTCACTCCTCGGCTGTTCTGACCGGTCTCTGTGCGGAGGACATTCACTCCTCGGCTGTTCTGACCGGTCTCTGTGTGGAGGACATTCACTCCTCGGCTGTTCTGACCGGTCTCTGTGTGGAGGACATTCACTCCTCGGCTGTTCTGACCGGTCTCTGTGTGGAGGACATTCACTCCTCGGCTGTTCTGACCGGTCTCTGTGCGGAGGACATTCACTCCTCGGCTGTTCTGACCGGTCTCTGTGCGGAGGACATTCACTCCTCGGCTGTTCTGACCGGTCTCTGTGTGGAGGACATTCACTCCTCGGCTGTTCTGACCGGTCTCTGTGTGGAGGACATTCACTCCTCGGCTGTTCTGACCGGTCTCTGTGTGGAGGACATTCACTCCTCGGCTGTTCTGACCGGTCTCTGTGCGGAGGACATTCACTCCTCGGCTGTTCTGACCGGTCTCTGTGTGGAGGACATTCACTCCTCGGCTGTTCTGACCGGTCTCTGTGCGGAGGACATTCATAAAAATTTCACATGACATTACGGCTGCAATCCCTGAAGGGTCACGGTCCCAGAGTACACCCCTAATAGTACATCCACATTTCGCCAGTTTTGTTTTAAGCCCAATGTAATAGAGAGCGAGCCTATGCCTATCAACCTGACACAAGTCCGGACACAAGTCCGGACTCATGTTCAGCAGTTGCGCTCGCAACAACTAGATCAACGAGGCAGGGCAGGCTGACAGAGCTGCCTATTGTAGCTGTTCCCCACACTACCTATAGAGTGTACTCCAGACAAGTACGGAGCACACGAGAGTGCGTTCAATGTTTACATTTATGAATTCTTTTATGTCTGCCTTGCCTACAACAATCAAACCTGAACTTGCTAGAAATTTAATTGGTCATAATTCACTGCCTTAGTCAAAAAGTGGTCAGTCATGCTGGGGGAGTGACTGAGCACTAGTCGTTTATCTGCTTAATCCTACTCGCTTAATCTTTGGCCCCTGCGAGAGATAGTTAGGCACTGCGCGTGTGCGAGCACGTGCAGCTGGCGCGCGCTTGTGCACGGCCGCCACTCATGCGCACAACACGGGCTGAAACCTCTCCTGTAGTACACATTTTATTTACATTCTCGTGATAAAATGAATAATACTCGTACAAAATATGAGATGTTTCAACAACATGATAACTGTGACACTTTTGTGGTCTTTAAAATCTTAGGGATATCATGCAGTCTTTTGAAGCGGTGACCGTAATGAAGAAAAAGAAATATATTGTAAAGCACAGTTAGAAACATTGCACCGCGTCAACTGGAGCCGCTAGGGACTGCATACTGCTCCGCACAGATATAAGCATCGTCAACTAATCGATCGGATCGGGATCAGCTGGTAAAAATGAGATGAAGTTACGTTGATCAGGTGGAGTGTATTTTTCATTCATTTATTATGAGCATAATGTTGAAGATACCTACCGACTACGGCCTATACTTAATAAGAGGCAACACAGTTTCACTTAGCATATGAAACTTGTAAATACCTATTCGTGTCTAGAACAAAGGATGCATAACATATGTATCACCCATCCCAGGATTATGCGGCGGCGTGCACAGCGGCGTGGCGCGGCGCATCAAGAAGGACTTTGACACCCGCGCCGCCGACGGGGCCAACCACAAGGTGGTGTGCGTCGGCGACAAATCGCGGCTCATCCTGCGCCGCGCTCTAGCGCCAAATATGCTGGTCAGCGTCAAAGATGTAAGTATCATTCGGTACCTTTCCTCTCACCTAGAGACGAGTTACAGGATAACTGCGTGGACAAATGCGTGCTTTCTTCCCATGTGACTTGACCAAAATTATGTCTTAGTGGATGCAGTACCAGTTCCTGCTCAAGAACCGGGACTATATTTTCGGTACTGGACTTGGGAAATTCGGTACTTACTACTTACGTACAGATGTTGCTATTAATTTATGGTATGAAGGGCACGTACAGTCACGTGCACCAATATGTATACACTTTCCTAAATTTAAAAGCAATTTTCGCGAGAAATAATGATTGTAACTTGGAGATAGGATCGTTTTCATGAAAATATGAGTTCCAACCTCCTGACAGTAACAAACACAACAAAAAAAAAAGAGTCAGTGAAATCGGTTCGGCCGTTCACGCATGATGGCGTGACCAAGGGAAATAGGGATTAATTTTTATATATAAAGAAGATTCGTAAATCTATTATTGAGATCAATCATCAGAACACAATAAAAAAGAATTTAAATGCTTTAACTAATCCTGTTTCCCCATACAAACTTTGGGGGCCCGTTTCACCCCCTTAGAGGGTGAATTTTCAAAAATCGTTTCTTACTGCACCCCTAGACTACATAAGGAACCTACTTGCCAAATTTGGAATCTGTAGACCCAGCCGTTTGGGCTGCGCGTTGATTTTTAGACTTTGTCACCCCATTTACCCCTCTTAGGGGTTGAATTTTGAAAAACCTGACAACCTGTTTCTACTCATTTATCAATAGGAGTACTCTTGTGAAGTTTCGAATGAAATTGTCTAACTAATCTTATTTCCCCATACAAACTTTGGAGGCCCGTTTCACCCCTCTTAGGGGTTGAATTTTGAAAAAAACCTAAAACCTGTTTCTACTCATTTATCAATAGGAGTACTCTTGTGAAGTTTCGAATGAAATAGTCTAACTAATCTTGTTTCCCCATACAAACTTTGGAGGCCCGTTTCACCCCCTTAGAGGGTGAATTTTGAAAAATCCTTTCTTACTGCACCCCTAGACTACATAAGGAACCTTCATGCCATATTGGAATCTGTAGACCCAGCGGTTTGGGCTGTGCGTTGATTTTTAGACTTTGTCACCCCATTTAGTTGAATTTTGAAAAAAACTGAAACCCATTTCTTTTCATTTATCAACAGGAGTACTCTTGTGAAGTTTCGAATAAAATAGTCGTAACTAATCTTGTTTCCCCATACAAACTTTGGGGGCCCGTTTCACCCCCTTAGAGGGTGAATTTTGAGAAATCCTTTCTTAGTGCACCCCTAAACCACATAAGGAACCTTCATGCTAAATTTGGAATTTCCCAAACCGCTGGGTTTACACCAGCGGTTTGGGCTGTGCATTAATATATCACCCAGTCAGTCAGTCAGTCAGTCAGTCAGTTTACCATTTTATATATATAGATAGAAGATATTACACAGGGTGGAATTTACAATGCCACCTGGAAGGAAAGTACTCTAAACACCGGAGATAGCAAATTTTACTCAAAGGAGTTACCTGCCTGTTTGTTCCCAGATCGGAAGAATAGCGCCGGCGTTCGCAGATGCTTCTCTGATGGCGTCTGTCATCACGGGGGCTGGCTTCGAGTTCGACATAGGCGAGATCTTCTACAACAAGTACCACTCGCCGGTCAAGTACGAGCTCTCCGTCATACCACTCTTCAACAAGACCAAAGTTGAGGTGAGATTACAGCCAGGGATATAGCACCCTGCGCTATGGACTGTTACAGAGGACCTAAGCGAAGCATATCGGCTAACGGCCAATTCCACCAATGAAACTAAAAGCAATCATTGTTTTTAAATAATATATTTTCATCAAAATTGACACAAGCTTTTTGGTAGCTTGATATGACATCATTATTTTTGACTGATTGACATAATACTTATAATAATATTGTTGCTGATATAATGTAATACTATCAAGAGCTTGGTAAATTAAATTGTTACTTTAGTTTAAAAGTTGGAACAAAAAAGGTTAGTATAGTCTAATTGCGGAAGCTTTAAATCTAGATCTCTCCATTGCGTAGGTATACATTATTCCACGATTTTCTTGTACTGTAATATATTGGTCAAGAAACTGTGAATGTTTAATAGTTTAAATGTTGTTTTGTCCTGGCGATTTGAACTTACATACAGTCACATCATCATCTTAATCTGCCATCCCTTGCTTGCCTATCATTATCTACCAACTATGTTGTCGCGGCTTCCAATCTGACCGGAGACAGCTGAATACCAGTATATTACACAGTGTGTCTATTCGACATCCACAGCTCAGTAACTGGGTAACGCGCTATCGCTGGGTACGACTGGTTGTCCGTCTGTCTAACTACCCATAACTCAAAGTCATTTAAAAATGTGATGAACAGAACGCGCCAAACATGACAGCGTTCGATGACGTGGACGAGGACATGCTGGAGAGCTACACGGAGTGGACCCTGGCAGCGCTGCTGTACTACACGCTGAAGGAGTGCGCGGCGTCCGAGCAGTCGGCGCGCATGGCCGCCATGGACAACGCCACCAAGAACGCCACGGAGATGATCAGGAAGCTCACCCTGCTGTTCAACAGGACCAGGCAGGCCGTCATCACCAGGGAGCTCATCGAGATCATCTCCGGAGCCGCGGCGCTCAAGTGAACCTACATCCACTTACCACTGTTTCATTTAATCTATGTCTGTACCCAGTGTTTGTAGAACTTCTCGATTTTACTTTTTAATAATGGTTTTACACAACAACGATTTATGGTGAGGATAAAACTCAACATACTCGTAACATGAGATCTTGCAAACTGTTATGAGAAATAATTTAAAACAGAATAAAATCAACAATGTTTGTAAATTTTGTTGTAATATGAAGTCCTGATAAGTTTGGCTTTCAAATGTTGATGTGTTCTTTACACACATATGAGGCCCATGTGAGCGTCAGCTGCAGAATATCTCAGTGTAAGGTGACATGGGGATAGTTGCTGTGCCACGTCATGGCAGAGCTACATGCCACAATATCAAATGACTTAAAAAAGTAGCAAACTGAGCAAAATTTCACAGGTATTTGATAAATACATACTTATAATTTTAGAGATTATCAATAAACGGAACGAAATATAAAATAAACAAAAAGAAACTTTAATTATCACAAAACATTACAAGATAACGTCACCCATGCACATCACTCATAGAACATCAGTGTAGAGCACTTCAATATCGGATTTACAGCATTTTGTTAAGATGCAGTCAAACCGGTACAGACAATGTCGGACATGGGACTTTGATAGAAACTTCAGTGCAGTATATTTTATCTATCCAAGTCCAGTTTCCAAAATCCGGTTAGCAGAATGTCTGTCCCGGTTTGATCGACTCTCAACCTATTCAGAACAATAACCAGGGATAGAGAGCACTTCATATCAGAAAACCAACAACAATCACAAAAACCTGAAGGTTGCATTCAAGACATCTGTGTATCAAAACACAATTATATTACTTACATCTAGAAGAGTAACGGGTCAGATCTGCTCGAGTCCTGTATTCATGTGGAACAAATGCTGAGTAACATTGTCTTCAGCAGATCTTAGACACCGGTCCTACCGCCGATGATTTGCGAAAAGCAAGCTATCAACACAAGCGACTTGCCGAGCAACAAGAGTGAGTTTGGAAAGTTTTGCAGCATAGGTTATGAGTGAGAGCGCAATTGCCTTGAGCGACGAATCACGCCCACTCACTTGCTGGGCCGGCAGTCTCGACATAGATAGCGACAAAATCGCTAACTTTAGATTGCTAATAACGAACGAATTAATTTGGAGTCAATAATTATGCTTGCGGGAAACGCGTCCATAATGTAGAGACTTTCATTATTTGCAAGCATTATTATTGCAACCGAATTTATTCGTTAGTAATCAGCTATCGAAAGTTAGCGATTTTGTCGATATCTCTGTCGAGACTGCCGGGCCAGGGCTGGCAGTCTCGACAGAGATAACGACAAAATCGCTAACTTTTGATCGCTGATTACTAACGAATACACTCTATTGCAATAATTATGCTTGCGAGTAATGAAAGTCTCTGCATTCAAGATGCGTTTCTTGCAAGCATAGTTATTGCGACTGAATTTATTCGCTAGTAATCAGCGATCGAAAGTTGGCGATTTTGTCGTTATCTCTGTCGAGACTGCCAGCCCTGGATGCGTATGTATGTACCAAGCGAGTCTCGCAGCGAATAGAAACTAGTGAAGAGAGACAAGAGTCGTTATCTCCGATTGTGTGAGCGGTCAGAAGCGGGACCCACATCTAGTAGTAGAAGATCCGAAGACGAACCTACATCGATTTTCATCGGGTTGATAATAGAATCAAACTTATTTTATAATAAATTTCGTATAGTATAAAATATATTAAAAATGGGTTGACAAAAAAATCCTGGACAGAATATTTTTAATTACATTTTAAAAAAATATTTTTTTTATTAAATGTTGCAACATGAAGATAATAAGAAAATTTTATACTGGACTTAAAGTATAAAACATATAGTATGTGCAGACGTAGGGTTAACTATTATTTACCTGGACGAACTACCGGGTAGACAGGTATAAACAGGTATGTCAATCCTAGTTACCTTCACTTGATTGGATAATAGAAAACAAATTATATCAGCATAAGCGCTGTTTTATTGTGAACACGATGATATAGGGTTGACTGCATAAAATTCGGTCCAAATAGGGGTATACAAATTTTTAAGATTTAAATTTCAACGCGTGTGGAAATGAGTGACAGAGAGATCCGAGGTAAGTATACTGTGTAATAATAAAGGACCGAACATTGCAGTCGTGTCTGATGGGGGATCTACCCTTTATAGCATAATTTTTTATGTCATAATATTATTTTGCATACCAGCTGATAGCATAAACTTCATTTCGTAAAAAATCGTTTGGGAGACACTCATTTCTCATACGTTCAATCTCATAATTTCATAAGTAAGAATCTTTAGACATAAATTTCATATGCATAAGAATTTAAAGTACGAAATTTATTATAAAATAAGTTTGATTCTAATAACAACCCGATGAATGTCGATGTAGGTTCGGATCTTAGACTATAGTCGATTGGCAGTCGCTTCCTTGTCTGCGGTGGGACAGGTGTCTGACGTCGCGGGAAACAGTGTTTAACAACTGTTTTAACTATCCTTGAAAACAAGGCATATCGGTAACAACGGAATACAACAACAACAATATAAATACGGTCCTACATGTAAGGCGAGGGTCAGTGCTCCTCCAGGTACTTGTCGTAGGTGGCCTGGTCCATCAGCTGCTGCAGCTCCTCAGGCTTGGCCAGCTTCACACGAAACAGCCAGCCCTGCTCGTAACACGACTTGTTGATCAGCGCGGGCTTTGATTCTACCTCTTTGTTCGTTTCTACCACCTGAAATTGTAATGGGACGAAATTAGCATGATGCGTTTTGTTTGAATATTACAGAAAGACTAAAAACATTTTTAGAACTTGATATCTTTGATAAACCTTACGAATGAATTTAATAACATGAACTTTATCCATGCTTAGTGATGGTTAAGCTTTTAAGACAACAACGCGTGTTTAGTCAGGTTTCGGAAACCCTGATCACAAAAAATTCAACGTCAAAGCTCATATTTCATCTGGTGCTTTGTCGGTCAAAGTATACACAATGCAAAATTTTCACAAACCAGATATCTGTAACTAAATCAGTCAGTGTGTCTAGCCTTATTCAACTATGTTAGGGTCGAAATCGAAAAATCAAAATCAGAATATTTTATTTCACATAGGCCTAGATGGGCACTTCTTCGAAAAAGGTGCACGGTTCGCGTTGGTAGTTTCCATGGAGAAGAACCGGGAAGAAACTCCATGGTTACTCTTTTCAAATCATTTGATATTAAGTACAATATTATTGTGTTACAGCATTAGTACTTTAGTATGGAGGGACAGCGTAAGGCCCGACAATAGGTCGCGCGTTTCATTACTATACAAAAAACGTAAAAAAGCTATACAGCATCTGGGAATCTACAGTCTGCCAATGGCCTAGGAAACGTGACATGTAGTTGGCGATTAGGCACAATGATAGTACAGTACAGTCAATAATGTACCTACTTATGAGACTCACGAAGTTAAAAAAAACTATTTGAAAGCGTGTGCCACCGGACTAGCTCTCAGATACATCATTATTTCATACTGAATATAGCACCCCGTGGTAAGATTCGTTGTCTGACTTTAGGTATACCTGTACAGTCAGTAAAACAGTTAGGTTTACAGGCTAGCAATCTTCTTACTACTATCATCATCTGCCTAGCGTTTTCCCAACTATGTTGGGGTCGGCTTCCAGTCAAACCAAATGCAGCTGAATAATAGTATTTTTCCACAACCTAGTTAATACTGGAAAATACGAAAAGACTGGTGTCAGACTTTTTGGGCCACTGACTACCTGTAACGACTGCCAAAGATGAACAAATGACAGCCGGGACCAACGCGCAGCTTAACGTGCTTCCGAGGCACGGAGGAAACTCGGTATGTAAGGGTGGTCACCCATCCACAGAGCAACCTAGGCAAGCATGGCTTAACCTAAAGATCGACCCGAGCGGCTGATATTATTTAGCCGCGAGCTCCTCAATATTCTTACTACTATTATAAATGGAAAACGGTTATAATCAATCTGTTTGCAATTTCATCCAAATCCTTTCAGTAGTTTCTGCGTGAAAGAATAACAAAAATCGATCTTTACAGACTTTTACATTTATTATAGTCGTAAGAAGATTGCTAGCCTGCATACCTAACTATTTTGTTGCCTGTACTTAGATACCTAATGAGGCTTTGCATCACAATTGTTTCACGAAGTAATATATACGTTTATTTTATGTCATCGTCGATGGTGAAGTGGCGATCAGAGTCATGGGCTATTAAAACCTTCTAAAAGTGGACATGTGTAGGTATTCTGTGAGATAAATTAACTGGATGTGTTCATCGAGAATTGAAAGAGTATAGTAATAACACCTGCCAAACTAAAGTGACTAGTCATATCGAAATAGATTATTACTACTTAATGCATATTTATGCAGTCAGTACTTTACGCTATGAAATATCGGTATAACCCTTAAAATAATATTACAAAACATAGTCTAACGTATAATAGATTGTCAAACGAACATACTACTTACAATATAACGCATTATTTTTCGGTAGGTTATAATCTATCGAAGTGAAACCGTAAAATTGTGAAATGCATGCGACGGAAGATCTCTGTCCCCATAATCGGGACTTGGGGCACCCCCACGTTAGGTTAGTTAGGTTCCTTTAAGCCCTGCAGACAGAAATAGGACGCTTTTTAGGGGAATATAAAGTGTTTTGAGGTTAGGTTATATGTCAGGAATGGTGCATTAAGTTTTCATGACAGTGGTACCATGGGGCTTTGCTAGATTGTTATTTAATCTACCGAAAACTAATGCGTCATATTGTAAGCAGTATGTTCGTTTGACAATCAATCTTTTGAGAGTTTACAATCTCGCTAGTTATATTACAATCTAACGGTTTTTTAGAATGTGACGCTGACACATAGTTACAGATTAGATAGGCTTGGAAGATGGCATTTATTTTGTCTATCAGTGGGAGTTACGGGTTACCAATAGGTAGTAATAAAAGTACTGACCGTGCCGGAGACTGGGCTGTAGACTTCACCAGCTGCTTTCACGCTCTCCATAGCTCCGCACTCGTCCCCCGCGGCAATGACCTTGCCCACCTCCGGGAGCTGTACGTAGACCACCTCGCCCAGCGCATCCTAAAGATCACATCACAGGCTATGTTAATATGGTTTAAATATAGTACTATTGTAAGTATTCGATTGTCATCATTTACCTGTTTTACTGCTTTGCAGAGACGCTCTATGCAGGTGGTCGTAACCTCCTGCGAAGAACCTCTCTACTAAAGTAGTGTCATCTAAACCTCATGCATCGCTTTTCATGGCTTTTAAGGCGAAATGGAGGTGAAAGCATACACATCCCCCCCAATACTAAAAGTGTATTAGAAAATATTAGATCTATGTATTTATTTATTTAAGGATCTCTAACAAAAGATATACACAAAGCATTTTTAGTAAATGGAAAACACAAAGTATTGGGTAAGACGGTGTACTCCTTCACTTATAGGAGACCACAACATTCACAATAAAGTTAACAAATTGAGCTCTTAATTATTAAAAATAAAATAATATAAAAGATAAAAACCAATCAACTGATTTTATGAATTTTCTGTGATTTGATAGATGAGCCTTTCCATTATTATGCATATGAAATGTATGCCAAAAGATAATTCTAACTGTAAAATTTCTGAGATATGATAGTTCTGCCTTTAAAGACTATCGATATGAAAAATGATTAAAATGAACATTGATTCTAATGATAAAAAATAAATTTTAAAATTATACAATCCTATATAAGACACACTCGACACATCGTGAGGAAACCGGCATGTCCTAGAACCATAAATTCGAAAACATGTGACATCTACCAATCCGCACTGGGCCCGCGTGGTGGATTATATAGCCCATTCCCCTCTCATAGAGAGGAGGCCTGTCCCAGCAGTGGGAACATTAATAGGCCGATGATGATGATATAAGACACAGATATAAATTAAAAAATATACGATTCAATTCCTAACATTAACATAGATTTTTAAGATGTTATTAAAACTTATTTTGCAAGCGATATGGTGAACATAAGACAAAAAGAATGAGAAATGGAATATTCAAACAATAACGTGTTACAAAACAAACAACATTCAAACACAAACAAACTACAAATAAATTTCCAACAGTTGTTGCTTGAGACTCTGTATACTGTCGCGGAAAATGTCGATTTCGGCAATTCAGCATTAATGGAGATGACCTTGTTGGTAGTGGTGTCCATCATTCGGTTTAATGGTGCTGATGGACCGAGATTTGTGCGAGATGAATTGACAGCGAACATTGACGGGGCACGCTCAGGTGCAGATTAGCGAGAAGGTCGGTAAGAATATTCAACCATTAAGAATTTTAAAGAGAGGCGTGACGTCAGCCAACACGCGTCGCTGTTCATAGGAATGCCAACCAAAGTGAGACAATCGCTGTGAGTAGTCAGCTTTGTAAGGACAGTTGCGATCTTTATACCGCATGAATCTGGTGAAGCTTTTTTGGATGCGTTCGATACGATTAATGTGTACCTACTTTGTACATTGGACTCCAGACTGGAGAAGCGTATTCAAGGATACTCCGCACGAAGAAGTTATAAAGTACCTTCAATGCATGTGTTCCTTTGAAGTCATGCCCGATCCTTTTTATGAATCCGACCATCTTTCCGGCCTTGGTCAACATTTTATCTATGAGTGGAGTAAACGACAGATTACTACTGAGTAAAACTCCCAAATCCCTTATGATGTCGACTTTTTTCAGCACTGATCTATTGAGTGAGTAAGAAGATGACACTATTCGCTTTTTGCGGGTAAATACTCGTAATATAATGTTCTGGCATTTACTGACGTTGAGCACCATCTTGTTCGCAATACACCATTTCTAAAGGGAGACTGTACGAGTAGCAGGACGACGTCTGATGGGGATTCGATTGATCGATACATTTTAAGATCGTCTGCAAAGAGTGAACATTAGCTGTGCTTGATATGGTTTATTATGTCATTGATAAACACAATTTACCACTACTTTTAGTTTCCAATCGCATCAATATGATCTAAGCCATTCCACAAAGTTCCTATGAATACCGTATCCCTCTAATTTGGTGTGTATTATCTGGTGATCAGCTTTATCGAACGCGCTATGTTGCAGCAGAAACCGTGTTGCTGTGGAGCTGTTGCTATGTCATGTATAGTTTGAGATGTGAAATTAAGAGAATGTCTTTGAAAATAAGGATAACAGCGAAAAAGGGTGAAAGTTCTTCGCGTCAGTGTTAGGTATCTACCTTTTTAAAAACAGGCACGACGTTAGCCTTTTTCCATTCTAGGGGAAACTGGGAAGTTTCAATTGACCTGTTTTATTATAATTATATGAGTGTTAATGGCAGAGACAGAAAGCGAACGCATTTTTTCATGAAAATAGGAGGTATCCGGAGGTCCCGCTCCCTTAGAAACAGCAATTCGTGACAGTGCGTTTAGGACTCGTCGTTAGTGTGTTCTGTGGAAACTTTTGCGTCTGCGACACAGGAGGTAATTCCGTGCTATTAGTGGCGGGAACACAAAGCATTGAAGAGAAATGCTGAGCAAAGATGTTGCAGAAGTCGTCACCCGTAGTAGCTGTTGAGTCATCAAGTTTGTTTTCTGAATGAGTCGCTGAAGAATTGGAGATTTTTGCCTTCACAAATGACCAGAAGGATTTTAGATTGTAACGAATATTTTGATTGTGTCTAACTTTGAATTTGATGGAACGATGACTAATAAGTGACGTCGGTTTTGGTGTTGGAATCTTGAGATAGGTACCTAAACTAATAAGCAATAGTTTCTCCTGAGAAAGGTTAACATTACAACTTGGATAGCATAGCAAAGTGTAGCGAGCGGTGGACACTTGGACAGCCGCTGTTATCTGCACTCTACATTTACTCGGTTAACTGTGATGTTATTTCATGTTATAAAGCTTTTTTAAATTGGAAAGTTAACAGCCTAATGTTAATACAAATAAACACTCAATGTTTCTTAATTATTACGAGTACAGACACACGAACGGGTGATATTGATAACAATATGAGTAAGTACCTAAAGTGCTGAATAGTAACGCAGTGACAGCTCGGCGAATCTTGCGCAGTCGATGTGCGGACCTGACCTTTATAACACAGATATAACCGGTGCGGAGTGGTGCCTATCTCAACCATACACGTATTTCACTAATAATGATTCTTTATATGTTACCAAATATTACACGATAAAACGTTGGTCTATTTACTAAAATTGAAACTGTTGAGCAATAAACACGGTAGGTACTTAACACGAAAATAAATAAAAATGTTTAATTTAAAGAAAATTATTATCCGATATTAGGCACCTAGATTTTGATTAATTTGCAACGACGAGATCATTAGTGTTAATATATTATGGACTATAAGGAACAGGGCGTGAGAACTGTATAATTTGCCATAATCTTCAGAACAACTGAGTATCACGAGATATTTCCAACGTCTACAGGTCGCTATGACATGTGACTATTGGCATGTACTCGTATAACAATGTAGGTACATGTTAATGGAACTTTTTTTGAAACAACTATTCGTTAGTTCGTTGCAATTATTAGAGTGGAGAAGACACGGTCGTTGTCATTAACACTGATAAATTGCGATATATACCGGGAACCAGGGTTCGAGGTTCATCGAGAGCTCGAAACAAATAGAAACCATGATAAATATACCGTTTTCATTGTTAAAGATAATGTTAGTGACCCTGATGAAGACTTGGTCAACTGCACAAGCAGCCGGAAAAATCGCATTAGTATTTGACACTGAGCCACACCAACACGTTAATAATCGGAATATTTCATTAATAAAAGTAACTGCACTTAATGCGCGCGTACTCGTAAAAATACTCGTACTAATAGTTTTTGTTTCATCGAAATCGGGTCAAGATTACCAAACTTACAGTATTGTAAAGTTTCCCCGCTTTTTTAATTAAATTTGCGTTCCTTCGCACACTTGCAGCTTGACGTCACTCGGCGAGTGTGTTGTCCGATTGCAGGTGATGCGAAGTGTTTACGTTCATAAAATTTGATTTGTAAAGTGGTTTGCACTTATTATTTTAACTTTACGAGGGATTACGTTCATACAATTTGATTTATCTAATCATATTAAATAAACGCATTTATTTTAAGTAGGCCAGTTACAGGCATTTTTGAACTGTCGAAACAAAGATGAACATTTAATGTACACTTTTAACGTGCACATCTTGCTACATTGTTCTCTTAAAATTACCATCTCAACATGAATGATGTTACCAAGATATTGTAACAATATTTCGGTTTAAAAGAGTGTCCATGGAGTTTCTTGTCCGTTCTTCACCACGGAGATCTGCGCTAGGGAATGGCAACTACATTACTTCCACAGTTTTTATGTCAAGACATGTAGTTTATGCAGGTATTGGAGTACGAACCTGTGCATAGCTGGAGATGCCCACGGTCCCCACGTTGTCGCTCACCGACACCCACTCGTGTTTCTTTGTGTAAAGCCGCCCTGGAAACAAAACAAAACCGTCGTTTTATTTCATCGAAATTGGACCGAGATTTCTTAAGCTACCTAGCATTGTAAAGTTTCACCGCTTTTTTACATTTGCGATCTTTGGCGAGGTGCCGCGATGACGTCATGCCGCAATTTACATGTCCGATTGCGGGTGATGCAGAGTGTTTGCGTTCATAAAATTTGATTTGTAAACTGGTCTGCACTTATTATTTGATGTGGTTGTGTTTAAATATTATTGTCACATTTTTCTTCGGTAGCGTTGAATTTCCAACTGATGGGCAAAGTCCTCCTCATATCCTTCCAGGCACTCATCTCCTGCACCACCTCGGACCAGTTACTAAATTAATAAGTTGAAATTATTCGCAGCGCTCCACATGACGTCACACGTCAGCGGGATCGCTTCTAGTCGGATCTCTATACGTCTCAGTCATTCTTGTAGACCGTCGTAGAAATATTTTGAGAAAAATGGCCTCCTCTAACTTTTACATGGAAGGTTTCCTGATAATTTTATTGTGAATTAATTTTACACATAACACGTAGATAAAAAAAGCCTCCGCCCCCCTATCAGTGAATCACCATCTATCTATTTATAACTTAGTCATTGAAACCATTCCAGCTACCTAGGTTGGTGAGCAGTGAGATGCTGCAGCATCAGGTTATTATAACTAATGGTATAGAACAGCAATTTTTTTAAGCATATCAGTTGAGTGTAATTGTGCAATTGATCAATTGAGTACAAACAAAACAATAAGTTCTTATTGTCTGTTGAAACCCGCAATGTGACATTTTATTGCGTTTGTAACCATTTTTAACTTACTTAAACTGTTTGGTTTTTCCTCATGCTGTTCTATTATCTATTCAAATTCAAAACTATCGTTATGTGCTAAAAACTCCAATCGGCATTAGCGCATTTTCTTTTCATGATATGGTTTGGCGTCGCGAGCGGTCACCTATCGGCCGTCAACATGTGAAACGACCCCGCATCTGACCGTAAAGGACGTCAAGCTCCTAGTTAGCCTAAACCCAATGCCAACTAAACTAGGCAGTAGTACCTAATTTTAAATACTCATCAACATGTCTTAAGAATTAGTGTTCAATTATCAGGTTTTATAATTAGGACTCCTAGGTGCGTGGCTACCCATCTCAACATTTTCGCGATAATTATCTCCATCGATAAATAATTATCTGATTAAATAACGTGGAATCTATGATTAGCACAGCTTTCACTTATCACTTACCTAGGTATGTATAATAAACATCAATCAGACATTCGCTTATTATTTTAAAACAAATGTATTCGCCAGGGCGCTTATAGCTTTTAGCTAACTAATTCTAAAATAAATAATCAGTAATAATACAAAAAAATACGTCACAATAGGTACTTTTTTCTGTTCAACTTAATAAAGTGTTGTAAATAAAGTAAGTATTTACGATAAATAATCGAATTAGAGCTACGAAAATAATTAAAACTAAATATTTACAAAAAAAAAGGAGTAATTTATATGAGGCCCCATTAAAATAGATAGACAAACTTTTAGGAATCATTCAGACAACCAAAATAAGGACAATGGTAAAAAAAAATAAGAAAAACGCATTAGATCATCATCATCATCATTTCAGCCGAGAGATACTTACAAGAAAAATCAGCTAACGAAAATACACTAAAAAATGTGGGTTACCCAATGCATAAATACATCCATTTAATTTAAGTAATCCAGTAATTTCAGTGGTTTTTTTGCTTGGATATCTTTGGTTAGACGTTCTGAACGCTGTGTTAAAACTTGTCCATTTAATTTAATGGGACCTTATATAAAATTAAAAAAAATCATTTTTTTATCTATTTTGTTAAAACTTGTAGCTAAGTAGACGGAGGTATAACAAGGCTCTATTGAGAGAGTTTCGCAACGAGCTGCGTATTTACAAGAGACAGAATAGGGTGAGATAGTGCCAAGGCGACGTTGCGTAATCTCTCCTCGGCACCGCTGATAACGGACGCTTATTAACTATTTATTGGAACTTTTTGAATGAGACGAAAATCATCAGTTACTATAATGAGGTCGTGTTCTTAAATCTCTCAGAAATTTAAAGTGTGATCACTATCAACAAATAGGTTTGTTACCAGACAACTTCACTCTCGAAGCTGAACATATGCTTAAAGATGTTTGTTATATCCTGAAGACTGCACCAGTACCGTCTCATTGAGCCCTTGGCCTAACGACCCTAAACGAAGGTCAATATCATTAAGCAATACTTCAAACAAATTATCGATAAATTAACAGCATCCTTATCTCCCACTCTTAACTGGAGATATCACTCTGCACAGAGAAACCGGAAAATAATCTTAGTTTTAGAGAAAATCCATGCGATGCTAAATGGTCAAGAGCTCAGCAGAGTATGGAAGCGCGGAGTGGTCATACTGTTTTAAGATACGTTGCCCTACACTAGTTATTTCTCCTGTATCGTGAGTGCGTTCACAAACATTTAAACACATATACAAAAACATCCAGACCCGGAACAACCATCAGTCTACAGGCCATACAAATATTTGTTCCGTTCGGAAAACTAACACACGACACGTAACGCAGCAGCCAATCGCTCAGCCACTGTGCCAGATGAGCTTTATGGTGTCCAGTCACCAAACCGAAAGAAGGTAATCGAGTCTTTTCAGCTTTTTCTGACCGGCGTGAGCCCCTTTAGCATCGATAAATGTGATCCTCCTATCCTAAGATGGTTCTTTCAAGTCGTGGAACTGGGGCCCCGGGCCGCAGTTGCTTACCGCTGCAGGTCAGGCAGGGTTCGTGACACAGGGCCTGTGGTTGCTCAGAAGGTAGGAAGAGCAGTTACCTGTCTGTTCTGTGCTGTAGAGAGCGCGGCGGCAGCACTGTGCGGCAAAACCGCTGCGGACCAGTCGTGACGTTACTCGGAACACGCTGCACACCACCATTATTTCACTAGTTTCCTGAAAACACAACCATATAATGAATGAATCATTTGCCTGTGCAAGACATCCATACATGCGTAATCATGTCCCTCTGACAGAGAGCAGGCCTGCGTCCCCGCAGTGGGAACATGAGGGCTGTATGCTGATAGATACTGTGCAAAACAGAGGTAAAGCAAGGTTTTAAATAATATTGAAAAAGAAAGAAACATAACTGGTACTCGAGTTTCTGAAGATCAAACAAATTGGAAAATATCAAATAAGGCGGTAGAAAAAGGACTAAAAAAATCAATCCATTTTTGAAAAAAATAAACCTTAATTCAATTCGTATAGATAATGTAATAGTAAGCTTACCTAAGTCGGCGTGGAGGGGAGACGTGAAGCGTACGCGCAGGTCGGCACGTGGTGCGGCAGTGCGGAGCGGCGCGCGCATCCCACCGATATGGTCAACTGCACCACACTACAGATCACGTAGAAGTTCCACTGCTCACTCTGAACACGTGGCGATGAATTAAGAAAGACAAAGTCTAACGTGCACGGCCTCAACAGACTCGGTTTGCGTCTTATTTCCTTCGCATGAGTACGGCAGTAACTTGTGGCGTGCTCTTTTTGTTCCATTCTCTCAAGCAAATTCATTCATTTGTTTTCTTCTAACTTAACGACTTTAGTTTAATTCCTCCACAGTCGCTTTTGTAAGACACGTGTCGCTTGATGTAGCTCGGTACCAAGCGCTAAGCAGTAAGACACGTGTCGCTTGATGTAGCTCGGTACCAAGCGCTAAGCAGTAAGACACGTGTCGCTTGATGTAGCTCGGTACCAAGCGCTAAGCAGTAAGACACGTGTCGCTTGATGTAGCTCGGTACCAAGCGCTAAGCAGTAAGACACGTGTCGCTTGATGTAGCTCGGTACCAAGCGCTAAGCAGTAAGACACGTGTCGCTTGATGTAGCTCGCGCGCTCGGTACCAAGCGCTAAGCAGTAAGACACGTGTCGCTTGATGTAGCTCGCGCGCTCGGTACCAAGCGCTAAGCAGTAAGACACGTGTCGCTTGATGTAGCTCGCGCGCTCGGTACCAAGCGCTAAGCAGTAAGACACGTGTCGCTTGATGTAGCTCGCGCGCTCGGTACCAAGCGCTAAGCAGTAAGACACGTGTCGCTTGATGTAGCTCGCGCGCTCGGTACCAAGCGCTAAGCAGTAAGACACGTGTCGCTTGATGTAGCTCGGTACCAAGCGCTAAGCAGTAAGACACGTGTCGCTTGATGTAGCTCGCGCGCTCGGTACCAAGCGCTAAGCAGTAAGACACGTGTCGCTTGATGTAGCTCGGTACCAAGCGCTAAGCAGTAAGACACGTGTCGCTTGATGTAGCTCGCGCGCTCGGTACCAAGCGCTAAGCAGTAAGATTATAACTCGGAAAACATTAGTAAAGCCTATAACTGTAGCTGTCGGTTAAACAACTTATTTTTTTCACTTTTCAGGGCTTCACATGTGCTTATCCCTTCACAGAGTACTGGCGTGATGCCATGTTATTTATTTTATTTTATTTATTTTATTTTATTTTATTTTTTTGCTGTCATTTTTTGAGGAGTTCTATTGCCTATCTCCGAAGTTCTCCATCAGATCTTCACCAAATTGAAAATGGGCTACTCCGTTAAAGTACTCTTAAAATCTACCCAAATCGCTTCGAGTGTTCCTATAAAATTTGAAGAGTTCTCTCGGTTTCTCCAGGATCCCATCATCAGATCCTGACATGATTAGTATGGGACCACCTGGAAAGTATGCCCTACCAAGCAAAAAAATAACCAAATCCGTTCAGCCATCTTCGAGTAATCGGGGAGCATACATAAAAAAAAGGTTCCGGCAAATTGAGAACCTCCTCCTTGCTGAATTCGGTTAAAAACTGGTACATAACTACTATCAATGTATGAAATTCTCATAGTACGCCTTCTGCGCGTTTCAGTTTGAGTGGTTACAGTGCAACTGCACTCAAAAACGGCGTCATTATCACAGACTGTCATAGCTAAATATCTCCAATTTTGAAATCATTTGGAGAAAGTTTACTTAAACTTCTGGGAAGTGATTAGATTATTGTATACGAAATATGAGTATGATTTATTATTATAATAAATTTGAACACAGATTGTTTGGCTACAAAATTCGCTCGCTATTTGACTCGATCATCGGCAACTCTCATCACCGGTTGGTGATGAGAGTTATAAGGGTGTAGAGTTCACCATTTGGTAGTTGTGCAGTGGAGAAGGAGGCAAACGTCGCGGTGGCACCCCCTCAAGCTACGGCTAGGTGTAAGGCGGAGCGACGATCTCCGCAGGGTGGTTACTGCACAACTACCAAATGGTGATCGGTTAAACGTTTAATTTAACCGATCCGCTTACATCCTCTGGATTACATCACAGGTCCATTGCAATCATGCCAGACTCCACAGTATTTTTCTTTTGTTCTTACCATAAGAAATCTACCAGTAGATGTGGTGGTGTGTGATGAGGTGCGTAGGTAGTTACAGTTAGCCCAGAATCTCAACGTGCATGAGATATGCATATCCCGGTCGCGGTGGCTAGTGACACAGATGTCTTTGACAACGTGTTGTCCGCAGGAGATAAGCGTTATCTATCGGTATGACGACACCCTGCTGGGGGTCGCGCTGCTAATATCGCTGTATGTACGAGATATTACATAGTAGGTATACAATGTCGTCGGCGGCGTAAAAACTCTGACACCAGGTTAATAGGGTTTCCGAGAAAAACTTCAAACATAACATCATTTGGCAGTACATACCCCCGAAAACGTTTGCTATTAGCTATTTGCTGAAAGAAAATCATAACTTTATTTAATTCTAGTGCGTAATTCTCGCCCGGACGTAAACAATTACATGTTGTACTCGTACTTAACAAATAAAATGTGATAACAACTGATACAGTATGATCACTAACCCTGGGACCTTAACTATCAATTATTTATTTATTTATACATAGGTACATATAAAATTCAGTCCTGACTGACTGATTGACTGACTGACCGACTGATATTTCAACGCACAGCCTAAACCGCTGCTCTTAAAGAAGGGTGTACTCTTTGTGAAGAGTAGGTATACACTAAGTAAGGGTTTTTCGAAATCTCAAGGCCAAACTTTTCATTTAGTAAGAGTAGAGTTAAGGGAGAACTGCTTTTCGAACGGCCAGTTATACGTGGCCTGCTGGAGTAAGCTCCTGGAGGAAAAACAAAAAGAGTATTTTACAAAGAAAAACTGCGGTATATAAGGTACTTACTTCGTTGAAAATAATAATTAATTATTAATATTATTCACGTCTGGTTGTCTCTTAGATCAGTTCACATATGCTTAAGGTAAAGTAAAGACCATACAGTTACTCTCATCCCGGAGATTAGTTTAGTTCTAAATCAAATCAAAATATTTTTATTTTTATTTTATTTCTTTCACACAGGCAGGTCCCGTCTCTATAATGGGGCCGGACAGATGGGCGAAGATAGTCACACAGTGGATGCCTGAAGACGGCCGTCGTAACCGAGGCAGGCCCAAAAAGCGCTGGCGTGACGAGCTGGACTCGTTCTTGACGGATTGGTCAGAAAGGGCATATTGCAAACAGGATTGGAAAGCCATGGGGGAAGCCTTTGCCCAGCAGTGGGACAGAACAGGCTGACATTAAAAAAACCCGACTGCGTAAAAACTAATTTTAAAAAATACGTGAAAAAATTAACTTAAATAAAAACTAAAAAGAAAGAAACAAGCCCAGTAGTTTAGAATTCTGTAACAAATCATAAATTCTAATGCAGAACAGAACGACTCACAGTCGGGGGCCCCTTGGGAAGATTTGATTGGTAAAATTTGAATGGGCCCCGACTGTGAGTCGTACTGTTCTGCATTAGAATTTATGATTTGTTACAGAATTCTAAACTACTGGGCTTGTTTCTTTCTTTTTAGTTTTTATTTAAGTTAATTTTTTCACGTATTTTTTAAAATTAGTTTTTACGCAGTCGGGTTTTTTGTTTTTCTTTAAATTATTTTATTTTATTTTATACTTTTTAGTTACGAATAAAAACTTAAATCAATAAGTAAGAAAATTAGCTAAAATGATTGTTTTGTTAAACAACTTTAAATCTTAATATATCCTAAACTGTTATTTAAAATGAAAAATGATAAAGGGAACCTAAAGATGATTTTAAAATACCTATTCAACGACACCCCACTTAACATAGTTCATCGACTTTTTTTTTTTTTCATTTTGACAATATGGCGTCTGGTTGTCGCTGTGGTGAATTTTGATTACTGTCATGTCTTTAGTGACACTCGCAAGGTTAAGACGAATCGATTGACGTAAGAATTATCAAAATCGGCCTACGCATTTGGTCTCTAGAACGCCACATAGAAACAAACATACATACATACATACATACATAGACTGATAAACACATTACCCTCCTTTGCGTCGCGCAGTCGGGTAAAAAGTAGGCTTAGATGGGCACTTATTAAACGTCGAAAAAGGTGCACGGTTCGCGTTGGTCGATTCCACGGAGAAGAACCGGCAAGAAACTCCAACTCTTTTTAAATCATTTAATAATACAATATTATTATGTTCCAGCATTAGTACTTTAGTATGGGGGACAGCGTAGGCCCGACAATAGGTCGTTGCTTACTATACAAAAAGTGTAAAACAAGATAAATATTTAACAAAAGTTAAACAGCATCTGAGAATCTACAAAGCCTAGCGCGCAAGAAGTTCCTTTGTATTGTCCCGGATGCACCGACAGGGCACACCCCCGCGGCTCCTCGCGCTGACCTGTGTATGAGCGGGCGCCGCTACTTCTGCATGTCTAATATTGCGTTTCCGCGTATCGCATAAACAAACAACCCCGCTTACTTCACGATATTAAGGTTCATGTTCACCAAAAAGATGACATCCCGATTACCTAAAAACAGCTGTTTAAAACATATTTTTGTATGGGACAGCGACAGCTGACAGTGACAGCTGTTTTTACATAATCAGACTGTTATCTTTTCGGTGAACATGGACCTAAGAGTGTCCTATATAAACGAGTTCTTGAATAACCAAAAATTACGTCTTATCATCATTCCAGAGCAATCAAATGACGCACAACATGGCGAATTTGGAGTCTGTCATCCTAATAGACATATCTATGGAACAGACATAGACCCGATGAGACGGCGAAGTGCAGTTCTGCGCGCGCCTCTGTTGAAGAACCACGGTCCGCATAGTCATGTGAGTCAAAACCTGCGGCCTGGGGAGCGTGATGAACTGCTCCAGTACTCCAGCACCCCGGCCCAAGTTAGTACGAACATCACCGTCTGGTTGTAGCCAGTAGGAGCCGCCTGACACACTTTTTTTCCCACCCCAGGGCGAGGAAATCCATAAGGATTTCCACTGTCAAAAATGGGGGAGGCGGATCGATCTACAATAAAACAACGAGTAAAACTTAACTTAAACCATTTATTTGAACTATGACGATTTATTGTATCCTGAAGCGTAACAAGGCGAGCCAGAGTTCTCGAATATACAGTTTATACACGTAAACGTTCGTACAGGTACTTTGTGGATTCGTTTATGTTATACTAGCTGACACGCGCAGCTTCGTCTGCGTCACATGCGAAAAAAAAGACAAAATGCAATATCGCTCACCCCCGTAACTTATTAGCGTGATAATATATATCCTATGTCCTTTCCCACGTTGAAATATATGTCCGTGCCAAACTTCATTACGATCCGATCAACCGTTTAGTCGTGAAACGGTTATAGACAGACAAACAAACAGAGTTACTTTCACATTTATAATATTATAAATAAAAAAAATAAAAGTATGGAAGTATGGATATTTGTGTAGAACATTAACTACTGTAATCACATGAATAGGTAGCGTCTGCCGAGTGTCTACCATGTGAGAAAACGTCGTGAGTTTATGTATAATAATGTATGTACATAAGTACATAAGTAGGTACTCCGTTCCTCAGTGATTGCTGCGCAGTGACAATAAATGCGTATCGGTACGAGTACGTGCGGATATACGTACGCACGAGAATGTGATTCCATGAAAGAAGTAATTTGTGTGTCTAAGAGTAGAAATTATTTTACATGCAAAACAGTCAATGAAACAGACTAAACGTTAATTCGCAAATAAGTAAGTAGAAGACGTGCATCTTTCACAAATTCCTTAACATCTATGGCATAAGTATGGCTTATCCTAAAAAATACATTCATCTAACAGACAAACGGTGAGATGAAAACCTATATCTATCAACATGGTTATTTATTAAAATCTGTTTTCGTTCTATTTAACTCGAGTTAGAGATTCCAATATTATTTTAACTAAAGATACACTTTTGGTCGGATCACACAAGTTCATCGGTGACCATCACATAGGTACTCTATAAAATATGGCCAAATGGTGCAGGGATTTGACACAGTCACATAAACTGAGGCAACTCCTGGGCCAGCATTCATGAATCACATATCTGGTGTGTTCAAGGTGTCGATTATATGATATTGTTTCACATGACCCATCAATTGTTGCCATTAATCCCGCACTCTGTAACGTATGATTTTAACGTCGGTTGATATAAAACAGCTGATCATAGTTTCGACCGTGTAGGAACTTTTGGATGAATCTGCATGCAAGACTTTATAGGCCGGGGGGGGCAGAATCAAATGCTGAACTAAAGGTAACAGTTTGCGCATCGGTTTTCCTTACAAAATGTATTATTATATAGATATTCAAGGTCCACATTCAGACAGCTCGTGAATACGGGCCCCAGAGCAAAGCAATGATTGTGTTTTATTTCAAGTAGCAGGGTACGGCCATGGAGGTGCTGAAGACAGCGCCGATGGCGCTGATGGAGGCGGCGACGCCGCCCACGACACCCAGCGCTACCACCTCGTAGCAGACCATCTTCATCCAGCCGGGAGTCTCGCTGAGAACAACACAAATTTTGGTTAAGAAGATTGGAAATGTTTCACAGCTAATTCGGAGTAGGACTCGTCATGGACCATAAGCCTTTTTCAACGTGTTGGTTTGTTACTTCGGATCAGAAGCGGTACGACATCAAACTGCGGTTAGTGGTCGCAAGCGGTATTTTCATTGATGCTCCGCTCCTATTGGTGATGTTAGCCTTCCTTGATGAACGGGCTGTCCAACACTAAAATATGTTTTTAACTCGAACCACCATTTCCTGAAATTAGCGCGTTCAACCAAACAAACAAACTCTTCAGCTTTATAATAATAGTGTAGATTCAAGTAGGTAACAATTTAATTTCTCGAAAATCTTTGCATTATTCGCTAATATATTCTACTTATGGTTTTCCAAATAAGGGCTTCCCTCGAAAGCTTGCCCATGCTGGCTCACTGGAGACGGCTGCACACATAGGTGTAAGTCGTTTCTACTTTGTATAAAGTGTGTTTCTTATTTTTACTTTTTTTTACTAAAATTAGGTTAATACATAAATGGATTGTATTTGATCTGAAATAAAATTTATATTATTATCATTTACGTTTGCTTCCTTAGAGACTTGATGACAGTCATACTCCAGCTAGGTCGAAAGTTCTCATAAAGGTGCATGCAATAAGCCGGGACACGATATAGCTGCTGTAAACCGTTGAAGACTTCTTGCAACTACCTTTTGTCCCCATCGTTGGACCGTCAATGACAGTCATACTCCTGCCAGGTCTAAAGTTCTCATCGGAGTGCATTAAATGAGCTGAAACACGATAAAGCTGTTGTAAACTCTTGCGGATCTGTTGCAAGGCCAACTGCCTTTCATCTTCATTGACATACCTTTGGTGACAATTTTGAAACCAAAATGTTTTAATCTAACATTTCAAATTTCTAACTCTACGTCCCATGAGGCCGTGTCTTAAAAGTGCATAACCTCGAAAGCTTTTAAACCTTTAAATATAATATGATGACTTTCGAGACATTCCAATTTTACGTTGTCTCTTACAAACTTTGCCCCTCTTTTTTACCCCGTTAGGGGTTCAATCTTAGGGCACGCAACGATAGTGGCGGTAAGTCCCCTCTTTGAGGAGTGGCTTGAGAGGCGCCACGGCGCCCTCACCTTCCGCCTGACGCAGGTCCTTACCGGACACGGATGTTTCGGGAGGTACCTGCACCGAATCGGGCGGGAGGAAACGCCCGGGTGTTTCCACTGTGAGGATCCACCGGAGGACACGGTGGAGCACACGGTGGAAGTCTGCCCTGCGTGGGCGGAGCAACGCCGTGTCCTCGTAGCGGCGATCGGCGGCGGCGACCTCTCGCGTCCGGCCCTGGTTCAATCCATGGTCCGGAGCGAGACGGAACGGGAAGCCGTCACCTCCTTCTGCGAAGCAGTCATGCTGGCGAAGGAGTTGGCGGAACAAGAGAGGGAGAGAGCCTCTATTCCTGGCCGCCGCGGGAGACGCACCGGGCGTCGGGGGCCACGTGGTGGCTACCGGCCACCGTAGATGCGAGCCTGTGGACGGCTAGCTATGGGCTAGCTAGCCGTCCGTCCGTCTAATGACGACAGGCAGTGTCGACGGCGCGTACGTGTTCCACGCGCGCCTCAAAGAGATGTCAGCATAAGGGGAGGGGCACGCAAGGGCCGAAGCCTGCCGGGGGTTGCGGGCCTATTCGAAAGAGATACCGCGGCCCGGAACATAAAGGGCGAGGAAGGAACATGGATGGGTTTTAGTCAGTAAGAGTCTGACACTCCCTCCCGCTCCGCCCAGAGTGGGAGAAGTCATTTGATGATTTCCCATACTAAAAAAAAAAAAAAAAAAAAGGGGTTCAATCTTGGAAAATTCTTCTATACCGGATGCCTACATCATATGAAGAACACACGCTACTAGTTTCAGGTCTCTACGATCAGCGGTTTAGGCTCTGCGATGATCCATGAAAAGCTAAATCGTCAGTCATTAAATCGCTATTTTGTGCGTATTCAATATTCACCTCAAATTCCAAGAAAAAAATCAAATTTCAAGAAAACTGAGAAATTACTTTTATGTGTATTAGATTTGAAGTATATGTAGCAACTTTTAAAGGTTTACACTTCATTGGATTTTATTCTATAGGTCATCATCATCGGCCTATTAATGTTCCCACTGCTGGGACAGGCCTCCTCTCTATGAGAGGGAATAGGCTATATAATCCACCACGCGGGCCCAGTGCGGATTGGTAGATGTCACATGTCTTCGAATTTATGGTTCTAGGACATGCCGGTTTCCTCACGATGTTTTCCTTCACCGTTTCTTTTTTATTTCATTCTATAGGTGTATGAAGTTTATTAATTTTAAACACAAAACCCTCTTTTTTACGTCTCTGGATGATTTTTTAAAAAAATGCTGAAATAGGTATTTCTTTATACTCTGAGTTTCATGATTCTAGAACAATCTAAAAATTTTTTTTCATACAAACTTTACCCCCCCTTTTCACCCCCTTTTTCCAAAATTTTCCATAATTTCTATAGCCTAAATGTTATTCTAAGTTTATTCAAATACATTAGTGAAGTTTTTATCAAAATCCGTCCAGCAGTTTTTACGTGATGCGCGGTCAAACAAACAAACAAACAAAAATTTTAAAAATGGTTTTAATATGTTCAGTCACTTATTTTAAGTCACCCTGGTCGATTTTTTTTTTAATCTTCAATGTACAGATTTTTTGGTCTCAACGATTTTATGTATAGAAGATAGATGAATCCCTATTTCCCTTGGTCACGGCATCACACGTGAACGGCTGGACCGATTTCACTAATTCTTTTTTTGTTGTGTTTGTTGTTATTGTCAGGTGGAGGTTCTTATGAAAAAATGTAGTAGGTAGGTAGTTGTAGGTAGGTATAGGTAGTAGTAGGTAGGTAATAGTAGGTAGGCAGTAGTAGGTAGGTAGTAGTAGGTAGGTAGTAGTAGGTAGGTAGTAGTAGGTATTATAGGTAGTAGTAGGTAGTAGTAGGTAGGTAGTAGTAGGTAGTAGTAGGTAGGTAGTAGTAGGTATTATAGGTAGTAGTAGGTAATAGTAGGTAGGTAGTAGTAGGTATTTAGGAAGTAGGTGACAGGACAACGTCTGTCGAATCCGCTAGTTGTTAATAAAATAAACTATCATATAAAATATGGTTAAGAATTTACTCGCTGAAGCTCGGTAGTAATAGTAGTTCGCTCACAACACTGTGTATTCTTTTGGCATTATCAAGTATAAGTTATGTGAAAGTAAGGTCATAGTGTATTCGCATTGTCCTGTAGAACATGGGATGATTGGGTAACTTCACACTAGAACTGGTTCATCTGATCATACATCCAATAGTACAGGAGTCATCGAGGGGTATTTAAAGTAAAGTAAACTTGTATTAAATTCCCTTTATATCTTTTGCCCTTCAATATCTCTATAACTAGAAAGTTCTCTGGGTATGGTCCAATGTGGGAAAATGATTGCAATCATGAGAAGAACAACTGCCTTGTGGACAGTCGAGGGGATTGAATCTACTTAGTAGTGCACCTAGCATTGCGCGTTTATACCTACTATTGGTTTCCTCTCTACTCCAGACACAACTCTCAAAAGTTCTTTACTGAATAGAGGTGTACACTGTACATCTAATGTAACGAGTGTATGTATTTATGTAGAAGATACTCACATGGGTGACTGACCCTCCGGAACGGGCTGGTTGATGAGCTTCAGGTAGCAGACGGAGGGCAGGATGTAGGTGAGCAGTGCAATGGTGGTGGCGCCGATGAGCGCGAGCAGCGTGTAGAACCGCGGGATGCTCTCGCCGATGAACAGGATTCCCAGCATGATGGACACGCGCACTATCATGCGCCAGCCCGTGGAGTCTGCGACCAAGAACGATAGATAAACACCGAGGAACTACTGACACTCAATCCGTTTCTTCAGGTTGACAGAATAACTTTGATCTAAGTAGGTAAGTACCTTGTGACGAATCGACTACCTTCAGCGATAATATCGCATGCGTTATTGCGATATCTGTTTTTAGTACATTAAGTATTAGGACGGTAACGAAGCTACATTCTGCCGCGATAACAATGCCGCAAAAGAAGTACGATGTTGCGTTTCTGCGTCCTGCGATATTGCGATAAGTGGGAGAGCCTACACTGTTAGAAAAATACATCAATTTACTCATGTGGAGACCGAGTGGAAATTGTATTTTAGATACTTTCATAGTGTCTTATTGTATTTAACGGGCATCGAGTTTATTGTTATTCTGTAAAAGAAAGCCATAAATAACATCCGTAAGCGCGATTCTTTAGAAGGAACTATTTAAAGATATTAACGTTATGGCGGTACCTTTTCAATCAAGATCTGCCTAGCCTTTTTCCAACTATGTTGGAGTCATCTTCCTGTCGAACTGGATGCAGCTGAATACCAGTATTTAACATGGGGCGACTGCCTATCTGACCTCCAATATATCAAGAGCCTTTTAAAACATCAAGTGCATAAGAAAACATCTGCATCTTTTAGTAAAAGAGTGAGAGAAACAAATGTTAGTTTAGAACTAGGGAACAATTTTATTAGTGTAACTTGATTTCAGACTAGACTCGTTAATCGATTTAGATATAATAGTATTTCGTAGACTCATCTCTCATTGTGTTGGTGTTCAAATGGTATATTAAAATCCACATAATATTCTGAAGCAAATGATAAGAAATTTAAAACATGCATAAATCGCACAGTTTGCTAGGCAAGCTACTCGTAGCATATTGGTTGGACGATTACATTCTCGACAATAGTGGTTGACTCAATGCTGTTCCTGCTCTCCATGAGCATAAGGACGCAACAATTTAGGCATTTGAAAGTTTGTTTTGAACTGTTGAGGATTGTAAAATGATCTATTTCCAACTGCATATAACAACATACACCCGACCCGTATCAACCCCGCCGGGTGACGGATTTTCATATTAACCTTTAACCCTTATTTCACTGCTTAGAGGTTGACTCCCTTCCACTGCTCTGATCTCGCGGAGGACACGGTCTCACACACGGTGGAGGTTTGCCCCGCGTGGGCGGAGCAACGCCGTGTCCTCGTAGCGGCGATCGGCGGCGGCGACCTCTCGCGTCCGGCCCTGGTTCAATCCATGGTCCGGAGCGAGACGGAATGGGAAGCCGTCACCTCCTTCTTCTTAAGCAGTCATGCTAGCGAAGGAGGTGGCGGAACGCGAGAGGGAGAGCGCCTCTCGCCCCAGCCACCGCGGGAGACGCACCGGGCGTCGGGGGCCCGGAGTTCAATTTATCTTATATTTACGAGTATTTAATTATTTGTAATTATATGGTTTTTTACCTACAATAAAACACAATTTATCATATGCTTAAATTTTCAATTAAGTAGCTTTTTTAATTAAGTATTAAGTAGCCATTTACTAGGTTTCCTTCGAATAGACTTGATTTGCAGTTGTGATGTGACATTACTTTGGTCCCATCATGTTATTATCCACCCTACTACCATCTTTGCTTTGTAATGGGCAACTACAGCTCTTTCAAAGTTATTAAGCCTTTGAACTGTAGCTCCATCGCTTTTTTTGTTTTTGAGTGAAACCTACTTTGCTGGATTGTCAAAGTGCCTTTATATGATTTAATCTTAATAAATGTTACGAATTTGAGTTGGAGTAAAAATCGCTAAACATAAAGCATTTCCAACAAGTGGAAATTTCACAAAATTAAGAAAACCTTTCAGTGTTTAAAGTGTCTCGGAGCATGTTGTTGTGTGAACTCACCTCTAGGCACACTGTATAGCTCCTCTACCTCCTGGCAGACTGGGTTGATGATGATGATGAAGGCGGAGAGCAGGTGAATGGCCATGAGTACGTTGGCCGCCATGGTGAGCGGAGTGGCAGACATAGACAATGCCACGTTGGGCAGAACGCGCTCGCCATACACCGCGTAGCCGCCGATGGCAATCAGCAGGTACAGGATCAGCACAGCTGGAGATGGTATCAAAGCAGAAGCAGAAGTAAGCAGCAGAAAAGAAACATAAGTTATAAGTATTTTTGCAGCCTCTATTTTATTGGTTTAGGTTTAAAGATATTTATTCTCAAAAAAGGCACAAAGTCACTTCCATGAGTACAATGCTTAAGGCAACTACAAGAGCTAAACATGAGTTTAGAGTAAACAAAACCAGAAAAATATAATAGGATATTCTTCAAGATATACTACGAGTAGTATGATAGTGTTTTGAAAAGAGTAATTTTCCTTCATGAAAAAATTTTTTAACGAGTAATAACCGTACTAAAATACATGCGAGCATTCTGATTTATTGCCAAATAATTCAACAAGCAACATAATAGCATGACAGTGTTTTATTTTTTTAGTCCAATCCATAGATTTTTTGTAAATCGATCTAAACCACTAATTTCACACTATTCGGCCCGCAGTGACTGACGTAACAACTTTATTTCAACAATATTTCAGACGAAGTTTGAACCACCACAAATATGTCATGTATGCCATATTTGTGGTAAGCCGTCGCCGTCCGTCGCCGTCGTCGAAGTACGTCGCCTTAAGATAAATTATAATTAAAGTTCGTCACAGGCGTCACAGTAGCAATTTTGATATTAGATTTTATAACACCAAGGGTTCAGTAAAACGGATTGTAGACTGACTGCGGCAGATATTTCAGAGCATTATCTGTCAGATTCCGGTGTCCGGAGTCCGGTCTGCAATCCGATCCTTCGATGACGACGTTTTTTTAACAAGTTCCTAAGTTGACGTTTGAAGTTTGTCAATAAAAACTTACCGAAAAATCCATGTTGCAGACTCTTCCCGAACTTGGACTTGTCTGCCATATCATTCTGGATGGTGGGGAAGGTGGAGGCGCCACCGAAGGCGAACATGATGGTGCCAGTGGCCAAGAAGAAGTCCATGAAGCCGTGGATGCCGTAGCGGTACGTAAACGGCGTGGCCTCATTCATCATCTCGATGAAGTACAGGATACAGGCGACGAGAGACGAGCCGAATGCCAGGAGACCCATCAGACTACAAGTTTCAATGTAACATTAAACTGATGCCATAACAGGTTGTCATAATAATCAGGATGAGTACAACAAGGTGCCAACTAATTTTTTTAATTTGCAGAAACTTCATGAGGCAATCTGATAAATCATTGTTTAAATAATTTTACTGCAGTAGTAAGTTGATAACTTTTAGAAGGTTCAAGTGACGTCGATCCGTGCAGGCTGCCTTGCCCTGGTCATTCTCATGTAAAATATAGTCTGTTAGAAACCTCATCATCATACCATTTTTCACTAGTCTGTGTCTGTGCCGGTTTCATCAAAACCTTCTGAGGGCTTAATAATACTTACTGGAAATCTTTGGGTGTTCCGAGGAACAGCAACGGTGTCATGGCGCCGACGACGATGAGGTACCATGTGCAGATGGTGAGAGTCGGCACGAGGGACAGGAGAACTGCCTCGATGATCTGCGCAGCCAACAGGAGGTACACCACGGACGCACCAAACAGAGTCACGATCATCGCCATGGATACCACCACACTGGGGATAGCAAACATATCTTTATTTATTTAAACTTCATGTACAAGAGTGGTACATAGGCGGACTTAATGCCACAAGACATTCTCTACCAGTCAACCTTTCGGTCAAATAGGACAGTATTGTGCGTGATGGAGTGCAATAAAACTAAAAATACCATTTTTAAGCATAAAATTAAAACAAATAAATGGGTATACATATATTAATATATATATATATATGCATATAAAATAAACTAATATATACATATTTAAAAAAAACATACAAATAGACCGAAAAACGAGAAACCTTATAATAATTATTATGATTCTAGTATAGACCGAGAAGAAAATAATTTAGTCCGAATTTAAATAGAACTTCCGAACTGCTCGTTTGAAAGCCAATTTCCTTTCAGTTTTTTTAATGGCAAGGGGTAGCGCGTTCCAGAGCTTTATAGTGGAGACAGCATATGAAGAGGACATAAAACCGGTGAGAGGGAATTTGAAGAATTTGGTTTTTGGAAGCTCGAAGGCTGCGACTGTGAGAACGGCCCAACAACTTGAAGTAAGATTTTAGGTACTCGGGAGCACATGGATCATTCACTATCGTGAAAAGCATGCAGAGAGATCCGAGGGACCTCCTGAGCCTGATAGGCAGCCATTTAAGTTGAGAGCGGTGCGAAGAGATGTGATCGTATTTACGAAAGCCAAAAATGAACCGAATGCAATTGTTCAGAAGACGATCCAATTTGTTAAGAAGCTCTTGGGTTAAATCAGAGTAACAAACATCAGCATAGTCGATAATCGGAAGCACAAATGACTGGACCAAAGTGATTTTAATGCTAGATGGGAGAAAATGTTTAAATCTATAGAGAGACCGCAGCGAGTAAGTGACTTTCTGGCTAACCTGAGCAACCTGCTTATTCCAACTAAAAGTATCGTCAATGTACAGGCCCAAGTCTTTTACGTGAGGTGAGAGAGATATTACGGAGTTGTCGAACATAAGCGGCACTAGCCGGCCAGTGTCCAAATTTCTCAGGTAGTACGAGCTGCCAATGAGGATGGCCTGGCACTTCCCGACGTTGACAGCAACCCAAAATTTTCCAGACCATTCTCCGATGGTTCGGAGATCAGCATTAAGTGACGAGTTGCAATTATCAAGGTTGGCAATATCCGATTGAGCGTAAAGTTGCAGGTCATCAGCATACAGATAGTAAGAGCACTTGAGGATATAGTAGTAATAGAATTATAAATAACGAAAATAAGAGAGGAGAGAGAATACCGCCTTGTGGCACACCAGTTAGTCCTAATATCTTCAGTAACCTTACGCAAGGCTGTGGCTGTGCTGTGACCAGGCTGAAAACCAGATTGGAATTCGGACAACGAGCTGTTCTTAAGAACGTGGGAAGTTATTTGTCTTTAAGAGCCGCTGCTTCAAGCATCTTGGAAAGGAAAGGAAGAATAGAGATAGGTCTGAAGTGATTTAATAATAATAATAATAATTTCAGTTTATTTCAGGTATTAACCCATAGCAATTACAATAATACACAATAAAATCAACACAACACAAAAATCTTCATAAAAAACAAAAACAAAATTAAATCAAAAACAAACAAACAATTTGGCAAACTAGGATTGGGATTCTTTGGAAGAGGGATAATATAGGCTTTACGCCACAAATCAGGAAACACACCAGTGAAATGGGAAAAAATTATGATATGAGTAACAGAATTAAGTTATCAATCATAATTTAAGATAACATAGCTTTGCTGATCCCATCACAGCCCACAGCCTTAGACTTAAAAAAAAAATATATATTTCTTAACCAAAACAGAACAAAAGTTGATGATTGGAGCCTCCTTTTATGCAAAGAAAAAGCCTGTATTAGGAGACTCCGCTCCTTCATAGCTAGATAATTTTGCAATAGAACAGAATACAGGTACATTTAATTACATTTTTACATTATTCACTTGATTGTGTACCCGCCGGGGATGGGCGGGTTTGTGTGTGTTTTGTGCGTGTGTGTGCATGTGTGTGTAGGTGAGTGTGTGTCTAGATAGAAATGGGTGAATTAAACAATGTGTTGTAGGAGTGCCTCAGTCTCATCGTACGTAAATGGTACGTAGACTTAATTGAATATAAAAAAAAATTAAGACCTTAACGTTGGTCACGGGAGAGAAAGAGAAAGAGTCAGGAGGTAACAATGGAAGTAATGTCATGAATAGTTTGGTTCCTAAAATCAACTGAAAGCGAAGCTGATGTTGAGAAATGTTTATTGAGAACGTTTAAGGACAGACTAGAAGGTAAAATACTAGAGGAGGACAGTAGGTATACGAGTATATATATTGGGGCTCCCCAATTTATACCTGCTATCATTGACTAATCGATGTCTTTTCATCCACTACGGTTTTTAAACTGATGAGCGAATGTTGTTGGGTATTGGTCTACAATACAGTTCTAGTTTGAATATTCTGAATTCAATAGAGTAACGGTTTTAGACTCGCGTCGATCGCATTCTGCAAAAAGTACTACCGCACACATCGGATGAACTAAAAACATCAAATCCCACATCAATCTACTCCAAATTCGCTCATCAGTTTAAAAACCGTAGTGGATAAAAAGACATCGATTAGTCAATGATAATAGGTATAAATTGGGGAGTTCTGGATCATGCGCTCGAGCTCGGTTTACTGAGGACTTTGTTATGCCAAGTGATTTTAGAAACATCCAAATATCAGCCGGTGATGAATTGAGGACATTTTCACAAATGTAACAGCGTTTAGATGCTCTTACCATTTGATTGCACCGGTTTCTAGCTAACTTGTACAGGCTCCAGTTCTCCTCACTGCGATCCCGTCTATATCTTCTAAAAGCCCTGTCACGCCGTTTCATAGCCATCATAACTCCATTACTGTGTTCACAATACCGCAGGACCAAGGATTCCCAGACCTTTGACATACAAAGGGTGTAAAAAACCTCTTAACGAAGCTGAAAGGCACTTGTTCTCCCCGTCATTGTGATAACTTTTTTTGTTCTAGACCATACCTTCTATTTAGGGAGACATTATAGGGGCCAGCAATATTTTTGCGTAAAGTTACTTAGTTTGATGTACAGAATGCTTAGTTGACGGCTTCGCGATGAGGTTGTTTACATCCTGTATGTACGAGATGCCGAAGCCAACTAACAAGAACCCATCAGGCACATTGCAGATAGTAGTTAATCATCCATGTAAGGATTCTGTTAGTTTAGAAAGTTGAATTTAAGATGCAATAAAAAGCCATCTTGTTTTATATTGTCAGTGGGTGGGAGTAGGAATACGAGTAGAGCGAACTCTTTTGTTTTTGTGTGCGTCTTTCGAAGAGTTATCGTGAATGTTTTGTTGAACGAAATCCCCAAACCAGCTAGTGCTACCTGCTATAGATCAAGCGCCTCACCTCCAGCCCTTGCCAAGCGCCTGTTCCACAATGATGGCGTAAGGGTTTCTCTTGCGGGTCCTCATCTCAGGGTCACGCGCCTCCAGAATGGACCAGCAGTCGCCCAGTCGCTTGCCGCTGAATGCAGCCACCAAACATATTAGGACGATCAGCGGTACTCCCGCCCACCCTGAGAACATTTACAATAAAATTGTTAGTTGGTTGTGAAAAATGGTTCGGATGAAAATTATCTTGTAGAATTAAGTGCAAACTGAACGCAATCAGCTCATATAAACCGCGTTCAAGACCTGGCACTTTTCAGTGTCAATGTTACTACGTAACAAAGTTAACACGGTTTAGGCTTACTGATCGCGTTCAGTTTCAATATTGAGATTGACCCTAAACGCTGGATCGCTGAAGCTTTATTAGGTTGAGCTCAGGCTAAGATTCTAGAAGTTTGTGTTTTTAACACATCATTCGCTTCTGGGCACATCATAATTTTACGAGTCAAAATACAATCAGTACAAAAAAAAAATAGAAAAAATACCATCTAGCAATGCTACATGTATAAAACAGTAGATACTTATATAAATAGGTATACCCACACCCACATCATGAGTAGCTTTAATTTTTCTTATTGCAACATAGTTTTAAAATCCGTAGCACATTGACCTAATGTTACACACGTTCCTCCTAATGGTACTATGTTGCTGTACAAGGTCAGATAACAAACGAAAAAAAAACAAAATGGTCGAACGATGGAAAAATGCACAAAAAGTTGTGTGACCAGTTTGTTAATTGGGCTAGTTTGTTACTGGGCAGTGGCCGCTGGGCTCCGAGTTCTGTGGCTAACGCGCAACTCGCAACGCGACCACAAGGCAAGGTGAAGGCCTGTATCTACGGCCACCACAAACTCTGGTGTCTACTTGAAACACTATATTCTATACCTTGAAGGCCGTCGGCTATATATATGTGTACGGTTTGATATCGTATCATAATTCGTAACAGCCCAGTGAATGTCTCCAAACATTAATGAGTTCATAATTTTATTACACTCGTTAGCATGACAGCCGTGCCTGAGTAGGTAGGTATACGCGAGAGGCACGATAACAAATAATAAAAATGAATATGTATGAATTAAATGAATGTGTAGGTGTGTGTGTGTGTATTGTACAACGGACTGGTGTCCGCAACTCCACGTCAAAGCGCGTATTTTGCGTATGAGCTATAAATCTACCACGTGGGCCCAGTGCGGGCAATAAATGTCACATGTCTTTGATTTTTTTGGTTCTAGGACATGCCGGTTCCCTCACGATGTTTTCCTTCACCGCATTTGAAAGCAGTGGTGATGAAATAAATTACACAAAGTAATGCGCCTGCCTGGGTTCGAACCCACGACTTACTGTTCGGTTAAGTCGGGGTCGCCACTACTGGGCCACCGCTGCTCTCTCTTTTTGTGTGGTGTGTGTGTGTGTGTATGTGTTATGATGATGAATTATGAGATATTTTAATGATGGAAAGAAAACTTTGATAGAAGACCGATGTGTTTTATAGCCTCCCAACTGCTTCTTCGGCCTTAATTTGCCTTTTTTAGAAGGAGGTTTTTATTCGTAGATTTTCTTTATATATACGAGTGAGTAAATACGACAAAAGAATTGGCGGCTCGCGAGTATGAACATGGACGACGCGAAAGGAGAACCCATTTGTATGTATGGATCAAAGCTGGTGGCGATAGCGACCCGTAGTGTCTGCCTACCCTTTACGAGTAGGTAAAAGCGTGGGTTCATGTACCTACATGATATAAAGGGTTTAAAAAAACCTCTTAACACTAAATAACTTCCACACCATACCTGGGAACCTTCTAGTTACGGAGATATTGGGGATCAAAGTTCCAACTTCTTGCCAAGTTTTTTTTTATGAAGTACAAGTTTTTATTCAAATATTTATTTAAACAACTCCACGACCCACGTACTATTCAATCCATCCATCACAACAATGTTTTGATTGCGTTACATTGAGTTCTACCACAAAACATGAATTTTCACCCAAAAAAAAAGTTCCCGTAAGTTTCCCAGCAATATTTTTTGCGTAAAGTTAATTAGTTTGATGTACAGAATGCTTGGTTGACGGCTTCATGATGAGGTTGTTTACATCATGTCTATGTGCGACAAGCCGATCCGCCGATCGAAACATTAATAGTTGCGTGATTTTACTAATGAGTTACAAATAGGTATCAGGAAAATATGAACAGGGCCTTGAACTATTCGCTTATCTCATCTATAAATGATCTTACATTTGCATTGATATAATGCAGTCACAAAGGACCATATTCTAGTATTGTCTCCCCTAATATATTTTAATATAAGAATCTATAAGGTAAGTGGCCAGGGCCATTGTAATTTATCCAAGCAGAGATTCTTTTTCGTGTTCAGCATTCGAAACGCTTCATCTTGTTGGAGCAAAGATTGAATTGTAAATGATGGATGTATATTCGAAAAATATTGTTGGGACTAAGAAAACGTTCCGTTCGATGAGTGTCTTATTTATGCTGAATAAATATTTCTTCTTTCTTCATTTCTATAAACAGCAAAAAAACACCATAACCAGTGAAACACCAAACTTCTGTTTCACACAGTTAAACTAACGAATTCACAACTAACAAGTAAACTCGTTTTGTTTTAGCTATCATTTTAATTCGTTGACTATTTTAATATTATCTTCCAAATCAGAAATAATTGCCAAAAGATATCTGATACTGGCGATCTGTCCATTTAAATATTTCGGGACTGGAGATCTGTATCTATGTATAAGATTTCCTTTGCAAAATATTTGATTCTTCTTTGGATTCATCTAAATATGCTGCTATCTTATCATAATTTATGATCGGTGTTGTTGATATCAGAGAGCGGTCGTTAGCCGGACGCGACTCCTGCGCATCACCATATCGATGTAGTTTGGAACTACGCAGGCGCAGTATCTTCCCACACTCCGTCTTTATTCACTATTTATCCATAACATATCGGACTGTTCAAACTGCTCAATTGTTTTACATATTTGATTGGTATTGTTATTGATTTGTTTAGTGAAATGTAAGGCTAAAACCTGTAGGTAAACAAACTGACGATCAATAGTTCGACTTTACATAAATTAAATCGTAGACACTAGTTTTTGCCCGCAGGTGTTTCTATGTTTAGCTCAGATGAAATGTATCGTTTCATGATAGTAAGAGTGAGTCTGAGTACCCACACCCCAAAAAGTTAAAAACCCCAATTTTTCACAACTTGAGACTTATTTGGACTTCTACTAAAGTGAAGACAGGCGACGGATGTGTCTGAGCAACAGATGTTTCTTTTCAATAAGTCAGGAACTTACAGGAACATAATCACTGTCCTAATGCAAGTCACTGAGGAATTTTAACATGAAGAGGTAGCTCGATAAGACTTGCGTAAATAAGGCACAGCGTCTCCCGCTGAAGTGATAGTGGGCTGGCTATAGTGGTCAAGCCTGTGGAAGTACCGATGGGCGATTGAGATATCGAGTCGTAGAGGCCGCAAGCGCCGTGAGACATGGTGGTCCAGCTAGATGGACCGATGCAAAGGAGGTGGGAGAGCCCTACATCCAGCAGTGGACTGCGTTGCTGGCTGAGTTGATTGATTCGATTGTCATAATAAAAAGATACACAAGCGTTGAGAGCTTGTTTTTAAGATCAGTGTTCCTATTACCCCTGCTAATGTGGCACTCTCTATGTAAATGTTAAGTGTTAAGTATAATTATCATGTATTCTATTCTCTACATTTGATATTTTACTAAATACTGTCTATAATCATAATGTCAAGATACCACCTGGCTAAAGCGTCATTAGTTGCTTGCTATTTTTAATACATTATGCTAATCTATAGTGCTGTATTAATTAGAACTGCTAAGATTGGTATGCAACGAACAGATTTGGTAGGTTGATTTGTTCCGGGTCTGACTGACTGGACTATAGGGTGGATCATGACGAATTTGTCTCATTCATTAAATCCTTAATATTAATCGCTTATAACTGCTTGGCATCTGGATTCTGGATCAAGGGCTTGATTCATAAAGCAGTAGGCACTTCTGAAAACAGCGTGTCGTTAGGAGGTTCCTCTCTCAAGAGCCCTGACCACCGGTAGCTCGGACCTTGTTCCCGTTGCTGGTGGACTATCATTTTTTTTTTAATATTTTAAAGTTTTATTGGAACACGTAAAACGTCATCATCAGCCTAGCCTTTTCCCAACTATGTTGGGGTCGGCTTCCAGTCTAACCGGATGCAGCTGAATACCAGTTTTTTACATGGAGCGACTGCCTATCTGATCTCCACAACCCAGTTAATATTTGGAACACTTAAATAAAAATGTAAATAATGCGTGAATAAAATAAATAATAATTGATGTAATTATAATATTAAAGGCACTCGTATGGTATATTTTAAGTATAGAGAGACAATGGGACATTATATGAAATAGTCCAGATGTAGGTAGGTAAGTAGACAGAGGGTTGAGTACACTCTATTACATATCAAAATTGTTGATTAATTATTTTTCGTTTATTCTAGTACAAAACCAGAAAGCATGAAAAATGCCATGAAATCGTAAAAAAATAATTTACTGCCTCTACATAAAATATTCGTGTTCGAATCCTAAGCCTCGTGCCTCCAAGTGATAAACTTGAATGGAATGCAAGGTGATTCCGAGAACGACAAAATTATGTGAAACTTCCTACAATAAGAATAGAATGAAATCGTTTATTTGCTAGAATGTGAGTTATTCATAACTTAACATTATTTACTCACTAACTAAGGTATATAAAAGAAATAAAAATATACATACCTATCAAAAAGGGTTACAGTCGTCGAAAAACTTAACATGATTCTCTGTACGCCGTCTGGCACTGATATTACAAACAGGGCCTGATTAACCCTTAGGCTAATTAGGCTGCAGCCTAGGGCGCGCGAATCAGGGGGCTTGCAAATCATTGCATCTACCCTCAGGCCCGGGCTGGCCATACGGGCAAATCGGGCAAATGCCCGATGGGCCGGGTGTAGCCGATTGGCGATCGACTTTCTTTTGCTACGAGTATAATAAAAAAAACCTCGAAATACTTACTAAGATTAAAATAACGTCGTCTACCGTCAAGCCGAGTAACTAATTTAATTTACTTTTGGACTCTATCTGTAGCAATGGTAATTGCAAAAAACGTTGGAAAATTTGAATTTCGCGGGAGACTCTGGAGCATCAACCTTAAATGCCGGCGAGAAATATCTCTCAGCCTAAAAATGATCGTACTACCACTAGAAACTTACACATTCTCTTTAAACCAACGGACGCGGTTTGTACTTTAAACACTGTGAACAACTTTTATCTAGCTAGCTGAAATAAATTAGGAGCCCCAAGGCCTTAATAGGCAATTTTGGCATGCATACACAAAGTTGCATAAAAAAGAGCATGTGCACATTTTGATCTCAAATTACATAATTACTATTAACTTCTGAATTTAAACGAGGCACCGTGTCAAAATATTCGAGCTCGCTTTGCTCGCTCTTGCAACCTACTCTATCTTGGATCTTTATTATTGTCTATTATAAGCCAACCAAGCCACTCCAATAGGTCGAAACAATTCAAGCCTGTCCAAGGAAAGGTGTCAATTTTTTTCCAGCCCGCTTTGATTTTCAGGCTACTTCGTTTTGAATCTTGGCTTTATCTGCTCGTCAACTAAATAACTCTTGTATAAAGGGTCGAAACAATTCTAACCTGTCCAAACAGGGTGTTTAAATTTTCGAGCTCGCTTCGGTCGCTCCTGGAGCCTTACTTGTTTTTGGTTAAGTAACATCTATTTCTGAATAAAAGGACTGAAGAAAAGCTAACTTTTCTGGAGAGGAGAGAGAGCTTAATTTTCAAAAACTTTTATAGGTACTTTTAAACCACGTTAAAATATTCACACTAGTGAACAAAGTCAAAACTAATATACTACTTCTTAGGCCGACCGTATCATAGGTACCTGGCGGGGGCGCGTCCTCATAATTAGCCTAGGGCGGTCTTGTCTTGATCAGTCGCTGATTACAAAGAGGTAGTCTGTAAGTTTGACGGAAGGATTTAATCTGAAAACTTAATATGAAATCTTCGGAACTGCTGATCTAATTCTGAAATGTTTTATTTAGCTAGCTAATTTATCCGTGAGTGTTCCAGTGGGACAATTTCCAGCCATAACGCGAGTGAACCCGCAGGCAGATGCTAGTACGCACGTCAACCAAACAAGCTACAAAACTAGTTTTAAATGCGGCTTTATCATTGTACGGGAAGTCTATAGAAAACGAGGCATGTTACATATTATAAGCTCGATGTGTCGCCGTGTCTAGGTACATTTATATTTTTTAGTTTATATTTCTACACGTAGAACAAAACAGTAGTTTTTTTTTCTCCTATGTGGTTGTAGATATTTAAAAAAAATGTTTATTTATGGCCTAAAGGAACCGGATTTGGAGATCACCGTTCAAGCAAGGAAATGCTTGTATTAGGATATAATAAAGATACCTACATTATTAAAAGCTCACCACGTTTTCATCAAAATAGGTATCCACTAGAAAACACATAAGTAACACAAATGATGATAAAGTAAATATTTTCGCTTGGCATCATTAGCTACATTGCTGAGCATCTCCACGTCTGAGCGCAAATCATTAATATATAGGTACGTAACACTACTGTTTAGGCAGTCAAGTAGTTCGACGCCTTATAGTACTAGAAGCTTGATCAAGGTGCAGGTGAACTCGAGAGCCTAGACGAAATCAGACTATGTGTAGTGTGAATTATGAAAAAATTAAAAAGCTTCCGCAATACTTGTAAAAACTGGCTGCCCAAAATATGAAACGCTTTGAAAGAACATTGTTTCATTAACTGCGTCCCTAGCCCACTAGCTAAATATCCACATAAAAACATGTTGTCTGACTTAACTGATGACATTAAAGATTTCCACTAAAAGGGCACAGAGAGAGAGAAATAGAGTAGAACATTAACATAAGTAATAATGTCAACTAAGGCTTGTGAAACCTGATTTCAGTCCCATAATAAAACCCGGGAAAAACCAGTTTTATTTTGGTACCAAAGTCGGTTCCGCATGCCCTTCAACGCCAGCAATATGTTTAACGCTAAGCAAATGCGAGGTGTTACATCTAAAAGCTAAAGCTTCAAGATCAGGCACTTACCGGTCTTGGCCAGGGCGCGTGGCAGGGCCAACACGCCGCTGCCTGCCATCTCGCCGGCGATCAGGATGGCAGTCTGCTGCATTGACAGACCCTGGCGGCTTTCGCCATCTCCATCTCCATCACCCTGGCATTCAAACAGACTCATGTAGTTAGCGTGCGGGGTTTTGATATATATGTCACCGTAAAATTGTCAAATACGTTATATTGTAATATCTCTAGCGACATTGTAAAATCTCGAAATATTGTTAAATGAACATACTGCTTACAACAAAACGCATTATTTTACGTGAAATGCATGCGATGGTAGTCAACTAGAGGGAAGGAGGAGTCCCCCTTGCCCAGTGGTACAACTCTCATGAAAAGATATTGTACCATTCCTGAGAAATACCGAGTATTATAACCTAACCTTAAAACACTTTATATTTCCCTAAAAAGCGTAGTCGACGGAGCCCCGCTTCGCGGGGCCCCTTTCCGGGTGCACGGTTTAAAGGAACCTAACTAACCTAACGGGGGGGTGCCCCAAGTCCCGATTATGGGGGCAGTCTATACTTCCGTATGTTCAGTTGACAATAATTCGAGACTTTACAATATCGCTAGAGAGATACACGTTATATTGTAATATAACGTATTTGACAATTTTACGGTGACATATATATTTTTTTTACTTTATGCTGAACATCTAACAATGTCATATAAGAGTTTTGACTGACTCTACGACTCATACCTTTCATCCAATTTGACGGAACCTATTTTAATCTAGCACTAAGCTAGCCTTTATTCTCGGCTATCTTCGCAAGGAACATTTCGACTATTACCTATTTTACCAAACAAGCGTTTGGAATACCATGGTTACTTAGGATGTGTCAAGCAATCATTATGTTTGCTCGACGCAGTTTGTGAGCCGAACCACGAGGTTGGTATTTTTATCCTTTATTAAATCATCATCATTCTCCTGCCCTTATCCCAATCTATTTGGGGTCGGCGCAGCATGTCTTCTTCTTCCATACTGCTCTATTTTTCGTCATCTCATCAGTCACTTCTTTTCTTACCATATCCTTCTTTATCCTTTATTAAATGAGCAATATTAATAATAAGTAACCACCTTCTAAAAACCGGCTCTAACGATTTCGATGACAGATGCATAATCAGGGCTGGCAGTCTCGACAGAGATAACGACAAAATCGCTAACTTTCGATCGTTGATTACTGACGAATAAATTCGGTTGCAATAATGATGCTTGCCAGTAATGTAAGTCTCTACATCCTAGATGCGTTTCTCGTAGGCATAATTATTGCAACCGCATTTATTCGGTAGTAATCAGCTATCGAAAGTTAGCGATTTTGTCGTTATGTCTGTCGAGACTGGCCGGGCCAGGGCGAAAAATCAATCTAGCTAGGTGGTCTCATATCAGGGCAAATTCGTTTTCTCGCTTTTCACCCGAGCAGAGCTCGGTCGCGCATTCTTAATATTAGGTTAGGTTAGATAAGTTAGTTAGTTTCATCAAGACAATCTAATGTATAGTGAGAAAGTAACAAACAGCAGGAACAACCAGTTATACTTTAACCATACTTATACTTTAATTAATATCTCTGACCAAAACGGTTTGTCTAATATTGCGCAATACCTACTTTATATTACACTAAAGACTGTCGGATGGTGGGTAGAAAGACCAGCTTGTTTACGTATCAAATACGTTATAAATAGATTCTTTATTAAAGAGTCGTTTTCGGCGCGAGAGTGTCTTTTATCATAACGGTCTGTGGCTCCACCGGCCGATGGGTACAGGTCGACCTATCGAATAAAAAAACGTATAAATTGTCTCCTGCTTAGATAATAAAGCAATTTATAATATTATTGTCATTTACGAAATTATTAATATGTTGTATAATATACGTGGGATCATCCTTGGACGGATTTAAATGTCAAATACCTACCTAATGTAGAAAGCTAAATAAAACTAGGTAGATTATCGACAACTGGTCTGTTTGCTCACGCATTATCGATTTTCCCATTATTGCAGCTCTAATGTATGTGTAAAAGAAGTTCTATTGTATAATGCAATACTTAAGTTTGGTAAACTAACGAGTTTATTTAATTAACATGTTACGAAACAGCTCACGTCTGCCTTGAGCCTTGAGCAATCAAATGAGTTGGGCACATCAGATTACCTGTGACGCACATACGCAGAGATGTACAGCACGGCATTGATAATGCACAAACAATCATCTGAGAATATTTTGATACCTACTAATGGACGAATAAATTGCTTAGTACGAGTACGTTCGTACTTAGGTTCAATAAAATGATTGAAGATGATCTGCGAGTGTGGTGTGAGGGCAATCAATAAAGGCGTTTTGTTGTCAGTAAAGTTTAGTTAGCTACTAGCTGTATTGGAAAACAACTTATTTTATAGGCAGGAGCTATCAAATTTCAGTGACTGAAAAGGTTGTATCAAATTCGGAGGTCATTTCCTTGAATGGAACAAACAGGATGTGTTTTCTAAATAAATAAATTATGAACAAGTAAGGTTAACTGGCTAGACTTGGTTGGCTAAGCTAGTCTATAGACTCAAGATAGGGCTTGTTAACTTAGCGCCAGCTCCAGTTTTCTATCACTGTGTTTACTTGAGTCTTGAGACCGTTGTGAAATCAGGAGCTACTCGTACTTGTATTGAACTTATTAAGATTCTCTACGATTGAATTTGCTACGGGAATTGAGAAACTAATCCAGTAAAGACAGTTTATTGAGATAGAAAAGATATTGTTTGAAATTAAAATGAGTTGAGAATTGGTCGTGAAATGATGACATCCAAATATTAGGTAGTGTGGTACCCTTCAACCACAGCAGGGCATATAACCAGTTCGAGTGAAGCTTAAAGTAAGAGATGATGTTGTCGGACTTACCTTCTTGCTCACTAGCGGGGTGGTCTCCGACACATTGTCCGGGCTGGAGCTGGCGCTCGCCTTCCCTTTTGACTCCAGTACTTTCTTCGACATTTTCTTAAACAAAATTAAATTAATTAAATATAAAATCACTAGCTCGACCGCTCCACCTACACAAATCCCAAACGTCTGTACTGGGTACATGCAGGAACCGGTTACACCAAAATAATTCTGGACGACAGTTATAGGTACACCTTTTGTGTTCAATAATCTAAAGGGACGATTTGTTCAATTAGGCGTGGGTCAATATTTCCTGTCTACGAGTATCAATGGGCTGGGGATCGTACATCGTACGGCTTCTACTCACAGTGAGCTCACACGACCGGCCGACGCGACGATGTCCACTCAACTGTTACTACCAACTAGTCAGGTAACTTAACTTGGAATGTTTCTCTAATAAATGTGCTTTACACATGGACTGTATTATTTTCGTATTAAAGGTCATTATGCGCGTAGATTTCTCGCGGCTAGTTCCTGTCGGTTGACTGTTGAGGTGATTACGCTGGTGTGGAGTAATTTGTTGATGCTTGAGTGGCGGGAACGACGTGGATGATAAGTGTTGCTCAATAGTTGAAATATAAGACAATGTACCTCATTAATTAAGTACCCAATTGCTTTAATAGAGGACATTTTGGTAACTACTTTTTTAGGATTAAAAAAGCTTTTAATATAGGTACTTACCTAATAGAATCACTCTATGAATAAAGGTAGGTAATGAGTGCTGCGTAGGCAGTACCTATAATAAAGAAAAAAAATCAAAACACTTTCATCTAAAATGCATCTAGAACATAGAGTTTCTGATCTGCGGTCATACCAAGTTAAAGCTTTTCAACAGTTTTTATACCACTTACTTCTGTCAAACATGGCATTGAAACATCGTTCAACATGGCACCGGCCAGAGTCACCTTCTATGAACTAAAGCGTAAACTGTCCAACGGGATCGTCCTACCGTAGGTACCTATACAGGGAAAAAGTATGTCCTTACTAGTGAGTACTTACTCAGCTCATAATCGAGGTACAGCCTAGTGAGTACTTACTCAGCTCATAATCTAGGTACAGCCTAGTGAATAATTACTCAGCTCATAATGTAGGTACCTACAGCCAAGTGAATACCTACTTACTCAGCTCATGGTCTAGGTACAGCGTAAGTGAGTACTTACTCAGCTCATGGTCTAGTACAGCCTAGTGAGTACTTACTCAACTCATGGTCTAGGTACACCCTAAAGGTAGCCACCATGGCGTGAAAAGGTAACAAACAGACTGACTGAATTACTATCAAATTTACAAGATAAAGTAGGTAGGTACTTACACTTAGAATAGATAACAAGGCGCACAGACGACAGACCACAGTTTGCTAAACAGTAATTTGGTATGAATATACATACCTACATGTCGCATCCTGGTACATAGGGCCCGGGCATACATAGTTCCAAACAGTGCGCAGAATGGGAAACAGATAAACTAGAAAAATAGCTGTTTTAATTTGTAGGTACACAGTTCATTGTTACAGTGTCAATTACTAACACTACTATACTAAATAAATACTCTGTACTTTAAAGGAAACACAGAGCAGTACCTACTCGTACCTACTCAGGCCAGTATGTGTTACGATACGGTGGATCCACGAGTCTGTATCGGATACGATACTTTTAGAGTCAGAACAATGCGTAACACAGGCGCTTGTGTTTAATTTTAAGTAAGTACATACTCATCAGCATCTGACAGGGTCATCGTGCATGACACACGTCCTCGTGTGTAAACCTGCAATAGCAGAGATTCCCTTCACATGACACCGTTCGGTCGACAGTCTCAAACTTCTTTCGATACAAAATTGTCAGTCTAGTTATATCATCTCATTATTATGAGACGTTAACATCAAAATCACGTCATTTATTTTTGTCTGTCCAGCTACAAAAATTAGGACTTAGACTAAATAGCCAGCCAAACAAAGTGACTTAAACTAAAGGTAAAACGGACAATTTAAGGGGCCGGCGGAGCATACGTAGTTCATACAAACGTTATACCAAAATAATTTGTAATTGCAAACATATTCTTAAGATAGTCTGTATTTATTTCGATTCGATTACAGAATATCTACGATCCCAAATATATATTTTGAAAAGACAATTGTACGGTTTACGTACATTCCGTCATGCTGCAAACGCAGCAACCTACTTTTCTCTTTGGTATTTAAAACAATGTTTAATATGATTTTAAGTTAGTTGACAAATTACATACTTACGCGAACACCGCGGATTGGCATCCAACCCACTTTTACTTTGTTGTGATCGGTACTCTAATAAACCTTTAGTGTTACCAAATCTGTGTGTGTTTACATCAACTCGCCTAACTCCGAGTACTGACTTACCACTTCTTACTTAAAACTACAAGTGTAAGGTACCAACTACTGCGGGACCTTACATTTAATGGTCCTTCGAGCATTTCACAGTTTGGGGTAATTGTATCTCTTGGAACGACAGCGAATCGGCTTGGCTGGCCTTCCACAAGCGGATCTCACCAGTCAAGTTGAGAAAGCGCGCATATTCGTAAAAAGAGTACAAGAGCTCTGAGCAATCAACGAAGAGGGGATACTTTGGAACTTCTTCGTGAATCAAGCGGAAAACAAGACTCAACTGCGGCAACAAGCCAACTACTACTACGACTACTGCTACTACAGCTTCCGGACTACAACGTGAACTGCGGGTAATCCGAGGTCTACAACCTAGAAGACACCGAACTACGTGTTCTTCGATACCATTACTCTACTACTGCAGCTTCCGGACTACGACGTGAACTGCGGGTAATCCGAGGCCTACAAACTAGAAGACACCGAACTACGTGTTCTTCAATACCTACTTTACTACTACATCTTACTACTACTACTACTTTCGATTACCGAAACGACTACATCAAGATGAGCGAAATCACTGCACAAAACGAAGTCTTCGAGTCAATCAAACGTCTCTGTACTAACTACCAAAAGGACAGCGCGTCTCGGAAAGGAAAGGAGTACCTGACTCAAAGGTTAGTGTCATTGGAAAACCTCTGGCAAGACTTTGGCAATAGACACAATGTATTACTGGAACGAGAAGACAAAGAAAACCAATATTTTACTGGGAACATTTATGAAAAGACGAAACATATGTATGAATCCACCAGGATTGATATACTGCAGCGGTTGTTGGTCTGGGAAGGAAAGCAGGCTGAAGTTGTCATTCCTCATCCTACGGGAGTAGATACCAAGACCAAGGAACTGCTTGATCGACAAGAATGTCACATTAAAGCACTAGAACGGGCGATGTCCAAAATAGAAATTGACTCCATAACTGAAAAATGGGAGTTAGAGGATCACCTGAGCGTCCTGAAAACCAAGTGGGACACTGTAGAGAAATGTCACTGGGAGCTAGAAGCTATTTTGAAAGGGTCAAACGAAATATACAACGACTTGTTCGCCAACAAAGAACGTCAGTACGATGTCATGAAAAGATCTCTCAACTCGAAACTATGGACAAGCGTAAACCACCAAAACTATGCACCGAGGATTCAACTACCGGAATTCACTGGAAACTACAGTCAGTGGATTACGTTCAAGGATATGTTTCTGGAGACAATCCACAACAATGCAAATTCTTCGAAAGCGCAGAAAATGCAACACTTAAAATCTAAGCTTAAAGGAGAGCCGGAACGATTAGTTCAACATTTGGTCGGCGCTGAAAACTATGAAACTTGTTGGGATATTCTTATTCAGCGATACGACAACAAGAGACTCCAATTTACGAACTTGATGAATACTTTGATGGAGTTACCATCCATCCAGCAGGTCAATGCTGCTGTCTTGAAGAGAATGCATGACGTAATCAACGAATGCATGAATGGCCTACATAACATCGGTCTAAATACATCAAGCTGGGATCCAATAATCGTGTACTTGATGGCACAGAAGTTGGACTCAACATCATATACTGAATACACTAGAGAATTAGAGCATCCAAAGCAAGTCCCGGAGCTGAGTGAATTTTTGGGGTTCTTGGAGACCAAATTCATGGCGTTGGAAGCAGCAAAGGGTTACCAAAAAGATGCATCTAGCCAACATAAACAAATATTCAGCAACAAAACGAAATTTAACTCCAATAAACCATCATATGAACCACATAGAAAAGAAGCATCAAGAATATACCATGCGTCATACGGTAAATGCCTTCTGTGCAGCGGTTTTCACGTGATCATGCAGTGTCCAAAGTTCATTGAAATGGACACACGGCAACGGAATGACACAGTAAGGAAATTACAAATATGCAAAAACTGTTTGTATAAGCATGGAGACACAGAATGCACGTCGAACAAAACTTGCAAAGAGTGCAATAAACCACATCATACGATGTTACACTATTCAGCGCAAAAACTGTCGCCAAGTTCCAATATGAACAATATGGGTCAACGTTCTCAACAACGGGAACATCAACCTTCAACATCAACAAACCAACACAGTTCGAACCATTTATCGAACAACTACATTATGGAAATATTACTTACTACAGTAGAACTTCAAGTAAAGACATCAACAGGAGACTTTATAACGTTACGAGCTTTACTGGACCAAGGATCTCAAGTAAACCTCATCACGGAGAACGCGGCTCAACGACTGAAACTACCTAGAAAAAGGATGAACGCTACAATTTCCGGCGTGGGTACGATTTCGGGAGATTGTAAAGGACGACTAGAATTAGAGTGTAAATCAAGATGCACTGACTTTGCATTTTCAGTCAGCACTCTAATAATGAAAAGGATCACGAACAACTTACCTAACAAAACATTTAAAAAAGAAAACTGGCCTCAGCTACAAGGTCTGAAACTAGCGGATCCTGACTTCAACTTATCAAGGAGCGTGGATTTGCTGCTGGGAGCGGATATCTATTCGCAAGTTATATTAGAGGGGGTCCTAAAGGGAGATGCCCAAACACCGACAGCTCAGCAAACCCGTTTAGGATGGATCTTATGCGGCAAGCTAGAAACTTTTAACTGCCATGTCGCTCTTGTCGACCTGAACGACTTAAAGAGATTCTGGGAGACAGAAGACATCATTCAAAATACTGAGGACACATCTAAAGACGACTGGTGCGAAAACTACTACAAAATGACTACTGAAAGAGATCGCGACGGAAAATACATTGTAAAGATGCCACTGATTCCTCGTTATGAAGAAAAATTGGGAAACTCAAAGTCGATCGCAATCACTCAATTCATACAACTGGAAAGAAAATTCGACAGAAACCCTAAACTTGCATCAATGTACAAAGATTTCATCCGCGAGTACATTGATTTAGGTCACATGAAGCTTTCAAACACGACACCCGCCAAAGATGCAATCTTCTTACCGCATCATGGAGTACTGAGAGAACAATCAACAACAACAAAACTACGAGCTGTTTTTAATGCTTCCCAGAAGACCATGGGTGGATGTAGCCTAAATGACGTAATGGAAAAAGGTCCTAATCTGCAAAAGGACATCCAAGCATTGATATTACAATGGCGTGGCTATAAATACGTCTACACAGCGGACATTGAAAAAATGTACCGTTCCATATGGTGTCATCCGGATCAACAACATCTACAGAAGATCATATGGAGAAAGCAACCAAAAGACAATCTACAAGAATATCAACTGCAAACATTAACATATGGGACAAAAAGTGCTCCATGGCTAGCAATGCGAACACTCAAACAGCTTGCTATCGATGACGGCCACAAATACCCAAAGGCCGCTGAAATATTGCTAAATCAGTTCTACGTCGATGACCTAATCAGCGGCCACAACTCTACAAAACAAGCAAAGGAAATTCAAACATCGATCATAAAACTACTGAAGGGAGGCGGAATGAATCTGCGAAAATGGTCAAGCAACGATCCTGAGCTTCTACGACACTTAGACGAAGATCAAATATCGAAAAGTACATTTGATTTTAGAGGCGACGAATCAATGAAAACGTTGGGGTTGAGTTGGAATCCAAAAGATGACGTTTTCATATTCAACTGGTCCATAGACGACTACAACAACGAACCACTAACTAAAAGAAACCTGCTATCACAAATATCCAAACTATACGACCCCTTGGGTTGGCTGGCGCCTATAACTGTGTCAGCTAAACTACTATTCCAAAGGGTGTGGCTAACTAAAATAAACTGGGATGCTGAACTACCTACTGAGTTACAAGACGAATGGCGGCATCTAAACAAAGAACTACATCTAATTGGCATCCAACCCACTTTTACTTTGTTGTGATCGGTACTCTAATAAACCTTTAGTGTTACCAAATCTGTGTGTGTTTACATCAACTCGCCTAACTCCGAGTACTGACTTACCACTTCTTACTTAAAACTACAAGTGTAAGGTACCAACTACTGCGGGACCTTACAACAATGATATAAAGACGAGATATGACGAATTAAAAAAATCTGTGGAAAACTTATTTTTGTCATAACTTTTGTTTAAATCAGGTTCCATTCAAAATAGATATTTGGGAACCTAGATATTCTGTAATAACAGTTGTCATCCCAGTGACCACTTCTGACCAATAGTCATTTGTGAATCATCCCAGTGAATACAACCGCAGCAGAAACCGACCTCAACACAGTTGAGAAAAGACTAGGCTGATGATAACTTCCGAGTTAATTTTTGCCCTTCGATTTTTGCCCTTCGATTTTCCACATCCGAAACACTTTAATTACAATCGTTTGGAAAACATTGACACCTAGGTACTTTGATATCTTGCAATCTCGCACGAACTGACGTCGAAAATAAAATAAAATAGACATAACCTTGTAGCCAGGATTATCCATCAGCAACTTATCCTAAAATACAACCTTGTGTGATGTGGACTCAGCGATCTTTGTGCCAATAGTCGTATCAGCCCATAGCTTAATTGGAAAGAGCCTCGATCAGGCTCTCCATATAGCATTATAATTCTAAAGGCACTTCTTCATTAGGCAGCTGGATCAAGGGCTTGATTCAGTGCGCGATACTCCTGGACACGGCTCGTATTGTTAGGAAGTTCCTCTTTCTGGAGGGCTGACCGCTGATTGTTTTGGATATGAATATTTAAAAATGTAAATAACATGATGAAGTATGTAAAGTAATGAATAAAGAAAATAATTAACCTTATAGAAGGAGAATCTCAATTTCAGTTCAAGAATGTTTCTGTTTACATTTAAGTTCAAGTGTCATTCAGTCCGGATATTTGAACAAATCAAATCAGGTGAGAGAATCTTCTCTCATCTGATTTGATTTGTTCATTTTGTTTGTGATTTGATGTTCATCTGAACATTATATGTATAGGTAGCTAAAGTCCCAGTTACAAGACATACAATCTGTGAAAGTACTGTAGTTGCTCATTGTCTAGCGTAGATCTTTATGGAGAATAACGGGTAAGAAACTCCATGGATACTCTTAAAATCAATTTATTGTTACAAAATCTTGATTACATCATTCATGTTGAGATGGCATATTATGTGAGAAAAGTGTCCATAGTAAAAACAAAATTAATACAATTAAAAAACTTAATAAGCCATGGCAAATAGGAGATGCTGACCAGTCACAATTGACAGCGCCCGCACCAACATAAACCGACCCCGTAAACAGAAAAAAATAATCAGTCTATGATACTTAAACGGTTGATTAAAGATAAGGCTAAATATCTCCGCAAATTTAAGACGTATGGCAGACTTTCTGACGAGGCAACCTTTAAGCATTAACGTGAGCGGGTCAATGAACTTGAAGCAGTTTGCTAAGCCAATTATTTAGGAGAACCTGAAGCCTCAATCGAAAAGAACCCTAAACGCTTCTGGAGCTTTGTGAATCAGCGTTGATTAGTCAAATTGAACCGTTTAAATCTGCTGGTCCGGACCACTTATCACCTAAATTTCTGATTGGATGTTCTAAAACCATCGCCTTGCCAGTATCTCTTTTGTTCAAAAAATCGCTCTCTTCAAGTTCTGTTCCCCAAATCTGGAAGGCGGCCTTTATAACTCCGGTACATAAAAAGGGGCACAAAAATGAAATAATCAATTACAGACCTATTTCCAAACTTTGCATATTATCTAAAGTATTTGAGAGGGTCATCTCCGACCAAGTTAAAAATTACAAAAATATATATAAAGTTTATGCAGCACTGTGTCAATCTTTCAGCCCTTCTCAGCACGGTTTTCTTAAAGGTCGTTCAACTGTATCAAACTTGGCCTTGCTCAATGACTTTCTAACGGACAGAATGGACAATGGGGCTCAAGTCGACGTGATTTACACGGAGTACAGTAAGGCTTATGATAAAATCGACCACAATATTCTCAAAACCAAGCTCTTTAATAATGGTATCAGAGGTTGGTTTAGCTCATACCTTGAAAATAGATCTCAAGTTGTCGTAATCAGTAACTACACATGTCGAGCTGGGTTTCAGCTCCTAGTGGCGTTCCACAGGGTTCCTTATTGGGTCCATTACTTTTTATTATTAATGTGGGAGACCTTGACTCATGTTTCCTCAATTCAAAATTACTATGTTTCGCTAATGATATGAAGATTTTCTCGGCAATATCGTCGGAGGACGACATGGATGCTCTGCAGTGTGACCTAGCGCGATTGGATGAGTATTGTCTAATTAATAAGCTTGACTTGAACCCTGCTAAATGTTCAGTAATCTCATTTAGCAGGAAACGCGTCCCTCTCCCTACAACATATATACTTAAAGGGCAGCTATTACAGAGATGTGACGGTGTTCGCGACCTAGGTGTTTTTCACGATTCCAAACTTTTATTAAACGTGCACATTGAGCAAATAGTAGCTAAAGCTTCGAAGTCACTGGGTTTTATCATGAGACTCTCTGGATGTTTCAAGAAGGCCAAGATCCTCTATTGCTCTTTTGTCAGAAGTCACCTTGAATATGCGTCACAAATATGGAACCCATGTTCAGGCAAATACATAAATCGTATTGAGGGTATTCAAAAAAGATTTATTCGTTTCCTTTGTTTTCGGCTGAGTATACCATTCTGATAATGACTTAAATCTTTGTAAGAAATTCCATTTACAGCCACTTTTAGATCGCCGCCGACTTGCTTATTGCACTATTCTTTTAAAAATTATAAATAACGAGATTGACTGTCCTGATCTCCTGCATAAATTACATTTCAATTTCCCCCAGAGATCAGTCAGATTTAATCCACCTATCTCCATTCCTTTTTCCTCATCCAACGATAGGCAAAACTCATACTTGGTGCGAGTGAGTAAGGACTTGTAAAATTCTTTGTAAGGAGTTCTCTTTTGACCCATTTTGCATCAAAGCCTTTTCTGTACGCACTCGGTTGAATGCAAACTTTTTTAAACAATCGCGTAGTGCTTAAATATAATCTATCTTATTTTTTCCCCATGTGAACAATGCCTGACCTAGTATCTGAGAGTATTTAGAGCTTATTGCTTATTTTTAATACCCTTAATTTGTATTATTATCGTGCTTGCTACTTTGTGATCCTAAGTGTTCTACTATTATCTCTGTGTCTACTCGTGAGAACCTGTAATTGGCTCTGTGTCGCTTATTCAGTTTTTACTCACCTATTTTAGCTGTTGGTTCTCCTTTTAATAAATAAATAGGTATGAATGAACTCATATTCGACTCGGGAATCGATCCCAGAACCCAACGCTCAGCACCCGCGCCCGCGACCACACGACCCCAACAAGCGAACGGGTAGATCGTAATTCTTTGAACATAATTTGTTAGTGATGTTTAACTACGATCTACAACAAAGTTACGTTGTATTATGACATCACGCCTGTAAAAGCATGGGTCGGGTAGAGCGGCACCCACAGTACTCCCCACCATACCTAGGAATCGAACCCAGGACCGCGCTCGCGACCACGATAACCCAACGGGCTAACAGGGACATCACAATTCACAATAAACAATGATCAAAACAACAAAGTGAAGTAACTAGCATGAGCACTTTCATATATTGTGACATCAAAGAAATATTCCTTGTAGGTGTTTATAAAATAGTAACGATTCACCGGATTTAACACCTTTACTCGTTCTCACTCAAACACGTCTTTGCCAGACAGGCAGCATGACGGTGGCGAATCACCATCATCACAGAACTATGCATCGTGCACGTCTGTCTAAGGGAATCGAACCCAATAAAACGAAATAATAGACAGGCCCCTGACCAGGACGTACGTAGTGGGATACGGGTAAACTAGAGAAATAGTACTTTTTACTTGTATACAGTTCATGTAACAAAGTCAATTACTATCACTACTGTACTAACTAAATACTCTGAACTTAAAAGGAAAGACTGAGCAATTCCTTTTTTTTATACGGTGAAAAATATCTAACGCATACCGCACTGTCCGGGGAGACGGTTTGGTTATGTGGGGCTTGTTGGAATTTATGAATATGTTGACAACATTCTTAGTAATGTATGTTTAGCATTATCTGTGTTCCGTTACCTTCAACTGACAGTGACAGCTATCACTGATTTTACTCTGGTATCGTGCTCATATACTTGTCCTTGCACTTTTGTTCGCATCCATACAATCTTTTTATATCATCATAATCGACTCTGTAAATCCTGCTAGAATATTGTTATCGCTTAATTAAAACCATTGGTGAAAGTATAACAAGTGCATTTCTTTCTTCATCGTCGTGCTATCCAATCCACTGCAGCGGTGTCTGATCCAGCCTCAACAGGTTATGGGCCCAGGAGCCCGCAGTACAGAGATAAAACGTGCTTGAGGAAGAAAGAGCTGCCATTGTGCTTTTTTGGCTGAATGCGACTACAGGTGTGAATTGAAGCGTTTGGTTGATACTGTTGACAGCGTGCTTGCAATGCCTGGTACGTCTGATGCGTGCGACGCCGACATGGAGTCGGGACCGCGTGGCACGAGTCCCGCAAACGTTAATTCATCTGCTGCTGTGACTACAGAGAGTTCACGAGGTTATAATGTTTACATACCTTTCGAAAAGTTAGATGGAGTAAGCAACTTTAACATCTGGAAATTTAATATGAAAATGTGTCTCATCATGGAGGACCTATGGTCATGCATTGAACATGCAGAGCCTGTGAATGCCGGCAAAGACTTGCGTGCACTTGCCCGCATTAGCTTGGCCCTGAAACCAACTTGCATACAATATGTTAGAAATGCAAAAACAGCTAAGCAGGCCTGGGACAACTTGAGTACAGTTTTTGAAGACAAAGGTTTTTGTAGACGTGTCACACTTTTGAGAAAACTACACCGTGCTAATTATGAAGATTTTAATAATATGGACACCTACATTGAACATATCATGACCCTCGTGCAGCAACTATCAGACATAGGTCGCACTATAGAGGATGCTGAAGTTGCAGAGTTGATGTTGAGTGGACTTCCACAGGAATTTGATATAATAGTCTCGAGCCTTGAGGCTGTAGCAGTTACTGGCACTATATCAAGTGAACTAGTCAGGACTAGGCTGCTACAAGAAGAACACCGGAGGAAGCGTACTGATAAACCTGAAGACCTAGCCCTCTTATCTAAGCAACAACATAAGAAGCAAATTATATGTCACTACTGTCATCGTCCAGGGCATATAAAGGCGAAATGTTTCAAACTTAAAAAGGCGAAGAAAACAAGTGAAAATGAAACAGTGTTAGTTGCTGGATGTTTTGGTGTTTTTTACAGCTCAGACTGGATTGTGGATTCTGGGGCGAGTACCCATATGTGTAAGGACCTGAAGTGGTTTAATAAGTTAGAAAAATGTAACAAAAAGGTACAAGTTGCTGATGGTAATTCCCTGTCATGTTTAGGTTATGGTGACGTTTGTATTCCTATGAAAAATAACAAGACACAAATTGTAACAGATGTTTTATATATACCTGACCTCTCAAGTAATTTAATAAGTGTTAGTAAATTGACTGAGAAGGCTTTATCTGTTAGTTTTAATAAAAGTAAATGTTATGTTTTCAAAGGGGAATCTTTAATAGTAACTGCCACCAGTCATAGGGGAATTTATTTATTGGACAATGTGCGTGGTTGTTTTAAGTCTGATTTACAGGTGCAGTCAGATGTAGCTTTGAATGGTGTGGAGAATGTGTCAAAGCCACAAAGTTTGCTAGACACTGAGGTTGCCACAGTTTCAACTGAGTTATGGCACAGGCGACTTGGACATTTAAGTCATCGTGGGGTGAGTATTCTCTGTGACATTGCTATTGGTGTTAATCTTCAGCCATCTCATCATGATGCGGTCACTAACAAGTGTGTGTCATGTGTTGAGGGGATGCAAGCAGTGCAAAGTTTTCCTAGGGGTAAAGCTAAACGTGCCAAGCAATTATTGGAGCTCATCCATTCGGATGTTTGTGGTCCTATGCCTGTTAACAGTTTAGGTGGTTCGAGATATCTGTTAACTTTTACAGATGATTTCTCTAGAAAAACACACGGCTACTTAATCACGCGTAAGTCAGAGGTTTTGTCCAAGTTTAAGATTTTTAAAGCAACAGTTGAGAAACAAACTGGTTATTCTATTAAAAGTCTGCGTACTGATAGAGGTGGAGAGTATTGCAGTGCTGACTTCTCCAGATATTTACAATCTGAAGGTATTATTCATCAAACTACAGCTCCCTATAGCCCTTCACAAAATGGTGTCTCCGAGAGGCTAAACCGCACACTCCTTGAGAGGACCCGCTGTATGCTTCTTGAAGCAAATCTTCCTAAAGAGTACTGGGGAGAAGCCATTGCTACTGCAATCTATTTAAAGAACAGAAGTCCTACAGCGGCAGTTCCTAATAAAACTCCTGAAGAAGTATGGACAGGTCACAAAGTGAACCTGAGCCATCTGCGTGTGTTTGGTTGCTGTGCTTTGACACTAATTCCTGAGATTAAAAGACATAAACTTGATTCAAAGTCAAAACATTGTATTTTTGTTGGGTATTGCGAGAATACCAAGGGTTATAGGTTAATTTATCCTTCTAAACCAAAGCAGCTTATTGTGTCTAGAAATGTAATATTCTTTGAGAACCAGTTTATAAACCACAGTATTATTAATGAGTCACAAAATGTTTGCAATTCTGATTTTATCTATAATAACATTAACATGCAAAGCAAGTTATGTAACCAGAATAATTGCAATATAGACATGCAAAGCAAGTCTGTGAATATAATAAGTAATGACAATTTAATTGATAATCAAAATAATAATGACATTGATAATAATAATATAAATTGTAATGAGAATTTAATTGAAGACAATTTAGTATCTCCAATATTAAGTGAGCCTTCCTTCCAGAGTGCTGAGGAGACTGCTGAGGGAGATAGTGAGGAACAAGATACCACTGTGATGAACGAAACAGTCGTTCGAGGGGAAGATTTACCCCAACAGGTTTTTGGTGACGTATGCGAGCGACCTGTTCGTTCCACACGTAATAAGAAGCCTATAAGGTATGCTGACTATGATCTGTCTGACTTATCGGATGTATCTTTTTTTGTAAATACTTGCGTTTATGATGTGCCTCAATCCTATGACGAAGCATTGTTAAGCCCTAAGAAAGATCAGTGGCTAGCTGCTATGCAAGAAGAATATAATTCTCTTATGAAAAACAATGTATGGCAAATAGTTGAAAGACCAAGTGATTGTAACGTAGTTGGCTGTAAATGGGTATATAAGATAAAATCTGATGATTCAGGCAACTATACAAAATATAAGGCTCGTCTAGTTGCAAGGGGTTTTAGCCAAAAGCCTAACATTGATTATACAGATACCTTCTCACCAGTTGTAAGACACACTACTTTAAGAATTTTATTTTGCATTGCTAATGAATTAAATATGGACATGGAACACATAGATATAAATACAGCATTTTTACATAGTAACCTTGATGAAAATATTTATATGGAACAACCAGTAGGATTTTCATGTGAAAAGACAAAAGTCTGTCTATTAAATAAAAGTTTGTACGGCCTTAAACAGGCAAGTAGATTGTGGAATAACTGTGTTTACACTTTACTGACTAATAACGGTTATATACAAAGCAAATGTGAACCATGTGTCTATATCAAGAAAGATTTTAAACATTTAACTTTGATAGCTCTTTATGTTGACGATTTTTATGTTTTCACCAATAGTACTAAGGAAAAGGAAATATTATTTAAGCTGTTAAAAACTGAATTTAGTTGTAAAAGTCTAGGTACTCTAAAGAATTGTTTGGGTATTAAAGTTCATAGAGATAGAAATAATGGCATTTTAATGTTTGATCAATCTGAATATATTAGAAAGATATTAGATCGTTTTTGGAATGGCTAATTGTAAAAGTGTATCAACGCCTATGACTGTAGAAAAACTTCAGAAATCTGAAAATTGTGACATTCTGACAGATAGTACCTATCCTTATAGAGAGCTGATTGGATGCTTGATGTATTTGTCTGTATGTTCAAGACCAGACATCACATTATGCTTTAAATAGTCTGAGTCAATTTAATACAGCCTTCACCGGACGTCATTGGTTGGCTGCAAAAAGAATTTTGAGATATTTGAGTGGTACAATAAATCGAAAACTGGTATTTGTTAAGTCTGGTAGCTTCAATGTATCAGTGTTTGCAGATGCAGATTGGGCCAATGATGTTGTGGACAGGCGGTCTTATAGTGGCTTTGTTGTTAAGATTGGTGCCTCAACCATATGTTGGGAGTCACGTAAGCAACGATGTGTTGCACTTTCGACTACCTACTGAAGCTGAATATTTGGCCTTAAGTGATTCATGCAAGGAAGTATGCTTTGTTAGAAATTTATTAAATGAAATTTTTGATAAACACTATAATTGTAGAATCTTTAGTGACAATCAAAGTGCACTTACATTGCTTGAAACAAAAGAATATTGCCACAGGAAGACCAAACATATTGATTTGCGCTACCACTATGTAAAGGACATGGTAAAGGAGAAGAATATTGTCATAAGCTATTTACCTACTGATAAAATGGTGGCTGACCTATTTACAAAACCTTTATCAGGTTCTAAACACTTAGGTTTTGTTAATGACTTAGGTTTAAGAGATGTATCGTAGGTCTGTAAGTTAGTTTATGAGGCAGGTGTAAGCATTCCGTTGTGTGTACCTAGTTATGTTGTCATGCTAGACATAAAGTCTAAAATAAGTAGAGTGGAATTAACTTGAAGTGTTAATTTATTGTATTGTCTACATTATAATTTATGTTACGCATGAGGGGAAGTGTTGGAATTTATGAATATGTTGACAACATTCTTAGTAGGTAATGTATGTTTAGCATTATCTGTGTTCCGTTACCTTCAACTGACAGTGACAGCTATCACTGATTTTACTCTGGTATCGTGCTCATATACTTGTCCTTGCACTTTTGTTCGCATCCATACAATCTTTTTATATCATCATAATCGACTCTGTAAATCCTGCTAGAATATTGTTATCGCTTAATTAAAACCATTGGTGAAAGTATAACAAGTGCATTTCTTTCTTCATCGTCGTGCTATCCAATCCACTGCAGCGGTGTCTGATCCAGCCTCAACAGGGCTTGCACCCACTAATAACACCGCCGTGTGCCTACTGTCGCCTTTGTGGATGGGCCGTGAGAACTGCTACGCATGACGTTCGCGACCCATCCAGCACAACCCGCTTCCGGGCACCAAACTCTTACGGCGATGTCCGGACTCACCTGAGACCTCGCCATAACTCATGAGGGCCGCGCGTGCAATGCGACGGCGATAGACTCCCCGATCTATCGCCCACTGGCACCTCCTAGGGCGGCACCAGGTCGATTTAGTGCCTCCTCCACGGGATCCCTTTTTTCGCATAATGTTCTTTGTCCTAATATACTTCGGCATAACGATTTTGGCACAATTTGTTTTGGTATAATAATACTTCGGCATAATTTTTTAGGCATACATTTTATGTTGGCATAATCATCTTAAAGACGATTTTTTTTTGGCATAAATTTGATTCGCATAACGTTAGTAGGCCTAATGACTATTAGCATAATAATATTTAGGCATACAATTAGTATAAATAACAAAAACAATTTTCATGCAAATGATTTATTATACATAACATTATGTAACTTAAACGATTTTTCAATAGCGAGATAACTTTTATTTGAAGAATATATTAGATGTTGTGTAAAAATTTTATATGCTGTGCAACAAAAGTTAGTGACAGAACCGAATCGCTGCAAAACCGACTCCACGTAGTCTTGTTTGTCCTACCCCTCTTTTTTTTTAGTATGGGAAATCATCAAATGACTTCTCCCACTCTGGGCGGAGCGGGAGGGAGTGTCAGACTCTTACTGACTAAAACCCATCCATGTTCCTTCCTCGCCCTTTATGTTCCGGGGCCGCGGTATCTCTTTCGAACAGTCCCGCAACCCCGGCAGGCTTCGGCCCTTGCGGGCCCCTCTCTTCTGCTGACATCTCTTTGAGGCGCGCGTGGAACACGAACACGCCGTCGACACGGCCTGTCGTCACTAGACGGACGGACAGCTAGCTAGCCCATAGCTAACCGCCCACAGGCCCGCATCTACGGTGGCCGGCAGCCACCACGTGGCCCCCGACGCCCGGTGCGTCTCCCGCGGCGGCCGGGAAGAGAGGCTCTCTCCCTCTCCTTTCCGCCACCTCCTTCGCTAGCATGACTGCTTCGCAGAAGGAGGTGACGGCTTCCCATTCCGTCTCGCTCCGGACCATGGATTGGACCAGGGCCGGACGCGAGAGGTCGCCGCCGCCGATCGCCGCTACGAGGACACGGCGGCGGTGCTCCGCCTACGCAGGGCAGCCCACCGTGTGCTCCACCGTGTCCTCCGGTCGATCCTCGCAGTGGAGACACCCGGGCATTTCCTCCCGCCCGATCCGGGAAGAGTGCATCCACGACCCTGACGAGGAACTCAGGCTGGAGGGTTTCCGTCACTGAGGGACCTTGGGCCCGTAGTTTCTTCCGCGCCGCTCGCATGTGTCGAGACCACGACGAAAGATCTACAAATGTTAGCCGGGGCCAAAGGCTTAACATGGCATAACTTAATTCTAATTCTTGTCTAGCTGTTGCCCGTGACACCTTACGTGTGGAAATTTTGATGTGTATGTGTGATAAAAGAAAGACAATGTTAGAAATAACCTGTCATCTATCTTTGTGCCAAGTTTCTTATAGATCCATTGAGCCGTTCAAGCATTCGATCCAAAATTTTGCAATTTAATAAGGATATTCTTGCGGACCTGCAGTAGATAAACAGTAATTAATTAAGAGTAACATTTATTTTTATCATGAATGCAGATGTCACATAGATGCCTGTATCCTGTCGTGCCCCACTACATTTTCTCCCCGCAGCGCAGTAGTTTGTCTATTAGATTTTTAAATTGGTTAACATTTTGAATGAGACTACATCTTCTGAAGCTTATTCCACACTCACTGTTTGGTTGCTTAGAAAATGTTTTTGAGGGTTGTTATTCGCTGGCGGCGGGGACCTCTCGCGTCCGGCCCTGGTTCAATCCATGGTCCGGAGCGAGACGGAATGGGAATCCTTCTGCGAAGCAGTTATGCTAGCGAAGGAAGTGGCGGAACGCGAGAGGGAGCATGGATGGGTTTTAGTCTGTAAAAGTCTGACACTCCCTCCCGCTCCGCCCAGAGTGGGAGAAGTTATTTGATGATTTCCCATCCTAAAAAAAAAAAGGGTTGTTATTCGCTAAGTTGGTATAAAGCTAAAGGTGATGGCCTCGTAGATGGATGCTAATGGATGATTTTGCTCCGTTTGAATAGTTGGAATCCTGAAAAGGTAGTAATGCCCATTTTAGATCTTGTATGGCTCAACTAAGTCTCCACTGTCCCTGCAGTCTGGTAACATTGTAAGTGTTACGAGCTGGGTATGAGATAAATTAATTACTACCGATTAAACAACACAATAACTTTATTAATCACAAAACAATTTAAACTTAATCACAAGTACACTACAATACACTACTGTTCACTATTCGCTTAGATATCGCACTTCAAGTTCACTTCGATTCGCTTCGCTGTGTAGCCAAAACAAGACTGACTGTCGCGGCCCTGAGCGGTCTATTTATACTCGCCAACAGACACACCAGACCACGAATATTCTAGAGGGCCATAAAAAAACACTAACAAAAGAGTAGGTAGGTAGGTAATAAAAGTAGTAGGTATAAGCTACTTGTACAAAACAAAAAAATATTAACCGTATGCCCTAGGCGTACGGTCGAAATTCTAATATCTTTTTATAAATAGGTCGCGAATTTGTAGGTACCTACCTAACTTTAAAAGTAATAATAATGGAAACCCCTCGAAATTCTAATGTACACATACTGTAATCACGTGCTTTCTCGAATGTTCTAGTAGGTCCGATGTAACACTGCCCCCTCCTTAGACATGCTCGTCGCGAGCATCATTAGTCCCGTAGTATCGCGCCAACCGGTCTACATGCACAATCTTAGGCGCACCTCGTGGACCCTTCTGTATTCGGTAGGTGACATCGTTGATCCTAGTCACGACTCGGTATGGTCCATCCCATTTTGCTTGTAACTTCGGAGACTTCCCCTTGCTCCGCACTGGGTTATGCAACCACACCAGTGAACCCCCGTCGATACCCCTACCGTTTGCTTTCCGGTCATAACGGGTCTTCATATTCTCTGACATCTGTTGGCCGGATTGTCGGATATGCTCATAAACATCGTTCAACTTATTACGCAAGTCATTCGCGTAATCTGTTACACTACATGGAGCATCAGGGGGAGTTCCAGTGATTAAATCAGCAGGTAACCGTAATTCCCTTCCAAAGTTCGCGAAGGCTGGTGTCACAGTCGTACTTTCGTGGACTGCACTTCGATAAGACAGAAGAAACGGCTGTATGTGCTTGTCCCAATCCCTTTGCCTGCTTTCCACGACCTTCGCCAGATACCTCTCCAACGTTTGGTTAAATCGCTCCACCATTCCATCAGATTGTGGGTGGTAAGAGGTGGTTCTGGTTTTATGGGTACCCATCAATCGACAAGTCTCTTGAAATACTTGCGATTCAAAATTCCTTCCTTGATCGCTGTGTATTTCTAAGGGTACCCCAAAACGACAGAAGACTTCCTGAACCAATTTATCTGCGATAGTTGTAGCTTCTTGATTAGGAATGGCGAAGACTTCTGGCCACTTTGTGAAGTAATCCATGACCACCAGGAAGTACTTGTTGACTGGAAATGGTCCCGCAACGTCAAGTGCTGTCCGTTCCCAAGGGGCTCTAACGTTGTACACTTTTAATGCACCTCTGCTGCGTGTACGGGGTCCTTTCACGGCCGCACAACTGGTACATTTACGGCACCAGTCCTCCACATCATCTCGACAGTGGATCCAGTAGAAGCGTTCTCGAATTTTTAGTGGAGTTCTTTTTACCCCCATATGTTCTCCTGAACATCCATCATGGTAGAGCCGTAAAACATCCGGTACCTTGGCTTTAGGGACAACCATTTGTAGATGACAGCTGTCCCCTCTAGCGTTTTCCCATTTACGGCACAAGACTCCATCCTGGATTACCAAGCTGTTCCATTGCGCCCAATAGCTCTTCGTGATGGAACTCATCGCAGCCACATCACTCCACTTGGGTTTAGGAACACCAGCTTTAATCCACTCGAAGATTGGTTTGATTTCCGAGTCATTTTGCTGAGCCTGCTGTAGGGTCTCCTTCCATTCATCGCTGAGATCCGTTCTAAGCATCCTCACGGGCACTACTTCCTTAGTTTCTTGCCTGGCACAGTGCTTACAGTCTTCAGGACAAGGCCTTCTTGACAAGGCGTCTGCGTTACCGTGAGTTCTCCCACTGCGATGTTCAGTTACGAAGTCAAACTCTTGTAGTAGTTCAATCCATCTCGCAACCTGCTCCTCTGGATTCTTGAACTGTAATAGCCACTTCAGTGCAGCATGGTCAGTTCGTAATTGGAATTTACGTCCCAGCAAATATTTACTGAAGTGCTGCAATGTCTTTACTACGGCGAGTAGCTACCGTCTTGTGACGCAGTAATTTCTTTCTGGTTTGGATAAAGACTTGCTGAAATAAGCTATTACAACCTCCCGGTCTCCTTTCCGTTGAGACAGCACGCCCCCAATTCCAGTATTACTTGCATCTGTGTCAACTATGAAGTCATTTTCAGTGTCAAGATATCCCAAAATATGTGTATTGCACAGACGTTTCTTTAATTCCTGAAATGCGACGTCGCAGTCTTCGTCCCAACAGAATTGCCGCTTTTCCTCAGTGAGTTTGTGCAGAGGTTTTGCAATGTCGGCAAAATTCTTGACAACCCTTCGATAGTAGGAGCATAAACCCAGGAATGCTCTGACCTGTGTCTTGTCTTTCGGAACTGGCCAATCTTTGACGGCGACTACTTTTTCTGGGTCTGTTTGAACACCTTCCCCCGAAACTATGTGTCCTAAGAAGTTCACTTGTTGTCTGAAAAACGAGCACTTTTTCGGAATTAACTTGAGATTTGCTGTTTGGATTTTCGACAACACTCGGTTGAGGTTTTTAAGGTGATCTTCAAATGTACGGCCCACGATGATTATGTCGTCTAAATAGACAAGACATGCGTCCCCAATCAATCCGGCGAGTACTTGCTCCATCAGCCTTTCAAACGTCGCAGGAGCATTGCACAAACCGAATGGCATAACTTTAAACTGCCATACCCCGTTTCCTGTTGAGAATGCAGTTTTCTCCTTGTCCTTGGGGTCTATTTCTACTTGCCAGTAGCCACTTTTCAGATCAAGTGTGGTAAACCACTTCTTAACAGTCAGCGTATCCAGTGTGTCATCGATCCTAGGCAGCGGGTAGCTGTCCTTTTTCGTGACGTCGTTCAGTCGCCGATAGTCCACACAGAAGCGCATACAGCCGTCCTTTTTCTTTACCAGGACCACAGGAGAACACCATGGACTCGATGAAGGCTCTATAACATCGTCCTTCACCATTCCCTCAATCATGGCTTCCACCTCTTTTTCTCGTGCAACTGGCAGTCTTCTTGGTTGCTGACGGATAGGTAACTCGTTACCCGTATTAATCTGGTGCTGAACAAGTCCAGCTCTCCCTATGTCAGCATCATTTGAAGAGAACATGTTGGCATACTGAAGTAACATCTTCCTAGCCCCGTCCATTTCTTCTTCAGTTAAATCGCAGTTTCCCAAAAGCGTCGACACGTCAAATTTTGTACTACGAACTTTATTTCCGGTAGGAACATCTTGCAATTGACGCATCCAAGCTACTTTCTCGCAAGTGCCGATCAAGGTGCCCTTCTTAATCAGCTCCTGGTCACTTGGATTCAGTATGCGTACTGCTGAGATGTTGGTGGCCTTGACCAGAGTCCTTGCCATCTTCCATAGGAAGTCATTGTTCACCCTTTCTATCAGAACACTTCGACCTTTGTTTCCAGAATTCTGTGGTAAACTAATTGGCACAATCGTTTCTGATCTGCGAGGAAGAACAATCTTCTTCAAGCAGTACACATTCCCTGACGTTGCACCTTCCATGAAGACTTCCTCTGAACCACATTTCAGTACTCCTTGATCAACGTCGATCTCACAACGATATTTCCGCATGAAGTCCAAGCCCAAGATGCAATCGTCCACTATGTCAGCCACGATGACATTCTGCTTATAAAATCTGTCACCCAATTTTAACTCCTTCTGGCCTGGGAATGTGCTGACCGGTAGCTGTTAGTAACTGTATACGGTTGTGCTTATTGAAGTAGTCCCCAAGAAACCGACTTGCTAGTTTAGAATTGACGACCGTATGAGAAGCTCCAGTATCCAACGTCAGTTTGCATGGTATTCCATTGACTTCGCCTTTGATGGTCAGGCTGTTCCGGTCATTTCCCCGGTCCCATCCCCACCCAAAATCAAAAATCAAAATCAAAGCATTTATTTCAAGTAGGCCAATATCAGGCACTTTTGAATTGTCGAAACAAAGATGAAAATTAAATGTAGCTACAGTCCCAGTCACAAGACATAAAAACTGTGAAAGTACTGTAGTTGCCCATTCCCTAACGTAGATCTCTATGGAGAAGAACGGGCAAGAAACTCCATGGACACTTTTTTAAATCAAATTATTGTTACAAAATCTTGGTTACATCATTCATGTTGAGATGGTAAATTATGTGAGAACAATGTAGCAAGATGTGCACGTCAAAAGTGTCCATAGTAAAAACAAAATAATTCATTCAAATAAGCCATGGCAACTAAGAGATGACCAGTCACAACTGACAGCGCCCGTTCACAAACATGACGCATGTATCAGCACCATTCAGCTCAACCATTTTGAAGGGAACTAAATGGTCCGACACACGCGCCATACTCAGCGAGACATTTGAGTGAGCATGACATACTCTCAACCGCCACGGCACATTCAAGTCAAAAACCAAAGTAGGTTTCCAGTGAACGATAGCTTTCTAGTACATAGTACTCACACAATATGGGCTATGCGTTCATATAATATTAAGTATTTAAAACGCTCTATTTTTCCAAAATGGTAGTTCGAATAAAAAATTCGAGAAAAACATTGTTGCTCTAGTTTTATTTTCAATATAATTATATTGAAAATAAAATGAAGACCTTTTAAAGTGTGACCTTTTAAACTTTTTAAGTGTCGATCGATCTTCCACCTTGGGTATGCTTAGGGGCAGAGGATTTAGCAGAAGTTGGAGTCGGGCATTTGTGTTGCTGCACCTTATTAACCTTGCCCATAGAACCCATTTAGGTTCTGAGAAGCATGGCACTTCGACGCTGACGCACCGTTTATCAATTTTATTATAGATCGGTATGGTAGAGTGCAATCGGAAAACAAGGTGGAACGAAGTCTACGAATGGATTTTCAGGGGGCTTGTTTATTGACTTCTTAGAGGAGTGGAGAAGAAAGTATAGGCGCTGGCGACGTTTTTTTTCCTTTGAATCTTTTTTTTTTCGTTTGTTGATACGGTTATTACTAACTTCAAATTCGACGAATTCATATTTTAGCTTCGATCAATAATAGTACTAGATTCCCGATCAGCGCTTCAAAAACGGCCCGAAAAATAAGACCACAAATACTTTTGTGGTCTTATTTCAAATTAGTATGGTCCAAGCATAGCCAACATTAAGACGTCAAAATGCCGCAGTGCGAGTTCAAAAACTGTGTAAAAATACCACCTTAACACCTAGGTTTTGGAAGAAATATTTTTTTTTTGGTAAGTTTACATCATTAAGTGTTTTTCATAAAATAAAAACCATTAAATAGTTAGTAAATTCAAACAGCTAATATTATAATTGTTTGGCCAATGTTTGCTACAACGCACCAACTATTGTATCAAACATTGACAGTTCTTGAACAGGGAACGCATGGAGTAGTGTTGTTATTTTTATTTATCGTTTTTCTAGTGACCCATTTCGCTGTGCAGAATGGATATCTATTGTCTCGAAAGAAAGAGGAAAAAAAATATGCAACCCTTATAATTTTATTAATTAACTTACCTAGATTACTATTTCAGATACTTTTGTATAAAGAATACGCCGAAAACACGTTTCTTGATTCCCTTTATTTTTTTTAACTTTATTAAGTTTTTTTATTACCTATTCGTTGTAATAGCGGCAATGTAAAACAGTATTTTTACCTTTTTGAATCGATCAAAAATATTTGCTACCATACATACGAAACTAAAAACATATATTCTGCAACTCTACGTCTTTCAATACTTACTGTGTTCTAAATATTGAAATGTCATACCAAAAATTAAGTTTAGTTCCACAATAGAATAAGTACGAAATTGTAAACAAAATGTTTTTAACCTAAGGACTCAGACTTAAGATTCATTTTAGAATAAATATTTTTGTACTGATGACTTTTTATTTTCAAGCAACATTTTAAATTTGTTCTTTTAATCCTTTCTTCGATGAAAGGACTTAAATCAACATATTTTGCAATGGTAATTAAACTTTACGTTTAAGAATTAAGGTTTATATTAAACTGTAGGTTGTTCATATTATTAAACTTTTTGCTATGAAATGTAGATGTTTGCGTGTGTGCAAACGTGGCCACTTGAGCGACGTACTTTTGTTCCTGATCCTTAATCTAGTACATAATTATTGATCGAAGTATTTTAGCGCACTAATCTGACCCACAGATTAGATATTAGTAGCTAGCCACAGATACGACAGTGACATTTCGAAACAAAGTTTCGAAGTGTTCCGTTTTGGCGCTGCTGTAGTCATCGGGGTTTTGACACGAGTTAGTTTTTTTTTTTTTTTTTTTTTTTTTTGGTGTGGCACTAGTTGTACTTTGTGCCATTTTCAGGTAAAAATTTGGGAAACAGAGAAATAAAAAACGAAACGAAAAGAATTACAATGATAGAAAATATGGATCAGGAAAGTCATTAATATAATATAATATGTACAATATAATAAATAAACTAAAGCTTAATATCATTTTTATACAGAAAAGAGGCAATTAAATCATAATAAATTATTGGGTTATGTAATAAACAAATCATACGAGTGGGGAAAGGGGTTTTTAAACTAATAAGGGAATCAAGGAAATCAGAACGGTCATGACGAGAACATGAAAAAAATATATGGTCCAAGGTACCAACATCTTCCCCACATTCACACATGTTATCCTCTACAATACGGAGCTTGGCCAGATGGCAAGGAGTACATACATGACCCAAACGCATACGAATGATTTGACTAACAATCAATTTGGAGCACTTAACCTTGAAAAACCACGGTTTAATAGGAACATGAGGTTGTATAAAGTAATAATATTTTCCTTTTGTTTGTGCGCTCTCTCCCCATGAGACACTCCAGGCATCGCGAAGGTATGACTTGGGTAAATTCATGATATCATGGGAAAAGTTTATATAAGGAAAAGTGTCTCCATCATAGACAGCCTCCTTGGCCAAAACATCCGCCTTGTCATTTCCCTTTATGCCACTGTGGCTAGGAATCCAAACAAAATGTACAGCTTGCCCCTTCAGCCTTAGTTCATATAATACATTCCGTATATCAAATACAATAGGATAGAAAGCCTTCATTTTAAATGGGAACTTCTCAATTGCCTGTAACGCACTCTTAGAGTCGGAAAATATAACAGTATTTTTTAACTTAGCTAACAAAACATATTCTAGTGCCTTAAATAGGCCAAAGCACTCCCCGGTAAAAACGGAAGACTCCGGAGGAAGTTTTATTTTTTGAATAAGCTTATACTGTGCGTGGCAAACTCCTACACCTACACAACTATCCAGCGTTTTAGAAGAATCTGTAAATATTAGGTGCCAGTCTTTCCATTTATCATCAGTATTACTGATAAATTTAGAATTTGCTCCAGAATCAGTTTTGGCGATACCCATATCATATGTTATTTCAGGCTCTAAAAGTAGAGAGTCAAAAACGTTATCATTAAATATTGCTAGCTTTGGTGCATTATGCACAGGCGATTCAAGTAACTTAAACTTCCTGTAACTAGTAATTAAACAAGGAACAGATTTGCATCTCCAATAGTTGGAGCTTTCAATCAAAGAATTTAGATTATCTAGCCTAATGATCAATGGATGGTTGGAAAATTGCATGATTTTAAATAGAAACCTATCGGCTAACAGCTGTCTTCTCAAATATAAAGGAGGTTCATCACACTCTACTTGCAACGCATTTAAAGGGCTCGAACGCATTGCACCCGAAATGATTCTGAGAGCTTTAGATTGAATATTATCTAACTTTTTGAACCATTTTTTACTAAAAAGGTACCATAATCCAAAATACTACGAATTATAGCATTGTATAACAATTTCTGGTTAAAAGGATGAGCACCCCACCACACACCCGAGAGGCATCTCATAATATTCAACTGCTTTTCACATCTATCCACTATATAACTTAAATGAGATTTACCTGTCATTTTCTTATCCAAAATTAAACCCAAGAATTTAGCTTCCTCCCCAACATTTAGAGTATGATTGCAATAGGAAACTTTAGGTGGAGGAAAATCCCGTTTTCTAGAAAAAACTACTACAGAACTTTTTTTTGCCGATAAATCCAGCCCATTATTATCAAGCCAAGCCTTTAATAACGTGAGAGATTCTGTTAATGAATTACATGCGGTTGGGATAGACATGTTTATTGAATAAATAAGTAGGTCGTCAGCGTATTGTAAAACACTAACGATACCATTTAAGGACGCCTCAAGATCATGTGTATAAATGTTGTAAAGTAACGGGCTAAGTACAGACCCTTGAGGTAATCCCTTATAAACGGTTCGTGAAAGTCTTGAACCTTGGTTTGTTATTACAGATATAAAGCGAACTGATAAGATATTAATAATAAAATTAACTAAAATTGGCGGCACCTGCAATTTCATTAGTTTATTTTTGAGCACTGCTATGATTACATTGTCATAAGCTGCCGAAACGTCTAAAAATGCAGCAACCACCGATAAATTATTAGAAAAGGCCAAATTGATGTCTGTGGTAAAGATACTTAAACTGTCTATGGTACTTTTAGATTTACGAAAGCCGTATTGAGAAATCGAAAGTAAATTATTTCTTTCGATATGCCATTCAAGACGGTTCTTAACCAGGTGTTCTGCAATTTTAGCAATAACCAAAGATAAGGCTATAGGTCGATAAGCAGCCGGATCATCTGGAGATTTTTTAGGCTTTAGTATGGGAACTATTTCTTGAGTTCGCCAAGAGGTAGGAATGTTCCCAGAAATCATTATGGAATTAATTATTTCTAAATAATATAAAAGTGAGGAATCTCCCATATTTGAAAAGAAAGCATAAGGTATTCCATCTTCTCCAGGACAAGAATCTTTAACACTCGACAATACCCCTTTAAGCTCGTACAGAGAAAAAGGTAAGTTTAAACTATTCGATTCTTTTATTCCAGGATATAATGCGCAACAAGGCATCAAAGAATTTTTTTCAGGAGCTGTTGCAGGGGCCAATCTATCAAGGAAATCGTCAGCTAAAGCAGGAGACAACTGAACACCACAACGGTTTTGATTAAAAGCATTCCTAAAACGCTTTATGTTACTCCAGACTTCCGAAGGACAAGTTCTAGGAGAAAGGGAGGCACAAAATGATCTCCATCCCTCAAATTTCCTTTCCCTCAAAAAATCTCTAGTCTCATTCATTACACTAGTAAGTCTATTTAAATTTTCTTCCGACATATCCTCACCATACTTTCTCTCCTCTTCCTTTCTTCTTTGTACTGCATACGAACATTCAGTATTCCACCAAGGAGGCATAGGTAAATTGTTTGTGCGGGAACTTTTTACAGGGAAAATCTCATCCGCTACTTCAAGCATGCAAAGAGCTAAGGCTCGAGAGCAATCATCTTCTCCTCCTTGAAGTATTTCAGGTAACTGTGACACTTTGACTTCAAGGACCTGTTTAAATTTTTCCCAATCAGCTCTACCTAATCTATACTTTAATCGAGGGGGACGCTTTTCAGTGATGGGATATTTGTCAGGAGATGCTATTACTAGGGGAAAATGATCACTGCCTAGTGTAGAAGAAGAGAAGACAGACCAAGTGAGTGATAAGGCCAAACTAGGGGAACAAATCGACAAGTCCACAGCACTCGGCAATTCATTGGGCTTGGTACGTCTAGTCGGTGTCCCAGTATTTAAAACACATAAATTATTATCATCTAATATTTGTAGCAAACGTACACCATCACTTTTATTATCACCGCATCCCCACGTCTGATGATGACAATTAAAATCCCCCATTATCAAGACAGGGCTTTTCAATGAAAAAAAAATATCACTCATCTCTTGTAGAGCAGCGGAGGAAGGCTTTGGAATATATACAGAGGCATATGATACATTATTTACACGTACAGCAACGAAATCAACTAAAGAATAATGATTGGGTAATGTAATTTGAGTAAATGCAACATTGTTTTTGATTAAGATGGCAACACCACCGTAGCCATCAGTTCTGTCGTTACGAATGCAAACATAACCTGGAATACTAAATATTCGACCGTTTTTAAGCCATGTTTCACTCAATGCAACAATAAGTGGTTTATACTTATTAACTAAATACATAAGATCGGTTTTTTTATTAGTCACTGACCTGACGTTCCATTGAATAATCAAATCCATTATCGGTTTTGTCTGTCAGTAATTTACAAATCAGATCAGCGTTGTTCGGTTTTATGTATTTTTTATTTTGTAACATCTTAATAAGACTGTTAATTAGATCCATAAGTTGTTCATGATCTTCTTTTTGTTCGGGTTTATTCTGTAGTGCACACCCATTACTGGGACTTGATAAACTAAACTCATTTATTAATGCATTGTGTGCTGCTCTGTCATATCCAGACGCAGATTTAGGAGGCGAACGTGGTTTTTTAAATACTGTTTTTTTATATGAAGTTGTCCTAGGACCATTATTCACATTATCATTAGTGTGGAAATATGCGGATTTGGAATCTGATTGAGAAATTTTACTACCTGAAACGGGTTATTCCCGCTCGGTAACACCCTTTCGTCAACACTGTTGACGATCGGGAAAAAAAAGTTTCGTTCGTTCATAGTGTTGACGATCGGGAAAAAAAAGTTTCGTTCGTTCGCAGTGTCCATGAATGCTGGTTTTTATTTTTAAAATATGGAAATAAAAATAAAACATGTCATGAATTTTCAAATGTTTAATTACGACAAAAGTCTAGTTTAATTGATAAAAAATGTTGAATGTTGTTCCATTTGTAGAATTTAAGTTAGTAGATTGCAAACTTCCCTTTGCAGCAGGCAGGTATAGCGATGCCGCGCAGGTAGCCGGTAACAGTAGATAAAATAAACAATAGATTCGCACACTACCCCCGACCGGCCTATTCTAGTACGTTATCCACCATGACCTTGAATTAGCCAATCAGAGCACTGCAATATTAAGTATCGTTCATTTTGGGTAGCTAATCCTGATTTATGCATCGTACATAAAGTACATTATTAGTTCTAAATTCGGACATGTCGGAACAAGATTTAGCAGGTAGTTCTAGTGGAAAATCCGTGTTAGTGCGTATAAAAAGAAAACATGGGACTGTTTTACTTCATGGCGGTCGCCAATATTACACAAGAAAGGCGCATAAAAGTGGTTTAGTTATTTGGAGTTGCTCTCAACGTAAATTAAAGTGCAGTGGAGTTTTGAGAATTAAGGTAAGTGTAATTAATTAAGTATTACCATAGCATTTTACGTAAACGTCTAAACTCACTTTAGCTTTATATTTATTTATTTATTTAACAAAGCTAATAAAATCTGGAAACTGAATTATGCATTACAATTAAGCCATAACTTAAAAATAAACACAAACGTTTTGCATATTTCAAACACAGCATAATTAAAAAAAAGAGTGGGTAGGTAGGTATGTCCCTAAATGTGCAACGTGCTCGCGTTTTAAAAAGCCCAACAACCACAGAACGGGAGATGTTGAGTGCCCAGCTAAGAAATTAGCAGAATATAGGTACATCAACTCCATCGACTACGAGGGCGCGTAGAGATTCATACTCTAGTTTAGACTTATGCATATTTCTGAATCAACAACATGGCAATAAGAGACCACTGCGCTGACATACATATAAATATCGAGTTTATTTATTGTAAGCACATTAATTGCTAGGTGCAAATATCGAACAAAAACAACGCCTCGAATGTGTTTTGCAACCTTCAATAAATTCTGCTGACGCAAATATTTTCGTGTAACATTTATGTGTTTAGTTCTAAGTTATTAGAGTTTAAGTTAGTGGAAATAATTTTTACGCTATGTTATTTTAGTATTTAACAAAAAAAAAAAACTTCTGTCCTATTAAATAGCATATTGTTAGAGCTCCTGCAGCCTGTGATACAGGATTATCCTAGTACAGGCATCATACATTATTATACCTACATTGTTAGTTTTTAGATTCCTATTGTATTTTACCTTCTAAGATTCTGAATAAAGATTTATTATTATTTATTATTATTTCACGTAAACTGTAATTTAGTAAACATATTTTGCGCATTACCCATCTTAAGAAGCAGGTTCAAATTATTACAATATTTAAGTTCTTTCACGATTCATCCCACTTGTGATTATTGTTATGTAAATAAATATAAACTGCCAACTGCCAATGCCACACCAGGCTAGGTAGGTATATATATCATTCATAACATCATACAAATCATTGTGAAAAAAAGCGATAATAGGACTTTTATAAAGATACTTATTATTGCAGTGCTCTGATTGGCTAATTCAAGGTCATGGTGGACAACGTACTAGAATAGGCCGGTCGGGGGTAGTGTGCGAATCTATTGTTTATTTTATCTACTGTTACCGGCTACCTGCGCGGCATCGCTATACCTGCCTGCTGCAAAGGGAAGTTTGCAATCTACTACCTTAAATTCTACAAATGGAACAACATTCAACATTTTTTATCAATTAAACTAGACTTTTGTCGTAATTAAACATTTGAAAATCCATGACATGTTTTATTTTTATTTCCATATTTTAAAAATAAAAACCAGCATTCATGGACACTGCGAACGAACGAAACTTTTTTTTCCCGATCGTCAACACTGTGAACGAACGAAACTTTTTTTTCCCGATCGTCAACAGTGTTGACGAAAGGGTGTTACCGAGCGGGAATAACCCCCTGAAACAACTTTATCTGCATAAGACATAGAGGAAGATGGATGCAACTTACTAGCCTCCAAATAAGAAATACATGAATGAGCCATAGTGTTTTTGATATCTCTTTGTCTCTTAAACTCAGGGCATGCTTTATTTATAGCAAAGTGAAAACCAGAACAATTTATACAAGATGCACAATCCTCCTCAATGTTACAAGATTCAGCTGAATGATTTTGTCCACATTTAAAACATCTTGGCTCTGCAGCCCTACATTGTAATTTTGTATGTCCGTACCTACAGCATCTGAAACACTGAATGGTGGGGTACACATATATGTCAACATTTAATGCATTATAGCACATGAATATTCTCTTTGGTAGAACTTGTCCATCAAAAGTTATAACAATGGATTCTGAAGGTTTCCAAACTGGACTACCGTTAATCTGCACTTTATAATTTAACCTCCGAATTTTAATGACCTTTCCACACCCAACGGGTGTAGAAATATTTGCTTCAATTTCATCAAATGACCATTCTGAAGGAACACCACGCACAATACCCATTCTAGTTACATTGAAAGTCGGGATAAAGGCTTTGAAACCATTAGTACTTAATAAGTTAGATTTTAAAAAATCATTTGCATCATGGAAAGTCATAAATGCAACTGCACACTTATTGCGGCCTATCCTTTTAATGCTTCCATTAATTATATTTTTAAATCCTCCCCGTTTCATAAAGTTTCCAAACGCAATGGGATGTAATACAGTTCCACTATTAGGTAACTCGGTGATGCGCTGTACATGTATCAAATAAGGAGATACATCGGAATGTATGTACTCCCTCCTACCAACCGGCTCAAAACTTGCTTGACTAGGCTTTGACTGGGACTCAAGTTGGGATGATGCTTGGTTACTATGGGTATTTTCAAGAACAGTCTCTTGGGGGTTACAATTACAATCCATTATACTGATTTCATTCTGGCCATGACCTTTTCTGCTGCGTTTGCGAATTTTACAGGATTTGCAGATTCTCCTGCGTTTACGCGAAGATTTTTCGCTACTGTCAGTAGCCACTGAACCATCAGTGTCCATGCCACTTTTATCTTTATCATTAACATTCTGTGACATGATAGTCACATAGTTTGCGACATCCTCGGGGGGATTTAGGCCGCCGCCTAAATCCCCCTGCAAGTTATTAGGGGGGTTGTTCATACAACCCGGACTTGGGGACTAAACATACAATAAGTATAAAAGACTTACCAAATAAGCACCTACGAACACTACTACAAATATATACAATTATTATACAAAATTATATACAAAAATAAGACTCAACTGATCCGTTTTACAATAAAAATGAAATTTCAAGAATTTGAAACAACCGCGCGCAACCGAAGTTTCCCGCCTTACCCACGAGTTAGTTATAGATAAGTACCTAAGTGTAATAGTGATTGCAGGAATCTTGTTATCGATAACTAGTGATGTTCTATTAAATCGACTTTTTAATTGATATCGATACTTTAATGGCGCCTTCTTTTAGTTGATTTATGTTTGAGGTTCAGGTAATCATAATAAAATAAAAATGATAATTTATAGGTTGTTATTTGTGTAACAAAAAGGAGATTGCCCATCCTTCTATGGACCGCCGTTGCGCATCAAAATAAGTTATATGATAGTATAAATTGGACATAAAAGAGGAGATGTCATATTTTCTAAGGAAATAAAAATGAACTATTTATTTTGTGGGGTTTTTATTGTTCTTTGATTTTCTGTTCAAGTTTTGAGGTTAGTTTTTTAACTAACCTTCTACCAAAGAAACAGTCCTTACAACAATATGTTTTGAATTCTCATAAGACAACAGAAATTAATAGTTCCATCAAACCAGTGAATAATCCTAAGTAAATAATATTAGCTACAATGGTGGGTAGGTTACACCTACTTAAATGTAGGGGTTTTTAGGTTAGTATAGTTAAGGGAACTATTTAAGGATATTGGCATCATGACGGTTCATTGCCAATACATCTACGAAAACATAATGTACGTCAGAAAAAATCTGCATCTTTTCGGTAAAAGAGGCGACAGACACAATTACAGTACTAGAAATAGGGACCAACTAGTTCAGCCAGGCTTTAGACTCGCTAAAGTAGACTCATCTTTCACGGGGTACTGTTTGAGATGCTATAATAAAATTCCACAAAGTATTCTTGAACTGAATGAGACGAAATTTAAAACATGCATTAAACGCACACTATGTAAGCAAGCATATTACAAGTTGAGCGATTATATCGCTGATAAAAATGCTTGGCTCAATGCTGGTCCTGCTCCACAAGGACAGGGGTGCATTGTTGGAGCTGCTGAAGATTGTACAACTATCTTTGCATTGTATGGATTCAATCTATTTAAAATATAAAAACGAAGAGCTGTTTGGAAACGATGCGATGGATGATCATGCGTGGAAATTTACAGTAAAAATATTTTTTAGTTTTTTTTTTGTTTTTGTTTACTGCTCGTCTGCCCTTAACATTCTCCAACTCTTAAAAATCGGCCCTTGACGACCCACTGACACAATTTTCTGTTTCTTTGTTGTGAGCACAGAACATATATACTCTAAAGGAGGTTGTGAGGTTGTTTTTCTTCGTGTGTATTTGCAGCAAAATAGGTTATGCATGTCACAGAGTATATAATCACTACGTTTAATGCATGTCTCTGTGTGTGCATTGTATAGTGTTTGCATATGTTTATCTCACCTCCCGTAAAAATGTGGCAGAAAATGTTGTCCGTCGAGTCGCTCTATGCTAACTTTACACCTGTTTCCTTGAATTATGGTTTAAAATCGAATAATTCCAGCCAAAGCACCCATAGATCGATTTTTTATAATCTTCAACCGTTCACTAGTACTGCCACAGATATTTTCAAAGCTTATCAATGAGGGATTTTCTTTTTCAACTCTTCCCTTGTCGCTGGATAGATGGCGCTAGTCTGACTACGTTACTGCAAAGAACAGAACGTCACATAATATCACTTAGTTGGACCTAATGATTATATTCGGAAGCTGATGCAAACGAAAGTGTCACTCAACGAGCGTAAGTGACGTGTGTTTTTTCAAGCGTTTTGGTTTTGGTACCCAGTAACGTAGTCGGATCAACGCCATCTATCGAGTTCATGGAAACTATTTTTTTTTTAAATTATCAAAATGAAAACCTCTCATTGAAGGGTTATAGTAAAATAACATAATGGGTCCATTCCGAGATACGAAATAATCACTCACAGCGCTCACAGCAATATTTTGCGTTCCGTTAGAGATTTCACGATTATGACAGCCAAGATCTGTCATTAGGTCATTTGACAGCGCTCACGGTGATATTTCTTTGGGGCATGGTCGGTGTAATCGCAAGATGGCGCGTGTCATGACGTCATCTATGATGACTCAAGGAACATCGTTATCGCGCTTGTGATCGCGCTCACGGTAACTCGGAACGGGTTTATGGACGCTCAAAGCGTTTACAGTCTATCTCGGAACGCGGTCTTAGAATACGTCTGGCGTTCAACGTTGATCTTGAACCATTTGATTTGAATTTCGCGGGCTAGCCTGAAGCTGTCATCTCTCGAGCATCGTTGCTGACTTTGCGCAAAAAATTGAGATGAAAATAATACGAAAATACTTATTGAATTTATTTTGTGATATGGCAATACCATTTGACGTTTGGGTAATTAATTTGCTTGCTGTACAGTGTACTGCTGTACTGTATTTCTGCGTGATTGAGGATAGATTTATAACGGATTACTGTTTTTGTATAAACTTTGGTAATCAAGACAATCTATTTTAGTGACAGCAGATAACATCGGTGTTTTTCACACAAGCGTCGTAACTATAAATTTTTTGACTCATTGCGGCTCAAAGGTAATTTTTACTCAATTTTGCCTTGTTTGTGATCGTAGACTCGATTTAATTTAAACTAGATGAAATACAAAATTGTGCTCTGTTTGTAAACCTTATAAACGAGCCTTCCTTAATCTTTTGATGATGAATTGAATAGTTTTGCAAGTAACTGCATGTTGTGTCATCACAAACCATTCTCACAGTGTTAGCTCATTGTTAAGCAGGTAAAGTTCTGTTCTATATCGATCGATTCTTAATACTCGCTAGAGGTTATTACGGCCGATTATTTATATATTTGTGTTGCTTCTGTAGGACTGAAAGTTATAACACCTACTTGACTGTAAGTCTTTAGAAGAAGTGATCAGATTGTCTTTATAGCATGTCAGACACTGCTCTATTTTTATTGAAATCCTCTAGGTATAATTAGGAGTAAAGCAAGCTATTAAATTTATTTATACACTTAATAGTAACTCAGCGGTATCTTGCATGTGTTATTTCAGAAATATCTCCATCTTAATACCATCTTATAACAACAAAAATGAAGATGGTTTGTCATTGACTAAAACTATGATAAATGCAAACCTCTAGCATTTTGTATCTACATGACTAGACTTATAATGATAATAAATACTGGATTGATGCCTGTGTCCAGGTCGCTAGAAGTGCCAGCAACCAACTTAAACTTATAATGTTTCCCACACTTCTAAAATTGAGAGTACTTCCAACTATAAAAAAAACTGCATTTTAGTCATCCTTCTTAGAAACTTATTTTTTATTTTTATTAATATCTCAGCTATGACATTCATTGCTGAAGCTGTAAGTACTTTAGAATTGAAATGTATAAAATAATAAAGAAAAGAACCACTGTTAGGTGTAGGGAACACCACCAGATATAAGTAATATCATTTTTGTATCTTTAATTTTATTAGTTGGCTATTTACTTAGATTTGTATCAGTATCATACAGCTATGTTTTGTGTTAATTCATTGTGTAGTCACCGTTAGGCATCCTTATCTACTTGTGTGAACTGTACAACTACACTGCTATGTAATGTGTCACTGCACATAGTTTATCTCAGTAGCTTCCAGACCTCATTACAACTAGGCTACATAGTATAACATTACATGCAAGTACATTGCTTGAACTCAATAGTGTTGATTGCAAAGCGATTGTCACATTTAAGTAATAAAGTAATATTGTATTCATAATATAAAGTGGTCTGTTGAGTACATTCAAATGTTACAGATGAATAGTTTTGTACGTGCAGACATTATTAACCTTTAAGTACAGACTGGTGATCTGACAGACACCTTGAGACGTGAAAAAGTGTAGTTACCTATGTTAGCTTAGTAGTATCCTCCCATGCTTCTCTCTACCCCTCGGGCAGCCGCCCAGCAGCATTTATGAAGAGGGGCAGTGTTGACACATGAAATACAGTCTGTTTTGATTATTATAAGATCAGGAGTGGTCTATCAGACCACGCATCGGTACTTGTGTAACTTTTTTTATACTACTGTTTCAGATTATAAGGTATTTCACTTTTATTTTCATTCAATTGTAACAATGAATCAACCAAGTTCTTCAGGTATGAAACAAGCTGCCTAAATGAAAATAACAATAATTGTGACACTTGTCAATGAATAGAGTTCTTTAGCCAGTTATGCACTAGAAAATGCAAAGGAAAGAAAATGAAGCAGAGAGAAATCCATCCATAAAACTCTGTTACATTTGACTTCAAAACTGCATATAAATGTGATACCTACACAATACGTCTGCCTTCAATTTGTATGGAAAACTGTTTGTAAAACTGAAATAGTTTCATGCCTTGTGATTTTTGAGAAGCTTAAATAGTCACTTATCTCTAAGAATATTTTTTATTCAGAAGAAAACAAGCACTAATTACTAAATTGTGAATTTTCAAGTACAAGTTACTCTTTTCTCCCAAAGAGTACATGTCTGTGATAAAAATATTTAAAATTGGTGATAAATCTACAAACCTATACATTTTGTTTTTCGTAGACAATAACAGAAATATATGTTAACAATACTAATGAACAATTTTGTAAAAAACATTAAGGAACAGAAGTTTTCGTTACTTAAGCTACGGTGGTCTAGCAGACCTCAGATCGGTACTTATGTTACTAAAATGGTATGTCGGTACTCAAAGGTTAATAAATACTTTCATTGGTTGTCTGCCTATTAGGACTATTGGGACTTTGAACTATTCATGTTTGGGGTTCATTCCTTTGGAATTTGTTGAGTTGTAAGCCCATTATGGTAATATTGGATTACTTATCTAACAATTATAAAATTGCGTAAGGATTTGTACCTTTATTTTTTTTATTTTGATGAACAAGATGCGGTTGGGGTATAATTTTTATCAGACAGCTCAGAATGTAACTAGAATCAATGTTAAACCCAGAAAATAATTGTTTTTCCTTCATTCAAATATATTTTACCTACACCTAACTGAATGTTTGTATATGTAGTGAAGTCCGGTCGCGGAGCACGAAGAAATTCGTACAATGACCTGTTATTACCTGTCTCTGTCACTCCCGCGTAAATATATTGTGTATCTCTCGCACAGGCCGCCATCCTCAGGAATTGTAAACCTTTTGAGGTTTAAGATCATTTATTCTCATAAGAATAAATGATCTTAATTAAACCTCAAAAGGTTGTGAGAATATTAATATTAGACACTTAAAAAGAACGCAAAATTAGACGTCGATTTTATAAATATTTTGAAGATAAATTACAAATCAATGTGGGTAAAATGTTCGTTCGATACATATAAACAAGTAACTGTGAAACACAGATAAACGGTGACTGGATGTGGCTTTTACCTAACACTTTAAGGTTTGTTCTTGTTTGCATGTGGTTTTTTGGTTGGCCTTGAGTCACGAAAAAAAAACCAGACATGGTTATTTTTATTTCTGCCGAATTATTAATTGTAACTCGATTTTTATAACTTATACTTAATATAACATCTAAATAAATAATTTACATAATAACAATAATTTATTTAATTTGTTGGTAAATTTTCTTTTTCCTTTAATATTAATATAATATTTCATGTAAACCGCACTTAATAGAAAAATGTTTGTGACCACTGTCAGTAGGTAAAGAGGTCATTGTACGATATTCTTCGTGCTCCGCGACCGGACTTTAGAAGTATGTGTACCTAATGTAATTTAGTGCTTATGCCTGCTTTTGCGACTGTCACCTTTTCATGCATTGCATTATTATTTCATTTTATGTTTTAAACATTAGCCCACTATGTAGTACCTACGTGTACTGCTAAAATGATCCCACTGTGTAGTACTTGTGTTGCTAAAATATCATTTTTTAGGTTAAAAAATATGTAGTTAGTAGTATGTAAAGAATTGTATAATTAATGTCTTCTTTTTTAGAAAATTATCTTAAAAGTTACAATGTCAAGGTGTTTTGTTTTAGGAATACTGAGAGAAGATGATTGATTCAACATAGAACAACAAGAAGGTAATAAACAAATTCTGTTTAATTAGTAACTGTGTGTGACATACTTACAGTAGTTGTGAATGCTTGATAACACAACATCCTTTGTTTGTAGTGATATAGGACAGCAGTACAAGAAAACAATCAAAATGATGGCATCAGAGGAATCTGACTCCCTGAGCACTGTCCCCTCAGAAGGACATGGCGAGGATGTCTCAGGTGGGCTCTGAGAATTATCATTATACTTTAACCATCACTGTTAAAAAACAACTCCCTAATTTGGACCTCTCAAAGTTTCAATGGTAGACAAAACAGTATTGAGTAAAGCTCTCTTTCATACATTTTACCTGTAAATGTAAAGTTTTTTTTGTGCTTTGTTTGTGAATAGTATAGAAAAGAACAAAATATAAGTGTAAATTTAAAACAGCAGTTAGGTTGTCAATATGATTGACACACATGGTAGGCTGTTTGGGCCCATTATATTTCGTTTTAACTTTGAATATGATTTAAACTACTTTTGGTTTTGCTTGTCAAGCTGTTCTAAATAACAATTCTTCTTCTGGTGTCTTTTCAATAATATCTCAGGTCCATCAACTCGAAATATTTCTCCTTGTCCTTTGCAAGGTGCTCGACTCTCAGTTCATTTTTTGTGAAATGTTTCTCAAGCAAGGCTTCGAAATTCAATATATTTGATTATTAATAAAGCACTATAAAACAACAGTTACAATATTTTGATGAAGATTAATGATCACAGAGTTCTAAGTAGGAAGTAGTTGCTGAATATTCTTAACATCCTCATCAGTGAACGTAAAGCTATTATAGTATTGGTATGCTCTTATGCATGACATTAAGAGTATAATAATATTACAATATACTTGTCAATCAATATTATAGGTACCACACACATGGGAATTTATATTACACTGTAGTACTACCGAGTAGATGTGGTCAGGGCAGGAAGATTATAAAATAATTTAACTAATAGAAGTAAACACTTAAATACTACAGTAAGTAATTAATATATCTAGGGATGATAATAGGGATTTGTGAATAGTTGATGGCAATAGGCTCGCCCCCAATAACAAGGGACTAAAACATAACAGGCTAAATGTGGGTGTACTACTCGTATTAAGTACACGTATGCCTAACTCTTGGAGGGTTGCAGGCGTCATGTTATGTTACTTAAGGGTCGGTACACATCTGACGGAAAATGCGTCGAGCGTATCATCGGTCGCGTCTATTCCGTCAAATTACCTACACCTTTTCAGCAGCTACAGACAGAGCGGTTGTGTTGTGCGAAATTGACTATTAAAATGAAGCCCATCGAAGTAATAGCTATTTGGGAGGCGTCGACCGACAATGCGTTGACGGAAACGGAACAAACGCTGTACGCTCGACGCACTAACGCATCATCGGTTGAATTTTTTATTATGTAACATTTGTCTATTTTGGCGTTACGCGACCCTTTATAATAAAAAGTAATTATACTTAGAATTAAAAAATGTCGAATGAACCATGTTTGCTTTATTGATACATGTGGTTTGACCTTGACCAGCCAGACTACTGAGCAAGCTGGCCCTATAGCCTACCATTACATTACTAGGTCACATCCAGGTCGCCAATCAATAACCAGAGAGCTTCACTTGCACTGCTGTTGCTTTGTTGAATGGTTCTTAGCTTTATAATACCTATCATAATAGATAAAACATTATGCTTGTTCAAAATCAAAATATTTTATTTCACATAGGCCTAGATGGGCACTTATAAAACGTCGAAAAAGGTGCACGGTTCGCGTTGGTCGATTCCATGGAGAAGAAACCGGCAAGAAACTCCATGGTTGGGTGGTTTTTACTACTACATATTATAAATAATATCACAATGGCAATAGTATAAGGAAACTATTGTATTATTTATTTTCGTGCCTGAACTTCCTGCTGGAATATCCACAAACTAACCTAATTAATATAGTTAAGCTACTAAAGCAGTTATGAATACAAGCATAAATAACGTTCCCACTGCTGGGACACAAGGCTCCTCTCTGTGAAAGGGGAATAGGCTTTAATCCAGCACGCGGGTTCAGTACGAATAATAGTGTCATGAAAATAACTGTTATAAAATGTGGTTACATCATGGCAGCTTCCGGCACGGAGGAAGCTCCATCGTCGATGGTGTCGAGCGAGGCGGAGTCGGAGGGCAGCGTGCTGTCGGAGGCGCGCCACGACGCCGAAGCAGCCAGCATATTCAGCGACCCCATCACTGAGCTGGCTGGCTCGCTGCTCGAGAAGCCGATCCCCATCGTCACTGACTGGCGCTCCGTCGGCACTACTGTCGGCGTCGGCGTCGGCGTCGCTGCTTACGTAGCTTCCAGAGGTCGGTTGGCTCTACCATTTTCTTTTTAAGACTTCTTTATCAATTACAAAAATTAACTAAACACTGTTCAAATGAATGTTGTTTGATGGTAATCAATTCGTTTGCTTGTCATGGTTACTGTAAATAAAGGGAAATTATTGGTGAGGACTTTGATTGATAGTTTATTGAATTGTACAGTCATCATCAAAAACGACTGTGATCAGTTCCACAACTTAAGAATTTATAATTTTAGATGAAAGTGTAAAAATATCCTACATAGGTTAAAATCTTACGTAAGAACCGACTAAAGGGAATTTCATAGTAACATAATATGTTTATCTATTAACTCAGTTGTCAAAAACATCACTAATACAAGCATGTCAGTTTTAGTAAGTATTTATCAAATGAAAGCATTTAATTTTTAAGTAGGTAGCACTACAAAAGGCTTGTTAACTGAAAAAATCTAATTAGTCCGTCACTTAGGTTATCAAAAAATATTTGACCCGTATTTTTTCTTTTGTCACATAAAACAAAATTGACGAAGATACGACGGACGCTTTTAAAATTCCCAGTACGTCACTGTTCGGTATGATTCTTAGTGAGTACTGACGTCACGAGCCCCCACTCCCGAGTTTTGATGCGTTTTATCTTTGTCAATATTCGTTGATTAACAAAAACAAAAAATACGTGTCCATTATATTCTAATACTCTAACTGACGGACTAAATGATTTACAATTTATTGATGGTGGAAACAAGCCTATTGTGGTAGTAAGGCAGACTATGCTTTGTACTATAAACATGGGAAAGCCTTTTCGATGCTGATCATACTGTGTTCGTAAATTGAGATGTTATCTCGAACCACTATAATGTCACATTGGCACCTTTTGATTCAGGCTCAATGCTGCCATGGGGCGGACACAAAGGCCCGATCCCCCCGGCCGACTCCGACCTGCGCCCGGGCGAGTTCGTCATGAGGCTACTCTTCACCGAGTTCACCGTGCAGGCTGAGAGGAAGATGGAGGCGGTGATGGCTGAACCACTGGTATGGTAGATTTATGAAACAAACATTTTAATTTGGGCGCTAAAAATCCGCCATTTTGTTTTATTTTTATTTTGATATACCCAGTGTCACTCTCGCAGTAATTACGAATCTAACGACACCTCTCAAGCTAAAATCCATCGAACCGTTCAGGCCACAGAGCGTGCCAAACTATTATACATACACACACACACACATACTCTCGAAAACATAACCATCCTTCTTTTTTAAAAGTTATTCTTGCTTGACTTGGTTCACAAGGGCGGTTTTTAGTGCTCCAACAATAGTCTGCCATCGTGTGAGTATTCCAGTGACCCTGATAATGTTCCTCCATAGTTTGAATGTCTTGATGGAACCTTTCCCCTTGTTCTTCACTCAGATCACTAAGATTTTCAGGGAAACGGTCCAAATGACTGAAATGACTGTGGAGGAAGTGGACCTTGATGCTTATAATTACAACCAAGCTTCTGGAAGTGTGACAAAATCAGTTCAATATGCTCCGCATAGCTTTCATCCTTTACGTTTCGCAGAAAATGTTAAGCAGTCCAAACAAATTCATTCCAGGCATTTTTTCCATATCAGTTATGTTACTATTAAAGTTTTCATCCATTACAACCTTCTTATTTGTTGACCATCAAAATTCCAGCTTTAAGTTCCTCTGTGCTCAAATTATAGTTGATAGCTGGATCTCAAAAAATAGAGCTGCTACAGAAAAATGAGGTTAGATTTTCAGCAACTTCTAATAGAAGTTAACAACAGGCATAAAAATGCACGTCACAAAAAAAAATGTTCCCTTTATCATTAATTTACGGTGTCAATATGATTAAAACTTGTATTTTTACTTCGTAAATTGACGAACCATTTTAAATTTTAAACTTTCAGGAAAAGCCACTAGCCAAAACTCTTCAGCGCGGTGAAGACCCTCAACTGGACCAGATACTCCAGGCATTTGGGACAGTGGCTGAGCACTGCCTGCCGTCCTTACTACGCGCACTCTTCGGGTGGCTGGAGAGGCAGATGGCAGACTCGCCACAGCTCAGTGAACAGGCAAAGAAACCACACCAGGACCTCAGAAATAAGAGGTAAGAGATTTTGTCGTGTTATATTATGACGCGGGATACACCAATCAAACTAATGTGTACAAAACTACGTCATATCTCAAAGAGTTTCGATTGGTTAATACTGCGTCTGTAAGTGTCACAACACAGTGATATGATTCCGGCTTATATCGCCTTGCTGTGTAGTGAGCATGATTGTTGTTTGTTATATTCCTGATCACGTACCGAATAGTGGGTATGGTTTGTTTTTGTTTTTGATCAACACATTAAGATTCTGAAAAAAAAAACCCATTAAATATCGCCAATGGCGAATTCCATATCTAATTATTAGCATTTGTATCGAGAGACGTGTGCCGTCCACTTCCTCTGTAATGTTATAAAAACTGGTTATGACTGGCGCAGTTGTACACTGGGTGAAGTTGTGCTGGCTGTTGAGCCGGCCGGTAACTAAGGATTCCTTTTCGCATCGTTAACATCGGGCCTTCGTTCGGCTGTACAGTATTTTATATAGAGCGTCTGTTTATCTGACCTCCATAGCCCGTGCTGAATATTAAAATACTCCTTCGTAAGACTAGTTCTCAGATTTTCAGTTTTCTGACCACCTTTAACGACTGACAAAGATCTAGAACAAATTCGGCTCCATATTACATGGAAATTCAAAATACCTGGCCAAATGAGCCAGATTATGTATGTTGGGTATTATTTTTAGTATCTGTTTGCCTATACTTGTAAACCTTCACGTTATTTGTTTTACAGTAGTATAATCTACATCGTGTCGGGTAGCGGCGCGGGCGCAGAGACTGTAGAGCGCAGTTGTGAGGAACTCCAAGCAGAACGTAGAGACCTGGCCGTAGAGTTCTTGTTTTGTCTCGCGCTCATCGAGGTTCTGAAGCAGCTGCCCTTCCACCCAGGCCATGAGGACCTGGTGCAGTACATTGAGAATGTCGCCTTTAAGAGGTTCAATTATAAGGACGGGTGAGTTGCATTCAATGTCGCTGTGACGGGATCCTGCCGTTTAAATTTTGGCAAAATCTTTTCGGCAAGAAAAGATTTTGCCAAAATTTCATTACCCAAACAAATTTTAGCAACCTTTTTTTATACCATTGCAATCTTTCGAATGATTTTAGTAAGCATATTTTTATTTGGTCAAATTTTTACTTGGCAAAATATTACCAAGTATAATGTCATTATGGCATTTGGTCTTTAATCAAATGATTTATTACAGCAAACCATCTTCAGACAATAAACGTTTGGTGAAATGATTTGTTAAGACAAAAAATATTTAGGCAAAACGATTTGCATTACTTAATAGAAAAAAAGATATTGATTTTAGTAGGTTACCCGGAACTCAACTATTTAGATTAGGTTAATTTCGTCTTGAAACAAAATGGGTAGGTTAGGTTAAAACTGTGACCTCCTACTAGATTAGGTTAATTTCGTCTTTAAACAAAATGGGTAGGTTAGGTTAGGTTAAAACTGTGACCTCCTACGCACGAGCCGAGCGAGCGGAGCGAGCGGTGCCGCGGGAGCGGCCGGCAAGTGCCAGAAACGACTTGTTTTAATAGAAAAAAAGAGATTGTTTTTAGTAGGTTACCCGGAACTGAACGATTTAGATTAGGATAATAACTTATTTAAAACAAATGGTTAGGTTAGGTTAAAACTAAGACCTCCTACAGGAAACGACTTGCATTAATAGAAAAAAGAGATTGTTTTTAGTAGGTTACCCGGAACTGAACTATTTAGATTAGGATAATAACTTATTTTATAAAAATGGTTAGGTTAGGTTAAAACTGTGACTCCTACTAGATTAGGTTAATTTCGTCTAAACAAAATGGGTAGGTTGAAGTTAGGTTAAAACTGTGACCTCCTACGCCAGAAACGACTTGCATAAATAGAAAAAAAATATTGTTTTAAGTAGGTTACCCGGAACTGAACTATTTAGATTAGGATAATTACTTATGTAAAAAAAATGGTTAGGTTAGGTTAGACAGAAAAAAAAAATGGAAAACTGACGATACAAAATATTTGGCTTATTTGATTTTTCGTAAAAACTCTTTTTCCAACTGAAATATTTGACTAAATAAAAAATGTTAAAAGTACTAGTTGGTAAACAAGTTATAGTTTAAACGTTAATTTCCCAAACATTAGGTTTGCGTTACAATTTTTTGTGAATAGATTTTTTGCAAAACAATGATTTGGCAAATGAAATTATGCGAAAAATTTTTTGGGAAGTGAAAATTTGTCAAATTCCTTTCGGTCAAACAAGGGAGACCCCGCTGTGACGTCGGCATGTAGTACAAGGCAGAAATAAACAAGTAGGTGGCTGGGCATGACGTCTTATTGTTATTTTAGCCATGTAAAATCAGAGACATTAAAATTGACTGCCAACTTTAATATTACTAATGTTTAAATTACAACAGTCAAAGTTGTCAGTTGTATGAAATGTTTCACTTTGCTTCGCAATTAATTTCCCTGACTATACAGTATTTTGTGTTCAAGTCTATACGGAACTTGTTTGTCGGAAAATCCAACAGTTGCATGCGTAGTCGTAGTGTACACTAAGGTCGTAACTATCGCGCACAGAGTTATATTAGATTACAGCTTGTACTTATTATAAACTCAAAAGAGAGCATTATCCTCATTGCTCATAATTGACCAGTTTTACACAGCTCACTACAAAGTTAAAACCGAACCACAAATTGAGTAACATACTTTTCAAACAAAATCCGAATTATTTATATCATAATCAATTGATTATAATTAAATTATCAAACAAAATCCGAATTATATTATATTATAGCAATTGCTGTATTATGTTTTCTTTACATAGTTTTAAACAAAGTTTCCCCCGCTTTCTGTAGAGTTTACAATCTCTAGTTATATTACAACCTAACGTGTTTGACAATTTTACGGTGACATATACATTGCACCCGTGCGAAGCCGGGGCGTCGCTAGTAATTTAATTACGTTATGTAAAAATCTACTTGACAGTGTGCTCTCTGCCTTCTATCTCAAAAACGGTTGGGCGTATGAAATTTTTAATACAATTTTGTTTTGCAAATTTTATGCTCTACAATTTTGTAATAAACTAGCGGCCGTCACGCGGTTTCACCAGCGCAGTGCGCGAGTACGGGAATAAAAATAGCCTATGTTACTCAGTAAAGATGTGGCTTTCTAATGGAGAAAGAATTTTTAAAATCGGTCGACTGGTGGTGGTAGTTAAATCGTAACAAACACACAAACAAACACAATGAAATCTTTTTTCTTTATATTATTAATATAGACTAGCTGATGCCCACGGCTCCCTCGCGTACAAGTTATATATTAAAACCTTCCTCGAGAACCACTATCCATTGGTGAAAATAGCTTGAAAATCGGATTAGTAGTTTTTGAGTTTATCGCGAACAGACAGACAGACGCGGCGGAGGACTAGCTACAGAAACCAAGATAATCGCGAATAACTGATTTTTGTCAACCTTGAAAAACTTCGACGCAGACACGAGATTTCATGAGACTGAGAGGACTTTTAGAACACCATAATGAAAGTGTATACAAATTTACAGCGAATAATATCTCATTCCGAGGTTGACCACATATTTTTGCATAAATGACTGGACTTAAAGGTTTTGTATGTTCGCTGTTGGTGAAATAAATAAATGGCAGTACAATGACATCTCCGTTTATGATACTCAGGTTACAATCGAACCCGAACGCTGCCAATGTTCACCTAATAGCGGACCTGTACGCTGAGGTGGTGGCCGTGCTGGCGCAATCTCGGTTTGCATCGGTCAGGAAACGCTTTACTGCTGAATTAAAGGTAATTATTATTTGAACATTTTCCAAAGACCTTAAGACCAAGGAAACGATAGATGGACTCTGTGAAGCATGATACGGCAAGAAAGGAGGTGCCTTCTGAGTTGACGAGTAATAGCGAAGTACGAGTATGGATGAAGGCTGCACGAACCCCAAATAAATTGGGATGCAAGTCAATAGCGGCTTATCACCCATTTATTTATTTGTCGACGTTCTTCCTAATAAAACAAATAATAACACTAATGTCCTGAATCGACACCTATGACATGGTCAGTCGGTAAAAACATTATGTGGATATAATTATTATTATAAGGAAACGGCAACGACCGCTATTGCTAAGTAAATAGACCAGGTGCCGCCGATAATTTTTTCTAACGAAAAAAATTATAGTAGGATGAAAGTGAAACACATTGGAAAAGAAAAAAAATATAACAAAAATGAAAGGAATAGTAGATTATACAACATGTGAAAAAAAAGGGAATGTAATTCGAAGGACGAAGTTGGATCCCGAGAGCAGCGAAGGGTTCTAGAGTAGAATCACAAGCGTAGCGAGAGTTTCTAGATTAGAATCCCGAGCGAAGCGATGAATACAAGGACCGAGTTTTTTTTTCACGTGTTGTGTAATGAGAAAATATATAGAAGTACAGTATTCATATTTCTCGTGGTTTATGACACAGCCACTCGGGTACAACTTCAACATGAAGATCGACTGTGTGGAGAGTGGCTTACCAAGCTCGGTCTGTGGATGGGTGACCACCAATTCATTACATACCGAGTTTCCTCCGGGCGTCGGAAAGTACGTAAAGCCCTTGTTCCCGACAGTCATTTGTAGTTCTTTGACAGTCGTAACAGGAAGCCTGAGGTCCGAAAGTCTGACAACCAGTCTTCCCAAGGGTACCGTATTACGCAGCTTACGCACCCAGTACTAACTGGGTTGTGAAGGTAAGATAGGCAGTTGCTCCATGTAAAATACAATTTGAAATTAGAACAATATTCGAAATTCAGTTTTATATTTCTTGTGACGTGTTATTTATTTTTTGTTTATGCTAATCCTTGTTCCAAATTCAAAAAGTCTTTATTTACTTAGTTAGTAAAAGAGCGTTCTATTCACTGTTTTCGATGAATAAAATGCCCTTTTTGGAGTGGCAATTGTAAAAGTAGTTATTTGTTATACAAGACTGCAAAGTTGCTTTTTTACCGCGTGCTCAATTTTGATGACCGAACAAGCGAAGGATTCTAAAATTGAGTCACGAGCGCAGCGAGTGATTCAAAACTTAGAATCTTGAGCGTTAGCGAGGGAATCAAAAGAGCACGAGGTGAAAAATCTTTGCACTCGAGTGCAACACGTATCTTTTCATCCCACCTCAGCGAGGAAATGAATAAACGCAAAAAAAAATTGCGCATTATTAACAAATTCAGTTAATTCTGTTGGCGTCAAATAAACTTCCTCAACGCTAGATAATGAGTGGTCATTTTAGGTTTTTCACTTGTTTTCAAGTTGGATTCCTTGTTTTTAACCTAAGGTGTGTGACGTGAAAAGAAAATGGCGCGCGCAAAACAAATTAAAAAAAGTACACCAAGAAGGTTCCGAGTCTGAGTTCTTAACAAATAAAAAAAAATATGATAAATTCGGCACCATAGAGGTAGAAGTAAATAGGTTTAATGATGTTTTGAATTCACATGCTTAGTGCACACGATGTTCTGAATTCAAATTTACTTTACCCTCAAGACGATAAAAACGGCTTTTGTACTCAGATATCGAAGAGCAAAAATACTCTTTCCGAGATGGGGGGATGAAAAATAATTTACGGGCGACCTGAGGTCGGGAAGTGGGATTTTGCGTAAAACCGGTTTATCTCGATTTCCGGCAAAACTACAAGTCCTATGGAACATTGTGAAACATTGAAATAACCAAGTTTTTTTTGTGGGATGGTCCTCTCCCACTTCCCAACCTCAGATCACCCGTAAATTATTGTTCCTTTCATTTTTGTTATATATTCTCTTCCTTTTCCAATGGGTTTCAACCTACAAAATTTTTTTTTTTTTTACCTTCGATCCATTTTTCAAAGGCACTGGTAAAAATGCAACATTAAAACATTCGTACAAGCTTTACCTTCAGTTGCTGTTGGTTAAGTTGGTAAAGATGCGCTTTCAAAGGCTGGCGCATTAACTGGGCGGCATTGCTGCTGTCGCGGCACACGTAACATCTTCATTAAAACACTTTCTTAGATGGTGACGTAGCCGCCTGTGGCCGCGCAAAAATTTTTTTTTGGACGGCTTTTGAAAATAAATAATCTCAAATTTATTTTCACAAGCCGTCCAAAAAAAGATTTTTGCATATTTATTTTATCAACAGGAGCTGAAAAGCCGGGAGCCATCGCCGCACACGACACAAAGCATTATCTCTCTACTGATGGGTATGAAGTTCTTCCGCGTGAAGATGGTACCCATCGAGGAGTTCGAAGCCTCATTCCAGTTCCTCCAGGAGTGCGCGCAGTACTTCCTAGAGGTTAAGGACAAGGATATCAGGCATGCGCTCGCTGGACTCTTCGTTGAGATACTTGTTCCAGTTGCTGCGGTAAGTTTACTCTTTAATTTCTTTAAAACCTTAGTGTACAAATTCAAGCAATGAAATGTATTCACTTAGCAAAATTCAAAAGCGAGTAGAAACTTACGATTTTTACATATAAATTTCAATGCTCGTGACTGTACACTATATTAAAAAGGAAAACACATTGAAAGTTAGTGTACAATGGCCCAACAAATGCGTAACTGTAATGTGTTAAGCGAGAGACAAACTGGGCCCACGCAACGTATGCAACGCATGATGATATCTGGACTCTTGATTTTATATGAAAAACTATGCAATAGAAACACACTTATCGTATGCAACGCAATCACACGCTTTCTACGCAACGTCTGCGATGTCCAGATCGGCGTGGGAAGGTGGAGGGGATGTTCGTACGCTATCCCACGCGTGTGACCAGTGTGTTTCTAGAACTTACGCGTAGAACGGCATAAGCAAGTAGACCTTTGGCGCACGTGTTTTGTTGTCAATATAGTAAAAATGGGAGAAGAACAGCTGATCGATCTAATAAGGAAATACGATGTAATGTATTACATTAAATGCATTGAATATCGTAATGTTACATTACGCAATGCAACATGGGAAGAAATAGCAAATAAATCATCCTCAAACTCGCTATCAGAATCGGAAAACATGACTTTCAGATGCACTAGTGCACCTTCTGAGAAATTACAAACGCGTCTGACGCCAATTTACGTTGCATACACGGGACAATTGTGCACACCAATTCTCCCACGTTGCACTGCATACGTTGCGTACGTGGGCCCAGTTTGTCTCTCGCTTTACTGTTCTTTACTCAAGATTACTATCCGTATGATATGTACATACAGCAACAATGCACTTTTTCAGGATAAAAGCATCGTATTGCAATCAATTATCTCTCTTTTGTAGTATTTCCTAGTGGTCTAAGTAGTTGATTACCTTCGTACAGACCGTCAAGAACGAAGTGAACGTCCCCTGCCTCAAGAACTTCGTGGAGATGCTGTACAGCCACACACTCGACGCCAGCACCAAGTCCAAGCATCGCCTGGCGCTGTTTCCGCTCGTCACGTGTCTGCTGTGCGTCTCGCAGAAGCAGTTCTTCCTAGCCAACTGGCACTGTTTCCTCGCTATGTGCCTGTCGCATCTGAAGAACAGGGACCCTAAAATGTGTCGGGTCGCTTTGGGTAAGACATACTCTATTACCTTATCTACTATAATGGAAGAAGAGTCCATGGGATTGCTAATTCCATATTATAGGGAATATCCCGCAAGCAAAATACTTTGGACGTGGAGTTGTGGACACCATCCCGTTATACAATACAATTGCGAACATCGCTGTCAGGACGCGGAACTCTTTCAGTGTGAATACATCTGCATATCTTAAACTTTTTAAAGGAACTTTAAGCTTGGAACATTTTTGTATGAAGTCTTTTTCCGCCTTTTTGTTTTTTTTTTTTTCAAAGTAGCGGCCACGCATGAGACCTATATAAATCGATAGCTGCTATCCACACAAACAAGTTTTGTAAGAGAAAATGTTCTAAAGTGTCACGTTTCCGAGATATGAGCTATTAAAGTTAAAGTCCATTCACTGATGGAATCTTCAGCACAACTTTGATTTGATGATGATGGCAGCTATCGATTGATACACGTTGCGTATGCGTGTCTGATCAAATCAAATGAATGCGTGTCTGATCAAATCAAAGTTGTGCTAAAGTTGTTAGCAGTGATTCGATTTTAACTTTGATAGCTCATATCGCGAAAACGTGACACTTTGGAACATTTTGCGTAAAATAAAACTTATTTGTATTGATACCAGCTATCGATTAACCCATTACAGCATAAAGTTTAGTAAAGCAATTAATTTGATTTACTTATAACATAATGGTTAATTTAGGTCAAATTCATAGCTTAGTTAGGAAAAAAGAACCAGGTTCACTATAGTTTTGTTTTTATAGCCTGTCCGATATATCGGACGCTATGCACGGCGGCCCCTGATGCTAACCCTAGAAAGGTATAGACGGAAATGAAAAATGCGGATATTTATTAGAAAAAACATATATTTAACTAAGAAGTTAAGTTAAGTATATGTTAAGTACATGTTATGATGACAAGCCCATCACAAATAATCGTTCATAAAACATTTAGGATGGACGACTACATCGCATTTGAGACACTTGAACTTAGCTTTTCCTCCACATTGCATTGACTTGCACTGGCTTTCTGTGCTAATAGGTACAATCTAATGCTGTTTCCCATAATATGTATGTTGTGGTAGACAACGGTTTAGCAGGGCTTTGTCCTTGATGTCGTTGCGTTCCATGCGAGCCTAGCAAAGTGAGAGCTATACATTTCTCCTGAATGCGAACAAAGATTGTGTCTCTTTGTCACAACCATTTTTCCATTTTTCCTCGCAAGTAGCCAACTGATCACCTATAAAGTAGGCAAAAATTGGCCACCACCATTTTTAAGATTTGCAACCACTTGATCCCACTTATACACCTTTGTTATTTTTGGGTGTGAAATCATCAAATAACTTCTCCCACTCTGGGCGGAGCGGGGGGGAGTGTCAGACTTTTACTGACTAAAACCCATCCATGTTCTCATATCCTCGCCCTTTATGTTCCGGGGCCACAGTATCTATTTCGAGCAGTCCCGCAGCCCCGGCAGGCTTCGGCCCTGGTGGGCATTTTGCTGACATCTCTCCGGGGCGCGGTGCCCCAAGTCCTATTACCTGACGTCCTGACCACTCTGTTCAATAGGTGGCTCAACATAAATAAGGTTCTCCCTGGCTTATCTACATCCTTGCTTTCTAAAATTTGCAAAATTTCATGCAACGTCAATCTGTAAAAAGCAAAAAAAAAACAAACCTTAGAGCCTGCCGTGCATAGCGTCCGATAAAACGGACAGCAACAAAAACACATAGATTAGCAGCAATCTAACAATTTTCTCATAAAAAACAATATTATCTCTAAATTATTATTACTATTAGAACAATAACAACTAATTTTCAAATCAATTATCATAAAAATAAATAATAATAAACAATTCATTACTCACCCCTTTCTCGAAACAGTCCGTCCGCGTGCCGCCTCTTTCGAAAATGACAGATGACAGTCGTTATGCCAATCAATCAACCAAAACCGAGTTCTCAGTGTAATACATATATATTCAACTTTCATTCAAAAACAAAAAAACAATCAATATTTTTTTTTCTTTTCACTTATTCACAAATTAATTCCGTCCGATTTATCGGACGTTATGCTGTAATGGGTTAATATAGGTCTTATGCGTGGCCGCTACTTTGAATAAAAACCAAATGGCGGAAAATAATAATAATAAATATCGCTGGACATTACACACAGCGCCATCTAGTGCCACACTAAGCGGGGCTTGTGTCGTGGTCACCAACACTTGATATACTACATATAAAGGGTGTAAAACACTTCATCACGAAGCCGAAAGGCACTTGTTCTCCTCGTCATTGCGATCATTTTCTTGTTCTACACCATACCTGGGAACCTTCTAGTTACGGAGATATGGGGGGTCAAAGTTACAACTTTTTGAGAAGTTTTTTTTTATACAGGTTTTTTTTGGAAGATTTTAACTTTTGACACCTCAACGACCCCCGTACTATTCAATCCATCCATCAGCGCAATGTTTTAAGTGCGTTACATTGAGTTACTTAGTTTGATGTACAGAATGCTTGGTTAACGGTTTTGTGATGAGGTGGTTTACACCCTGTATACTTTTTGTTTGTAAATACATACTTATTATATACAGGGTGTAAACCACCTCATCACAAAGCCGTTAACCAAGCATTCTGTACATCAAACTAAGTAACTTTACGCAAAAATTATTGCTGGGAAACAACTTTTTTTTTTGAGGTTATAAATCATGTTCTGTTGTAGAACTCAACGTAATGCACTTAAAACGTTGTGCTGAAGGATGAATTGAATAGTACGGGGGTCATGGAGGTGTTAAAAGTCAAAATCTTACAAAAATAACTTGTATTTAAAAAAAAAACTTGTCAAAAAGTTGTAACTTTGACCCCCCATATCTCCGTAACTAGAAGGTTCCCAGGTATGATGTAGAACAAAAAATTTATCGCAATGATGGGGAAAACAAGTGCCTTTCGGCTTCGTGAAGAGGTGTTTTACACACTTTATAAACATCCATGACTCGGAAACAAAAATCCGGCTAAAAAGTTCAAACCCCTTTATATCTTCGTCTGACTTGATTCAGGCTCCTTATGATGAGATGAAAATCAACGTCGCTGAACATCTTGTTGTTCGTTTTGTCCTTTTTTGTAATCAGTAGGCGCCTGCCCGCAGAGATGAAACTTTACAAACATAGTTTGGGCTTGTCCTCTTATGCCATACTTAATGACGTATCAAGATTTCGTGCTGAATACGCATACATAAATCCCGTCTGGGTACCCCCTGCCATAAACGAAAAGATACAGTCGAGGACTTTAATTGATAAACCACTTTCACTACTTTCCAATTTTGCACTTTTAAACATTCACGAGTACGAATATTACAGACTAAACCCGATTTGTATTACACGGGTAAAACACGAATAGCGGCAAGTGGCTTATCAATTAAAGTCCTCGAGTGTACACCCATCAATTTTCTTAATAACGTTTGTGTCCACAGAATCCCTGTACAGGCTCCTATGGGTGTACATGATCAGAATCAAATGTGAGAGTAACTCCGCGACACAATCTCGACTACAGAGCATAGTCAACTCACTGTTCCCCAAAGGTTCGAAGGGGGTGGTCCCTCGCGACATGCCGCTCAACATCTTTGTCAAAATCATACAGTTCATCGCGCAAGAACGACTTGATTTCGCCATGCGAGAAATTGTGTTCGACCTCTTAATGGTGGGGAGGCCAATCAAGATAATTCTGACTCCAGAAAGGATGTCTATCGGTCTTCGCGCTTTTTTGGTTGTTGCTGATAGTTTACAACAGAAGGAAGGGGAACCTCCGATGCCGCGGACATCTGGAACGCTGCCTTCAGGGAATACTCTGCGAGTTAAGAAGACGTTCCTCAACAAAATGTTGACAGATGAGACGGCGCGCTCGATCGGCATGAGTCCGTACTTCCCTTACGTGCGTCGCGTGCTGGTAGAGATCCTGCGGGCTTTAGACGCGCATTATGGCCGCCCGCTGATGCTCACTAACACGCAGAATGTCACTAAAGAACAGGAGATCAATACAGGCGAGAGGAAGCCCAGGATTGACCTGTTCAGGACTTGTGTTGCTGCTATACCAAGGTAACATTGCTGAGTAAATAAAAACAAGATTAAATTATTTAACTAGCAAAACTCTACAAACTTAATCAATCAAAATAAAAAGATGAGAGGGTTTTTTTCGGGGTCGATGATCGTAATAGTGTCGTGTTGAGATGTAATTTTCCAACTAATATTTCAATTAACTTTCGGTCATTGACCCTCAGAAAAGCACCGAATTATAGTTCCTTATTAAGTCTTGTTTTAGGTTTTCGACACCCACCACTTCTGTCGAGTTTCGCTATCTAATTTATCTGCATACATAGTAACTACTGAGCTGATTACTTGTTATTCTTAGTTCATGGTAACTTTATCTACTTCCATTTCACAGACTGATCCCCGAAGGCATGAGCTCCAGCGAGCTAGTGGACCTCCTCAGCAGGCTCACAGTCCACATGGATGAGGAACTGCGAGGCTTGTCTTTCCAGAGTCTGCAGACCCTCATCGTGGACTTTCCAGAATGGCGGCAGGATGTACTCGCCGGGTTTACGCAGTTCTTAGCTAAGGAAGTACAGGTACAAATAAAGCTCACATCTAAGCACTGCCCCTGAACGACATCGCCTCATCTAGTTTTCGCCAAAATATAGTTTCATACAGAAAAGAATGGAAAATAAGCAAATTAGCAGTTCAACTCATACCTGATCCTGTTCAGTGAATAATAAAGTTCACTTCGATATTAACAAAATGGATTGGATTGATCTTGGTGTATATTTTCCTGTGGTAGGACACGTCACCACAACTAGTAGAGAACGGTCTCCGGATGCTGCTCCAGCTACTCACAAGCTGGAAGAACGGCGAGCCTACAGCTGTCAGCGTGCCCACCAAGCAGGAACCTCTGGCGTCGGTGATCAGAGGTGCGGAGGCGCTGGGTCTGGTGATGCTGTGCCAGTGCAAGGCGTACCCGCGACGCCTCGCCGTGCATGTGCTCAGGTAACACAAACACACAACATCACATCTGTATTCTTCAAATGGTTAGGCAGAGGTGTACCTATTAGTACGCGTAAATGTACCTATACGATCAACGGAGCACAAGTGAAGACTCCGAGACTGCTACTGAGATACATCCAAAGGTAAAATCTAATAAAACTGCCCGATCTGAGAACTGAATTCCTCACCTCATTCTCAGCAGTTTTGATCACTAAACCAACGAAGCGGCAACGATAACTAACAGTGACAACAGCACACACACACAAGTACCTGCTTTCAAGAACCTCTCAACTAATATGTCACCTCTTTCTACAAATAGTTGATATGATATTAAGTCCGGGGTTTCCCACAGAGATGTGCGGGGAAGCGTTGTGAGGGATGTGTTTGTTAAGAACCAACATAATCACTTCATTTACTAGCCTCGAAACCTCGCAACCTCTGTTTTTGTACATACAAAACAAAGGAAAGATGAGGAATGTGCTGTGAGGGATGTGTGTCACTAGACGGTTTGGTTACCGCTCGCATCTACACATCCTCGCACATCTCTGGTGGAAACGCAGCCTCAGAGGAGAAGATAGGTAGGTAGATAGGAGCTGATGGAGTCAAAACAAAATGTCAAACGACACTTGAAAGCATGCTAAGAAAAACGCTTTTAGAACTCAAACTCAAACATTTATTTCTATTAGACCATTACGGCACTTTTCACAAAAGCGAAGCTACAGTCACATTCACAAGGCATAATACCTTGAGAAAGTACTGTAGTTGCCCATGCCAAAGCGTAGATCTCAGTGGAGAAGAATGGGCAAGGAATTCCATGGACATTCTTATTCTTCTTGTTACAAAATCTTGGTAACATCATTCTTGTTGAGATTATACATATATGTGAGAACGATATAGAAAGACGTGCACGTTAGGAGTGTCCAGAGTAAAAGATTAAATGAACAATTGAATCCTAATGATTAAATTAACGATCTCACTGGATCTTTCCATCTGCATCCCAACTGGTATTGTAATCGCTTTATATTCGGCCACATAAGCATCATAGAACGGCTGCCAATCTGAGTATCACCATTCATTTGTTGAGGAACATGAACATCCTTGGCAAGACTGGTGGTGTTCTGACTAGGCTTCAGACCCGTAATGTCTGTCAAAGATAAACGAATGACATTAAAACATTTGTACAAATTTTACAGAGAAGCTAAATATCTGCTGGAAAAACTGCAGCTAACGCGCGACGAGCCGGCGCTCATCGACGCGGCGGATGCTCACACCGCGTTCTTCGCAGAGAAGTGCTTGTCGCTACTGCCTCCAGCGGAGAAAAGCGCCATCCTCACTGCGGGACAGATCGACCTCGTGTGGTTGGCTGAGAGAAGCCATGCCGTCTGGACGGCTGGTCAGTATCCTCATCATTATTTAGGCGTAACGTTCTAGAATCCTCCTTAATACCGCCACGGACTGCCTCGACTGCCACCAGCTGTCTGCCTTTGTTACGCCGGGACAGATCGTCCTCGTGTGGTTGGCTCAGAGAAGCCGTGCTGTCCGGACTGTCAGTTGGAAAACTCATCATCATGCATCAACCGAAATACCTCTGTTTTTTTGTCTTGGCGATGGAATGACAGATTCAGTACGGTCCCGAGACTCATCAGCTAAACGCTATTGTGAGAACCGACATTAGCGTATAAAAAAGCCCCATCTTCTTCATAGAGGACATGCTGCACCGACCTCAAATAAATTAAAGACAAAACAATGGTGACATTTATTGACGTGTTTCCAGGTCTTCAACACGATGACACATCTAGCAGGAACAGCTGGAGCGGCAGCTCCTCCAACGGCGCTGATCCTTGGGAGGTAATTGAATTCATTCACATTGAGTACTGTCCTCCTATAGTATTGTTAACTATACCTCCAATATCCATCATGATTGTAAAAGTTTTCGATGACGGATGTCAAGAACAATGTACGATTTGAAAGCGCAATGAGTAAAAGTACCCTTCTCATATTCCGGCCCAGCAGCACAAACAGCCGCCACTAGATGACCACTTCAGGTACAGCTCAAGTTAACGCTACAACATAAGAATGTAGCACCCTCTGCAGGGATACACCCCTTTCTGTGTGATTTAATAAACCACGTGCGCTGCGTACGGGATACGAATATCACACGTTATCGGATTAAATTCGCATCAGTTTTACATGAGGTCGAACATTTTTCTTATGTAAGCCCGAAAACACACTTTCGTGGCGCGGCGTGGCGCTTGCTGTCGTTATGGTGACTGTGCACACTATTGTGTCGTGTCGTGGCGCACTCTGGCGTTATTTCTGAACAGTACATATCGAACCGTTGCAGCGTTCAGACGTGCATAATGTTTTCTTCGGATTATCCTTGGAATACCTTTATTTATTTTTCTTACACACTAATTGACATTTATACATTATTACCTACTACTTTTTTAATATTTGGTATATTCTTATGATATTTAAAGAAGGACTTGAACTTGAAAGGCTGCCTTATGTTTTATTTCTCTTTTTTCTTGGTGAGATTCTTAAATGGCAATACCAAAATTACCAATTTCATGGCCGCGCTAATTGAATAGTTCTGTCGTGAGACGATCTTGATTTCAGGATTAGGTATTGTAAATCAAAAAAATAAATTTTCACCTGAACCAAAGGTGTGTGCAAAATTTCAGCTCAATCGGTTGGGGGAAACTGGTTCGAAATTCAGTAACACTCGCGCCACGAGCCACGTGGTGTAGAAACACATTTGCCTGTGGTGTCGTGTCGCGCCATAACCCCCACCACCGCTCTGGCGCAATCGGTGGCGAGCAGTCAGCGCCACGACAGAACGCGCCATGACACGACACGACCTACTAATATGTCTCTAACCTCCTAAATGTATGAAACCGATATGCTTCTGGTGCGCCACGGCACGCCCCGACACGTAAGTGTGTTTCCGGCATTAACCGTGTTGGTGTACTCCAGGTGGTGCTATTCGGTCTGTTGGAGCGCAGTCGAGTGCCTGCGCGCTGTCCCTCCACCATACTGCAGGCGTGGCCCATACTGCACGCCAGGATACACGCGCTCTTCACCATCATTGAGCCAGCGTAAGTTTACTGCACATTTGTGCTCGATTATGATTGTCTAGTTAAGTATAGACCTGTTATAACCAAGGAAATATTTACCAAATTTGTTTCGGGACCGGATTAAGTGATAAAAATAGACAGGATTAAATGAAGCACGTTACATTTCAGGCCCGTGAACGACAACCGAGCTTCATTGTTATCCCGCGGGCCGGCGCTGCCAAGGAAGCCAGAGAAAGAGCGAGACGGTTATATGCAAGTCAGTACCGATCTATACATTATACAGTAGGGATGGTAACTATAAAGCTGTCATGTCAATAGCATAACCAGTTCCAAGCGTCCGTCGCCACGTAATGTCTTTTCGATTTCAAAATAGCTAAACCTCATTGGTGAGATTGGGACCTAGCTATATATTTGACCTCGCCATGTACAATGAGCTTTGTCGAGCCTTTCTCATTGTTTTTTCACGTTTAGTTTTTAACCGTAAAAACTTAAAAAGGTGTTTCAAAAAAGTATCTCACAGTAAAATGTCCTATCATTTAACTGCCAGCAAATCGTTCGATGTATTAGAATTGAATCGAATTGAGTGCGGCAGGGTGTAGGGGCGCAGGCGCAGCGAACAAGCTGTGTGTGCTTTCGTTTGTCTCAAGACGTTAGTTTATGTATGACAGCCCCCCACTCTATTCCCAACCACTGCAAGTTCTAGTCGCGAACATATCTCTTGTAAACTTGGACGCTTTTATTTTGTCTAGTGTAGTTTTGTGTGTTCTCTCTCTTTTAGATTTATATGCGTGCGTTGTTTATTGCAGGTTTGGAAATACTACATGACAATGGCCTACTTAGTAGTGCCGGCTGTGCCGAGCCCTGTCATTCGCTGCGCCAGTCCAGACCTAAGTTTGAGGTACGTGTTCCACATACTAGCTCCACGTAGCTCTAAACTTATATTCTCTTGGTGCCGAAACCAGTGCGCATGCCAAATATTACCCGCCATTTTTAAGTCGGCTGTATGAGCATCGAAATTTGTGCGAGGTAATAATTGGTATGCCAGTGAGTCTCGGCGCATCTATAGACATTTGTCGTAAAACTACTACATTGCCGTTATCATTAATTAGCAAATTGGCTTGATATTTTAAATTTTATTTAAAAAGTATAATTATTAATTGGCATTAAATTCTATTTATGTATTTACGTAATACGTACGGTTTATGTATATGTGCAAATGTTTTATGATTTTCACTGTCTACATTTTATAAAATAATGTTGTTTAGTGTAGCTGGCATCGCCGATGATCTGCCGACTGATTTGTTTGGGTTCTGCTGGCCGATTCACTTCTTTCGATAACTAATTGATACTCGTATGAATAACGATTTGAACAAATCAAATTGAGATTCAAGTTTTTTTTGTTATTTTAAATTTTAGGTCATTCTTGAAACTGTTTTTGATGATTATTTCATTATTTGATACACTATCTATTTAATGCCTGTTGGACCCTTTAGTTTATTTTGTATAAAATATCCAGGAAGCATAACATTTTTGTTTCAACAGACTCTAATTTCTAAAAAGAAAGATTTATTTAATGGAGAAAACATGTACAACATAATAGATGTACGTAAAGCCAGGCTATTGCACAGTCAAAAGACACATATTTACAATAAGTAATGATAATATTGATTAAATGAAATAGTTGTCGATGTCTGTGGATATAATAACTTTATGTATCCAACTGAAGTCGGCTGTCGGTTGCAACAACATCCATTACGACTACCAGCCAATTGATACCGCTTTCATAATCCTAAACATATGAATGATTCTTCTATAATGTTCGACTAGATACTAAGTTATCGTGAGGTTGTAAGTCGGTCGGTCTGTAGACGTATGTAGTGCAATTGTTAACTTTACTCGTTATTTGATAAAACATTATTAAAAAAATGTTTTAATTATGTTAGTGCATTTAATACCGTACCGTTATTCATAATATATAAAAACGAATGATCAAGTAATCTAATTATCGTATTAGTAAATATAGTCGGCAAGTATTTGTAATGTTATGTTGTTACATGTAAGTAGGGCTTAGTTTATGTTTGGTCGCGCTGTCTGCGGCGATGTCAGCTTACTGAACTACGTTAGTACTGGCCTCCGAGCCAACAACCAACAACCACGACCCCCACACTATCCGCATGAGAAAACAACCAGACCACACTTTCCATATTAACGAACAACTATTTGTAGAACATGGTGTACAATTCTTTATTTACATTATGCCTATTCTTAAGACCTCTATTACTAAATCAGTGTCACAGATATATCATACAATACCTTACACATGAAAACTGGCAACAGAAATCTTAAAAAAAATTACCCCTAATGATTTTGTAGTAAAGGTCTAAGACTGAGACGTGTTGTACGGAGATTTTGATAAAAAAAAAACCGTACGTATACAGTACCCACACTACCCATTAATGTACACAATTTACCCTCTCTACCACCCAATTTAATTTTAGTTTTTTTGAATAGCATTCGGGAAATGCACCTTGTGTTAACTTACTCTAAGATCTAGTGTGTCACAATCATAAGTAACAAACTTGAATGTTTGTTTACAAACTGGGATGGAAGCTCAAATGACTTAATTGTATTGTAAATTGTTTTGTGTTTTGACCAGCCTGTACTGGATTGCTTCTTCTAAGTAGTCTGTGGATATGGTTGAAGAGAAATGAAATAAGAAATGTGTGGGTAGCCATGTATGTAAGCTAGAGGGGCTACGCAGCTACGGAGTCTGCGAGCGTGTGGGACGTATTGTGCGCGTGGCACCGCTCGGCGACTAGCGCAGGGAAGTATCGGCGTTGTCTGTCCAGTAGCACTGAGGCGGAGGGTTGGGCCGGCCTGGCCGCGCTGAGCTCGTCCAGCGAGTCCCTCAACGCGCCCGGCGGCTTCTTCACGCTGCCCTTGAGCTATGCGCGCGCGCACAGACAACACAAACGAACGAGGTGGCCATTGACGCTCGCTATGTGCACTTCGCATTCGATTTTGATCATTACTTAGTTGTGTCGATTCCATCTCTCAGTTCACTGTATCCCCACCAAGGGGCCCCGTACCGTCTCACACTGTCCAGCATTGTGACACTTCCGCAGTTTGATTTCTTTGTTTTAAATTATTTCGTGGACACCGCGGCTAGTGTTTTTTAAGTTGCATACTTGTCGAGCGCTTTACAATATTTAGGGTGGAATCGACACACGCCATTCCTCATGGTGGGGAGTCAGTGCAGTGGCCTTGCCGGGTGTGTACCATAATTCGAAGGTCACTGTAGTACATCGCTCATTAATCACGCCTAGGTCAGAGCACAGCTAGCGCATTCCATACGATGTGTTCCTCGCGTGCGCGGACGTGTGCGTGCAGTAACTCGGTGATCACGGTCGCGACGTACACTCACACACTCATCATACATGCGTCTATAACATGTAGCCTACTGTTTATGTTTCTTATTGACAACTTGTTAATACTCGTACTGGCTCACAACTCATCATGGATCAATTCAAATACTAGGTACTTTAGATAAAAGTTAAGGATTGCTTTGGAGAAGGTCGAAACAAATAGTAAAAATAGCGTTTAGATAATAGAGATACTTATAATGCAAAGAATTAATTTGCAACTTTAGGCAATAGTTACTTTGGACGCATCTTGAATACTTAGCTAAGAGTTTCTGCAGTGCATGTTAGCGAACCTATCTTGACGAGGTAGCACACGGCTAATACGAGTGTACAGAGTGCGATTATAGAGAACAACTGAACACGATGTCTACGTATATGTCACCGTAAAATTGTCAAACACGTTAGATTGTAATATAACTAAAGTCCTGTCGCGGATCAGGAAGAATTTCGTACAATGACTTCTTTACCTACTGACAGTGGTCACAAACATTTTTCTATTAAGTGAGGTTTACATGAAATATTTGAAGGAGAAAGAAAATTTACCGACTTATTAAATAAATTATTGTTATTATGTAAATTATTTATTTAGATGTTATATTAAGTATAAGTTATAAAAATCGAGTTACAATTACTAATTCGGCAGAAATAAAAATTACTTGTCTGAATTTTTTATCGTGACTCAAGGCCAACCAAAAAACCACATGCAAACAAGAACAAACCTTACAGTGTTAGGTAAAAGCCACATCCAGTCACCGTTTATCTGTGTTTCACATATACTTGTTTATATGGTTCGAACGAACATTTTGCCCGCAATGATTTGTAACCTACCTTCAAAATATTTATAAAATCGACGTCTAATTTTTTGTGATACCCCAACTTTTTGTTTTTTTAAAGTGTCTAGTATTGATATTCTCATGTAAGTGAATAGTGTATGTAATTCTTATGAGAATTACACTATTCACATACACTTGTTCTTAAAACTCAAAAGGTTTACAATCCCAGAGGACGGCGGCCATTGCATCTGTGCGAACGATACTCATTATAATAGGTCTGTCACCTATGAAATTGCCGTTGTGCCGTACTGGCTATTTCAAGTCCATTTTTTTTTTCTGTTTTCGCTAAGAACTCAAGTTCAAATTATTTTTATTTTTTAAATATGGAATTCTTTTTTGAAAATCAGTCATTTGTTTAATGTTAAGCGTTCTTTTTTCATTGCATTTGTTCGTTTTTCGTCATCACGGATACGTTAAAAATTCGAGTGATTTTGGAGTATACGTACCGTCGTGGCAGCAAAGTGGCAGAAGCGGCAAGCAACATCAACGACGTATACGGAGCGAATACTACTAACGATCGCACCACCCGTTATTGGTTTGCCCGCTTCCGTTCTGGAAATTTCGACCTCAGAAATGAACCCCGTGATCGACCAAAAACTTTAGTAGACAATGACGAATTAAAGGCGATTGTGGATGCTGATGATACTCAATCTACAGCTGAATTAGCAGCAGCTTTCGGTGTTAGCATCAAAACAATATTGGTCCATTTGCGTCGAATTGGCAAGGTAAAAAAGCTTGACAAATGGGTGCCCCACGAATCGAGTTGAGCCTTGCACTGCTATCAGGCATACAAACGAAGGCATATTGAATCACATTGTTACTTGCGACGAAAAATTGATTCTGTTCGACAATCGCAAGCGCTCAGCAAGTTGGTTAGATCCTGGTTCAGCACCTAAACAATGCCCCAAACGAAAACTGGCCCCTAAAAAAGTGATGGTCACTGTTTGGTGGTCTAGCGCCGGCGTCATTCATCACAGCTTCTTACCAAACGGGATGAGCATTACCGCAGAGGTGTACTGTGAAGAACTGACCATAATGATGGAGAAGCTCGCAAATCTTCAATCAGCTTTGGTCAATCGTTCGGCTCCACTGCTCCTGCACGACAACGCGCGACCTCATACTGCACAGCAGACTGTCTCCAAGTTACAAGAGCTGGGGTTGGAAGTTCTCCGTCATCCACCGTCCGACTGACCAGACTTTGCCCCTACAGACTTCTACTTTTCCCAGAATTTGGATAACTTCTTGGCGGGGAAAAAATTCAATAACAGAGAGGCAGTTCAAAATGCCTTTGAAGAATTTGTTGCCTCCCGTCCAACAGACTTTTTCAAAAAGGGCATCAATAAGCTACCACTACGTTGGCAAAAATACATTGATTGCATGGGTACCTAATTACTTTGATAAATAAAAATAAAAAATATCGAAAAAAGGGTGTTAACTTATTTAATTAAAAACGGCAATTTCATAGGTAAATACCTAATAATTACGCGGGAGTGACAGAGATAAGTAATAACAGGTTAATAACAGGTACGAACTTCTTCCTGCTTCGCGTCCGGACTTTAGAGAGATTGTAAACTGTCGAAAGATTGTCAACTGAATATACTGCTACTGTTATATTGTACTGTCAACAGTATGTTCACTTGTCAATATTTCGAGAGGTAACAATCTCGCTAGAGAGATTATTATCTAACGTGTTTGACAATTTTACGGTGACACATACATTTATGTAAATTACAAACAGAAAAATTTACTTCGTATAAGGATAGTTTGCACCCATAAGTGCGCAATACACAGCCGTGCAGATAATACGCAGCTACTTGTTCACCTTCCTTATTATAATGTACGTTTACTCGTACATGCCAACTAAATTCTTTAAGAATATCTCAATACATTGTCTATTGCACTTAAACGTTTTTGAAAAAAGCTCACAGGGCCAGTTAGTTGGATCTGTAATACCAAGAGCGTTTTGTAATTCATTTTGTACAAAATGATATGAATGCATTTCAAGAACGGCCCTGTCAGCAAGCCATATTGTTATTAAAAAAGAAACTCTTCGCGCCGGAGAAATTTGTGGAGCGGTCACTTCTTCAAGCCCTCAAATAGGCAGGAGGGTAAGCCCATGGTCTAATAAAACAAGGTCTTGCATTCCTGGAGCGACACATGCTTACATCACTATTCAGTTGCCACTTTATTGCGACAAAACACGAAATTATGGAAACATTTTCAGTCAACATTCTATTAAAAATATATAAAGCATTTAAATTATTGTTTTCGTTTGCCTGATCAAACGAAATAATTCAATTTAATCATATACCAACGTAATTGTTACTTAAAACTTCAATGTTTGATCGGATTCGCACAGGAATTAAAGGTTCTTTCGCACTACTGGTAATACCGAAACGGCCGGTCTTATTGACATACCGCCATTTCGTCATGTATCGCTATTCTTTTCTAACACATGTCTCGCTCAGTGCCAATGTAAACAGCAATTTCCAACATTTATTAAAATTTGTGGACGTCTAACAAGTTTGTCTTTTGTTATATTTTTTACTTTGACCAGTATCAAATTATTCAAAATGGTTGGTTCTTCTATTCGGAACTGTAAGAGCCTTATCACACTAGCGAGTTGCGAGCGAGTGGAAAGCGGGGCGAGTGCGCAGCGAGCTCGCCGCGAGTTCGCAACGTGTGCGCGGCGGACACGCCGCGAATAAAAATAAAATGAATGATTGTATAAAACGCGGATCGCACCCTGCGACCCGCGGCGGCAACTGGCTAGTGTGATAAGGCCTCAGAGTAGAAGTTTAAAAGGCGGTACAATAAGGTTTTTTTTTAATTTCCCCGAAATGAATCACTGGCCAATGAATGGCTGCGCTATTATTTACCTAAAACAACCACTAAAAATGGTCAGTATGTAAAATTACTAATTTATTTAAATTATAATTGGTAGCGATTCTATGCTGCACTATCGAATGCTAAATCGTGGAAAGGTTAACGAACGTTTGATAAGAAAAACTAAATTGAATTTCCCCTGATTATAAAGTTTGAGAACCATTGATAGCGGTGATGACGTAGACTTGTGTCACCCACGTGACCTCTGTGTCTCGGAATGCTATACCTGGCGAAGTATATTATTGTACCATGGGTAAGCCCACAGATATTTTCGCCGAGTTTAAAACGCGTATGCCGTACGTAATTTTTTTTTCTTATATTCGACAGCTATTATGAGAATTTCTTGAGCATTGTGTATTTTACCCGGGGCGGTCGTTACTGACATCGCTAGACAAAAATAATGGTGTTGTAAAAAATTGACCTCTAGATGTTATCACTTGTGATCGTGCACTCTTCAGCTGTCAACATGAATGTACATCACAATTATTCAGTCTTCTGTCTGTCAGTAGTTTCACAGCTAGGACTCTCTGACACTCGTCTATACTTTGATTTGTATATACTTTTATTTCTGCCCCGACAGTGCGCTTTTCCTCTCGGCGTGTCCGGAGACACTGTGGGGGTAATATATTACTTTGGCTATGGCTGTACATGTTCTGACGTATTATTCTCTCGTGTATTGCTATTCTACAAGACGGGATGGTACTTGCTATTTGTGATCACGAGTATCGCGACCAAAATTTTTCATTCAAAATTTTAGTGAGACAATAGTGCGTTAAAAAAAAACTGCTTTTACTGTAGCAATATCTTAGAACTTTGAATGTTGATTTCTACGATAATTAAATATAATTAATGTAAGTATTCGTCGGCACAAATACTCGTTGTCACAAATACTGTGTTAATTTTACTGGTATATGATCATTACAAAGTACCCCTGTTCTCGAGTCGCTGTCAGACAAGTACAGAACAAGTACCTACGCATCACATTAAGCGTTGCGACTATCTAGCAGGATCGATGTATGATTAGGATCTAGAACCATTGGCATGATTACCCATAATTACTATAAATTCGAATGTTAAACCCTGGTTCCCAATAGACAAAAATAGAATTAAATTGAAATGCAAGTGTAGAACTAGCAGTTATTAAATAGCTACTGAAATTACTTAGAATCATTATTTCATCAGAGAAATCCATAGAGCGCACGAAGAGACAACGCCACATGCGTGTGAGTTTAACATGATCAATCATTGGGTAAAAGTAACTAATTCATGTAATCATCAAGTTTGTAACATTTGCTTGTAACGTGTGCGTTAACGTTTAGTTGTTCTCTATCTGTGAACTGTGTTGTATGAGGCTGTTGAATGCATCACGTGTAGTACTCGTAGTGTGTGTGCTCCTGACCGACGCGCACGTGCAAGCAAATGTGACAGAGGGCGCAACTACTTACCGAGTACGAGTTCACAGAATACCTTACATTATTGTACAGACGCGCGTGTCTCATTATTTTGTTGACATCTGCAGCGCTTTGTTGGTCCTTATTATTTTATGTTAATAACTGCTTTTTACTGTCGACCCTATATTTAATTATTATTGCTTTTATTAGTTATAGAAGTAGTTAGGTAAGCTTGACAGTCTTGTTGTAAGATAGTGGCCTCCAAATGTTGGTTGGTTGACATTTTTCATTTCTTGTATCGTCCTATTATCATCTAAAATCATAGCTTTATCTGTGTGAACTGTAATCTAAAGCTTTGTAATTATCTAATCTATCTACTACTCGTGTAAGTTTTTTTTTAATTTTGTAATTTTTTGTAGCCATGAGAAAAAGTTTTGAAGGTTTTAATTCCTGTGAATACAGGGTGTAAACCACCTCTTCACGAACCCGTCAACCAAGCAACGACTTTTTTTTTGGGTTGTAAAATCATATTTTGTGGTAGAACTCAATGGAACGCACTTAAAACATTGTGCTAGTGGATGCATTGAATAGTATGGGGGTCATAGAGGTGTTAAAAGTAAAAATCATACAATAAAAACTTGTATTAAAAAAAAAGTTGTCAAAAAGTTAGAATTTTGACCCCCGATATCTCCTACAACTAGAAGGTTCCCAGGTATGGTGTAGAACAAAAAAGTGATCGCAATGACGAGGAGAATAAGTGCCTTTCGGCTTCGTTAAGAGGTGTTTAACACCCTTTATACTACATTTGATGTGACATACAAAAAGCGGAGGCTTAATGTGTTATAATCCTTTCGCCGTAGGAAGGTGCCAGGTGACTATTGATGTACCGTTCCTTTTCAATCGAACGTACCTTGATTTACAAACATGACTAAATATCTTAGCTGCGCCCTAAATACGAGTACCTACCATAGTCGAAAAAAAAACGGAATCAGTAATAACTGCAATAAACATGACGTCATGACATGTTTAGTTTTGAAAGTGGTTGTGTTTTGAAAGTGTTTTTAAATTTTTTGCATTAGATCCAAATTTTAAAATAAATTAAATGATAATTATAAAGAGGACGAGAATTTTGCTGTGGTAATCGTTTACAAATAAATCCCACGGCTAAAATGTTATGGCGTCTAATGTCACCTGTACTTTGCTACGGTGAAAGGACAAGAAATAACCATTAGACAACAACCAGGCGACGGCGACGTACGCCAGAAAAAATCCTGACTGACCACTTAATCCATACGAGGTGTAGAATTGTTTTTTTACCCTACTTTTTAAGTCGAATAAAAAAATATATAACAGTTAATTCCTTATTACTTTTTATTAAATAAAAACAGTATGCAGTTCAAACATTTGAAACTACAATTTTAATGATAATGTGACATATCAGTTGAAGTAAAAATCCAAGCAACTCTGGGGACCGCTGTATAGTATGTTAAGTGCTGTCACTGTATGTGTTGTCTTGACATTTTATACAAATGCTACACAGAGACTTTTTAAATATTTTCAAATAAGATTCCCGATTAAAGTCCACGTTTAACTGCAAGCTTGTAGATGTGTGTCGTATGTGTCAGTAACGTTGTGTGCGTGCACGTAGCTCGTCGCCCGACTCGCTGAGCGAGCGCAGCGGCGGCGAGGCGCGCGGGGCGGCGGCCTCGCCGGGCTCGCTGCACAAGCTCGCCGTGCCACTGGCGCGATGTGAGGTGCCGGAGGTCCGGGACGCAGCTGTGGCTGCCTGCGGGAATATCAACCCGGATGCACTCAAGTAACTAACTTTATTTTCATTTACTAACTAACCCCCCTCCAAGTTGTATTCCGCTACCACTTATAAATGAGGGTTTTCTGAAATGACAAAACCATAATTTGGCAGCACTGGCGTAAAGTCTAAACATCTATCAAAATACACGAGTTTCTTGTAGATAACGATTATTTTTTCATTTTATTATCTTAAAATCACTAATGAAATGCCTCTGTGTTGTGCCGTATAAGTTACCCTTTATTAATGTGGCTGCATAAGTTACCTTTCATTACGTTTTTCTTTGTACCACTGACTTTTGCAGTACTGAGAAGCTTTTAATCTTTGGTTCAGCTACTTTTATTTGTCCATAATCCATATTTATATTATAAAACAGTCTAAATACGATGAAATTTAGTTTAAAAGTTTCACTAGCATACAATTCAGTACAATTTGACATTGGTTTTTACCAGACGCCTACGTAGTGACATCTGGAGTTAGATAAAATCCGAAAAACCCTCATTGGACCCAACTTTTAAGGAAAAAAAAAACTTTGCGTATTCTTACCGCTATAATTATTTATTGCAGAGATTTAATGGAGGAGCTGCTTCCTTTGCTCCGGGAGGCGGTGGACCGCAAGCAAGAGAACATGCGCCGGCGCCGCCGTCGCGACGCGCTGCGCCTGCATCTCAACAAGATGCTCCTGCTCATCGCTCAGAAGAAAACTTTCGCCAACAGGTACGTAGTCCTACGATATGTTAGGGCGTTAACCTGAGGCCTAACGAGCGCCATTTTCCGAGTCGCGTAATTGTTTGGGACGTGTGGTTTCGCTATCATACAAATTTTACGTCGTCGCGTGACACAAACCAGACACTCGTATGAAAATGTGGCGTAAATTACGCGACTCATAACTCATATTACGTTTGTTTGGCCTGGCCCTTAAGGGTTGCTACAATTTTGATCTGAGTGGCATATTCGAAACTGCAACATCTGTTCAACAAAAAAACACGTTCCTAAAGAATACACAACATATTCGCACATATTCGGTGTACATTTGGATCGTACTGCTGGAGAGTTTTATTGGTCATATATTCCGCTGATTCATGTTATTTTTTGCTTGAACATAATGTTATATTGGATGTATCGCCCGGGGTGTGACTTATCATGCACTAACTATAGTGTAATTTTTCAATGGTTTGATATCACACTTTTGCTAATAAACTGTTTATGTCGTTCTTTCCAGTGCCTTTGCATTGGAGGGCGGGAGCTTACACTCGTCACTGACAGAGTACCTGGACGGGGTGCGCCAGTGCCTCGAGGTGGAGGCGGAGAAGGACGCGCCCGCCGCGCGCGAGCAGCGTATCACCTTCGCAGATTTCGTCACCGAGCTCATCAAGAGCTTCCCAGGTTAGCACAAGTAGCTTACTAACTTCTCCTCATGGAGAAGTGTACTCACTCCCCAAGTCCCGTGTTATAGAACGTCAACTCAAAACATAGACATTACTACAAAAGTACATAAATAAATAGCTCGAATCGAACATTGACACATCACGCTTATAATACTCGAAGGGTTAGGCAGAGCTGTTCCTGATAGTACATACACCCACATTGCGTGTTTTCTGGTTGAGCTCGAAGTCTAGTTTATAGCGTGAGACAATAGATAGTGTGTGTTGACAACCCCGATAGTTGTTTCCCCTGCCGCCGATGAAGTGCGCGGCACGGCGCGACTGGTACGCGCTGCGCGGTGGCATGGGATTTCCCCACGTTTGCGCTCTGGGTGTGACGGTATTGTTCGGCTAGCATTAGCCTGGTTTCATGTTCAGTGACTATTTTAATATAATAAACGGCTTATGAACCAGGTGTTTCAGAGCACCCCAATAATCTACCCAACGCTATAAGTTTTAAATAATGCTTGATCGTTGAGTAACGTTCTGTAATACGAAAACAGCTGCACAAAATATCAATATGTAAGCTGCATACAGCGTTACTTATATCGTAAAGTCATCGTCATAAGGAATATGCAAGAAATACAAAACGTTTTCTATTTATTAAAATGGCTTTGTATTGGCGCGTAAAATCATTGTGGTACACGTCTTGTATAAGTTTCTAAACCATCACTTATTTTACAATTTATTTATTTATGTAATGCACAATGTATACAACCAATTTCACGCTTAAAACTAGTGAGTACATGACCCTGATAGGGCGCAACAAGATAACTTATAACTAACTAACTACTTAATTAATATTGCAGAGAATCTATTACACATTAAATATTATATTCATTAAACTTACATCTAGCTTTACACAATTAAGCAAACAAAAATTAGGTAACTCAATAAAAATAAAACCATCAAAACATTTAAAATGTCGTACCTACATGAACTATATAATAATAATAAAAAATGTAAAAAAATGGTAAAAAAATTGAATAAAGATAATAATAATAATAAAATGAACGTCAAATTTGAAATCATAGCACACAAAATCCATTATAAACATGTCATATATAATAATAAATAAATAGATAACCATAAAATATCATTTTACATAAAAGAACTCATTAAAACGAACACATGTATATATATTGGACTCTATTTTAACATTTTATCTTCCATAAATTCTTGGATACTATAATAACACTTTTCTCTATTGTTTTATGTAGCATTTTTTTTTGGTGAAACGAAAAACACTCTCAAAACACGTCGTCCTCGATATCGGCGGTAGTAACGTCAAAGTCCAATTAGTGTCAAAAAATACTTTATTTCAAAGGTAGTTAAAGTTTCACTAAAATTTTATTATAATATGGTTACCGCAAGTTTTGCTTGAATAAAGCAGATACAATTAGTAAAATTACTTTATTAAGGCAAAAAAAAAAGATGTAGGGTAGATTGTGATAGGTGACGTCACATTATATGGCCGCGACAAACACGGACGTTTGAACTGTCATAGAAAATTGCAGTAATTTAATATTATTTTTGAGCGACAAGCAGTAGTTGAAATTAACTTTTAATAGTTTCTTGGGTTGATGTGCATTGTATTGATTTATTTGCAAACTTTTCATATGGCAATGTTTATTTTATGTCAATCTCAATTTGGCAAAATAAGATGGCGTGTTGTTGTTGATTTTTTGGGACCTATAAAGAGCATTTTTCCAACTTAAACCTGAATAAAACGATTAAAAGTGGAGTACGGGAGATGTTGTTTCGCATGATTAATTAAGGACCACGCTAACGCATTAGGATTTCTCTGTAATGTTAGTAGTGTTTGTATTCGTAATAGGGAATATGCATGTATTTTTTTCTTCACTTAAATCAATTAATTACACTATTATCAACCCAAGAAAAGTATTAAAAGTTAATTTCAACTACTGCTTGTCGCTTAAAAATAATACTAAACTCCTGCAATTTTCTATGACAGTTCAAACGTCCGTGATTGTCGCGACCATACTTTGACGTCATTTATCAAAATCTACCTTGTTTACATCTACTTTTTTGGCCTTAATAAAGTAATTTTACTAATGTATGTGCTTTATTCAAGCAAAAATTGCGATAACGATATTATAATAAAATCGTAGTGCAACTTTACCTACATTTCAATTAAAAGTTATTTTTTGACTTATGAATTTTGATGTCACTACCGCCGTTATCGAGGACGACGTGTTTTGAGAGTGCGTTCCGTTTCACCAAAAACATGCTACATAAAACAATAAATTGTAAAATAAGTGATGTATTAGAAACTTAAACAAGCGTACCATAATGTTTATAAGCGCCAATACAAGGCATTTTTAATAAATAAAAAGAGTTTTGTATTTCTTGCATATTCCCTATTATAAAATGATTATAGAGTACTGTTTTTTTTTAATTCAGACAATATCACATATTACCTAGTCGTATTTTATACCAACGAAGTTAGCTGGTTTTCGAATTGTCACGCACCAAATGTCTCTTTGGTTTGGATCATAATGGTAGACATGATTTTAGATCTCGAAACTTCAGTTTGCTTCATTTGATTAAAAATACGACTTTACATACAACAAGTACCGTAAAAGAAAGGGGCCCGCAAGGGCCGAAGCCTGCCGGGGTTGCGGGCCTGTTCGAAAGAGATACCGCGGCCCCGGAACATAAAGGGCGAGGAAGGAACATGGATGGGTTTTAGTCAGTTAAACTCTGACGAAGTCCCGCTCCGCCCAGACTGGGGGTAATCATTTGAAATAAATAATAAATAATTATCGCTGGACATTAACACACAGCGCCATCTAGTGCCACACTAAGCAAGGCTTGTGTCGTGGACACTATATATTATTATACATAAAAACATCCATGGCTCGGAAACAAATGTCCATGCTCATCACACAACATTTGTCCTACCGGGATTCGAACCCAGAACCCTAAGAACGTAGGGCAGCCTCACTACCACTACGTCATTCGGGTCGTCATTTGATGATTCCCCATCCGAAAAAAAAAATGGTTCTCGTTTTTGGACCTGTCCACATGCTGTTAAGCAGTAGTGAACAAATATTGTTGTACACAAAATACAAATAACTGTAAAATATCAAGTCATGCTATTCCGGGTACTTCATACAAAATTTGGGGCTACTAGGCTGTGATTTTTTAAATTTGCCGTGCTTTTTCAGTCTCTACTTTCGTTTGTCAGAGTCTAGTGTGTCGCCTTGCGCGCTCCGTGTGCCTTACGTGTTCATATTTGTAGTATCGAACGACTTATTCTGTAAACAGTGGAGAAGTACGGGTCGCTGATGAAGAAGGAGCTCCTGCGCAGCCTGTTCTCGCTGTTCTCAGGCTGGTGCGGGCCGCTGGTGAGGCACCTGGGCTCGCTGGCGCCGCAGCCGCCGCAGCACGAGAACGACGAGCGGCTCAACCTGTCCGCGCTCAGGGTCAGTCTCATCATCTACATTCATATAAACAACAACTCATTTATTCTCATTGGCCTGATTACACCAAATTATTCAAAAAATAAAAGGCCCGTTTTGACATTTGTTAGCGTAATAGTAATAAAGTTCAATTTCCGATAGCGGTGTAAATAGGGTACACGACAAAAAAAAACTAATTAGTCCATCAGTTAGATTATCAAAAAATATTTGACACGTATTTTTTCTTTTGTTACGTAAATCAAAATTGACGAAGATTGAATTGAGAATTCTCAATACGTCACGCCTAGGTAAAGTTTTTAGAGCGTACTGACGAGAGTACACTCACGAGCCCCTACTCCCGAGTTATGATGCGTTTTATCTTTGTCAATTCAATATCCATTGATTTACAAAAACAAAAAGTACGTGTTTATTATTTTCCAATACTCAACTGACGGACTAAATAGATTTGTAATTTTTTGATACTGTAGTGATGCCTATTGTCCCACGGTATAAGTACTTATGAGTACTAACTGGATAAAAATTATCCTATGTTTTAAACAAGCCAGGTTGTAAACTATGTGAGTACCAAATCTGTGCAGTAGTTTTGCGTGAACGAGTAACAAACATCCTCACAAAGGATCGAGAATGCCTTAAAGCAGGTTGTAGCTGCGGCTTTTACATTTGTGACCTCCTCCTTCTAAAAGTTGGTAATTTAGATATAGTATATTGTATTTAGTCGCAAGGGACCGGTCAATGTGGCAACACTTGGGGGAGGCCTATGTCCAGGCTGAAATGATGATGATGATGATGATGAATTTAGATATAATCTTTTTACGAGGTTTTAACATAATTGAACAGAAATTATACAATAGTAGTACTGCAACGTGGTTTCCTAGCTGCCCTCGTATTCTGCTTCTGTAAAATTTCAACAAACTGTACAGTAATCCACCAATGTTTAAATGTTATATTTTTAAGTCAGTCACTGGGTACCTTTTTCTTTAAAATAATATGGCTGGTGTTAGGAGCCATATTGAGAAACCCATCGTGTAGACTGTTGCATATCAAAACGAAGGGTTTTAAAAGGAGATTACAAAAATACAAAGAATTTATAAACGGTGTAAAAAACCTCGTGACGATGCCGAAAGGCACTTATTCTCTCCGTCATTGCGATCATTTTTATGTTGTACAGCATACCGGCCCTATATTCACAACGCTTCGATTCGATTTTAATTCGGGAAGTCGTATGTCTAGCTCGCTCGTTTTCTTTATGTCAAAAAAGGATTCGATTTTAATTCGGGAAGTCGTATGTCTATCTCGCTCGTTTTCTTTATGTCAAAAAAGGATAGACATACGACTTGTCGAATCAAAGTTCATTCCGAGCGTTTACCGAGTTTCGAAAGACAACGATATTTAGACGAGATATGAGGAATTTATCTATAGAAAACTTATTTTTCTTATAACTCTTGTTTGTGCATTCATAATATATATTTGGGAACCTAGATATTATGTCATCCAATCGAAATAAATACACACTTACTTAAGAATATGTTTGGTTTACGAATTATTTTGGTATTACGTTTGTATGAACGACGCACGCTCCGCCGACCCCTTAAACAAAAGTTGAAAGCTGGCGGCATCTATTTAAATATAAAATCATAAACATAGAATGGGTCCTGATCACGCCTGCTTCCAACTTTTACTTACAACTTCAAAGGCTCAAAAAGTGTTCCGTCTCATCAATGAAAAGTTCAACACACTTGTTGCTAGTGCAGCTTTATTGCGGCATTCCGTTTGAGTTCGGGGGATTCCGGCTATCCCGAAACGGGAATTGCGAGTGCTCGGAAACACTACTGTTCTTGAAGTGGGGTGAGGTGGTCGCATTCACGACCTGTTAAACAGGACGTCGCCTAAATCAAAATGAAGGAAGTTTTCAAAGAAGTGCTTTTGTGTTTAGGCTATGAGTGCCGTGGTATGCTGTGGGCCGTGCTTCGCCCCCTCGGCGCTGGCTGAGGACGGCTCGCTGTATCCCTGGCTCAGTGAGATGCTCTCCTCTACTAACGACAAGGTATGACGTAACGATCATCTACTGTCTAGTGAAACTATCCACTTCAATGGCGAGAAATAAAGGAGATCACCCAACCTCCATACATTTTTGGGCTATTTTCAAAAGTAATATATAAAACAAACTAAGTAAACTTATTATTTGGATAGAGCATAACAAAATAAACATTTTTTATTGTGACACCTAAGTTGTACGTCAATTCACCGAGAAGTTATTCAGCCACAAAATATCTGAGGTCACCCAGATTGGGGTATTTTGTTTTGCCGGCCAACTTAATAAACGCAATTATTAAATAGAGCTTAAGGATATAAACATTTTTTAATATGCCACCCAAGTTCTATACCCAAGTTTTAAATAAATAATAATGATAACTATACTAGAAATGCCACTGGTCGATAAAGACGCTAATCAAGGGACATATGCCAATCTCCTTGAAGCCCAAACTCATCGATGTGTTTTTCCTGCCACTCAACTAATTGCAAAAGTTCCGCCTTGGGGTCTGCCGAAGAGCAACGGAGCGCAGCATCCAGACAGAGCCACCTCGTTCTAGGCTGGCCTTGGCGGCGCCGTCTATCCTCAGGCTGATGATCTGGACGCGTTAGGCATTTGTTTTGTACAGATTTTATACTTTTCTTTTAACAAACTTTTGTAACCTTAAATATCCCACTGCTACCTTACAGGTGCTCTTCTCCTGTGCCACCTTGAAACATTGCCTTCGTCACTCGCGTTCAGATCATCACGCCACCTCTTTCTAGGCCGGCCTCGGCAGCGCCGTCTATCCTCAGGCACCCATCGTGTTAAGACCTTTACCCAGCGGTCGTTAAACATGCGGCTCACGTGACCTGCCCGATCCCATTTGAGCCTGGCAGCGTTTTTAATTCCTGTTTCTAAGCGAACCATTGTGTTCTGTATTGTATCTGTTCTCTTTACACCTAGGCGGAACTTATGCAATAAGTTGAGTGAGAAGGTCTGAACTCCGTTGTTCAGAACGGGTAGGAAAAACACTTTCATGAATTTGGGCTTCAAGGAGATCGGTAGATCTCCCTTGACGCTCGTCTTCATCGACCAGTAGCACTTACATTATATTATAGTATTTATAGTAATCGTTATTATTATTTAAATCTTGGGTATAGAACTTGGGAGGTATAATAAAAATGTTTATATCCATAGGCTCTATGTAGTTATAGCGTTTATTTTAGTCGGCCGTCAAAAAAAAATTACCCCAATCTGGGTGATCTCGGATATTTTGTGGTTGAATAACTTCTCGGTGAATTGAGACGAACTTACGACTTTGGTGTAATAATAAAAAATGTTTTATTATGTTATGGTTAACATAGCCCAAACTGGGTCATGTCATTCATAGTTTCTACTGACCTCATTTTGCCGATTTCTCTGATTTACATGATTTGACAGTTGAAGTTCTGTAAATCTATAAGTTTGAATGCAATATGTGAAAGATCATTTCAGCTATGATCTAACGAACTTTCAACAAAAATGTGCTTAAACACATTAACGCGTATCACGTAAATTTGCGAAATCCACAAAATGTATACAACCGTGAAATATGAATTTATTTTAACATCACTGTTTTAATTTATTTGCATAATCATTTAGTTGGTTTTGTCGATAATTGTATTAATAAAACCATTTGGTCACACGTATTTCATAAAATCAAGGTAACTCTGATGTCAACAATAATTGCCAGAATTGTTTTGATGATTTATCAATTATAAGTTTGTGAATAAATATTAAATGGCGGGATAATTTAGCGCGTCCAGTCCTCCATAATTACAAGAGTGGTTTTTGTTTACAAGCACCTGACACTGACATGAGTGTCGTCTCCCACAGATATTCGAGCTGGCCCGTGAGACAATAGTCCTGCTCCTGGACTGCAACCCCGACATCGGCCCCCTACTGGACTGGACCGTGGACACTTGCTTCACAGGCTCATCCCGCGTCGCTGATGGATGCTACATGGCTCTCGCCACCATATTCAGCGCACGGTAAGTTTACTTTTTTTTTTGTTTAATTGTAAGCCATAACCAAATTGAATGTTTACAATAAAATGTATAAGGGGTGCTACACACAAAATTAACTGTTCCACTCGGTATCATTCAGAACAGCATAATCTCCCTAGCGCCTTTCCATTGCTGTTACTTAGTCCGCATTCCTTGCACAGCTGGGAGGTAAAATCAAATCAGGTATTTAGACACTGAAATCATTACGGAAAAAGACTTTTCGGGTTGACAAGAACCGAGTGAAAGTTTATGAGTTGTTATTCCTTTGTTTCGTTCAATTAATACTGCCAAATCGAACGTGTTAACCCAAACAAGTGGAGCAGCCCTGACGGGTACCTATTCAACGAACGGTATTGAGATAAGAAGACATTTTCAAAATTAGTAATAAGAATGCGGACTGCAATAGTATCAACTTATGGTAGATCAGTCAACGAGGTATCCGTTGTGTGTTAATGATTGCACATCTAGACTAATATTATAAAGAAGAAAAATTTGTATTATTTGTGTGTGTGTTTGTTTGTAATGAATAAACTCAAAAAACTACTGTGTCGATTTCAAAAATTCTTTCACCATTGGAAAGCTACATTCACCCTGAGTAACATAGGCATACATTTTACCCCCCTTACAACCACGGGCACGTGAACAACGCGGGTGAAGCCGCGTGAAGTCTGCTAGTTATAGACATGACATTGAATCAATACTTGGCGGCAGTATGCTATGAAGTGTTTACCATCCTCGACGTAAGAGGCATCATACTGAATGGTAATGGCATCTGCAGGGACACGGACCTACTATGTAAAACATTTAGTTATCAGCGCAAGGTGGTGCTTTTCCCGTAAACAAAATGAAGTTCTATATAGGTCACTATCTCGCCGTCGCGCGTCGGTATGAATGAGCATTACGGTTCAGGCCATCTACCGGTATTTGGTTACAACCGGTGTTCGGTTACCGGTGTTTGGTTTGGTTTAATGTAGGCGGCCATGTTTGGGATTGCTCCTGTATTCACATTGCAGAACATAGATGGCGTTACTTGTTACTTTCTAGAGTGGACTATACTTCCAACATGGAAATTTAAGTTGAAAAGGGCCACCTTAATCTCATAATATTAAAAAAAAATGCCAGTGTTAGGATCAGCGTCCAATATAGCCAGACTTGGAAAAGTTTGAAGGGTTTCTTTAGTTTTGTGTTTACTCACGCCAAGCCTAGATAGCGCTAGGAGTTTCGTGCCAACGTTTGCGTACTGTAGGTACTATCGCACGAATTCAAGTTCGTTCGACCACCCGTAGGCTAAAATCGCTTGCACCCAACTTTCGCTCACATTCTCTCGTCTCTCTAATCATTTTTCATTTCAAATAACCATTTAGGATCTCTAACGATTTAAAGTTTATAGTATTGGTTTTTATTTCTTTGAAAACAGTACATGATGTAATTTAACACTAAAATGATAAAGGTTAGGGTTCCTAAGTAGTTACCGATACAGTGCACACAACATTGTCAAGTACAATATGTCTTCGTAAAGTTAAAAGAAATATAATATAAAATAGAAAACGAAACATCTTTGACTTAAACTAAACAAAGGATCAATTAACTGCCTTACACTTATATCAATAGTAGAATATAAATAGAAATATTTATGTAATAAATAAAGTTGATCTGCAGCCATTCTCACAAAATCAATACTTATAATAAAGTTTTAATATAATCGCATAATAGGTTGTAATAACGCGAAAAAAAGTAACTAAGTACCAAAATATATGCAACTTGTAAGTTTAAAAATTACAAATTAATAACAAATCGTATACATGTAAAAATTAAAATTTAGGTAATCGTCTGTGCATCTTTTTAATCTTTCACATGATTAAACTAAATTGCTGAAAATAAAAAAAGTAATCACAGTTGATTTTTTCAACTCAAAATAAAAAAGGACTAAGAAAGTGAAAGTTTCTAGGTGTGTATAGCAACCTGGCGCTGCAACCAGGAATAGTCCTTACGGTGGTCAGAATCTGTTTTTGCTGATAGTACCTGTCGTTATGTGTTTGCTGACGGCACTCATAGATGGCGCTCGGAGTCCCAAGCAAATGTTTGAGAGCAATTTGTTTTCCGGAAGGTACCGGTTAGGCATCTGTTCCGCGTTTAAAGCGCAGGCCACACCAGCAGCTAGCGAGCTGGTTGGTTCGGCACTTGCGGTAGTTCGCGGTGTAAACAAGTCTGAAAAGAGGAGAACCGATGCTCGCCCAGCTGGGCTGGCGGTGCAGCGGTGTGGCCTACTGGCCTGATCTTAATAAACTTACAAAAGATAGTAGGTTCCGTGCGATTAGGGAAAAAGAGAGACACATATGTATCGTCGGCCGCTGACTATTCACATCGCCGCGCCGCGCCGGTGCGACCTGTGTCTAAGTTCTAACAAAGGACTTGATGTAGGTGCTAGCTTCACCCTCTTTTGTTTAATCGCCGGCGGTGGGACAAGCGCCTTAGGTCCATGTTCACCGAAAAGATAACAGCCTGATTAGCTAAAAACAGCTGTCACTGTGACATATGACCATACAAAAATGTGTTTTAAACAGCTGTTTTAGATAATCAGACTGTCATCTTTTTGGTGAACATGGACCTTAGTGACACAACGCAAAAATATTGTTTTCATTTTCGTGGTTTAATAATAACTGCCACACGGGTCGATATTTAAGGTAGGCGCGCGCCTAGATCGATCCGTGGACGTGGGTGACTCGTGTGTCCATCATCTGTCTAGCCTTTTACCAACTATGTGGGGGTCAGCTTCCAGTCTGACCGGATACAGCTGGATACCAGTATTTTACATGAAACGACTGTCTATCTGACCTCCACAACCCAGCTAATACTGGCTAATACGATACCACTTGGTAAGACTAGTTGCTAGACTTTCTGGGTCACTGACTACCTGTAACGACTGTCTAAGATGGACAAATGACAGCCGGGTGACTATCGTGTGTAGTACCACATTATACCGTAGATCCCGGCTGTCATTTGTAAATCTCTGACAGTCGTTACAAGTAGTCGGTGGCCTGAAAGTCTTAATTACCTCATCATCGGCCTAATGTTCCCACTGCTGGGACAGGCCTCCTCTCTATTAGAGGGAATGGGCTATATAATAATCCACCACGCGGGCCCAGTGCGGATTGGTAGATGTCACATGTTTTCGAATTTATAGTTCTAGGACATGCCGGTTTTCACGATGTTTTCCTTCACCGTTTTGAGAGCAGCGGTGATGTAATAAGTTACACAAAGTAATGCGCCTGCCTGGGTTCGAACCCATGGCTTACTGAACGTAAGTCGGGGCCGCCACCACTGGGCCACCGCTGCTCTCAATGTAAAATGCTGATATTCAGCTGCATCCGGTTAGACTGGAAGCCAACCCCAACTGCAGCTTTGATTTTCTAAATAACTTTAGAAACACAAAACTGATTGTAATTTCCTTGGAGTTTATTTCTCGTTCGTAACCATCTAATTTTAAACGACGGGGTGTTATAAGTTTGACGTGTGTGTGTGTGTGCGCGTATGTCTGTCCGCATGTGCCATAACGACCGTGCGCTGATGTGTGATGTACAGAGTATTCTGAATACGTAGTGTTTCTTTGAGTAAGTACGAGTAAGTAGCTTGTGGATAATACCTCCCCATGTAAACAACTTCATTTCGTAACATAAAAATCATTCCAGAATTTAAAAGGGAGGTACTATCCACATGTCACTTTTTTCTAGTTACGGCAAATAAACTCTACCATTGTACTACGGTAACGTCGTACGTAGGTACAAAAGTTCTACTATTTAAAATTTTAAACTATTTCAAATTAATTTTAGTTGTCACGGATCAGTTTTGGCGACCGTACCTGTCCATATACATTAGGTTGCGTCATCCCCCTGTTGGGCAAAGAGTTCTCCCCATCTCTTACAGCCCTACTATTATGACTTCCAGATATTTCGATCCAGAGACCCATACCTACGCATTTCTTATTTTTTGCGAGCGATTTCGTTTAAATGTCGACGCGTCGGTAGTCACGTAGACATAACATGAAAACGATTCCTTTTTTAATCATCTCGAAGGTCAATTATTTTGGGAAAAGCTTAATGCTAACATAGTAATCAGAAACCTTAGATTCTGGCGTAGGCTTAACTTATGAAGGCAATTAAGTAATTGGTAAATCTTCTTTATGGCTTTTCATAAGGTTTTTTTTTTGTAGATTCTATGGGTAGGTTTCTATGTGTGTTGTTGTGTTATAGGTTTAGTAATCATCACAATCTTAAGTTTAGGAGGTACTTCTTTGGGTTTAGTTCTTTTTTTCCTTGATTTTCTAAGGTTGCGAACATTCTCGGAAGAAACCATACTAATGTGGCTTTAGTTTTTTTGCGCTGTTTAACTTTACCCTACTCTGGGGATTTATTTTTAAACCTGCAGTTATACTGCTCTGTGGAATATTAATTAATTTCGTGTTTTGACAAGGCTTTAGTAGGGAGGCTGCGCGCAGTGATAACGCTATTATTGTGTTTCTGACAGCCTGGCCTCGAAATAATTGGTGCAGTGAATAGTCGAACTGCAAATGACCAGTCGGTAGCCAGCAATATTGGGCTGTCTGTTATTCTGCGGATTGACGCTGTCGGGTTTGCAATGTACGGCTCAACGCTGAAAATTGAGAATCTAGCAATCCACAGCCAGGCTTAGTATGTGTTTCAGTTATGTTTGATTGTCTGTAGAAATACCTATAATTTTCGTGAAAGTATAATTGTTGAAGGTTATTTTATTTCACTTTTGAATAAGGTACTAACGTTCTATTTAGTACTGTGACGGAATTCTAGGTTCTCTGAAGACTCATTCACATGCATTAAACTATCAATATTTAGGTTATATTGCCTTTAGTACCATCATATCATTTTTTGCTGCGTTTAACATTGATTCTTCTGCAGTTTAACTACTCTGTGCAAGTTGCAGATACTTCTGAACTTCCACTACTTTATGGAATATTGATTCTGTTTCGTGTAACGAGGGGGCGTCCGCGAATCCTCACGCTGTATTAGCGTTTGTTCTGCCTTTAGGCTGCCTGGATTTAAACTGAAGTTCCTACCTGTACAAGTATTCGAATTAAGCTACTTTAAGTGTTAATCCTTATCAATTTAGAGTTTGGACGTTCAAAATCATTTTATAGGCTAATTGAAGTAAATGGTTTGATTTTGACTTTGCTACATAGTACACAGTATTTATTCATTTGACAAAACATTCACAATGTGTTGTGAAACAACCCACTGAGCCTGAATATGACGACCCGAATGGCGCAGCGGTAGTGAGGCTGCCTTACGTTCTTAGGGTCCCGGGTTCGAATCCCGGTAGGAGCAAATGTTTGTGTGATGAGCATGGACATTTGTTTCCGAGTCATGGATGTTTATATGTATAATAAGTATGTATTTACAAACAAAAAGTATATATTATGTAGTATATTAACTGTCTGGTGACTACGACACAAGCCTTGCTTAGTGTGGCACTAGATGGCGCTGTGTGTAATGTCCAGCTATATTTATTTATTTATTTAAGTATATAAGGTCCTGACTCGGGAGTCGACCCAATAAAATTACACCCAATTAAACCCAGTACAATTTTGTTGGGTTTTTCTATTGGTTTCCCAGTAGGAGCCACGGAGTGTGGAGTTGTGGCCGGCTGATGGCAATAGGATCGCCCACCTGTTACATGTGCCTTAAACATAAGTGGTCAGGTGTGAGTGTACTACGTGTATTAAGTTTGACTCCGCCTAACGATTCAGTATTAGATAAGTGATGTTATGTTGTTGTAACAATAAAACAGATACAATTTAAGCTACTTCACTTGACTTACTTAGTTAAGGTGAAAGCGTCAGGGTAGCCCAGGGTAGACGTATGTACTTACAGAATTATAATCATCAATACAACCCTCCAAGGTCATAAATGTCGGCGGATCGACTTTTTCAAGGTCAAAGACATTTCTCGACCTTTATGAACTTGGACGGTTGTATTGATGACTATGATGATTATACGTCTTATAGTCGTGGAAAATATTTTCCATCCCCCCATCTCGGAAAGAGTATTTTTCCTCTTTGTTTGTGAGGTCTTGAGGCGTATAAATAACTTGCGACTTCTTGGAATTTGTAATTTTGATTTAATTCAGTAGCTTTACAAAGATCGAGGTGCGTTGGGTGCGGGAACAATAGCGTATATAATTAAATTTAAAAAAAAAGGAAATGGCGGCGACGAAGACGGAATTGTGGGCCTCTCATTGGCTGCCGACAGATATCACGTCATTTTGAACCAATGAGAAGCCTTGGAGATGATGGCCCCCACCGTTGGGGTTGCTAGATGGGGCGTAGGGTTGCTAGCGTAAACACTCTTCGATATCCGAGTGCAAAAGCCGTTTTTATCCTCTAGAGGAATAAAGTAAATTGAATTTTGAACATCGTGTGCACTAAGTTTAAACATCATTAAACCTATTTACTTCTACTTCTATCGTGCCGAATTAATCATACAACTTTTTTTTTATTTGTTAATAACTCAGACTCGGAACCTTCTTGGTGTACTTTTTTTAATTAGCTTTGCGCGCGCCATTTTCTTTTCACGTCATTGTTAAAACCTTAAGTTAAAAACAAGGAACTTGAAAACAAGTGAAAAACCTAAAATGACCACTCATTATCTAGCGACGAGGAAGTTTATTTGACGCCAACAGAATTAACTGAATTTGTTAATAATGCGCATTTTTTTTTTGCGTTTAGTTATTTCCTTGCTGAGGTGGGATGAAAAGTTACGTGTTGCACTCGAGTGCAACTCGAGTGCTAAGATTTTTCACCTCGTGCTCTTTTGATACCCTCGCTAACGCTCAAGATTCTAAGTTTTGAATCACTCTCTTCGCTCGTGACTCAATTTTAGAATCTTTCGCTTGCTCGGTCATCAAAATCGAGCACGCGGTTAAAAAGCAACTTTGCACTCTTGTTTAGCAAATAATTATGAATCAACATACGAGTATAACTTAGCACTGGCCTGCAAATTGCAAGAAAACGTAAGAAAATTAGAATTTCGCGGGTTACCCTTGAGCATATACCTTGTAAAGTAGGTAAGCCAAACTAGTACTAACTAACTACTTTGTACGTGTGTAGGTAGTACAAACATATACCTACACACGTACAAAGTAAAATGTGTCAGCTTAAGAAAAAAAACCGTGTTTCATCCATCGCATCGGCTCACTTAGAAACACAAACACATTCACGACGTATGTACATGCACGTGTAACCTACCCATCTCGAGGCAAATAAATCACAATCCGGTTTCGATTTAAGTAGAGTTTTGTAGAGCTTTCAGCAATGCAAGCGCGCGCATTTGTAGATCGTTGAAGCCGTACAGGTGGCGTTTTGTAACACAAACTTAGGGTGCATGGTGAGAGAGCACGAGTTTATGTTGTTAATGGTAATGAACAGTGCACAAGCTAATCGTACACTGTTTTAGACTTTCACGGTTTTTCACTACACTATAAGTGAAGCTAATCGTAGTCCCTATTTACGTTAATACTGTACATCTGGATGTACACCAAAGGTACTGTTTCTAGTTTTTATTACGAGGTTAGAGCAATAAGCTATTGTTACATTAGAACTCCTTTTGAAAAATCCGGCCAAGTGCAAGTTGGGCTCTCGCACCGCGAGTTCCGTAAATAAACTTGTAGGTACTTGGTATATTAAGCTATATATTTACGGTTTCCAGATTTTTCCTTTACATGTGCTGTAAGACATTGCTTTTTGCCAAATTTCATAGTTCTAACGGACAACGGGAAGTACACTGAGTTTTGATTCCCTTGAGAGTTTCAAAATATTCGTTTTTCGCGACATAACCGCCCGTATCTTTTTTTTAACCTTAACTTAAAAGGTTGATTCTTTCACAGCTTTAAAGTACTTACCTTAGACTTGGGTACATGGTTTTAATCATAACTATACCTCCACGCGTTTCCGAGATAAATAGACTTGGCAGACAGACGGACGGACGGACAGCAAAGTGATCCTAAAAGGGTTTTGTTTTTTTTATTTTTGAGGTACGGAACCCTAAAAACAGTAATAACCTCCCCCCCCCCGTATCTAATTGTTATCTTTTCCTAATTTCTAATGGCTTTGACTATCTCTAAGAACACTACACGGAACCGTTGCTCCGTGAAAAATAAACAAAATACTCTTCAAATGATTGAATGAATGTTTGAAATTACTCAATAATCGAAACGAGCACATAAAATTAAAGTTAACATATATGAGTAACGATAACTGAGTTGGAACGTCTGTCAAAAATGTAAAGCACATGAAGTTCAATACACACAATCAAATCAATTCAATCGACACAGGACAAGTGATTGGAAATACCTATTACACAAGCAAACCTACTTTAGGCCAACGATGCGCGTCATAATTTCGCATTATAAAACTACATGACCAACGAATAAATATGTAGTGAACTTATAACTGGGTAGCTATCAACAACTGAGAGAAATAAGCGCCTTCTACTCTAGTACTGTAACTTACTCTTACGTCATCTGAGTGGAACGTGTTTCTCTAAAACTTACAAAACCTTCACGACAAATCGGTGTACGGAGTTAACTACTACAACCCGTACAAAAGGAAACAGAAAGCCTTTTGATTAAATTCTTGTTGCTCTTCATATTGCACTGTTGCGACTTAATTTGAGTTACTTATCAACTATATTGTATTCAAACATTTTCCACACTTTGAACAAAGGAATGACGGAAACAAACTGTAATCTCACCCACTCGCCGTTGCGTTGTATTATAAATATGAGTACACATGTCCGCAACTCCACGTCCAAAGCGCGTTTTTTGTGTACCTCGCTGATAAAAAAATTAATAAGTTGGAAATTAATTCAATGAAGCCAAAAAACGATTTCATTACATTTCAGCCTGGCTGGACAATAAGCCGATTCCAATTAATTTTGATTTGAAGTTTGGTAAAATGCTAGGTAAAAGATAATTAAAATACCTTTAGACAGACAGGCATTGAATGAAAGCTGACATACCACAAAATCCCGTAAAACATACAGTTCACACACACCGCAGCTCTGTTGTTAATTAAATAGTGTAGTGAGCGATACCTGATCCACATTTATATCAAACGGGGGATTCGTTTAACATTTGAGTGATAAAAGATGTGGATAATGAGGCACTTGTTGTTCCCGTCAATGTGATAATTTATTTTTTCCGTTCAGTTTCGGCAAGCTATTGGCACCGCAGTTCCCCCCGAATATTCTTTGTTCAACAAGCTTTCATGTTCAGTCATTAGTGAGGAAACTTCTTCATTCGTGTAACCAGCGAGGCCATCCTTTTTTAATTGAAAAACGATTTTACATTCATTTTATATTCATTTCCCGTACAGCGAATGTGGGAACGGCTTATTTCCTAGTCGTGAACACAAACATTTAAATATTTGAAATCTATTTTAAATATACATAAAAATACAAGACGAGTTGGCGAGTAGTAACATAATATCATCATCGACATAATGTAGGTAATATCCTAAAATCAAATTTTTAAACTGATAGGAAATATCCTTGTGTGCCTGGAAAGCGCCTCGAAAACTCATTACTGGAAATGACAGCCATAGAAATTAATTAAAAGCAGAGCAATTTGACCACTACTTGTCTGTACTTCCTTTGTAACATGAAATCAAATCCTCTAAGCTGATTGGAAAACATTGCAGTGCAGCGAAAATGTAAGTGCTCATACGCGCTGCGCAAATTGACTTTCCGCGTACAATGTACTTGAAAGCTACCCTAATCGTATTGAAATTCAAATATGTATTGATCAACACAGTACATTTATACATTTCCAGATGTTAAGTGAATGCGCAGTCCATTGTACTGTACCAATTCGGGCATGCAACATTTATAATTATACATTTCATAAAATCCAATTAATACCACGAACAGAGTCGAATAGAAAATGAAATCAAATTAATACCTTAGACAGTGTCATAAATTCAAATAAATACATTACAAAATGTCATAAATTGAGAAATGATAAATAATACCCTATACAAAGTCATAAAATCAATTCATAAATAATAATAACCTTGTACAATGTTATAAATTCAAATTAATGTGTAAGTAATGGCATAGATTCAAGTTAATAAGTAATGTCTCTAATGTCAAAATAATTAAATAATACTCGTATTATGTAAATGGAATTAAAATATAACAAAGTAAGTAATAGTTATTTATCCAACATGTGAGGAAAGTTCGTTTTTCCTATGAGTTTTGATTTTGAGTCTTGAGCGAACGAAGGATCGAAAAATAGAATCACGAGCGCAGCGAGTGATTATAATTTTCAATCCTGAGTAAGCGAACGTTGCATACAAAACTTTTCACCACTCCCAGCAAGAAAGTATTTAGTCATCATAGGTAAATAAATTAAATAGTCACAAAGCAAATCAAAATTTGACGATGTAATTTTTTCAATATTTTATTGAACTTTTTTAATGTTTCTGAACTTAAAACATACACACACACACTTATACACTTAAAAATATTTGATAAATTTTATAAAAAAACATTAATTATGTAAATGATAAATGATATTTATTTTGCAAATTGGTTTTCACAAACACTTTTACACATCCTTATTTTTTAAACTAGATGGGGCCGGTGTTTCGTACCTGACTACTCTGAGAAGAAACAGCCGAAACAAACTCAGAGGTCATAGTCTCTTTTAAAGTCCAGACAATCTTGTTCAACTCACATGAGAACCATGCAGATTCGTGTCCGAGATGGTCTTTTGAAGAAAGAACCATACAGATTTGAGTGGACCTGTCCAGTCAGTGCAAGCATTTGTCAGTTATCGTGTAGCTCGACTTTTAACTCAAGGAGCTCAACGAAACGACGAACAATACCAAAGAAAGGACATTTGGGTAGGTCGCTTATAGTACTCAAACTGCCAGACCGTCGTGAAGAAAAAAAAAAAACACAAAATGTGACCCGCATGGTCCCCACATTCACAATAATGAAATAAAATAAATAATAATTTACAAAACGAATGTCAATAAAAAAATAATAATATGTCAAATACACACATTAAATAAACAAAAACAAAGTAAAAAATAATAAAATACTGAACTAAGTATTCATGTCAAATCATTAAATGTCACAGTCACAAAGTAAATATTCATGTCAAATACACACACATAAAATAATAAAAAATAATAAAGTAAAATAATAAAAAAATACTGAACTAAGTATTCATGTCAAATCATTAAATGTCACAGTCACAAAGTAAATATTCATGTCAAATACACACACATAAAAAAATAAAAAATAATAAAGTAAAATAATAAAAAAATACTGAACTAAGTATTCATGTCAAATGATTCAATGTCACAGTGTATATAAGAAAGGAATAAATAATAAACCAGCGAGGTCTGAAACTTCGACATTCACAGAGCAAATTTCATTGGAGCAGCTTAATCCCAGGCCTGTTTATCTTCGAGATAGTGATTAACATGATAATAGGCTTTCAGGCATAGCTTCCGTTTTATAAACGATTTGAATTTATTTAGGCTTAGTGCCTGAATATGGTTCGGAAGTTTATTGTAAAAACGTATACATTGGCATCTGAACGTACCCCCTATTTTTTTGAGCCTCGTTGCAGGAACAACAAATTTGTAATCTTATCTTATAAATATTTCTATTCTAAGCATAAAATAATTTATTTTTAAGATATCTTTAAAACTTAGCATAAAAAATCAGGCAAGGTTAGTTTCTGAACGGGATCATTACTTTCCTCACTGTTCAAACAGTGAGGAAAAACCAACTTTCCTTAAGGGGCCGGCGGAGCATGCGTTTTTCATACAAACGTAATACCAAAATAATATGAATATCAAACATATTCTTAAGGTTGTGTGTAAATATTTCGATTGTATTATAGAATATCTATGTTCCCAAATAAATATTTTGAAAAGACAATGATGTAAAGACGAGATATGAGGATTTTAAAATTTCTATTGAAAATTTATTTCTCTCATAACTCTTGTTTAAATCGGTGTACATTAAAAATATGTATTTGGGAACCTACATATTCTGTAATCCAATCAAAACCTTAAGAATATGTTTGATTTACAAATTATTTTGGTATTACGTTTGTATGAAATTCGCATGCTCCGCAGGCCTCTTAATGTTTTAGTAGAAGTAAGACACTTCTTTCGTGCGGGAGTGGTGAAAATATAATTTTCATAAAATAAAATAAATCGGACTCAAGTATTCCCTATTTTCTGCATTATTATTATTACACACACAAATTTCATTTTAACAGGTATTCATTTATAGTGTAGTACTTATGTCCTACTTATCAGAAGATTATTGAGACGCTTCTTCTTAAATACATTCATATGTTTTACTCAACAAAGCATTAGATAATTTATTATAAATATGTGGTGCCATTCCTAGGAGGTTTTTATGGAATACTGCTTTTTTGTGTTGTCTAGTGCTTATTTTTTATCTGTGTCGCGAGCTGTGTAGTTTTTAAGCCCCGACGAAAAACGACGCCTTGTAAGGTGCCATTAGTCGGGAGTGTTCTTAGCTATGTTTGATAAAAATCAGTCCAAGATGGCCGCCGCCACAAAATGGCTGGTTACATTTTTTATTCAACAACTCCCTCAATATTTGTCTCAAATGAAAGGGCTTGACTAGTAGAACACTATGATAAAGTATAAATCCAAGATGGCCTCCACCACAAAATGGCAAATTAACGAATTATTTTGTACTTTTCTTTTAGTACATTGTGTCAGGGGTTTTTTTAATTTTTAATTTAATTTTACTTGTTCATATAAGTGGAAGTTTATCTTGACAAATACAGCCACCTCATATATACACAGGCAAGGTATAACTGCTAATATACGGAGAATCACAAAGATCGGTTTGCAGCTTACCGCATATCGCCCTAACACACCTTTTTGCGCTCTAAATACTGTCTCTATGTTAGTGGAGTGTGATGTTCAGTAATGTGAACCTTTCACATTACTGCTAGCATCGACATGAATAATGCTCATCAACAGGCTATTTATATGTGTCCGGACAATAAATTGCGCGGATACATGCAGGGTGCAAACGGACTATTCACTATGCCGTCAACCAAGCATTGTGTACATCCAACTAAGTAACTTTACGCTAAAATTATTTCTGCGAAACTTGAAGTCGTTTTACGGTACGACTCAATGTAACGCATTCAAAACTACTACTACTATGTGCTAGAAGTGTTAAATAAATAATAGATAAATGTGTTACGTCTACCAAATCTTAATTGTATACATACCTTTAAGGATATCATGTAATGAATACAATTGGTAGACTTGCTCAGAGTTCGGATTTACAATATCGACTAAATTAATTAGTTCAGTCACTTATGGATTTTGATTAGTTCAAAAATCTAACTAAAATTATCACAAAAACAATCAACGAGGTGGAAACAAAAAAAAACTTTTTTACAAAAAATATCACCGACTTCTAAAGCTAAAGTTATTTTTCACATTTTTGTTTTCTCTGAAGTTGGTTTTATTTTTTGTAAAAATGTTTTTATTTTTCACTTTTTAGTGGTTTACATGTGCTTACCCCTTCACAGCGTATCGGCGTGATTTTCGGTTATGAACTGGTGTAAACAATAAACAGATATGGGATTTCAACAATCCCAGTCCATTTGCAATCATTTATTGAGGAGTTTCGTTGTCTATCTCCGAAGTTCTTCATCAGATCTTCATCAAATTGAAATGGGATCACTTCGAGAAACTACCCTTCCTAAAACTACCCAAATCGCTACTAGTGTGCCTTTAAAATGTGAAGATTTCTCTCTATTTCTCTAGGATTCCATCATCAGATCCTGATTTGATGATTATGGGACAACCTGGGAAGCCCCTTTCAAACAATTAAAAAAAAAACATAATCGGTCCAGCCATCTTCGAGTAATCGGGGAACATTGAATTGAGAACCTCCTTATTTTTGAAGTCGGTTAATAACGATGTTATGGTAGGTGACTCAAGTTTCCGGAAAGCTTATATTTGGATTCGGCCGAGTATTGTTAATTTGCTCTTAAGAATTTAAGAGTTCCGTTCCTTTGTCATGGATCCCATAATCAGAACCTAACCAAATTCTCATCAATGTACCCTTGAAGTACATCCTTTCCAATAAAATTTAAAAAAAAACAATACATGTCACGGTAATAGGGCTTATCCCCAATAAATGGAACTTAGCACACCTAAGTGTCGCAAAGCATACAGGCGTGATGTTACGTCATGATATTGTATAAACAATAAACAACCAAGCGTTTGCAGCAATCACTGCAGCTTTGCCGTGTATTTTTGAAGAGTTCCATTTCTATCTCCGAAGATCAGCATCAGATCTTCAGCAAATTAAAATGGGACCACACAAGAAGGACCAGCTTTCAAGTAAAAAAGAACCATCAAAATTGGTTCACCCAGTTGAAAGTTATGAGGTAACAAACTCTGTCGAAATCTGGGTGTATTGTACACATCTGCGTACCCCCTCAGAGCATACAGGTGATGTTACGTCATGATGTAGTATAAACAATGAACCTACAATCGATTGCAGCAATCACTGCAGATTTGCTGTCTATTTTTGAAGAGTTCCATTGTATTTCTCCGAAGGTCAGCATCAGATCATCAGCAAATTAAAATGGGCCCACACGGGAAGCACCAGCTTTCAAATAAAAAATGAACCATCAAAATCGGTTCACCCAGTCGAAAGTTCTGAGGTATCAAACACAAAAAAAAAAGAAAAATACAGACGTATTGAAAACCTCCTCTTTGGAAGTCGGTTGAAAAGGTAAATTAGCCGTTGAAATTAACAGTGACTTTCGCTTCATAAAGTAATCTTAGCTTTGTTTAAATAGCATGAAGGTACAGCTCTGTTTAGGTTTAAGGGGGATGCTCCAAGGTAGCCCGCGAAATTCCAATTTTCTTACGTTTTTTGCAATTTGCAGGGCAGTGCTAAATTGTATGTTGATAAACGTGTCGGTCGCGACTGTAAGACGTATTAAGTTACAGAATTATAATCATCAAAATCATCAATACAACCCTCCAAGTTCATAAGAGTCGATGAACGATTTTTTCACGGTCAAAGTCCTTCGTAATACGTCTTACAGTCGCGACCGATATGTTTATCAACATAAAACTTAGCACTGCCCTGCAAATTGCAAAAAACGTAAGAAAATTTGAATTTCGCGGGCCGCCCTGACGCTTTCACCTTAAATGAAAAAATGTTGTATTTAAAAAAAAACAATTATATTTTTTACAATTAAATCAAGAAAAATAATGATGAAAAAAATATACGAAAATTATCATGTATCTACTTATTTATTTATAGTTTTACTAGCCGATGCCCGCGGCTTCGCCCGCGTAAAATTATATACTAAAACCTTCCTCTTGAATCACTCTATTTTTTTGACGATCCGAATGGCGCAACGGTAGTGAAGCTGCCTTACGTTCTTAGGGTCCCGGGTTCGAATCCCGGTAGGAACAAATGTTTGTGTGATGAGCATGGACATTTGTTTCCGAGTCATGGATGTTTAAATGTATAATAAGTATGTATTTAAAAAACAAAAAAGTAATTATTATGTAGTTTATCAACTGTCTAGTGACCACGACACAAGCCTTGCTTAGTGTGGCACTAGATGGCGCTGTGTGTAATGTCCAGCGATATATTTATTTATCTATTAAAAAACCCGCATCAAAATCCGTTGCGTTGTTTTAAAGATCTAAGCATACATAGGGACAGACAGACGCGGAGGGAGACTTTGTTTTATAATATGGAGTGACAATCTTTAATATTGAGACAGAATACCGCGAGTGTAGGTTCAGGACGCATTTAAAAAAAATAGCGACGTCAAAATTTTGATTGTTTAAATTCTCTGTTACGCTAGCAATGGTTAGGTCAATGTACGCTAGCTACAAAGTACAAAATTTGTATATTAAGATAATAATAATAAATAGAAATGAGTGAGTGCAGTGACGAAGTCTGCTATTTAACACCTGAAGAATTGAAGCATAATGTGAAAATGCAGAATAAAACTTCATTCACTTCAATATTATTTAATATTTGTTCATTATTTATATCTCACTATGTTGTTTGTAGTATGTTGTAGTTGTATGTATGTTGTTGAATGTACTGTTTTGTATGTATGTTTTATATTGTTTAGGAATATTATGTTCTCACTGCTGAGGTGAAAAGTTGTATGTGTTACACGAGACCAAAGTTATTTAACATCTCGTGTCTTTGAATCCTTCGCTTACTCGTGATTCAAAATCAACAATCGCAGCAAAGACTCACTTTGCTCTCTTGTTGCAGAAATAACTATTTAATTGACCACCTATCGAAAACCAAATCAATGATCATTCAGTACCATGTACACAAACATCTTTTAATAAGTAATCAAACCAGCAATCGCTCAAAAGAAAAATCAGCTGATCCGTAATTTTGTGTTTACGAAACCAGCTGACATAAATGATCGAATTCAGGGTTGGTCCTTCGTAAAAGTTACAAATAATAAGAGTTAATGACCCCTTTTGGGTTTTTTAGGTCAATCGGATTGCACATTGTATGGGGAAAGTGGGTACAACGAACTATTAAATAACATTTAAAATATTTATTGAACAATTTTTTAATAACCACGTGTATAAATAATGTTCTTGCGTTTCCGTTATGTTTTTATTAAATTATTTATTAAGTATTGCTGTAAAATCTAATGACAATATTTTTTCATATTCATTCATTTCGAAACCGTATTATTTTGTTCAAATAATAAAACCATTACATCCATAGGGTGATTGCCATTTCGTCCAGTATTAGGGCACACACTACTTGTCTTTCATTACATAGTAGGTACTTTGGCGTTTAAAGCTTCAAACGCTTCATTACAAAAACCAGGTCCCGCGTCAACATTTTGATACCTAAATGGTGATAAAGTACGTGGGTGACAAAATCATATGCTTTTGGGGAAAAAAAAATGTGGGGTCAAGGCCAATATCCTAACTTCTTCAGTACATCGGTTGGGCAACTATTTAAGATAGAAATTCATGTCGAGAATCAACCTTACCAAAATATGAGTTTGTTGACTTCTCGAAGGCTCATTTAGTTCTATTGGTGATAAAGCTGGACTTTCGGCAATGGTTGATAACTGCTGAAAATAAAAATAATGGGTAAGTCAATTGAGGACTTCTATTTCAAAACGTAACTACTAAAATTAAAAACTTCACGGGTCATGCGCAAAATGCACTAAACTTAGTTTACATTTGTAACAAATCATCGTAAATAATAGTAGTGCAACTTTTGGTACAGATCCTTATGAATGAAGGTTACCGTTTATTGTATAGAGATACTGCAACGTCTCTCAATCTTACAACGCCAAGTGTTCTGTTGAATGATCTTTCTTCAAAATGTAAGGAACAGATAAATATCTCTTTGGTTTCACTTATTCAATTTTCATTTTCAATGGCTTCTAACCATATTCTTTTCTTTGCTTCATTTCTAGGTAGACTGAGTGTAAAAAATACAAAGTCAGTAGTGATTGAAAAAAAGCTATCGATTACTCTTAAAGCTTTTAGCACATCACTATGAAAAAATAAAAACAATGTTCAAAAACCCAAAATATCAGTTTAGGATAACTATATTACCCGCGGATTGATTATACAGAACAATTTCGTATCAATTTATTGACAGTAGTTAATAATTTTACGTATTTCCAGGCTATTTTAATATTTAAAAAAAAATGTAGGTTACTCACTAACTTGTGAAACGACAAAGGACATGGTCTTTTCAACCGACTTCTAAAAAGAGGAGGTTCTCAATTCGTCTGTTGTTTTTTTTTTCGACTGGGTAAACCGATTTTGATGATTCTTTTTTTATTTGAAAGCTGGTGCTTCCCGTTGGGTCCCATTTTAATTTGTTGAAGATCTGATGCTGATCTTCGGAGATATACAATGGAACTCTTCAAAAATAGACAGCAAATCTGCAGTGATTGCTGCATCCGCTTGTAGGTCCATTGTTTATACTACATCATGACGTAACATCACGCCTGTATGCTCTGAGGGGGTACGCATATGTGTACAATATACCCAGATTTCGATAATGTTTGTTACCTCAGAACTTTCGACTGGGTGAACCGATTTTGATGATTCTTCTTTTATTTGAAAGCTGGTGCTTTCCGTGTGGTTCCATGTCAATGTGGTTAAGATCTTACGCTGATCTTCGGAGATATAAATGGAACTCTTCAAAAATACACGGCAAAGCTGCAGTAATTGCTGCAATCGCTTGGTTGTTTATTGTTTATACAACATCATGACGTAACATCACACCTGTATGCTCTGAGGGAGTACGCAGAAGTATACAATACACCCAGATTTCGACAGTTAGACGTGTAAAGTTCCATTCAATAGGATCCCGGAGAAATAGAGGTAACTCCTTAACTTTATAGGCACACCAGAAGCGGTTTGGGTAGTTTTAGGCAGAGTACTTTCTCGGAGTGATCCCATTTCGATTTGATAAAGATCTGGTGACTTCGGAAGATAGGCAACTGAACTCCTTAATAAATGATAGCAAATGCACTAAGATCGCTGAACACTCGCGTCTATCTATTGTTTACACCAGTTCATAACAAAAAATCACACCGTTACGCTGTGAAAGGGTAAGCACATCTGAACCACTAAAAAGTGAAAAATAAAAACTTTTTTGCAAAAAATATAACCGACTTCACACAAAAAAGTGAAAAATAACTTTAGCTTCAGAAGTCGGTGACAAAAATACTAAATCAATCAAACAAAGGTCACCGACTTCTGAAGCTAAAGGTATTTTTCACTTTTTTGTGTGAAGTCGGTTATATTTTTTGCAAAAAAATTTTTTTAGTACTTTATTCTGACATTACTTAACCACTGTAAAGAAAATCATCACGGATAACGGCACAATAGATTGCCTAATCTCAAGTTTCAAGCTGGAAATTGCCAGCATTTTCGAGAAAATAATATATAAAGACTTCGATCAATAATAGTATAAAGATTTAATAGTTAGTGTAGATGTAGAGAAGTTTTAGTAACGTCAATAGATGGCGCTGTGCTGAGTTTTGTCCCAATTATAATTTATTAGTACAAATATTTGCTTGTGATCTTCTTATCTCTATACTATAGATGATGCGCTCTATTTGATGGCCAGTGCAAAGGCCAAATTATGCTACAAAAAGACATCCCTAAGGCCGCAGCGCGTTTCAGTGCATAGACGTAGCATAGGAACTGGCCTCGAAAGGCCGCGTTGCGGGAGCAGCGCACGACCGGTGCGCTCCAGTTCATGCAGCCATGAAGCGTGGTACTTTAATCAAATGGAACGCAACCCCAGATTATGTTGTATTAATCGGAAAATTGTATTGTCTTGTCTGTGACTGATATAGGTAGGAGTTGAGGAAATAAAATTAAAAACAATATTCAAATATATTTTTAAATGTGTATTTATTAATCAAAATCCTCTCTTACTAATAGTCCTTCGATGAAACTTCTACCATAAATGAACCATTTGCACAGATATCTTCCCCATAGTATGACCTAACTTGTTTGATTTGATATGTTTCCAAACAAAATAATATTAAATCCGACATCTGCATCAAGTTTGCGGTATTAAAGAAATGTCACAACAAACGCAGTGGTTTGGATTTTCTTCATTTACAGCCATGTTTCGTCTGTCCAATTCACGAAGATTACGATCAAGGCATATTTGACACAAAGTGTCACCATCGAGAAAGAATCGATATGGCCCTCTTAATTGAGCAATTTAATAACCAAAATATTAAAAAACCCATATCACATAAAGTAATTACAAGAAGTATCACCAGGAATCAATTAATAGTACCTCAGGTTAGATATTATTATGGAAGGCGAACGGTCAAATTTCTAATTCCAACAATAACCAATGAAATACCAAAATCCGTAAAAGACGAAATAAACGCGAAAAACTTCAAACAAAAATATAAAAAATACTATTACAACTGCTTAAACAACTTAGACCATGGAAAAAATCCCACAAAACACTAAAAAAACGAAGCAACCTGTATAGGGTACGTTGACTAGAACCGGTTCTAATGAGCGCCCAATAGTAAATAGCAAGTAACTCAGATTTAAAATAGTACGTGATACTTACTGATGGATGTTTACGGCTATAATATTTTTTCTTTTACCTACATTTTTTTTACTTATAATTATGTTAGTTATAGTTTAGTAGTGATTAAGCAGTGATGTTTTAGCGAATGTGAGTACCAATACAAACCATGTCTGGTTTAATGCACACACATAACACGCATTCTACGAAACAGTTACCACAATTTTGCCAATATCCCGTACATTGAATGAAAAAAAAAAAACACTCACAAACACGTGTGACACGACCGGATCGGGTTTGCGTCATCTGACCCTGTCAAGTGTCAACTGTAAATAGGTAGGTAATACCGTGACAATGACAAATGTCATTAAACGCTGCGCGTTCCAAGTTACGTTGAATGCATTCCCAAGTATATTTGCTCAAAGCACAAACATGTCGGTAGTAACTTATTTTACATTTTTATTTTCATTTCCTCATTATTTTCCTTTGCGCAACCAAAGTGTAAGCGTAACCATTCTTATGACTTTGATTACTAAAAACGCGTTTCAGTACGATCATCCTCATAACTAATAATCAGCGCTGCGATAGGCATAGGAACGTAAAACTATGTGCTACCAAAATCTACCTGTGTTGCATGGTGAACTAAAAATAAAAAACTTCAAAAATGAAAATCTTTATTTTGCAGGATATTTACGTGACTAGGATATAATTAAGTTAAACTATATTTTATTCTCTTCCGATTAATACAGTATTATCTGTGGTTGCGTTCAATTTGAATAAAGTACCAAGCTTCATAGTATTTCAGTTTTCTCCTTTGGCCGATTTTGGCTTTTAGACGCACCAAAACGCACAATAGCGCACTTACGAGGCATCGCAATTTAGTGTCTTTTCACTTTAATATAAGCACAAGTTCCATTAAATTGAGATAAAATAGTTAACACAGCGAAAGTAAAGAAACGCAAACTCAACTTAATTTACAGTCAGCAAAACAGTTAGGTATGCAGGCTAGCAATCTTCTTACGACTATTGCAAATGTAAAAGTCTGTAAAGATCGATTTTTGTTATACTTTCACGCAGAAACTACTGAAAGGATTTGGATGAAATTGCAAACAGATTGATTATAACCCTTTTCCATTTATAATAGTAGTAAGAAGATTGCTAGCCTGTAAACCTAACTGTTTTGCTGAATGTACTCTGTAACCGTAAACAAACATGGCGGATTGGAACGCAGGATTTGACTTGTATTGCTTCAATAGAGCAAACCATAATCACTAACTCGTGTGGATGGTGAACTGAGAGTTCTGCCTGCAACTCGAAATAGCACTACCTAGAAATACTCTGCAAACTTAGTTGGAAGGAGCTATTATATTACTTCAAGTTGTTTGCGTATACCGCTGTTTAAGCTTTTGAAGCCTTAAAATGGCCACATCGTAATATTATTTTAAATGTTTATTTAACTATTACAGTACAAACAATAAACAAAGAGATTAGGGGTTCAAGTCTAAAATTGCCGCAGTTTATTAGAAGTACTTAGAAGTTCAAACACCTTTTTTTTTCTACAATATTTTATTATTATTTTAGGCGAAGTGTTCCCCATTACTTATACATTTCTGCCGTGTCGAAGGAACATCATTTATGCCTTAGCGATAGAACTTCGGGAATCTGTACAAAGGCTATGATGGCATTTTGCACCGCTTCCCAAGAACATTTTCTTTCTTTGCAGGAAATTGTCCAAACTGCGTAATAAGCGGTAGTCGGTTGTGGCTAGGGCTGGCGAGTACGGACGATGACGACGGTTTCTAACTGCAGCTCTTGTAATGTTAAAATGCGTTGTTGAGCAGTTGCGGTCTTGCGTTATCAATATCATGGAGCAATAATGGCGAAGATCGATTGTCGAGTCGGGGTTGATTTTGTTGTAACTCTGCGAATTTCGCCATCATTGTTCGAAGTTCTGTGCGGTTCTGGGCTGTTTGTAATACGGGATCTCAAAAAGATATCGGGGGGCACGGCAGTGCCCCCGTCAAGTCGAGCGCGAAGCAAACACTGCCATGCCGTACCATCCTTTACTGGAACCATTTCGCCGCATTTTCAGGCCCTTATTTGAGAACCTCTGGATAAGACCAGAACAAAGAAATTTTCGTTATCCAGTAAGCTATAATCACATACTTAAAATCCAAAATTTCTAGTCTGTAGGTCATTTAGATCCGAAGTTAAGCGAAAGCAAAATTTTGCATTTATGACACTCGCTCACTCATGATCATCAGAATAGAACTAGTACTTCCCATAAACTCAGAGAGCTGAAATTTGGTATATAGTGAGGGTTTAATGGCCACATAAAGGGAATACTATAAAAACTAGGATAATCGAAGATCTGGAGTACCTGGTGACCCTGATTAGACTATTAGAGATCGACATACCGCCTTTACAAAAAATATTCAACTTGGTGGGCCGCTTCATTTTATGTCAAAAATCGAAGGACTGAAGGATCTGATGAAGAAACCTCAGCTGGTCTCAGCTGTATTAGAGATATGGTAATGCCCTCTTCTACTATTGGTACATAAAAAAACCGACTGTCATTGCAAAAATCCAGCGTAGTGGGACACATCTTCTAATTTAATCTAGCCTATAGCGTCCCACTGCTGGGCGAATGCCTCCCCTTCTGCTTTTAATACGCATATAAATAAAATTAAAGGAAAACTCTGGAAAAGACTAGACTGGCTTTTATACTTATACTCACAAGTTTACAAGAAGAAATAGTCGAACGATTAACTTTATTCTACTCGAACATTACACAAATTTAATAAACAAATTACACTAAAATATTAATTTCGCTCAAAATTTGGTCAAAATATAATGCATTGGACTAAGAGTGGCGGTACACGTCTCTAGATGACGCTGACTGTATTTTAAAACGCGCTTACGTTTGTTTTTCCGATAACCTTATATGGCGAAGTGACAACCAGCCGTGTTACAGTCAATAATGAACGCGAATGGGCAATACGAAAAACTGTTGCTACTGTACAAGAATCAGAACCGGAAAAAAAGAAAAGAAAGATTTGTAATAAGTAATAACAAAAACTACTCCTAAAAAGAAAAAACCTGTGTCCATATAAAAAAATCTAATAAAATAAACCAATATGCCCACGTTTCTACAAAAAGAAGTGAAATCCCACCAAAAACATTCTGTAAAAAACTAAAAAAATAAGTCTTTATACGTTAGTGGGTACAAGTCAATCTTGTTTACACGTAATGTTATATTTGTTGTAACTACCTATGTTTGTTAAGCGAGATAATATCCCATACTGGTATTGGTAATTGGACGCTAGTGTCTCATTTTAGGCTGTTGTTGATTGTGCAACACATGCATTCAGCATTGACAATACTGACTTCTGCTCTCTTCTTTTTGAAGCGCCAAATCGACCACCGATCTAACATAAAATAGACGTACAGACGGACTTCTATCAATGATTAGAAGTCCGTCTGTACTGGAAATATTTTTTATTATAAAGAATGTTCAACGGCCAAGTCACACAACATTAACTATAATAATAAAGAAATCGCAGTAAGGAACCTTAGTCTTGGCACGACTTTGTCTAGATTTCATGACTTTCTAGAGATAAACAAGCAGCTCCATCGAGACTTGGCTAGTTTTTTACAGAACGTTTTTGGTGGGTAGTGAATTTCACTATGAAGTGACCACCAAACAGTAACCATAACTTTTTATAGTTTAGGGCATTGTTCTGCCATTTAACCTGGATTCAGCCACTGCTTCGCTTGCGATTATCGTCAAGAATCCATAAGTCATACGGTACCACGCCACAATTCTGTCCGAAATCCCCCCAATTCACAAGCTTCAACGCCATCTCCTCTATGTGCATTGGTTAATTCATGAGCCACCCGTTTTGTTTATTTTGTCAATTTGGTGAAAATGACTAAATATTGTTGGCAATGTCGTCGACGTCAAACCATGACGTTAATTCCTTGTTTGTAAGATAAGGGTCGGCTTCCACCATTACTTTTAATTCCGTATGTTTAGTGCCTGGTCATCCTCATGATTCAAGTCAAAATTTCCACTACGAAAGCAATTAAAACCAAAAATGCCGTAGTAGTCGTACCCTCTCCAAGCGCTTGGCGCTGCATTGATATTGCGAGCTGTCTCTGCTGCGGTACCACCATATCGAAACTCGTATTCGAAAACTCTAATTCTTGTGGTCTCCGTGTTTAAGTCAAACACTGAATTGAAAGTCAAACAAAAGGTTGCCTTATTTTTTTTAGAATTTAGATGTTATATTTATTGTGGGAAAGTTTGATCAACAATGTGTCAGCGCTCCTACACTAAGCAGGTTTAATTTTTATTGAAACTGGTAACTGCGCTCAAATGGCAACTTCATACTTTAAGGGGCTACCTCACGCCAACGACCTTGAGCGAATGGGAGAAGTTTAGCAATAGCGTATACCCGTGCGTGCGAGTGGTCATGATCGTTTTTTTGCCGCGTTAGACATTACTTTACAAATTAATTACACTAAGTAATAAAAATATTTCTTCACATTTTCACATATCAAATTATGAAAGAAATGGTCTAGTATAACATATATTTTTTTCAATGAAATTAGACTAGAAGTTAAGACGTGATTATCAATTTAAAATCACTAAAAGTCATGTGGTAGCGCCTTAACACCCCGTTATAATGGCAGCCTGATACGACGTGAGAGTGTAACAAGAGTAACAACAAATAGGATTGCTCTGATTTAACAAACAGATTGTGCTATTTAGTACCTAAGACGCGAAATTCGTAGCGGTGATCGGCGGCGGCGACCTCTCGCGTCCGGCCCTGGTTCAATCCATGGTCCGGAGCGAGACGGAATGGGAAGCCGTCACCTCTTTCTGCGAAGCAGTCATGCTAGCGAAGGAGGTGGCGGAACGCGAGAGGCAGAGAACCTCTCGCCCCTGCCGCCGCGGGAGACGCACCGGGCTTCGGGGGTCACGTGGTTGCCCCCGGCCACCGCAGGCGGGGCTTGTGGACGGTGAGCTATGGGCTAGCTGCCCGTCCGTCCGTCTTATGACGACAGGTCGTGTCGACGGCGACGGCGCGAGCAAATTGAAGAGGCCCGCAAGGGCCGCGGGCCCGGAACATAAAGGGTGAGGAAGGAACAGGGATGGGTTTTAGTCAACAAAAGTCTGACACTCCCTCCCGCTCAGCCCAGACTGGGAGTAGTTATTTGATGATTTCCCATCCGTAAAAAAAAGACGTTAAGTTCGCGGTCGCCCGTGGTTTGCTGTCTCCTCTTGTGGCACAAACGCGGGGAACCACGCACCTTTGCGATGTTCAGCGAAAAATTACAACACCGTATTTTCTTTATTTTCTTTGTTAGCGAATATATTTCGAAGTGATATCCGAAGAGGAATAACGTACTTACTTATTTCTTTATCTGTAGATTTAGTTTTATTTCTTTTAATTGTACATAATAATATAGTATTTAATAAGGTTAAGGCTTATTGTGTTTATGTATTTGTGCATAAATTTTCAAATTTTAATTACTTACTTAAAAAAAACTTAGTAATTAATGTGACAGCTGTAATTATATTAATAACTAGCTGACCCGCGCAACTTCGTCTGCGAGTGAGGGTTAGAGAAAGTGTGAGTCAAACTTAAAAATACACATAATTATGCTGTCGCGGACTTTTTTTTTAATGCTTAAGAGGAACAATTCCTTCGTACGTGATTGCTGTGTAACTTTAACCGCGTTATGCAGTGCCGTTATGGAAGCAAAGAAAAAGGAATAAATCTTTGTCCTTGATGAACGGGCTGTTCAACACTAAAATATGTTTCAAGAAAGACACTTCAGCTTTATAATATTAGTGTAGATTCAATAACAATTAAATTTCTGGGAAATCTTTGCATTAATCGCTCATATATTCTACTTATGGTTTTCCAAATAAGGGCTTCCCTCGAAAGCTTGCCCATGCTGGCTCACTGGAGACGGCTGCACACATAGGTGTAAGTCGTATCTATTTTGTATATAGTGTGTTTCTTATTTTTACTTTTTTTTTTACTAATATTAGGTTAATACATATTTGATCTGAAATAAAATTTGCATTATTATCATTTACGTTTGCTTCCTTAGACACTTGATGACAGTCATACTCCAGCTAGGTCGAAAGTCCTCATCAAGGTGCATGCAATAAGCCGGGACACGTTAGAGCTGCTGTAAACCGTTGAAGACTTCTTGCAACTGCCTTTTGTCCCCATTGTTGGACCGTCAATGACAGTCATACTCCTGCCAGGTCTAAAGTTCTCATCGGAGTGCATTAAATGACCCGAAACACGATATAGCTGTTGTAAAATTTTGGGGACTTCTCGCTACTATCTTTCATCTCCATCGTCAGATCATCGATGAAAGTCATACTCTAGTTAGGTTAAAGGTTCTCATCAAGTTGCATGAAATGATCCTAAGGGCGCTTTCAATTTACACGTTTCGAGTCGTACAACAAACGCACTGCTTTGGCGCCGCAGCGGCGTGACACGAAACGTCTAAATTGAAAGCGCCCTAAACCGAAAAAGCTGTGGTACTCTTGCGGATCTGTTGCAAGGCCAACTGCCTTCCATCTTCATTGACATACCTTTGGTGACAATTTTGTAACCAAAACGTTTTAATCTTCTATTTCAAATTTCTAACTCTGCGTCCCATACCTCTAAAGCTTACCTTCAAATATAAAACGGTGACTTTCAAGACATTCCAATTTTAGAGTATTAGCACCAAGGTTTTATGTGAATTCAACCTTTTTGAATAAAATCGGATTGAGTTATCAAACATGTGTCAAAATAAAATGTTGTTTATATCAACTTCGAATTCGAAGCAAATCAGGGCCATGGCCAAAATAATTGTTTACCCTTTTTAACTCCGTTAGAGGTTCATTTCAATAAAATACGAAACACGTCTTCCATCAATCCCTTTTCTTGACGGAGTGCACTGTCAGATACAGTCAACTTTGAAAAATCATATCAAGAAAAATGTTATTACTTGAAACGGAACGTTCCTACTATTTAAGAAAGTAACTGTTTCTGAACGCATTTACGTCATGTCATGTCAGTTTGACATAACCGTTTGCCATTCATATTCAAAATGATGAACCGACTCAAAGCGATCCCGCCGAAAAAAGTAAGAAAAATTATATTTTATACTGTTTTTACTCAATAAATTGTGCATTTTGCGGTAAAGTTCATTAGTGTATACGTGTCAATTGAGGGAATTTTAGATGCAAAACTGTATATTTGGGGTAGTAAACTAGAGCCAAATTGTTATGTATCTCGCAGTGCACACTGCCATGTTTACTGGTTTTTTATGTTTTGGTGTAATGTATCATGTAGTGCACACTGCCATGTTTATGGTATTTTTATTGTTTTGTGTTGATTACTTTGACTGATGGTGGCGTAGTGGTGATGGTGTTAAACTAAAGCATCAAAGGTTCTGGGTTCGATTTCCGGTCGAGACATAATCGATTTTTATACATACATGGCTACAAGTCTGTACATGCTTCTAATCTTGGTAGGTATACTGTATGCTCTCGTCTTTGAAATCTGGTTGTTGGTTTCTGGTATTTTTATGGAATATGTGTTCGTTTAGATTTTCGCATGGCATGGAGGGTTAATTAAGCTTGTTTATCTTAGGGCGGAGTACAGCCATCCTTCGCAAGAGGCAGAAAGCTTTGTGCGCTTATCCCAAAATCGGGCAGAAAATCATCGAATGACGATTCGTCGACGGAGTCTGAAAATGAAATCCGGCAGTTTCCAATTCGACATACGGCAGACGACGAATCATCGCCAGCGCCTTCACTGCCATCGTCGATGGAAAATCTCAACCTGCTATCCGACGATGAAATACTTGATGTCCAAGATGCGGTCACTGCGTCACCATTACTAGCGTCTGCACTCACTCCATTAGCTGCGCAAAATTTGACACAATCTGTAGCGACTCCACAGCTAGCTCCGGCTCCCTCAGCTCCACAGTCTCCAGCGACTCCTTTAACATCAACACGCTCCAGAGCAATTAGACCAAGATTGTTTATAGCACGTCGTCCTCAGCTGGCGCGAGTAAAAGTACAACCTCTCAATTTTCGATGGACTGGACAACGATTACGTCATCGAGCAGAAATAGCCAATAATGATTTTCAGGAAGAAGCATGTCTCAAGGATCCGTTTCAATATTTTTCCAGCTTTTTTTACTGATGACATTTTTAACTACATAAAGGAACAAACCAACTTATATTCTACTCAACAAACTAATAGATCGTTGAATTTTACAGTCGAAGACATAAAAGACTTTGTTGCAATACATCTGCTAATGGGAATAATTGATATGCCTTCGTATACAGACTATTGGTCCCGAGAATTTAGATACAGTCAAATAGCAGATATCATGCCCCTCAAAAAATTTCAACAATTACGTCGTTACATTCATTTCAATAACAATTTGCTTGATGATGGGGATCGCTACTATAAGATCAGACCCTTGGCAGATATGCTACGTGCCAACTTTTTGAAAGTACCTCATGAAAAGAAATTCAGCATAGATGAGATGATGGTGCCTTATAAAGGGAAAAAAGCTGGTAATCGAAAGCAATATGTCAAAATTAAGCCTAAAAAGTGGGGTTACAAGATTTTTGTTAGAGCGGGTGTAACTGGCTTTGTTTACGATTTTCTTATTTATGGTGGTGAAGATACTTTTAGATCAATAGATCTTTCACCAGTAGAGTCTTCTCTCGGAATGGGCGCTAAAGTCGTCATAGCATTATGTAAAACTATACCAGATTCAGCGTGTTCTGTAGTGTACTTTGATAACTTTTTTACGAGCCTCGAATTGATTCACTACCTGCGAGAAGAGATGGGTATATTTTCACTTGGAACCATAAGGGCAAACAGATTACGTGGAGCTGAGAAGAAGCTCATCACCGATAAAGTACTGAAGAAGAAACCACGGGGTTCTCATTCACAAGTCGTGTGCAATAATAAGAAAGTGTGTGTCGTCAAGTGGTACGACAATAAATGTGTCACTACCGCAAGCAGCTACGTAGATGTCCACCCTATATCTACAATCCAAAGGTACGATAAAGAGAAAAAGATGAGGTCAGCAGTGCCATGTCCTGAAATTATAAAGCAATACAACGCCCATATGGGCGGTGTTGATTTAGCTGATATGCTAATAGCTCTCTACAGAACTGAGCTAAAGGGGCACCGCTGGTACCTACCATTGGTATCACAGCTGTTAGACATATGTATTACAAATAGTTGGATATTGTACCGGAGAAATATCGGTAGTGGAAAAATAATGAGTTTGAAGAAATTCAGGTACAACATTGCCAAAAACTTACTATTGCGCTACAGAACCACCAAGAAACAAACGGACAATGTGAAGGGTCCAACCCCATCAAAACTAATAAAGGCGCCGGTTGCTCCAAGACCAACAGCAGAAATTCGCAGTGACCAACTTGGCCATTTCCCAACTTTTGAGACAAAAGGCAGGTGCAAACTATGTATCAAAGGTCAAACCACTGTGTCATGTACTAAGTGTGAAGTCAGGTTATGCTTGGTACCTGGCAGAAATTGTTTTTACAGTTTTCACCACCAGTAACTAATTAAAATTAATTATTTTATAAATCATTTGTATTATTACCTCTTTTTGGCAGTGTGCCTCGTGAGATACATTCGCCTGAGATAGTCATTCCTTACGAACATGGCAATGTATCTCACGGGATACGGAAGGTATCTCTGGAAACAAAACTCTATTTTTTTTTCCCTGAATTCTATGTTCATATAAAACGAGATTATTTGAAAAAACAACAGTAATTTAAGTTTTTTTTTTTTGCCAAGAAAAGGGTTAAAAAGGTTTATGCAAAATTTCAAATAGATTGGACCAAGGAATCACGTTGTCTCTTACAAACTTTGCCCCCCTTTTTTACCCCCTTAGTGGTTCAATCTTGGAAAATATACCGGATGCCTACATCATATAAAGAACACACCCTGCTAGTTTCAGGTCTCTACAATCAGCGGTTTAGGCTGTGCGTTGATCCAGGAGTCACTAAACCTAAATCGTCAGTCATTAAATCGCTATTTTGTGCGTATTCAATTTTCACCTCAAAAATTAAATTTCAAGGAAACTGAGAAATTGTATTTATCTGTATTAGATTTGAAGTATATGTAGCAACTTTTAAAGGTTAACACTTCATTGGATTTTATTCTATAGGTGTATGAAGTTAGTTAATTTTAAACACAAACCCTCTTTTTTAGTCTCTGGTTGAAATTAAAAAAAAATGCTGTAACAGGTAATTCTTTATTTTTGATAATAAGTATTTACTCTGAGTTTCATGATTCTAGAACAATCTAAAAAAAAAAAAATCTTACTAACTTTACACTCTAAATCTTATTAATCTTACACGATCAACAGTATGGCTTCACCAAGGGACGTTGTACAACTGACGCCGGTGTAACCTTATTAATGCACATATTCATGGCGTGGGAAGAGTCCCAAGACGCTGTAGGAATATTTTGTGACCTCTCCAAAGCATTTGATTGTGTAAATCACGACACATTGCTTTTGAAACTTGAGCATTACGGACTAGGTAAACTTGCACTTAGTTTGGTAAAATCTTATTTAAGTGATAGACTGCAATATGTTCAAATAAATGGTGTTAATTCACAGGGCTTGAAAGTAAAAATGGGGGTTCCGCAAGGCTCAATATTGGGTCCTTTCCTCTTTTTAGTATATATAAATGATCTACCCTATTTACTGAAAAACCAACCTCAAAATATGGTATTTTTTGCCGATGACACTTCCTTAATTTTTAAGATAAATAGACGAGCCCAAAATCTAGATGACGTGAATAATGCCTTACTTGAAGTCCATACTTGGTTCACAGCAAACAATTTGGTATTAAATGAAAAAAAAAACTAAATGCATAAGATTTGCTTTACCGAATGTTAAAAGTAGTGATTGTGAGATAATATTGAATAAAGAGAAACTCGAATTCGTAGATAAAACGGTTTTCCTGGGGCTTACGCTTGATTCAAGGCTTCAATGGGGTTCTCATTTAACATCTCTTGCGGGGCGCTTAAGTTCAGCAGCATATGCCATTAGGAAAATCCGTCAATTCACTGATGTAGATACCGCTAGACTAGTCTATTTTAGTTACTTCCATAGCATAATGGCTTACGGCATTTTGCTGTGGGGACGGGCTGCTGATATTGAGTCTATATTTATTCTGCAGAAAAGAGCCATCAGAGCCATATACAATCTTCGTAGGCGCGATTCTCTAAGGAAACTGTTTAAGGAAATTAACATCATGACTGTATATTGTCAATACATCTACGAAAACATAATGTATGTCAGGAACAATCTGCATCTTTTTGGTAAAAGAGGTGACAGACACAATTACAGTACTAGAAATAGAGACCAATTAGTTCAGCCAGGCTTCAGACTCGCTAAAGTAGACTCGTCTTTCATGGGTTACTGTTTGAAATGCTATAATAAAATTCCACAAAGCATTCTTGAACTAAATGAAACCAAATTTAAAACATGCATTAAACGCACACTGTGTAAGCAAGCATATTACAAATTGGACGATTATATAGCTGATAAAAATGCTTGGCTCAATGCCGGTCCTGCTCCACAAGGACAGGGGCGCATAAATGGATAGCGCTAATTTGTGTTGTTGGAGCTGCTGAAGATTGTACAACTATCTTTGCATTGTATAAATTCAATATCTTTAGTATTATATAACCTCGTATCCCAGATTGTGTGAGTGCTATGTACTAGAATGCTATCATTCGCTGGAAACCTACGTTTTTTTTTTTTTTTTACTTGAATGTGCCCTGGCGGTTATGAGTATGTCATGCTCACTCAAATGTCTCGCTGATGGTGGCGCGTGTGTCGGACCATTTAGTTCCCTTCAAAATGGTTGAGCTGAATGGTGCTGATCCATGCGTCATGTTCGTGAACGGGCGCTGTCAGTTGTGACTGGTCATATCGTAGTCGCCATGGTTTATTTGAATTAATTATTTTGTTTTTGAGTTGTATTTTGTTTTTGTTTTGCTATGGACACTTTTAACGTGCAAATAGTGTTGCCCAAAATCAGTCTTGGTCTTGCAGTCTTGGTCTTGTTCTTGCATTTTTGCAAGACCAAGACCAAGACCGAGGCATTGTAGCAAGACCAAGACCAAGACTGAACCCTGCAAGATTTGAGCAAGACAAGACTAAGCCTGCAAGACTCTTGCGTCTCGCAGTTAAGTCAAACTGAGATTTGGGCGTTATTAAGTAGGGATTTGGTTTCAATCCCGATTGTGATAGACGTTCCCCAGTATCAAAACCGTATCGTTATAACACTAAAAGGTATTGTATTGATTACTATATTTCGACTATTTATTAAGTAGGTAGCGTGTTACTCACATATTTATGTTCCCATGTGATGAAAATGTACTTATCTAACATAATTTTCTGGCAAAGTTCATTTCATACCTTGTAGGTCTACCTATAGTATTATATTATGCTTGTCTAATGTGCAGATCTAACGTTAGTAGGTTGGTAAACATTATGTAGGTACTTATGTTTCAAAGTTTATGTTATTCTTCTATTCAGCAAAATTTAAAACTAACAGCGAGTCGAGTAGGTCTAGTAACAGGTTTTAGGCCAGCCAATGTTATGGAACAGATGCCAGCACATCAAGCTACTACAATCTGCCAAATTTCTATAACAGATTTTCAACTTTATGGCTAAAGCATTAAGGTTCATGATTGATTCGGAAAATTTGACGTTCCGCGAATAAACCGTTGGTCGGTCGGTGCATTATGTACCTACTTATTTGATCATTTACCGATAAAGACATTGACCACAGAGTACGGACAGAGGCACACAAAATTGTTACCTATTTTGGTAGGGTTGGCACAAGAGGATAAAATTAAATGACCTTGAAGATGTATGTAAATAGCAATGGTATTTGCAAGTAGTCTAGTCTACATTATGAAATATATGTAAACGGGTATTTATCGCGAATTTTACCTTTAATATAAGCCCCACGTTTCGTCCGTTTTCCGTTTAGTCTAGTCTAAGTAGTAGAGTCTCGCAAGACTACGAGACTCTTGCTGCAAGACCAAGACCGAGACCAAGACTGAGAGCGCAATACCAAGACCAAGACCAAGACCAGGTGTATTGACGCAAGACCAAGACCAAGACTGGCTAAGGTCTCGTCTTGGTCTTGCATTTGGGCAACACTACGTGCAAATCTTGCTACATTGTTCTCACATAATATACCATCTCGACATGAATGATGTAACCAAGATTTTGTAACAATATTTTGATTTAAAAGAGTGTCCATGGAGTTTCTTGCCCGTTCTTCTTCATAGAGATCTACGCTAGGGAATGGGCAACTACAGTACTTTCACAGTTTTTATGTCTTGTGACTGGGACTGTAGCTACATTAAATGATCATTTTGTTTCGACAATTCAAAAGTGCCTGTAACTGGTCTACTTGAAATAAATGCTTTGATTTTGATTTCCCGGACATTGTACTTATTTATGATTTGTTGACATTGTATTTATGATTGTTATTTTTATTATTACTTTTACATTTTCATGTTAATTTGTGATTTGTATTTATCTCGTGTCTCGTAACGTGTAATTTTTAATATGGGGGAACCTGAAATAAATGGTTTTTTTTATTTTATTAAGTCACCCTGGTCGATTTTTTTTTTAATCTTCAATGTAAGTACAGATTATTTGGTCTCAACGATTTCATCATATGTATAGATTAAAACCCAAGTTTTTTACACCCATTGTAGCCTTAATACAATACGAATTCATTAAAAAATGAAAATAAACATTGAAGTAAATGAAAACGAAAAATAATTGTTTCATTAAAAGCTTGTCGTGTGAATAGAAAAGCTATACGTAACGTTTAATTTTATTTATTCCTTTTTTCTTATGTCGTTGTTGCACGGTCTGTTGCTGATTGGTTTTCAACAATCCAGTTTTTCAATTAGAAGTTGAACGCATATGCGCAGGGCGTTGTAAAGGGTTTTTAATTATTTGGCCTGCCCAACTTCCGCCTTTTTATTTTACGTTAAAAATAGCTACCATGTTTTAAACCTGTATTAATATATAGCTGGCATCTTTTACAATCTTTGCCATCAGTACAACATTCGAGTGTATTAAATGCTTGCTGGCATCAATAAATCCTATTAAAATACCCACGTATTGAAAGGGACTAATTCTGAAGCGCGGCACGTTCCCGAGATATAAGCCATCAAAGTAACGATCTTCACCTGCAATACTCGTACAACACCATACCCGATACTAAAATAGATTGTATTCATCTGGTCTGATCTGTTTATGGTGCAAACATGCTATCAGATTATTACCTTTGATAGTTTAATTACTCTCCTGAAGTCTCAATTAGTTTATTAAAAGCAAATGTGTCTGGATGCCAGGCTGAATTTAAATTTAAACACATAAACCCTACGATAGTTATTAAAGCTTATCAAAATCAAATTAAAAATTAAACTGACCGAAGATCTAAGAGGAATGTCTATCAAAGTTTGTACATCCATACTTGAGACTATGACCAAGGAGTTTTCCCTGTTTTAATGATATAGGTACAGTAAAGTCATACCTACCTCTTTTAAAATCCCGGGATAGTAAATATACTAAAATCCGTGTTGCCAGTTTTCAGCAAAGTGTTTGAAAAGTTAAATGCTTTATCAAATGCTCAATCATTTTCTTTACCAAGGGACGTTGTACAACTGACGCCGGTGTAACCTTATTAAAGCACATATACATGGCGTGGGAAGAGTCCCAAGACGCAATAGGATTTTTCTGTGATCTCTCCAAAGCTTTTGATTGCGTAAATCATGACACATTACTTTTGAAACTGGAGCATTACGGACTGGGTAAACTTGCACTTAGCCTGCTAAAATCTTATTTGAGCGATAGAAAACAACATGTTCAAATAAATGGTGTTAATTCACAGGGTTCAAAAGTAAAAATAGGCCTCCTTAAACGGAATCCTCTTTCCTCTTATATAAATGATCTACCCCATGTATTGAAAAACCAACCTCAAAATATGGTGTTATTTGCCGATGACACTTCCCTATTTTTTAAGATAGTGAATAATTCCTTACTTCAGGTCCATATTTGGATCACAGCAAACAATTTAGTGTTCAATGAAAAAAAACTCGAAATATAAAAGATTTGCTTTACCGAATATTAAAATTAGCGATTGTGATATAATATTGAACAAAGAGAAACTTGAACTTGTAGATAACACGGTTTTCCTGGGGATTGCGCTCGATTCAAAGCTATAATAGGGTTCTCATCTGGCGGGGCGGCTAAGATCAGCAGCATAATATGCTGTTAGAAAAATCCGTAAATTTACTGATGTAGATACCGCTAGACTGGCCTATAATCTTCGTAGGCGCGATTCTCTAAGGGAACTGTTTTTGTCAAGACATCTACGAAAACATAATGTACGTAAGAAATATCTACATCTTTTTAGCAAAAGAGGTGACAGACACAAGTACAGTACTTACAGAAATAGGGACCAATTAGTTCAACCAGGCTTCACACTCGCTAAAGTAGACTCATCTTTCATTGGGTACTGTTTAAGATGCTATAATAAAGTATTCTTGAACTGAATGAAACGAAAGGACTTGGAATATTGTTATATGAAGCGTGGCCGGATTTTCTTCCACCATTTAGATATCTTTTCAAAGTAGAAGCTACGTATAAAATCTATTAATCGATAGTTGGCATCAATACAAACAAGTTTTGTCTGAAACAAAACGTTCAAAAGTGTCACGTGTCCGAGATATGAGCTATCAAAGTTGAAATCCATTCTCTGAAAGCATCTTTAGCACAACTTTGATTTGATTTGATCAGACACGCATAAAACAATGTTTATAATAATGTTTTTCTTATGGAAGTTTTGTCTCGTATCAGGGAGTACCCGTGCGACCACTACACGGCCATCATCAACGTGACGCTGATGTGCACGGGATGCCCTCGTGCGCCCGTGCACGAGAGTGCTCTGCAACTGCTTCAGCTCCTGGACAAGAGGTTCTTCGGCACCGTCGGGCCGTTGTCTGAGGATGATGACGGTAAGTCCATACCACACCTGACAGTACTAAACAATAGACATGTTAAAATATAAGCGGCACCTGTCCCACTACCGGCAAGAAAACGACTGTCTATGTAATAGTTTCTCACAGATAAAATATCGTAGGTCCTGTGACAATAAAACAGATAGATTTTACAAAGTGTAAGTGGACTCTTCACGAAGCCGTCAACCAAACATTCCGTTCATCAAACAAGTTTATTATTGCAGTGAAACCACTCTTAATAGTGTGAGAAATCATGGTTTACGATAGTTCTCAATGTAACACTCAAAACATTGCGCTGATGGATGCGCAGGAGTCATAGAGGTTGTTATACTAAAGTTATTTATAACATACAAAACTTATAATAAAAAAAAAACAAGTTAAAGAGTTTTAACTTTGACTTTCAATATCTCGGTAACTTGAAGGTATTTATTGGGTCATCCTAGACATGGGCTAGCTAGGAAAAAAATTGCAATGTCGGGCAAACCAAGTAACTTTCGCCTTCGTTAGGATTCTTTTTACACCCTTTGTTGTTTTTACAAATTGCCGAGTGAGCACTCCGCCACCGCCACAACCCTGTCTAATAAACAAGTCGGTTTTAGTTGTCAGCTGTTCTTGCACAGCGCCGGTAATGGGAAAGGTGTACTTATAAAGCATTACAGACACTTATGAAAAGTCGATCCTAGTTGCGCTGTTCCAATTCGTCGATTCCAGCTAAACACTCCCTATATAGCACGAAATTATTAGGTAAACAACTAAGCTATGAAAGTTGTAACACTAATAACAGGCATTAATAAAGTTTATAATATTAAAAGCGTCTGCGAGAACAATGAAAGTTGAGATAGTTTCACAAGTAAACTAACACACTTGTAAGATAAACTCTGCATGGATCGCTAGGGCTAGGTCGTCCGTCTCATATCCAGTTGAAAACCAGCGTCGGAGACTAATTGCTCACAAGTTTGAACGGGGCCTGCCTATTTGGCGATTTGTTTTATGTTGTGTGCACTTGTGACATGTGCCAAATAAACATGTTCACTTTCTTCCTTTATTATAACTAAGACGAAACTCCCATGTAGTATCATGATCGGGGGTCTAAAATGGCCGCTTAAGCAGAAGAATCACGTTAAAAATTTAAAATTCTCAAAATGGACTTTATGGTACTTAATGTCTTTAAAGTCCATTTTTAGAATTTGTATCGTTATTCATATTATGTTCTGCTAAAGCGGCCATTTTAGGCCCGCAGAACGAATCTAACTTTGACCTGTTATGAAACGTCACTCAAAATTTAATGAGATTTAACAGATACTCAAAAATGAATGGGCGGCCATACAAAATTTAGATTTTCGGAGCTGCTCAAATGTTAAGCTGCTCCTAAACTTAATTTTGAGTGACGTTTCAGTATTCGGGGGGTCTCATATCCGGGAAAATTCATTTTCTCTATTTTATCCCGAGATGATCTCGTTTTCTTTATTTACACCCGAGCTGAGGTCGCTCAAAAGTTGGAGAGAGTTAATTAGAAGTACCGGTCATGTGCTACTTCACCCTTTGTTCTCTTATCAACTTTGTACAGTTTCTCTCTCGACCTAGAAAGTATTCAAAGTTTACAGGAAAACCAGAAAACACCGTTCGCAGAAAAACCTTATATCACAATTTATTTGCTTTCTGAATGAAGCACTACTGTTTAACTTTCCAAGCTTTTCTAAGTAGACCGGGTTTTATAAAGAAATAAGTGTGCAAACCGTGAGGATTGAATTCCACGAGTTTGTTTTCGTTGAGAAAAACTTCCCTTCATATTTGTAAAGAAAATCGATGCAGTAGGAGTAGATGCTATAAAGTCATAACCGCTAAACATACTTGAATTTTGTATTGTAGATTTAATTTATCGCGGAGGGTTGCGGAGAGGCACTAAGAATTAAGTTTGTCTAATGTCAAACTTTAAGAATCTTAAAATGAGTGAAAACGGTGTTTTAAAAATCTTTTCCCGTAAGTTTATAAAATTGACGTGTTGGAGTTTGCATAGAAGTATCTTAACTCGACATTTAATTTAATTTAGTTAAATAAAATAAGAAACGTGTAGGTTTTAGAAATTCTGTCCCCAGCTAGGTTGAAACTGGTAATCAAGTGGTATGGGAAGTGTTTTATTTACTGCTTGCTTCGATTAACTCAACAAATGGCATCAATTAATTCTTAAATTAAATTAAAAAAAACGAACCAAATTATTTTTCAATATCTGTAGGAGTTAAAATCGAGAACACTCCTGACAGAAATACTTCTTTCATAAAAATAATAAAGATTGCTATTATACTTTTTCCAAAACAACCCTTGAACGGTTTTGAACAACACGCGGAGCACCGTAGCTACCCCGGCACAAAACCATTTTTTATTTTTATTTTGGTTTCGATTATAACAATCTGAAATAGTTGCCGGTCCCTCTCATTATGCATACTTAAAGCGAATCTGTACTAAACAGTGATACAGCTACTTGTTTTTTACAATTTTAAAAAGTTCAATAGACAGTACAATGAAAGTGGCCCATTTCAATGTAGTAGAAAGTACATTGAATGAAGTAGCTGATATTTTGTCGCGTACATACATCCCGACTTTTCATAAATGTTTCTGTGCTTCTTGCTTCGGTCTTCTTCTATACAAGGATCATTTTGTGCTCGAAAGACATTGAAACTAGGGCTAATAAACTTTTTTGTAACTTTTATTGAAATACCTAGATCCGTGTTGATGCTGAGTGCTGATATTAATCACACACTAAACGATCCTTGTATAGCTATACAATTCTTTCACATTTGGTTTATGTCTGATAGCAGCAACCTAACATCAACCCTTAATTGAATGAGAATAGGGGTCACTGTTATTTGACAGACTTGTCAGTGGCAGCGAAGCAACAGCAACCTTAATGAATAAAGAACATTTTCATTTTGACAGTGATGCGCCCAATCAGAAGTAAAGCACAGTAGTTTGAAACTGAACATTTTATAAATCTGCGCCGAATTTCGGCTATAACTCGTGCGTTTGTTTTGTCTCGATTCCTATTTCGATGGGATAATTGTGTGTCCTACCACAGCAATTAGGTCTATGTTTATACAGGTGCTGTGAACGATTGGGTTTTTTTAGATTTGATAACGTGTATTTGTTGAACAGTTCTATCGGAGTTAAGAACAGGAACTACGATATAAATGTTCAAAAATGTTTTAGCACCTCCATAGGCTTGTAAGATTTATGCCATGTTAATATACCATAGTAATTGTTTGAATTATACCGAAACATCGGTTTCGGTGGTCGACCAGTGTTTCTGCAAACTGTTAGGTAAGTTATATCGAGGCAACTGCGGTAAGGTTGGGAGGGGAGATACGAGTAGTACACGAATACCCTGAAAATGTAAATGGGTGACTGTGCAACAGATGTACCTATGTAAATGTGTAACGTTTGAAGCAGTCTTTGGTCCGGTTTACCTGCCATGACATAAATAGCCTGTATGTATAAGCGATGAGTGTGTCAATGCCCTACGGTCCTGATCGCTGCGTAGACATTCCAATGCCTTGATAACGCGATCATTCATCATTTTGTGTTCGTAGACTAGACAACTAGGTCTAAGGTCACTTACGGCTTACGTGAGCTTGTGTTACTATATACGATAGATATATTTCAACAACTTGTCTTTTGAATACAATAAAAATCAATTTGAATTAACAAAGCATTTCATTTTTGATTTTGTCGAATTTAACCCTTCTTTGCTTCAGTTTGTCGTTTTTTTTGTTTTTTTTTTCATTTTTTTTGACTCCTTTTCGTTAAATACCACGCTGTGGTATACCTAATAGGTACATAAAATGTTCTTTTTATGGACATTCAAAATGAAGATCTAGAAAAACTTGGAAGAAGTAGCCGGAATCATCGCACCAGCACCTATCTAAGACGCAAGTAAGTAATGATTTATGTTATATCTCAAAAAGCACATTAGGCATTTGCCTACAGCTCGTATACGAGTGGGAAAAAAATCCAAGGGAGAGTTCAAACATTTTTCTCTTTGCCAGATGCCTTATGTTTTTCCGTCTTAGCTCTTCGATTGACATGTCTGCGACTATTCCGATGTTTTCGCACAAAATCCGTCATATTTCGACTAAGAATAAAAAAAAAATGATCAGAGTAAACTATGTCAATGTAGTATATATAGCTGCACTAGTACACTCGTATGAAGCTTACTCCTACGAGTCCACTCTGTCCGAACATCGGCGTCATTGTGGTACGAAATTGTTACACGGAAATACTGTTTTAAGCTTTCACACTGTTTTTATCTTTTCACGGTTTAAAACTAAACTTACGAGTATATTGTCACTTACGGGATATCTTCCGTGATTATTTGTTATTTTGAGCTCCCGGAACGGATTTGATTTTTGTTACACGGATGTTGAGGTGGGTCAATATGACCCGTGTATGTAATGAGCGATATTTTCATGTTTTGTTGAATATATTCGTAATCTCTGTCATTGTAATGCATATTTACACTGTGCGGGCCTAAAACGGCCGCTTTTGTAGAACTTAATATGAATCACGTCAAAAATTTTAAATTCTTAAAATTAACTTTATTGATATACTTACTTAACTGTAAAGTCCATTTTAAGAATTTCACGTCATTCATGTTATGTTCTGTTAATTTTAGACCCCTGATCTTAGTAATAAAAAAGAAATATTAATCACAGAACATTTATTGAAAGTATTTACACTTTTACTTAAATCCTTACTATATGTAACAACATTGAGATCCCTTGGAGTTTCATCACCTTACTACGAGTACACTAACAACAACAACATCATTGGAATAAGTTTAACAAAACTAATTGGAATCCTCATTGTTTACACAATCACTAAAGAAAGGTATGATAAACTCAGGGCAAATGTATTTGTTACAACCTCGACATTTCGTTTTACGATCTGCAAGTGAGTTCTAATTTCATGTAGCAGTAGGTACCTCTGTCTCGTGTCGCTTGGCTGGCTACAAACACTCACGTAATCCTCTTCATCCACATCATCGTTATCAGACAAGCCTGCTGAATCATATTCCTCACGAAGTGTCAATATTCGTTGGTTTTCTCTTTCCTGTTTCTGATAACCTTGAAACAGGGAAAAAGTAATAATATCTCAAACATGAACATTAAAATATAAGAAAAAACGAAATAAATACCAAAAACCAAAATTCAGAAAAAAGGCGCGAAATTGTTACGTTCATTGTGAGGATATTTACTTTTTTGACAAATGTACGCGTTTGACTGCCAGCTGCCAGCTGCCAGCACCGTCACCGATCGACCTATTTCAATATACTATAACCGCAATACATAATTATATTAAATATGTTTTGAGGATTAATATTCGGTGCTTCATTGAGTCTAAAGTTTATCTGGTCTACAATGAATGTTGTTATTGAATCAATAGCGCCCCCCACACGTACAGTTCGGACCGCGGAAAACAGCACGCGCCGTTCCATTCTTCGCTCCGAACTGTACGTGTAGATGTGCGGGTCTAACAGTCCGATCTGGCGTATCGACGTGAGCGCATATCTCACAGTTTTACGCGCGCATCAAGTATTAGCGCCCTCCACACGTAAAGTTTGGACCGCGGGAAACAACACGCGCCGTTCCATCCCTCGCTCCAAACGATCGTCCATTTTTCTTACTAGGTACTGCGTAAAAAACTTAAAAGTTACAACGTTCCACGCGCCAGTCCAAACTGCAGTCCAAACTCTTGAAAATCAATTTACACGCACAGTTCGGAACGTTCGTCTAGATTATGTAAGTTCCGTCCGCAATCCAAACCGTGAATGCATTTTAATCGTAATTAGCACAACAGTTTGATCCGCAGTCCAAACTGTACAGATCTAACTGCGGTTTGGAACGCAGTCCAAGATGCGCGGTCCGAACTGTACGTGTGGAGGGCGCTAATAACATTATGATGTAGTTCGGTAGCGACCTAAGATTTTGTACTCACTTAACACTCAAAACCTTGTTTCACGTTCTTGGTTCCTGTGAGCGTTCAGTCAGCATTTGGAATCATTTATGTAATTAATGTTGGGCTTCCCTGAATCAATTTCCTCGTCCATTGACTAAAATATTTCTTATAAAATTTATTTGTAGCTCTGTCGATGATTTGATTGAAAAAATGAAAAAAAAACCGACTTCAAAAAACACAAAAAAGTTAAAAATAACTTTAGCTTCAGAAGTCGGTGACCTTTGTTTCAGAAATTTAGTTTTTCTTGTCACCGGCTCACAATAACATCCTAGCGATTGCAGCAGTCACTGCAGATTTGACATCTATTATTGAAGAGTTCCATTGTATATCTCGGGGATATAAGATCAGCATCAGATCTTCACTAAATTGAATTTGGACCACACGGGGACCACCAGCTTTCAAATTATTTTTTATTTTTTATTAGAAGCATCAAAATCGGTTCACCAAGTCGTAAGTTCTGAGGTAAAAAACACAAAAAAAACAGTCGAATTGATAACCTTCTCTTTTTGGAAGTCGGTTGAAAATAAGGCTCACCTGTTGACTGAAACTTTTCTCATTGATAATTTGAGTCGGTTGAATTTGGGAGTATTCCTTGTTGATTGAATTGTCGCTACGTATCTTTCTAAAAATTACTTGTTTCAAAAATTTTAGCTTCTAGTGGCGCGGACTATACGTGCATCTTGTTACCTCCCTACCCTCAGCTACATTTATAATTGTATATCTTACAATAACGACAGACCTTGCTAACTGTAGCTAAATAAAATCCTGTAGTTTGGCACTTAATATACTTACGAATAATTTACTTTATCTATTTATAAAAATCAGGAATTAATTAAGACGATAATATTAAAAATTTCGTCATCGTGTTATTATATAGTCAATTTAGTTACTTATTTAGAAATTCTGTGTACCTAACAGCAATTGGTAGCTTTCGGACAAAGTAACTTAGTTACGTCAAAAGTTCAATGAATCGAACAAAACTACCGAATTAACAGGGATTAAAATGTATTTAACAGGATTTTTAATTAAACGCAAATTAACAAACACTATAAGTCGATACGTTTCAAGCATAGAGGCTTTGATGCAGGGAAACACTGCACTACCTACTCGTACTACGCAATAGCTTTGACCCATTGAAACAGAGCACTGTCACACAAGTTCAGGGATGTGGCTTCTTTGAACTTGTGTGACAGTGCTCATTGAAGCGCCACAGTGGCACTGTGTGTAACACGGTCTGTGGAGCGCCGAGCGTACAGATATCTCTACTGCAGATATATGCGGTAGAGCTGCCTTTGCTCCGAGGTTGACTGCTCGACAAGGTTGAGTCCATTAACAAATTCACCCAGCTATTGATGTTACAAAGGCAGGCAGACAGACAGTTCGAGGGATACAGGGGTGGGTTCAGTCAGCGATAACGTTATACAGGGTGTAAACAACCTCATCACAAAGTCATCGACCAAGCATTCTGTACATCAAACTAAGTAACTTTAATGAAGGTATAGATTCAACCTCATAATTTATTTCCGCGCACAGTTTAACCTCCACTCGCAAATTCGTAGGCTTTCTTAAATATTATGTCAGCAAGAAAAATCTGCTTTTTTATTGTCATTTTGGCTTTAGGTTTTGTCATTTTGGCTGCGGGACTGTTCGAAAGAGATACCGCGGCCCCGAAACATAAAGGGCAAGGAAGGAACATGGTCGGATTTTAGTCAGTAAAAGTCTGACACTCCCTGCCGCTCCGCCCAGAGTGGGAGAAGTCATTAAGACGTCCACTGCTGGACGTAGGCCTCCTCCAAAAGGGGGGTTTTGCCATAATCGCCACGCTTGGCAGGCGGGTTGACGATCGCTTATAATAATAAATAGCTTCTCAATTCACTATATTTTCTGACAGAAAACATTTTGGAGCTTAGGTCCCTAAAAACTTGTTAAAATGGCAGCCTTTAGATTTTCAGTTTTATCACAGATACTTACATACCTACTTATTTTAGGTTTTTTACAAACCTGTTTCTCAGGAACAGTGGCTAGTGGCTACTGTAAGAAGTACCTACTGCTGAATACAGTGAGCGCTCTACGAAGTTGTACCAATAGTTATTTATTTGTTTGTCTGCCTGGCAGTCCGCACCTGGCTGCTAACTTGAGTATGGGATTTTACCTATCATCGCATGAAAACACAATGAGTACCTACTTCATATGATTTTTTTTTGTGCATTTGCCAAGTCAATCTGGATCTAACAACTTTTAACGGTAGAAGAACAGAGTTAAAAGAACCTCCTCCTTTTTGAAGTCGGTTAATAAATAAATAATAATAACAAATTTTTTACCGATATTCCAAAATGTTTTAGTTTCTTTTCTGAATTTATACACTAAAACCATAATGCTACTCGTATATTAAATTTGAAGCTTTGCTAGAAGTGCCTTAGAGTTTTGATGATCAGTAAGTCAGTCAGTGACAAACTTAAGAAACTGACTAATTATAATTCTTAAACTACTATTTCAAATTGAATGAAATTTGAAATATACCGTGAAGGTTGCGGGAATCCGGTGGATGCGAGTCGCAACGGACCGGTCAATGTGGCGACACTTGGGGGAGGCCTATGTCCAGCAGTGGGCGTCTTTCGGCTGAGATGATGATGATACAATGCCTGCTTGGTTACTGAAAATTTAGGCTTCCAGCTATACACAGCGAAGTTATATGGGGTCAAAATGGTCTGAACTGCTTCGAGAAAAGAATGGTACGGGCGTGCCGCTTTTTTTGCTCGACTTGGCAGGGGCACTGGCATGCCCCCAGATATAGGGTGTAATATTTCCCATTACCATAATTCTGCACATCTAACTCAGTAAACCTGCTGTTAAAGGCGTGGCTCACTTGACAAGCACCGTACCGACCGCTCCAACCCAGCAATTAACTTGCCATTCAAATTAGAGCATTAAATCGTGTGTCGCATAGCCTATTTTATATAATGTCCATATGAAAAAGCTTACGGCGGGCGATCAATGCGCTTGCCGCTACCATACGACTCGACTTGCGGCGGGTGACACGGCGTCCGCGCGCTGGTTGCGCGCCGACTCCGAGTTGCCCGCGGTTGCCCGCAAAACAACGTACAGTTACATATTTAGTTAGAGAGCCCACTACACTGAACCTAGTTCAATAAGACTCTGGGAGTCTGTAATTGTATAATTATATGGTCACTTCAAAACTTGACGTAGTTAACTTTAACCTCATTTTCGTTATCAGCCACCCCGAAAACCATGAAAACGACACCCATGATGAAAAATAAGATAATTATGCTTTAAATTTTAAGCAGTATGTTCGGTTGACAATCTTTCGAGAGTTTTTTCTTTCATTTTCCGTCACGGGTGTCGTTTATAGCTTGCATGAACTTGTAAAGACCGCTACCCACATAGCTGATTGTTGTTTTCGTACTTTTGATAATTTAAACAATCACTTTGTTAAATTTCCGACGGCGTACTATAACTTTATTTTACATGTTCATGTGAGCGGCAGACACATAATCATTCCACCATGCAGCTGATATTTTTAAGCTCAGTATGATGTAAACTATTTATGAAAAAAGTTTCAGCCTGCGTACTATGACTGCTTTTTTTCACCGCCTCCGTAACCTCCCAATCCCACACCCACCTCGGGCGCCTCAGCTGACGCTGGGTTCACTTATGAGTCATTCGAGATCAATTGAACCAGATGGCAACCGATCGGCTTAAAAACACTCTAAAATGCAACACCATCTCCCGGACTATCACAGCCAGCGCACAGACTGTGAGCTTACGCATCGGGGACGGCGCGCGGACGCCACACCGCCCATAATGCGTATAATCCGGCATCACGGCTGACTATGTACATTGTACAATCATGAGCACTAATATCTTTACACGAAGTAACTTTTTAAAGTGATGACCTACCTACTGTTTTGATATTGTAATTTTATGTTATTACCGGTACTTCTATGAAATAGGTCTAATCTCAAAGTCACAATCTTTATTCCGTGCAAAAGAAAACATTTTAAATTAAGGTAACTAAACAAATGAATGCACACGTAAGCACCGTATTTCGATAGTATGACAAAGAATTGTGATCTATCTGAAAGAGCCCCACTGCCGGACATAGGCTCCCGCTCCGTTCCCGTCAGCACTCACCGACTGCTTGTAGGTTCAGTCACCGTTCTTGTTCAATCTCGTATCCGTTTTCCTTAGGGCCAAATGCACGACAAGGACCAATTAAAAAGTGGCGTAGGTTCATAAATGAAAGACTATTTTGAGCTTTTTCTGAATTTTATTACAAAAGCTACGAGATTTTTGAAAGATTTGTTACATAATAATATCACTACTGATTACATGCATGTATATGTCACCGTAAAATTGTCATAATCTATCTCGAAAGCTTGTGAACCTGTCCCTGATTGCAATGGTTGGTCTTATACAGTTGGCCGTTCAGTTTGTTTCTTTAGTTAGTCACAAATTCATTTTACTTTCTACACAATTTCATATAGGTAGCTAATTCTAAAGCTGTGATTTATTTTAAACACAAAATCATTTTACAATCACCGAAACACTGTTCGTTTACATTCAACAGCAAACGAATTAACAAACAAATATGGCGGCGCGGGGTACCTACATGATGTTCAATCAATCAGCGCGCGAGGTGCGTTCATTAGTATTGATTATAATCTAACGATATTTACAATTTTACGGTGACATTATATTAGATAGTTAATATTAAAAGGTTAAACAATTAATGCAAATTACAATAACATTTATTCTAGATAATCTCAGAAACAATGTAAAAATTAAAATTGTAACATTGGACTCGTTGAAAAGCCTTATGATAAATAAATATTAACTCATACATATTACTTAAAAAATGTTTAAATGATTGCGTTACAGTTGACAGGGGAGAAAATAAATAAATATCGCTGGAGATTACGCACAGAATGGAATAAAAAAACGTGTTGTGCCGACCCCAACTAACATGGGGCGGGGCAGGAAGATGAATACTAATAGATTAGATTTATTGATACATTCAAATTTATTATCTTAAGAGACTACAGCAGCCTAGATGCGTATGTAATTTGAATTTAGATTCGCAAAAACCAATTTCATATGCATTGCAATTGCCGACCGATAGTACTTTGATAATTTTATTGACAAGACAATACAGTCAGATGTTCATATTAGCAATACTTATTTAAATACAATTATTAGCCCATTTATCGACAAAGGCTATTGGCTACGTAGACAAAGTTAATAAAAATATAATGATTCAAACCAAATTATATTGTAACTTCCGAGCTCGCTAGTTTATTTCATTTCATTGTGTCTCATTTTGGCACTGTTAGGCTTTCACAGATCTATCATCGCAACCACATTTAATGTTATGTAACACTTAAGCATCATGAATATAAAATTACAGAAAAAAGAATTCGCTTTACTGCATATAGTTGTTCATCAATATAAAACGTGAAACGTATGAGCTTGTCTGATGAATAAAATGAGTGAAATGGGACGGACAGAAGGAAATCTCGCCACCCACGATAGAAGGTTGTGGAATGTGGGTGAGAGTGCAGTAGGTCCACTAACTCGACCTGTGGGCGCCACCGTTGATGTGCAGGACATTCGTCCGCCACCGCCCAGAGTGGACACCCTGCACCGGTGCCCACTGCGCCAGCACTGGGGAGCCCCAGCCTGGCGATATACACTTGTACTAAACCTGAGTTGAGACTAAAATCAGTTCTGTATCATGTTTGATTTAGTTTTACATGGAACCGTTGCGTGACGTTCGAAAGAAGTGTTACATTTAGTTTCCGGGAAGAAGGTACAGCCTCAGCCGCTCTATACAAGTGCAAGACAGTTTAGCGTCTTGTCGAGGACGTTCATAAGACGTATTACGATCTGTCCCCCAGTTTTTCAGTCATCATCTTCCTACCTTTTTCCCATGGTACCTGGGGCAACACGTTTATATTCTCAAAATAAGTCTTTAATAATTATAAACTAGCCGATCCGATAGACGTCCTGTCACCTACTACTACTACCTACCTACTACTACTACCTAACTACTACTACTACCTACTTACTACGACCTACCTACTACTACTACCTACTACTACTATCTACCCACTACTACTACTACCTACCTACTACTACTACTACCTACTACAATGTTTTTTTATGTTTTGTTAGATAGCTTTTTTTTGTTGAAAAAGCTGTTTATTTTATTACAAAAGCTATAGGTAGGTTTCTATATAATATATAGAGATCTCATAAAGATTTCATAGCTATGATAATTTAAAAGGATACACTGAGGGCGAGAGAATTGAAAGAAAAAAAAATCGAAACTAACCGACTAAAGATATTGACACAGTATAGCGGCACGGCACCGGCACCGCTTCAACTCGGCAATTAACTTGTCATTCAAATTAGAGCATTAAGGTCCATGTTCACCAAAAAGATGACGGTCTGATTATCTAAAAACAGCTGTTTACAACACATTTTCGTATGTCACAGTGACAGCTGTTTTTAGATAATCAGGCCGTTATCTTTTCGGTGAACATGGACCTAAATCGTGTGTTGCCCGCAAAACGTCGTGCAAGTCCTACGCGTGTTCAATCACAAACGCCAAACAATTATTGTGTTCACGGTGACAACACCTCGCGGACGGCGCGTGGTCTGCGAGCTTGCATCTCGCGGCAGGGGCGCGTTTTTTTTCAAGAGTTCTTCCTTAGAGTCGACATTTTATGCCCACGTAAAAATGTTGAGGCGACAAGGCACATAAACAAAACACTAATGTACGTATCTCAAATTTCTTTAAAAAAAAGTGCCTCTTCTTATTGATGGCTATACAAGTAGAAAATTTGGGAGTAACATAATAAATAGAACGATGAGTGGGTTCCGATTGACGTTGTCCGACATACGCGTTAAGGGTTGGGGGTCTGCTTTTTGATAAACCGGTTATCGTAGCTGTAAAGAAACATGTATTTTGGGTGAGGTTGGATTAACATCACTATTTTCAATTTTGTCTTGTTTTTTATGTGCAATACTCCTTTGTGCAACGTCGGGTCTTTGAGGCAACGTCGGGCTGCAGCTGTGCTGGTGCGGTGCCGGTATAGTTTGCCATTATCTTAACTACTTTTTCATTAAATATTAAAGAAAGGTTTTGGCCATGTTCGTATGTTTTTCTCTTCTATCCCAATCAAGTCGTATTGGTTTTCTGGATGTTTGAGCACTGCGGAAAATCTGGCCTATTTTTTAGGTTTTTTAAGGTTCGTATCTCTTTTAATAATTATTAACTTATGAAAAAAAAAAAATTGCTCTACTGGGAGCAGGGAGGTTCTTAACAGTCAATTAAATAAAAATACAACACCTAAGTTATTTGGCACATAAACATATTTCTTTACCACGCTTACGCATTAGGAATTCCCCGTAATGTTAGTAAGTAGTGTTTGTGATAAAATAAATAAATAAAATAAAGCCCCGTCTAACTCCGTCTAATTGAACAGCTCCTCTGAACTGTTCAAATGGACGGAGTACCACTAGTAACCGAGCTCGATTGCTTCTTTTTTGGAATAAGCAATCGAGTAAATGGGAATAAAGGGAACGCCACTGCCCGGTCCCTTTCTTCAGCTTCCAACTGAGCATCAACCTGGTATGTAGGTACGACGTCGGGTCCAGGGCTCTCCATAGTCTCTTCCATTTCCCTCATTTCCGGTGCTGGCGTGCGGTGGGCGCGCCGCACGATGTGCGGCTGTGCGGGCGGTAGTAGCTGGGCTCGCACCGGGCGGCTGTCTACAACCGTCCAGCGCTCTGCTGACGGCTCAGATTGATGCCGCCGCTCGCGGCTCTGAGGCTGAGTCTGGATAATAAAAGCAGTGCCTGCGGTGTGTGCGCTCTCGTATGATGCTGTCAACAAAAAAAAAACTGTTAAACACACTTAGCATTCTAGTACTATGTGTTCCAAAAAGTTTGCTTCTTTCACTCGTAGTAACTCGGAATTAAACGGGAGTGAATAGTGTCCCGAGCGAATCGTTCACTCGTCTAAGTTATGAATGACTTAAATTAATTAAGGATTTAATAAACCAAAATAGTAAAAGCAATTATAGCCCGGCCAAATTAGCTCAAAAACTATCCATCTTATCTTATTATTTTGCAGATGTTATAGATGGTTTTTTATCTATGAGGACTTAACACATTTAATTAAAATAGTGTTCCTATTGGTACTTAACAATTTTCAACTCAATGCGAATTATTTTTTGGGCCGAAAATGAATGATCTCCTTTAATGGTTGATTGCAGAGACTTAAAAACACCTTCATAAAGGTTACAGAATTATAAGTGTTAAGTACATGTTGAATTGGTAACAGAATCAAATATGTAACACTTATAAATGTGTTTTCAATGTGTTAACCCAAAACACTTACAAAAGTGTAACCGTAACATATATGTAACAGATATAAAAGGTTTAACAGTGTTAATAAGTGTTTAACAGGTAAACTCAGCGTTGCCATTGGATAGCCGAAATCTAGTCGCAGTCTGTTGTAAAACTGATTATTTAACGTTAGTTAGTTTCAACAGCATAGTTCTTGTACTTTCGGAAAAAAAGGGGCTGTGACATACGGACAGACAGACAGACATGACGAATCCATAAGGGTTCCGTTTTTAGCCATTTGGCTGCGGAACCCTACAAATGGATATCCCAAACGCACATAATACATAGGTAAAAAACGTTGCATATACACTTGTTCGCTATTTTCAAGTAACAGAATAAGAAATTAAAGACATGATGCAAGTAGGTGTCAGACGCAAAAACATGTGTATATTTTCTGATCTGATACTCGTAAATAAACATTACATTCTAAATAAGTCGTGTAAGCATATAAGTTGATGGTATTATGAATGTAGACTTGTGTGTGATCGAGTGGCCCGTCTAGTGCACAGCTAAGCGACTAACCAGCTACTTTACAAGAGCTACTAATACAGCTGATCCACTCACAACGACGACGTCCAACGGTGTCGAAACACATTTTGCCCCTGTTATACTCCACTCGAGGTACCGGAGACTCCAACACGTTCCGAGGTCTCACCAATTGTTGCGCTACTGCTGAAAACAATACTGAAATGAAGACCCCATCACGATAAAATAAACGGTATTTATTGAAAGACCACAATTTCAGGATAAACTCAATAATCAATTACTCAATTATTGTTTTAAATCTGTCTTGGTTGTATATGTCATATTTCGTTTATTTTTATAATTTTTTACTCTATTTTGTTTTTTCACCCCTGGCGATTATTGTTTATTCTATATTATTTTGATAACCCGTGGACAGAGTTTTGGTTTACATTATTAGCAAAATTCAAATATTGTTATACTAGTTTTGAGTTTTTATAATGTAACTGTTTGCTGTTCCTTTTAATAAAAACTAGCGGATGCCCGCGGCTTCCCCCGCGTAAAATTATGTGACTCAGGCTGGCTGGACAAATCTTCAAAATAGCTCGCATTTAACTAGGTCAATAGGGCTCTTTATGTGACGGTAAACACCCTTATTTCAGAATTTGTGACGCTACAGAATCTTAGATAATCGATCGAAAACGTGTCCAGCCAGCTTGAAAAACCTCTTTTCGCTGGTCTCTCAATCTCGGTAACGGAAGTGATTTTGACGACTTTGCATATCAACGGGCGTCACATAAATTTGTGACAGGCATCGAGCTAAAAGTTTTGTGATACGTATAGTGGTTTAGTAGAAAAATGCAAAAATCTGTGTTCAGCCAGCTTGAATTTGCGTATAAAACTTCGGGCTGGCACTTACGAATCTCAATAACGGTAGCGTTTTCGAATATGACTCCTTTACTAACATTTAGTGACGCAATGTGTGACAATAATAACGTTTGATTTATGGCGTCACATGTAAGGGTTTACGAGAAATCAATAAAAACTTAATGTCCAGCCAACCTGAGTTCAAGCTGGCTGGACACATGTATCTCCGCTGCCTGATGATCTACGACCTTCAAAATGTGGTCAAAATTTTGTGACGAGGACGATAATGATAACCTGAATTTGTGACGGAGAAGCTTTGCGCAGTTTCGAAGATATTGGTCATTTAAATTTTCCCATACAAACATCCATTAATGTTGTGAGGTGACCAATGTCACACATTGCGTCACTAAATGTTAGTAAAGGAGTCATATTCGAAAACGCTATCGTTATTGAGATTTGTAAGTGCCAGCTACAAGTTTTATACGTAAATTCAAGCTGGCTGGACACAGATTTTTGCATTTTTCTACTAAACCACGGTACGTATCACAAAACTTTAGCTTGACGCCTGTCATAAATTTATGTGTCGCCCGTTGATATGCAAAAGTCGGCAAAAACACTTCCGTTACCGAGATTGAGAGACCAGCGAAAAGTGGTTTTTCAAGCTGGCTGGACTCGTTTTCGATCGATTATCTAAGATTCTGTAGCGTCAAAAATTCTGAAATAAGGGCGTTTAGCCGTCACATAAAGTGCCCTGTTGACTTAGTTCAATGCGAGCTATTTTGAAGATTTGTCCAGCCAGCCTGAGTCACATGTAAAATTATATACTAAAACCTTCCTCTTGAATCACTCTATCTATTAAAAAAAACCCGCATCAAAATCCGTTGCGTACATAGGGACAGAGAGACGCGGCGGGAGACATTGTTTTATAATATGTAGTGTTATTAAAATGAAATAAACTCCATTGCAGCTACGAACCCCGACGCAAAGTACGGTGTTACACTGAATAAAACACACAATGAGTTAAGTTGAAGCTCTGATTCTTAGCGCTCTGTTCCGTTTACATTGTACTTTTTACAAAATGTTTTTTTTTTGGAAAAAAGTGAAGAGCGTGGGTTCCATAGAAGGGAACCTTAACATTTGGGTTTAAACGTAGCGCTAAACTAATAAAAACTAGCGCACAAAATGATGATTTACGGAAACAAAGCATCATATTTTTCCTATTCCGCTATACTTTCTGATTAATTTCGTTGCGGGGTCCAGGACAGTTAAATTCATTCTCTGGTACTTCGTCGAGCTTCGTTGTCTACGCTTTTCTGGTGGTCGCGACTGCTGATTCTGGTTTTCAGGAGTTACAGTGGTTTGAGAATAGTGTGGCGGGCTTGTCCGAAACAAAGCATCAGCAACAATGGCAACACCTGAACGTGAGTCACCAAAATGGAGTCACCTCATTAGCGTTTTATCATAAAAATACTTACTCAGTGCATTCATTACAAAATAATAATTCAGAATATAATCTGTTGAATCAGCGAATACGAACGGTAAATAATTTAGTTACACATGTAAAGGAAACCTTTGACATTCAATCTTACATTTAAATTACCATATTCGTTGTACTACTACACTACGAGGCTACTACGCTCTATGTGAATCTACGAATAGTTTGCTATGCGCTACCATTCTACAGCGTTTGCTAAGCACTAAAGGTGCAGTGCAAACCGAGCGACCCGGCAGTGACATAATCCGTCTCGAGTCCTGGCCCCTTATTCACAACCATTAGATACGTTTCCGTGTCGGGAAGGAACCATATTCGACTCTCTCATTTCCGAACCGAAGAACTGTCAAAACGCTGTTCACAGATCCGAAGGGATGCGTTTTTTTCTTTCCGATTGACGTTGTGTGTCTGGGGAACGCTACAAAATGGTAGTAAATAGATGATCGTGGTAGAAAATTAAAAGAAGTAAATAAAATTGGTTTATTTGAATATTTCGTTCTGTTTATATAAGGAAATATACAGCTAGTAATTTAATAGACAGCAAACGAAACAAAATGATTTTATTGAAATAAAATAATATTAATTTTAAAATAAACTATAATAGAATAGAATCGAATAAACCAACTTTGTAAACAGCCGTCTGTCAAATTGGCAAAGCGGAAACGGTGTTTTTTAAGTACTTAAGTAAAGTTTTCTTTTCTCTTAAAAGGTAAAATGACTGAAAATGTATTTTTCTTTTCTCTTAAAAGGTAAAATGACTGAAAATGTATTTTTCTTTTCTCTTAAAAGGTAAAATGACTGAAAATGTATTTGATATCAGTGTTATACAATTCTTGCTTGTTAACTAAAATCTAGAATAAATGACACATTTTTGTAAACACATTGAATTTATGTAAATGCGGATACATCAATGAAATACGGTCAATAAAACAACTAATAAAACACAAACAACACCGGACAATAATAAAACTTCATTTCCTTACTTCAGGTAGTGTTTAAAAAGTTTTTTATTTTAATTTTACTCAAATAAGTTGGAAATATGGTTTATTTCTTCGTTTAAATTTTGTTCGATATTACTCCCGATAGCAAACAGCTGTCGGGAAGATTCGAGTCTTCTTATCGAATTGAACTGTCAAAATTAATTGGTTTCGGATTTGTGAATAGCGTTTGGAGGACATCTTCGATATCTAAGGAATCGAGTCGAATGGTTGTGAATAAGGGGCCTGTACCTGCAGTCCGGTCCGCCCTTCAGTCCGCGCAGTTTGACCATACCTTAACAAAGCTACGATATTTGCTACGCAATAACTATTGCTACGACAACATGTACATACTCGTTCGCTACGATATTATAAAAGAAACTTGCGCGATTTAAAATACACTTCCGTAGTCGACCGTGACAGCTAACTGAAAACCAATCTGTATGACAGACTGCAGCGGTGCGACTATTTAATACATCATCATCATCATCAGCTGCCAAGCCTTTTCCCAACTATGTTGGGGTCGGCTTTCAGTCTAACCGGATGCAGCTGAATACCAGTATTTTACATTGAGCGAGTGCCTATCTGACCTACACAATCCAGTTAGTACCTACAGTGTAATACGATACCACTTGGTGAGACTGGTTGTCAGACTTTTTAGGCCATCACTGACTACCTGTAACGATTGTCAAAGATCTACAAACGACAGCCGGGACCAACTTAAAAAAAAGCCAATGTCCCTAATTTAAAGATTTGTTACAATCTTAACTCAACCACAATCAATGCCAAAAATGTACTTAAATTATTGATGATCGAGCAGTTATGAAATTCAGTATAATAATACTGCCCGGCTATTGGCTAGGCCAGAGCATATTCATAGCCTGCTTTGCGTTACGTTTGCATGACATATCATTTGACATTTACGAGTAGCTGGTGTGATGATGGTAATATAGACCACTAGCCTGAAACAAATCTTAACACGAACACTGCTAGAACCGTACCCATAATAGACTTTCAGTAACAGTACCCTGGGGTACTGGAGTACCCCTCTAAATAAAACAGTGTTTTCACATAAGAAGAAACATTTATTAATAATTAACTTACTTAGACTTTTAGGGTACTAATTTCAGCCTTACATAATTATAATTAGATGTAAATAAAAGGAACTTATCCTAATAATTTTGGCAAAATTTTGTTTGGTGCTTTAAACGCATATAACTTTTATATTTGTCACATCGAGTGCGTGATTGACGGTCTTTAGACCTGGGACAAAATAAACATATTCCAAATATTGAATCTAAAGGGGTTGCAGCATCAGAAGACCGTTTCTTTTCTAATATACTCGTACCGCCAATACTTATTTGGATATGCATTGGCAAAGTTTTGTATGAAAATCTGTCCTCCAAATAAGGTTTTATTATAAGGTAAATACTGTATGTTTTGAGATAAGTTCGTCTTTTCTTGAAAAATATAACCACTTTTTCTTCATCATGAGTGTTCAGAAGAAGGATTTAAATATCATTTTCTAATGGATTTTGACGTAAAGCCATTTAAAAAAAAAGAATTATTCAAATTACGTACAATGAAACACAAGACAACAAAAATGTCTAAATATAGTAAATATTAAGTACCTACACATTGTTTTTGAACTAAGTTATGTCGAAGGTATTATGCAAATGAAAAATATGTATCAATCAAAACAACAATATTTAGTATTTTGTAAAAACATTTACAAAATAGTGATGAATACAATTACCTTAACAGTACCCAAGAGTACTGGAGTACCCCAAGCAGGCCTAACCACGACCACACGCTAATAGAACTTACGCCTGGCCGATGCTTCGACGCAACCCCCTACCCCGCGCAAATACACGGCAGCGCAAAGAGATCCGTTGTTAAACGTAAAAGTAATCGCAACTTTCAAAAACAAATTATCATTTGTACCCCAGGGTACGGTTCTAGGGTTAAGCTATCACGGTTCAGAACTAAACTTAAAATGTCACTTAACTCAAAAGTAAAAACTATTATCAAACACGGAAGATTCCTGTAAGTGACATTTTAAGTTTTGATTCATACGGATAAAGTTAAGCGTTTTATTATCCACCGTCTCAAATTCTGATCTAAAACACGATAACAATAAAATTACACGAAATTGCTACAAGCCAACGCAAACTACAAGTTAGTCCACAACATAATTTGCGTAGTCCACAACATAATTTGCGTATCTATAAAGCAGAGGTGGGGTAATAGAGAAGGTTTCAACCGATCTTAAGGTATCTAAATTCGTTGCATTTCCACCAGCAGTGGCAGTTTTAATAATCGAAAGGTCACTTTAACACACTAGTGGCATTCTTTATACTAATGCTTACCATGATTCGACCGTAATAAAGAAATAAAACCACATAATAGACCGATCAGCGCACTGCATAATTATGAAATGCATGATTTCTTGCACGCAGAATTACAGACATCCAATTCATAAAACTGTCATGTAAGCTCCACACAACAAATAGAATAAACTGGCAACCCCTCCCTGGTTACTCACAATATTGCCAATGTTTCCAATATTTGCTAGACAGCGCATAGTTAAGCGTTTGCAATTAAAAAAAAGAATCTGGCTGTAAAGCATATTCTTGGAAAGTTGTGTGTACCTTTGCTGCGCAAACATGCAAAAACTATAACCGAATAATTGGGAAATTCTCTTAGAAATTTACTAATAGTAAGCTGGTACAACAAATCGATCCAACAATGAACAGCACTGACCATGCAGCCTTTTGGTAAAGCGCCGTGCTATTATTGGCATGCTAACGTAATTACCTGAGGAACTCGTAGACGGCGCGTAACTGAAGCGTTGTAGCCGGCGTCGAGGGAGCTCGACGTTGATCAACTCCGAACCTTAGTAAATTGATTCAGATACATCGCAGTGTAGGTTTAGACAGGTCAGTGTAATAAGCGAGTGACGTGACAGAACCTGACCACAGGCACAAAGAAAGCGACCCTTTTTACTAGACTTAAAGCACACTTGCACTTTATTATTACAGCTATTTTATACAGCTACATTAAAGCCGATTCTGTAAACTAATATAAGACTGAATAAGGGCCGCCCACTAGCCTCTGTTTTTTTTCACGATAGTGTTCAAAATCTATACATATCAAGATGATAACTCTGGTCTAAAATGAATTGCACGAGATGACAAAATCCGTCCGTTTTTGATGTGACTTTAGGTTATTGTCATTTTGGCTGCGGGACTGTTCGAAACATAAAGGACGAGGAAGGAATATGGATGGGCTTTTGTCAGTAAAAGTCTGACACTCCGTCCCGCTCCGCCCAGAGTGGGAGAAGTCATTTGATGATTTCCCATAAAAAAAAGGCTGATATCGAACGCCATACCACATGAGTAAGTAAACGGTACAGAGTATAAGCTTCATACAACCGCTCGAATCGGTTGCACTACTACAAGCACGTGGAGCGGGTGTGCGTGACCACTGGGCCTCGATTCTGCTATTACAATAGTGTCAGAGTATTCGATCATTGATTTCATAATGATCAAGTTCTGTCAAATTTTGACATGTTTGTTAATTCTACTATCATAATGGCGCCATTAGGACTTCTCAATGAACAACCACTGATACTCCTTTGAAAGAAATGTCATAGAATATTAATTTCGTACATGAAATCTGGCATGAATAAATGTTCGCATTTAGTAGTAGATTTCGAAAACCATTTGTACTAAGGGTTTTATAATAATAACAATACGACAATGCCATTAAAACACAATTTTATTACGAGACCATTGACCGACCATTATGAATTTAGCAGATTACGAACTTTAAGCAAAATGACGATGGGATGAGAATGGAATCGTGTTGGAGTGACGAATTTATTAAAATAGCAGAATTAGGCCCCTGGACGCTTGTCGCGTACGCGGCGCGAGTGGAAAAAACCGGTTTACACTGTCACAGCCAGTTGACAGTCTCAGGGTTGTCACGGCAACACTCGTTGTTTGTTTTGTGACAAGTTTGAATATTTTAATTTAAAAACGTGTTATTCACCAATAATGGTTTATTGTACTGTGTGTATGAATAATACTAGAAAAAGTAAAATATATCATACTATAACTATACCAAGGAGTAAAATGGGTAAGCAAATATTTGATTAATTTGTCTTCACCCATTGTGACAACCCTACCAAAATAGGTAACAATATTGCACGTTCTTAAGGAGCTTACGCTCTGTTCCGTTATGTGGCCATACACCGTGACTTTTTAGTCGTCTTACAAAGGTGGTCCACTCAATGTATCCGACAAAATACCTCTAGGCGCGATTATTACTATTCTACTATTAATTTAGACAATAGGTACGAAGAAAAATAACTGGTACGTTAAAATATATTATGAAACATTCTGTTAATACTGTTTAAACATCTACCCAGCGCATGAGCCGAGTATATCATTACTCGCAACGGGTGTTTCAAGTTTCAAATACGTCAATGCGTCTTTTATCAATGATTTTTTTTTTCTCAAAAATATCTTTTTGTTAAAATAAATGTTTAATAAGTACTCATTGGATACATGAAGTGGATTGCCGTTGTAAGATGACTAAAAAAACATTTTTAAAGGGTGTGTGTTTAAATGTCTGCACAAAAAAAAGCGTGAGGTGACATCACGACATCACCAAGGACTGCTCTTCATTGTGTGTGTGTAAAGAAATATGCAACTTCCATAAATATTAGGAAGGATAGAATAGGGTTTTAACCTTCGATCAAGATCGAAGGTTTTAACACTTTTAACCGAAAAAAAACCTTTTTTTAGTAGATCTGTTTATGCAATTTAGACCCACGTGTTAAATTAAAAACTTGAGAAGCACCTTCTATGGCATAGCAATAACCCCTGCTTATTAAATTGCTAGGTAAAACAAGTTACAACAGAACCGTTGTTTTTTTATACTATTTGTATTTTCGCCAAAGCCTCGTATTCCGTACCCATGCACAATGAAGTTCACAACAATTCCAACGCGCACTGAAACATCAGGTTCCCTTTTTGTATATAGGGAGGGTAGCGCGAATTACGATTTCAGAGAATTCGAAACAACTGTTTGTACAGTTCTGTCGAGATTTTTTTGGTTTATTTTTATCATAGGAACCGTTTTTATTTCTTCTTCCGCCAAATAGGCTTAAATATATTGTAGCAAGTAACCATAAGCTATTTCATCGGATTTGGAATATCATTAAGTAACTTGGTTTAAAGTATTTTTTTGGTGTATTGAAAATGTGTGTGTTCAATAATCAAGATATTTGTGTATCTTCTTCTGTGTGTGTGTGTCTGTGGATTTAGCATTCTTTATAGCCTACCAAAGTTATGCATAAACTTGTTCGTTAGTTTCTAGGATGTTTTAGAGCGCAGGCTACTTTGAAGGTTCGGTGAAGCCTGTGCGGACACTGACCACGGATCACAGGACTCTACCAGATAATGTACTGAAGTATCTGACGGTATCCGCAGTTAGTCCGCTTTTCGTTCATTCCGGTTTTACCAAACCTTGATTCAGTCAATGCCTGTTTGTAATTGGGTGCACACATAATATATAAGGTGTTAAAAAATTAACTGCAAGAAACTTGAGGAGTTGTTTGGAATCACTATAAAAAATAATCACGAAAAATTTTTATAAAAGTAACGATCCGTTTCAAAGATATGCAATATTTTCACTGCGCACAAAATTATTGAATATGCGCACTTGCCTGTACTGTGACTGCACCGTGCAGGGCGCCGCGCGCGTGGTCGTTCACCCCTGCGACAGCGCAAACGTAGACAGCTGATTCTAACTTTCCCATGACATTTTGCAGACTTTGGACTGGCAATGTTTTTTTTATGTAAAAACTAAAAATGCTTGAAAAAAGTTTTTTGATACCGAGTACGTACACGAAATTCTTGCAGTTAATTTTTTAACACCTTATATAGTTAATGTGATACTTACTAGTTACACTGCCAGCTCTTCCACCGTTACGAGAGTTGAGATGCAAGTCATCAACGCGGCGCCAGAAGATACGCAGGCAAGGTACGGAGTGACACAGCTCTCGTCTGAAGTTCTGTCCCGAGAGGCAGTACAAGATGAAGTTGATTCCGAAGTTAGTGTTGAAGAAGGTGAGCGCCAGCTGCTGGAGCGCTGCCCATCGACCGCTGTACTCGCCGGTGTTCTGTCACAAAACAATTCAAACTTGATTTAAAAAATTTAAAAGTAAAACAAGCTTATTTTAAATTAAATAAAAGTTTGAAGCAGAAGTGACCCATTCCATTTTAACCCCCGACGCAAAAACGACGGGGTGTTATAAGTTTGACGTGTGTGTGTGTGTCTGTGGCATCGTAGCTCCCAAACGGATGAACTGATTTTGTTTCTTTTTTTTGAAAGGTGAATTAGTCGAGAGTGTTCTTAACTATGGTTGATAAAATTGGTCCAGGATGGCCGTTGCCACAAAATGGCGGATTACATATTTTTTCACAACTCCTTCAATATGGGTATCAAATGAAAGGGCTTGAACACTATACACTACTTATAATAAATTTCAAATAAATTTTACCTGGGACCTAACGAATTATTTTTTATTGAACTTTTAGTACATTATTTACTACATTAAATAATGGATCGGATGTTTTTACTTTTGTAATTTAACTAGCTTCTGCCAGCGGCTTCGCCCGCGTGAAGTTTGATTAGTGTCCCATGGAATCTTACTGCCGGGATAAAAAGTATCCTATGTTTTAATCCAGGTTATAAACTATCTGTGTGCAAAATTTCATCCAAGTCCGTTCAGTAGTTGTCGCGTGAAAGCGCAACAAACAAACTTACATTCACATTTATTCTCCGAACTGCTAAGCTATCGGGAGTTACACGTGTTATTGTGAGTCAACTATAAAAGATAGACATATGCTGTCTTGGGATATTTTTTATATAATTTTATGTGGAATATTTCCGTTATACATGATTTCTATGTAGCTTTAACCATTAAGGCTGCACACGCGACGGAAGCTAAAAAAACCAAGTAACTTCTCCCGTTTTCCCAACATTTCCTTTCACTGCTCTGCTCCTATTAATGGTAGCGTGATGAAAAGTATACTATTACCTGCTCAGGAGTATGTAGAATAATTGTACCAAGTTTCGTTAAAATCCGTCGAGTAGTTTTTTTTTCTATAAATAACATACAGACAGACATACAGACAGACAGACAAAAATTTACTGATTGCATTTTTGGCATCAGTATCGATCACTAATCACCCCCCGATAGTTATTTTGTAAATATATTTCATGTACAGAATTGACCTCTCTACAGATTTATTATAAGTATGGATAGATATAGATTTTACTTATCATAACTTATATTGAAATAGGTCTCACCGGTTCTTTTTAGGAGGGTAATGTTTTCGTAACCACCCTTTTATTAAAAACCCTTAATTTTTATACCCCACTCGGCAAGTTTGGAAGAAAAAAAGAATAAAACCCTTTATGATCAGAGTGTCTTACTTTCAATTCGTCTACGAAGCAAAATGCCTCAAATTTATGTCTACAAAGCAAATTGCCTAAGCTGTAAATCGCCTAGAGATCAAAGTGTTTAACAAGCATCATGATCTGCCTAGCCTTTTCCCAACTATGTTGGGGTCGGCTTCCAGTCTAACCGGATGCAGCTGAATACCAGTATTTTACATGGAGCGACTGCCTATCTGACCTCCACAACCCAGTTAGTACTGGGTAATACGATACCACTTGGTAAAACTGGTGTCAGACTTTTGGGGCCACTGACTACCTGTAACGATTGTCAAAGATGGACAAATGACTGCCGGGACCAACGGCTTAACGTGCTTTCCGAGGCACGGAGGAACCTCGGTATGTAAGGGTGGTCACCCATCCACAGACCAACCTAGGCAAACATGGCTTAACCTAAAGATCGACCCGAGCGGCTGTTATTATTTAGCCACGAGCTCCTCCAAGTGTTTAACAAGCAAAATGGCGTAGTGGTAGTGAGACTGCCTCGCGTTCTTAGGGTTCAGGGTTCGAATCCCGGTAGGAGCAAATGTTTGTGTGATGAGCATGGACATTTGTTTCCGAGTCATGGATGTTTATATGTATATTAAGTATGTATTTACAAATAAAAAAGTAATATATGTATTATATCAACTATCTGGTGTCCACGACACAAGCCTTGCTTAATGTGGCCCTAGATGGCGCTGTGTTAATGTCCAGCGATATTATTATTATTATTAAAATGCCTAAAATGCAATAATTTCTAAGTAGTAAATAGCCCGGAGACCAAATTGCCTACCAAGCATTGTTCCTAAAATGCAATAATTTCAAGCAGCAAATTACATGACACTAATATTTTTGAATTCGAATTTAAATATAAATTTCGCTAAACTGAATACTGTGTGGAAGCAATTCGATCATCGCCTTGGTCTTGCCTTGGATGGCAGGACGCCTGATGCAATTGGAGACTGACGGCGAACTGTTAATCGTTGAAGCACCTTAGTCATTGGTTTGGTTCAAATGCTGTTTCGTTTTCGGGTAGACGACAAAAAATCTAATTAGTCCGTCATTTAGATTATCAAAAAATATTTGACACGTATTTTTTCTTTTGTTACGTAAACCAAAATTGACGAAGATACGAGACTTGTAAAATTCTCAAGACGTCCCGCCGTGGTATAATTTTTAGTGCGTTCTGACGTCACGAGCGTACTCCCAAAATTTGATACGTCTTATCTTTGTCAATATACACATAGACTACAAAAACAAAAAAAATACGTGTCCATTGTTTTCTAATACTCCAACTCAGTGGTCGGCAACCTTCTGGCAGGCAAGGGCCACAAGGTGACAAAATAAACTTAAGGCGGGCCGCACTTGTGATATTAACCCTAGAAGCTCAATGTATGTCCTTGGTGTATTTGGTCATATGCCATAGAAAAAAATGAAAAAACTTTGGAAAATCTAGTTTTATGAAAAAAAAACCGCTGCTTAAATCAATTACAAATAAAATTTATTGAATTCTTCGATAATTGCGCTTTGTCGGTACCGAATTGGTTTTGGAATTTTGACACTGACATTGTGGACTTTTATTACCTACTAAGGTCCATGTTCACCGAAAAGATAACAGCCTGATTATCTAAAACAGCTGTTTAAAACACATTTTTGTATGGTAATATGTCACAGTGACAGCTGTTTTTAGCTAATCAGGCTGTTATCTTTTCGGTGAACATGGACCTAAGTTGCGTTAAAATTGGCAATTAAAACGAATCTTTGGTAGCTCCTAACTTTTTAATGGAATTTTATTTTTCTATACTGATTGCGCAAAGTCAAAATTAATAATGAGAAAAAACGATATCATATTTAACTTTAGATGTACAGTTTCAAACAGTGAAGTAATTCCCTCCCGAAATTTCTAAAAAAAATGTAGAGTAGTGTCACCAAGGCTGGATCCACACTATACGGTCGATCGCGGTTCGTTCATTTTGAAATTTAAAACTTATTTACAAAACATTCACGGGCCGCGGGTTGCCGACCGCTGCTCTAACTGAAGTACTAAATAGATTTCCATTTTTTTGATACTGTCGTCATGCTGCAATTGCAAGGCAGGCATTTTGCTTCATAGTCGGAATATGGTTTAGTTCAAATACTGTATAGACATATTGCAAGGTAGGCATTGTGCTTCCTAGTCAAAATAAGGTTTAGTTCAAATACTTTATAGACAGACATATTGCAAGGTAGGCATTGTGTTTCCCAGTCAAAATAAGGCTTAGTTCAAATACTGTACAGATATGTCTGTTGCAAGGTAGGCATTGTGTTTCCTAGTCAGAATATGGTTTAGTTCAAATACTGTATAGACATGTTGCAAGGTAGGCATTGTGTTTCCCAGTCAAAATAAGGTTTAGTTCAAATACTGTATAGACATATTACAAGGTAGGCATTGTGCTTCCCAGTCAAAATAAGGTTTAGTCAATACTTGGCATAGACGTTTTGATTTCTAGTCAGCATGATCATAAAGGAATAGAACTCCTCAATACGGCCCTACCCTTAATTATTAAAAAAAAAAACATGCGGGGCAATCTTTCGGAATTGCAATGATCCTGCGAATGCTACGAAACACGCAAGTTCTATGATTTTTGTTCACTCAAAAAGCGCTCAACACGCCTAAAAAGTATCCACTTCAAATTTTCTTTCAATAAATTGATTGGAAGTTATTTAAAATGCCGTCTTTCATATCGAAATTTAAATGAAATTTCATGTGTTTAGTGAGATCACAGCAACTGAAATCACTCAGTATGATTCCGAAACAAAGTGAAGTGAAGCTCATTGTGTGAGTGAGCTACATGTATCTGCGTATACTCGAACCATCAATGCCGTCCGCTACGAGATATTAGCGCGTGTAGGCCACTCTCGTAGAGTAAGTAGTCGTACACTGTCTGTCTATTAAACGAAATATCTCGTTTAGGTTTTTAGGTATAGGGAGCTACATCCGTATCGGAATGAAATACGACGTGAACAGGATAGTCTAAGAGTCCTGGCGATGATGATAATGTTGGTTTTCAACTGTCTTGATTAGCGCACACTTGATTACGTACAGGCTACCATTACTATTCACTATAAAAAAGGTTCCCCAGAACCGAGCTGGTTGACGGCGGCTGACAATGTAAAAATGTGATTTTAAAAGAAAGGCAATAACTAAGTATTTTTTATTTATTTATTTACTTTGTTTTACAGAAAGCTTACAGACTAATGACAACATTGGATCATATGATATGCTTGTGGACTATTGCTAATTACAAGCTTCCACATATATGTTAGCAATTAAACAAATCTCAAACCAATATCTGGTGAGCGTACAAATACATAATGGAAAAAAGAAAAAAACAAACAAAAAGAACAAAACCTCCAATACTCCTTTTCTTTGTTACATTCGCTACAATATTATAGCACTTATTTGAACATTTCAAAAATAGAAAACTGCATGGAAAACTGCAACAATGTAAAGCTTACCTAATGGAGGCTTTCAACGAACGAGTCCATGAAAGTATTATTTCCGCGAACCAATAATTTTCGCATAGAAACGGTTGTAGATCCGCTGGGCTCTGTTTCGAATGTTTGCGAACCGCTCTATACGTGTTGCTGCATCAATTTCAATAAATTTCCCTGTGCAATACCTATACCAGTTTAGCAGTACCTTCAGTACCAATACGAATTGAAGCAGATTTTAGTAGATTACCCTTAGACATGCCCACAAAAATAGACATCTCTTTTCAAATCGATGTTTAGTCTTAAGAGCCTAAGTAACAATGTATTTTTTTTAAGTCTACTAACCTAGACAAAATTCTTGCCCATGTCTTGGTTAAAACCATATTATGAACCCACAAGATATCTTGAGAATACCTTACAGACAAACATACAAAGGACATTGTCAAAAATAGCCTATGAATCAACACACATGAAACATTTACTATAATTCATAATTCTTTTAATAATATACATTACAAATATTTCAATAGAACGGACACTTTTTAATTTCGAAAACATTTTAAAAAGTATTAACTTCCGTCATAATCCTGGAACATAAGATGTTATTATTTTTTGGTTCAATTTGGGGTTTTTAATAGGCAAAGGTATTATAGCTCATTCATACAGCCTAGGCTTTGTACAGCACTCTTTATAAGAGTTTGACACAGACAAGCGTCAGTATTCTCAACACTTGTTATACGATAATGGTTTTTAGTTACAAACAGTCCGCTATGATTTTGCGGAATAATACGGCTTATCAAAAAACTTGGTTGAAAGCGCTGTTTGAAACGAGCAATAAGAAAGAAAAAGCATTTATTAGCCCGTGCAGGACAAAACACATAAAAAGTAACATTATTTCAACTATTGTAAACAATACATAGATAATAAATTAAAAATAAAAAGAAACGAAAGGTCCTGACCGAGGCCAAAATACCCATATACCAGTTGTTACATTCAGTAATAAAAAATGCTAAGTTATTGCCACATACCGAATGTTTTTATTGACGTAAATATAACCTCAAAATCCGAAAGTGTTGTGATTTTTTCCGAATTCTCAAAAGTGTCCGTTGTTTTAATTTAGGTTCATTCGAATATATATGTCACCGTAAAATTGTCAAATACGTTATATTACAATATTACGTGTATCTCTCTAGCGATATTGTAAAGTCTCGAATTATTGTCAACTGAACATACGGAAGTATCTCTTGCCCCCATAAACGGGACTTGGGGCACCCCCCGTTAGGTTAGTTAGGTTCCTTTAACCCTTTATAGGACGGCTCATACAAAGTGGCCAGTAAACTGGACAGTCACTTCAAGGTCGTTATTTCATAGATTTTTGTTTATATGTTGAACTTTATTAACATTCACGACCCGCGTTCAAGTTCGCCGCGCGACATTTTAATTTCGCGCCTTTTTTCAAGATGGCCTGTGAACTGGCCATCGTGCACCCGCGCAGGAACATTTGTTGTCATCGCGTGTTTACGTTACGTGTTTACAAGTTTTATGGTAATAAAAAATCATTTCTTCTTGGAAAAGATAAGTGAAACTATTATTTTATAGTATATACTTCGATGTTATGTGCAAATCTAATCGAGGATAATAAGAAAAACATATATTATTTGGGATTGAATATAAACCGGTTTGTTGAAAAATCATAACCGAAAAATTGCCTACCTAACTTTGAGATGTTGCATTGAGTATTTATGTTCAAGTAATCCCTATGAACCATATTGTTTTACAACAAGTATATAAGCATGTTTTATAATATAATAATAAATTAGCGATAAACAATCTTGTTCGGTAGTTATAGCCTATTATTATGAACGTTTGGTTTTTTTTTTTGCAGATGTGTGGGTACTTATGAAAATCGTAATGTAACAGTTTTGTATTGTAATTTTCGCATTGTTTTAGACACACATACACTTATCGGGAGTTTGAGGCACTAGACTAGGACCAATGGAATGACTTCGTAGGTATTAGTGATGACCAGGCCACACAACCAGACATCGGTGGTGATGGCGAAGCTGATCATTGCTTCGACGAAAGTTTTAGTACCAGCACCCTGAGCACACGTAGTCGAAATCAGGGATCATGTTCTGGAACATATTCGTCTTCATGACAACCATCACAGGAGTTTTTGTTTCTACCACCATCGCCACCTATGCAGCCGCCGCCATCTCCACCAAAGAGTCTATGTCTATGAACGGGTTCAATATGATGTAGCCTTATGTGTAGAATGTTTTGTACCATTCCATGAAGGACAAATTAAAAAACACGGGTGATCATTCAATTGATAAAATAGATATCGGATTGTGATAAGAAAAATTAAAAACAAAGAGTTTTGTTTTAGAAGAAATATGTCATGTTAATTCTATCTGTAATTAAAACTGATTGTCAATTATATGCTATTATTAAAGGTTGATTAGGAAATACATTTATTTTATTATTATTATAGTCTTTTCTTAAAAAAAAAATAGATTTCATTACTGTCCATTTTACTGGCCAGTGATATTGCTATGATGGTTAGTGACGCAGAACGTTCAATGGCCAGTTTACTGGCCATATGATTTTCATGATTTTCTCGAAAAACAAAAATTATCAGGTCTTTTTTCAAAAACATGTCAATAAGATTTACGCCACAGAATATGTATTTATCACAAAATATTAAGAATTCAAAAAAAAGTTAGGGTGTGCGTTAAAGGGTTAAACCCTGCACTCGGAAATAGGGGCCCCGCGAAGCGGGGCTCCGTCGACTACGCTTTTTAGGGGAATATGAAGTGTTTTAAGGTTAGGTTATATTAATCGATATTTCTCAGGAATGGTACAGTATCTTTTCATGAGAGTGGTACCACTGGGCAAGGAGGACCCCTCCTTCTCTCCACACCGCGTGAGTTGACTACCATCGCATGCATTTCACGAAAAATAATGCGTTTTATTGTAAGCAGTATGTTCATTTGACAATAATTCGAGACTTTACAATATCGCTAGTGATATTACAATATAACGTATTTGACAATTTTACGGTGACATATACATTATCTAAAACCCAAAAAGTGAATACACCTCCCTGTTGGATCTTAGGCGAGCCATGTATGGACGACGAGCAATGTCCTTTATTAAAAAAAAAAAAAAACTATTGCACACGAAGAGACGTTTTCATGTTGCGCTGCGTGGTGTCGCGTAGCCCTCCGCGGAATCGCCGATACACGACACCAAAACTCTTGAGGAAGGTCTCAATATAATTATTCGGAACTCGCATCACGAAAGATTCAAAATACGTGTTGTGGCGCGACTCCAACTTCTCGACCTTCAAGGTCCAGATGGTCTTCGCTCGGACATACTCCACGATCTCCTCAACCTTCGTGGTGTGATGTAGCCGGGACACAAAGATCTGCGTCGTTGGTATCGCCGGACTCAGCATATTTGGTCCTTCCAGCGCGGTCCCGCACTGGTTCCGACTAGGAGGCTTATTCCTCTTCTTCCTCTCCACATTCACGAAGCCATGCTTGTCACACGTGGCCGTTGCTGGGCCTTGCTGTTTCGAACCCCTGTTTACAGGTTCACAGCAGCTCTTATTTTTCCCCTTCTTCATGTGTGATACAGGTTTGGGCATGAAGACAATAGCAGCGTAGGCACGTTTAGGGGTCGACGTACCTACACGAGTCACTGCCTCGACCGGCACCGAGTCAGCAACTTCGGCGGCGCATGTTGCAACGCGTTCGATAGCAGCGGGTGACACACACACGTTTGCTTCAGAAACCATAATGTTCAAAATCCCGAAATTTTGTTCTACATTCGTTTTACATCTTTACTTCTAAAAATAATCTCTCGTAATATCGAGATAGAAATAACACTCTGTAAAGTTGCTATGATCAACAAACTATCACTCAAAGTGTTTAAAAAAAAAACGCAAAAATATGTGACTGATCATTTGTGTCACACCGGTGTCATATCACATGTAATCTTACGAAAAACATCGACTCAAATGCGCCATGATAAAAAGGAACACGAAATGCTTCAAATTGAACCAAAAAAAAATCCCTTCGGCAAGCCGCAGGAGGAGATAGATTTCGAAGAAGGTTCCACCCATAACAGCGTGCACAAGTAGACGTTGTATATACTGACTATAGTAAATGTTTTGACGGTATTGACCATAGGCTGCTCTCATAGAAGCTAATAAAAGCTTCTCGAGTTCCTCAGGGTTTTTTCTTGGTATTGTACAAGACATCGAGCTACTCTTCGATCAGAATATTGATTGCATAGTGAATAAGGCGTCAAGAGCACTTGGTTTTATATAAGAACCTCAATATGTTTCCGATCACTAAAACCGGTCTAAGTACTATATTTTTCGTTCATACGCAGCCACCTTGAGTACCTACTAGGGCATAAGAACCAGTTTTTTCCGGTTCTCCAAAAACTGGGAATTCCCGGGTTTTAGTTTTGTAAAAAAACCCGTTTTTTTTAATTATACCCGGGTTTTTCGGGTTCACCTTTTTTGTTTCTTATTTAAATCGGTTACTATTGATTGATTTGTGAACTTTGCAGATCAGTCACAAAGTTCTCATAGTCCGGAAATGCAATACACAGAGGCCAGTTATACTTTTCAGACTTCTGTATAATCTGCCGCTCTGTGTAGATGTGGTCTAGGGTGCTGCAAGTCGACGAGTTTTCGCGCTAGACGATTCCTGACGTCTCTTGAAACCAGCTCAAACACGCGGCTAACTAGCGAAATGGATATCTAATTCTTTAAATGGTCTTGTTCCCCTTTTTAAATAAAAGAACGACCACGCTCTATCTCTACGCTTCTGTAGTTTTCCCAGAGAACAGGACTGAGTTGAAAGGCTCCCGAAGCTCCTTAATAGAGGATTTCCTCCCGCTTTCAGAAGCACAGTCGTTAACCTATCCTCACCATCTCGTTAACCAATCCTAAGCTGTCTAAGAGCCGCGATCGATTTCATCTTTGCTGACTCCCGGTAGGTCGTCCGTTAAATGGCAGATTAAGGTTGCTCTGGGATTCTCATTTTCGGGATCAGATTCAATTGCATGCAATGCGTATAACAAGCCGTATAAGTTTTCGACTTCCAAAAAAGACTCCGGCTTCGAAACGAGGATATCCCCATTCCCCACTAGATTTAGTCAACTTCGTCAGGTGGCTCCTCCCAATTAGTTAGACGGACACATTCGACACCCAGTTTTTCTGCATCAAAGATCGCGTCTTACCAATTTTCTAATTATTTTGCTGGTGCCTGTACTTCTGTCTAAGTGATGAGTGAGTATTCATATCGTTCCGTCATAAGCTCTGGAGTCTCCTCCGAAAATTTGGACTTACTGTCCGTACGCCGCATCTTGCAAAAACGCGTCTCATCCCACCTGAAGATTTCTACTATTTGGTCGAGCGCCTAGTCAATATTAAAACCTTTGTGATTTTTCATTAATAAATAGAGAAGGAGTATTTTGTATTAATATTAATATTAAAATTCAACAGACCATCTCACACACTAATCTGCATAATCCTCATGTGAATTGAGCAATGTCTGAACTTTAAAAGAGGCTTATGACCTTTGAGTGTGTTTTGGCTGTTTCTTGTCAGAGTAGTCAGGTACGAAACACCAGCCCCATGTAGTTTTAAAAAAATGACGTAGTGACATACTATGGTTTGTAAAAACCATAAAAAAACATTATTTTTCATTTAATGAAAAATCTCGAAACTACCCGAAAAACCCGGGTACCCGGTTTTTAAAACAAAAACCCGAAAACGGTTTTCAAAATGGCCATTTTTCGATGCCCTATGCATCACAAGTCTGGAACCCTCAATACGGGATCTACAAATCTCGTATTGAGGGCCATCCAGAGAAAAATTCTGAAGAACCTCGATTACAGGGCAAAATAAATATCTGTTGATTACACTCACCGATGCAGAGGTACCATTACCATACCACTTGACCGTAGACGTCAAATTAATAATATTTGCTACTTCTTTAATATCGCGAATGGCTCAAATGACTGTCCTGAACTTCTGTCAAAATTAACGATGCGCACTAATTAGATGGGACTGCGACAGCGGCCACTACTACATGTACTTTATGCGAACACTAATTAAAGGCGTAATGCATACTTTCCGAGAGCCAGTCGTAGTTTAAATGAAGTTTCTTGTGAACCCGGTATTGCCCTATTCTGCACCAATGCAAGCACAGTAATTTATTTATTTAAAGACTTAGGAGACTCTTAGCGAAGCCATTTTTGTACAGGAGTCACCTGCTTAAATTAACAACAATAGGATAAAATAAACCAAATTTCTTGTTTTTTGTAAATAATAATCAAACATTGATTATTACTTAATTAAGATTTTTGTAACTATTAATTTTTGTATTTATCTGTGGAGGCTTATTACTTAAATTGCTAATTGTAAGTATATATTTTGTTATTATAATGTCATTAGTCTGTAAGATTGCCGAAATTAAAGTAAATAAAAAAATACATGTTTTGTACTTATATTTTATTTTTTATATTCTTGTTTTTTTACAGCTCTAAATGGTTATCATAAATTGTTAAGGTTAAACTTTCCATTGCAGGACAACGATTCAAGGGCGGGAGGGGGCAGCGGTATACCCCTGTACCACCCCCACCCCTCGGAGCCCCATGGTTATGGAGATACCCATGCTTTAAGTTTTGCGTTATTTAGTTATTAGAATGAAAATATGAATATCGTTTACCAGGAGAAGGGAGGGGGGAGATGCCCCTGTGCCTAGGCACCATTCCCATGTAAAAGCGACGCACCGGTCTTGGGAAAAACCAATTAGAGAAACCTAACGTCAAAACACTTTATATCGCCTAAAAAGCGTGAGAGATTGGGCCAAAGCGGTCCATGTAGCGTCGGTGAAGGAGCCCTATATTTTCTTAAAGCTGATCTAACGAGCATCACTTTTTGTTATGGCGTCAAAAGAAATCCTGTATGGAAAAAAAATAAATTGACCATTCAAAATGAACTAATATGTACCTATTTATCGATTTCATTAATTATTAATAACAGCCGCTCGGGCCGATCTTTAGGTTAAGCCGTGCTTACCTAGGTTGGTCTGTGGATGGGTGACCACTCTTACATACCGAGTTTCCTCCGTGCCTCGGAAACCACGTTAAGCTGTTGGTCCCGGCTGTCATTTGTCCATCTCTGACAATCGTTACAGGTAGTCAGTGACCCAAAAAGTCTGACAACCAGTCTTCGTATTACCCAGTAATAACTGGGTTGTGGAATTCAGATAGGCAGTCGTCCATATAAAATACTGGTATCCGGTTAGACTGGAAGCCGACCCCAATATAGGAAAAAGATTGGGAAAAAGGCTAAGCAGATGATGATTAATTATCAACGGCACCGGTGATTCAGACAGACATCATTTTAAAAGTTTATAAGAATAGTCACAAGCAAATTGGCGCCGGAAGAAAAAAGTTATAGACCATTATGTGTGATTAGTGTGATTACTGTCAGTAAATCCTACAAATGATGGAGGTACAACGTGCCTCGGTTATTGTGGAAATCGAGATTACTTAACAAGTTTTTTTAAGTATTATTTTTTAAAACAGACATACAAATAACAGTTGAAGGCCATTAATACGAGTATCTATAAATAAAAGCGAAGTCATGTGTCATATTTTAACACAATAGTTGTTTGCTTGTGCGTTCGCTGTTGCTCCTTTTCTTTAAAATAATAATAATTTATCATGATCTTATGACTTTGATTTGCTGCTCTGACGACTACTTTGGCTTTCTAACGGACTCCTAATATTACACTCTGATTAATGAACCTCTAATACGACCAATTGTGAACTTCAGCATACAATGAACAAGTCTACTTACCCCTCTAAGGATTATAGTCGTGAAGATTTCGTCTCCAGGACTTTAGCAAACAGATCGTTTTCAACTCACAATAACTAATGCGACCAATTGGGAAATCGTGTACGATGAACATGTCTGCTTACCCCTATAAGGATTATAGTCGTGAAGATTTCGTCTCCAGGACTTATCAAACAGATCGTTTCAACTCATAATAACTAATGCGACCGTTCAACTCATAATAACTAATGCGACTAATTGTGAAATCCAGCGTACGATGAACATGTCTGTTTACCCCTCTAAAGATTATAGTCGGGAAGGTTACGTTTATATTTATCGTGATGAAGTGATGAGGGCTTCATACTGTTCATACTGATAAAATAAAAATGAAGAATTTGTTTTACAAAAAGTATGATTTATACCTTTTTTAAGCGATTTCCATGAGCTTTGGTAATTGAAAAGCATCAAACGCGGCAAGTGATTTGAGTACCCTAGAATCAACGAAGCTTCTTGGACCAGAGTCTCTACTCTGTGCTCGTTCTCCTTTTTTACACGACTGCCAAAGAAGTGTAATGTTTTCATTATTTTTGTGATAGGACGCACCGTTTTCGAGATATAAGAACCTGCTACAACTCCATGATGCGCGCTCGCTACGATCGCATTTTACATTACACACCCACTTTCTGTCACAAATGTCGTCGTCGCTCCGCCGGCGTTCCGGGCTACGCTCCTCATACCAGCTAGCAAGACTGTAAGGTCAATATTTAGTCAAACAACTGCAGTCTGTCAAATAAACAAACGATGACGAACGCTGAAGGCTGACAGACAGGTGGCTAAGCATCGCTTCACGTACCGTTCCACAAAAATCAAATAAAAAAAGTTACTTTTATGTAAAAAAAGTCAAAGTAAGTGCATATTACAGCAATCAATTAAGTATTGTGCGCATTTATTATACACCAAAAGAATGTGAATATAAACATGAAATAGAATATGTAAAAATAAAATTATATTTATGTAAAAAACATATACAAAAAATAGACTTCTACCATCAATGGAACGTGAAATGTCAACTTTGACGTCTACCGTGACAATTTATCCAACCTAAAAATATGGAAATGCCCTGCTATTTTCCAATTTGCATAAATAAAATTACTAAAAGGGTTAAACCTCGTAAACCGTGGGCAAGACTATTGAAAGTTTGTAAAATGCTTTGTATTTATGTGTACTATCTACAAAACAGGAACTTTGAAATCGTTGTACTGTAATGGAAAGTTTATCCTTTTTAAATACTCCCAGAGTTCAGCATGGAAACACCCTCAACTTTTCTGTTATATTTTTTATTTCGAAAACTATAAGTTTTATCGCTATAGAATAGAATATAAACTTTTTATTTCAGACCGGAGTCCATAGGGTTAGTAACAATTTTACTTAAGTTATTGGGATTTACCCCTCCCCATTTTCTTTATGATGACTGATATTTCTTGTGCCGTAAAAACAATAGAAATCTCCCAGGAGTTGCCACCAGCATCAAACGCCTGCACAGGTCTAGCAAGAGGTGACTCCACCTGGAAATGACGCCGAAATGCATTGACTATATCCGCCGGCTCGTGTACCCCCGCCACGCTATCAGGGGGAAACGACTTCGGATTCAAACTATTGTTGATTTCCAAAATGATCCAAATTTCTTTTTAGTGTGATGTTTAGCTAAAATATCCATTTTTATCTGCTGTTGGTTATCTTGACAATATTTCCCATTGGTCTCAAAGGTTTTCCTAGATTGACACATTTTATTGTAAACATAACCACTAGCAGGTTTACCATAAAACAACCATGTTTGCTAACACAGTCGAGCCTCTCTGTGAGCGTCACGAACATATTTGTTCCAACCAGTTATGTACCTCTTGCTATTATGACGCATCTGTTTACATAAATAAGTACGTTCGGCGCCTTCCTTTAAAATGCTTACCAAACTGCGATACATTGTATCTAACACCTGCACGTGATTCATCAGGAAAATCATTTAGAATTACAAAATTTTGAGTAATTATTTATTTGATTGGTATCTATTTCACCCCATATAACCTTATTGCAAGTATAGATTGGGTTTGCCAACTTAGGTATTATTGAATCAATATTACATTCAATTATTAAAGGAATATGATCTGACAAATATACTCCATACAAAACTGACGCGTCTACAACTAAATGTCGTGCCGCACTGCTCACCACACAGTGATCAAGCCAGCGCAATGCACCGTTAGCGGTACTCTCAAACGTAAAAGTGTCCTTCGGAAGTAGTTCCAGTTCAACACACGACCACGATTGCTCCCCACATACAGTTAACAATTCGTTTGAACAGCGCTCACCTGGATGTGCATTAAGATCACCCAATATGAACACTGATTCAACATTACTGTTCTCAATTATAGCAATAATTTCACTTAAGCACTCCGTAAACTCAATTCGATTATCAGATGAGTTAGTACGAAGTATATACACTGAGAATATCAATATGGAACGTCCCGCGTGCTTAATCCTAATCTAACAGACGATCGCTATTCCACTGCACCACTGATACCGCCGTAAACGCTGTTTTTCTTCATAAAAGCGCAACTCCACCATACGGTCTTCCAGTCAGAACTCCAGCAGACGTGTCGACGGCGGACTTGCCCGCATACGCAAAATCATCATCAATACTACCGAGATAAGGCACATCATGGGGTAAAAGCCAAGTCTCCTGAAGTGCAATAACATCAGCGATACGGCACAACCTGTGCACACAATCAGCTGATCGAACAACATTCTTGCAATTGAATGTCGATAAAGTTACATTCTTTTTGTTGTTGTTATCCATTATTAATTACGGGATTATTAGTAACAATATCTGAGACTTTTCCTTTCTTGAAATTAATAAATCGTCTGAACATTATTCCCTCCGGCCAGAATTTGTCATCCAAAAAAGTACATAATTTGTGTTTAGGTATAAACAACTTATAGGCGTTATACTTTGATTATATACATGTCTAGATAGAGTGTTGCGCTGCAATCGCAGCAAAAATAACAGGCCAGATTTGAAGCGGTTGTGTGCGTGTCACGCACACAAGTAAGCGTCTTTTACTGTGTAACAAGCCTACTGAGTATTACCAGCCCTTGAAAATTTCCCATAAAAGAAGGTAATAAAATATTGTTTTGATTTTGAGATTATTATCTTTGGGTATTTTTTTTTAAATTTATATTCTTTCAATTGTGTTTTTTACATATTAGGAGTATGCGCATCTGAATTACTAGGTAAAATATATTTTAATGAAAAAGATATTGCTATTCAAATTATTTATTTTTAATATCCTAGTTCGGAATTATTGAACACAGCACCCAAGGACCCCCGAAATTAAAATTTAACTTAACTACACATTATTAACTAAAATAAAAAATGTCCACAACCTTAGATTTAAAGAAATATATATAAGTAAATAGATACATTATTATGTGGTGATTTTACAGCACCACAGAAAAATGGTGATTTGAAATCTGGAAATATACTTTTTGAATCATGATTAAACAATTTTTAAATTAGAGCTAATGATGAAATGGGAAATTTACTTTCAATAAACAGGCAACCCTGTAAACATGCCGTCAAAATGACGGTCTATCTTATGATAAAAGTTTATTTTGTTAATTTAATTGTTTCTCTATATTATGGTTATTAAACTTTACCTACCGATGATAGGTAACATTTTTAGTTGTTTTCAATCGTCCTTTGTAGTTCCTGCACACTTTTATAGCGCAAATCGTCATTTCATATAGCAACTGAAAGCGTGTTTACCGTACAATGACAGTGTCGCCACTGAGTGGGCGGGACTAGCTTATGAGCCAACAGTTGGCTGATATTTTTGTTGACGTTTAGACGCTCGAACTCTCTATCTAGACATGTATATAATCAAAGGCGTTATATTGTCTTTCCGACTTTATTTTGAGTTTCTCAAATTTTACAACTTCACGAGTTTTCTGCTGTATGTATTCACATATATATGTCTTTCTCAGAACTTGCATCCTTACTCACACTAGAGATAAAAACAGGTATTTTTATCTCGGCGGCCTTAAAATTTCCTACTGAATTAGAAGCAGATTTTCCTGACATACCAACAAATCGATTTTTTTTTTGTTTTTGACCTTTGCACCAATATCCATTGTTCATCATGCTTATTTTCCTTCCAATCGCCTTTTTTAACAATATCTGCCAAAGTCTGATGTTTACATGCGTCATCTGGGGCCACTAAGCTATTGTTACGAGCTGGGTATGAGATAAATGAATTACTACCGGTTAAATAACACAATAACTTTATTGATCACAAAAACAATTTAAACTTAATCACAAGTACACTACAATACACTACTGTTCACTATTCGCTTAGATATCGCTCTTCAAGTTCACTTCGATTCGCTTCGCTGTGTAGCCAAAACAAGACTGACCGTCGCGGCCCTGAGCGGTCTATATAGACTCGCCAACAGACACACCAGAATAACCAAGAATATTCTAGAGGGTCATAAAAAACACTAACAAAAGAGTAGGTAGGTAGGTAATAAAAGTAGTAGGTATAAGGTCGTAGAAAACAAACAAATATGAACCGTATGCCCTAGGTGTACGGTCGAAATTCTAATGTCTTTTTATAAATAGGTCGCGAATTTGTAGGTACCTACCTAACTTTAAAAGTAATAATAATGGAAACCCCTCGAAATTCCAACGTACACATGCTGTAATCACGTGCTTTCTCGAATGTTCTAGTAGGTCCGATGTAACACTATCATTCTCAAGCAAGTCGAGTTAACAGGTGCAACAGGGACGGGTTTAGTCTAGGTAACACTTTCGGTATGCGTGTGCACTAGAGAGCGATATATAGGCGCTAGCGGCGTTTCGCTTGCACTATCGTGACTCATATCCTTACGACTGGATCGCGATACATCGACGATGTTTACCGGTTGCGGTTCGATGTGAGATAGGAGGCCAAACGGGCCGCTATCACAATTTACTAGCTGCTGCGGCTAATATCAGTACTGGAGCGACTGTCTTTCGTTTTATGGAGTGTTATTGTGCCTAATTGTTAAACAGTTCTATGAACAGGCATATCCTACATAGCGATATTAAAGTACTTTACTCACATAATTATAGAAAACCAGACAACAACCCACCAAACACACCATACTTCAGGTCGGAGTTTAATGCCTTTTCAATGAAGGTTGTTTGAGAAAGTTTCTCAAAAGAAAGTTTCTTAAAAGGGCCTCTACCTCAATTGAATGCCCCCTTATTCAAGAGGAGTTAGTAAAATAGTTCGCTTTGAAGATCTAAAGCAAATTTGTTAGGATCTTTGACACAGAACCAGCACGACTATAATCTTTAAAAGGGTATGCAGACGTGTATGCAGATGCAGACGTTAACAGATAGTTGAAGAGGCTAGAGTTGAGCAAAGTAATTCCCAACCGAGAGCGCTCAGTATAGTTCGCGGCTCTTTAGCGAGCAAGCTGGCTCTTTTACTTTTTAAGCTCCCGACTCGAACCAGAGAAGGGCAAATTATTCGCCCGCTTCGCTACTGCACGAGTGCACTCATTTGTTTGCTGTTGAAGTACCTAGCTAGCTGTTAAATATTTATAGGCAGATTTCCTCAAATAAAAACTACCTATTGGTCTCTCACCTAAAGACGAGGATATATATGTATACGTATGTATGTGGGCGACAAGCAAAATTTAGCCACGCTCTACAGGTCGCAATTATGCACCGATTGCTCTCAAACTTGGCCAAAAAATCAAAAAGGTCACAACTTTGGTAAAGTTCGTGAATGGGCGGAATTCGTCCATAGTGGGCGGCGGGGGTTGGGGGGGGCAGTTTTTCTAAAATCAGTTTTTTGGCCATAACTTTTTTTCTATGGAAAATTTTTGAGGGGGTTGAAATTTCAAAAATTACCGTACCTAGTAGACAAAAGTTACAGTTTTCGAAATACAAAATTACAACTAAAAATTGAGGACGTTTCCGTGCTAAACTCTTATGAGAGGATTTAAAAAGTGTAAACTTTCCATTACAGAAGAACGATTTCGAAATTCATATTTTTGTAGACAATACACATAAGTACACAAGTAGTCTTTATACAAATTACACACCAAAAGTATGTGAATATGTAAAAATAAAATTATATTTATGTAAAAATATGTACTAAATATACTTCTACTCTCAACGGCACGTGAAATGTCTACTTTGACGTCTACCATGGCAAATAGCGTCCTTTTTTCCAATTAGTATAGAAAGTTTAAATAGTTAAATCTGGTAAACCGTGGGCGTCCGACTATTGAAAATTTGTATAAAGAGTTGTACTTATGTGTATAATCTACAAAAAAACATGATTTCGAAATCGTTGTCCTGTAATGGAAAGTTCATCCTTTTTAAATCCTTTCATAAGAGTTTAGCATGGAAACGCCCTCAATTTTGTAGTTATAATTTTTTTATTTCGAATACTATAAGTTTTGTCGCTAAACTTTAAACGTAACAACTGTAGAGTAATCAATTTGCTTTCAAAAAAAAATGCCACGTTCAAAATGTTTACCGTTTCGGAGAAATCATTTGTTTTCGCAAAAATTTTGGAAATTTCAACCCTCTCCCCAATTTAGGGGTTGCATCGAAAATGTTTTAACTTAAAGTTGTCCGTATTCTTACTCAGAATGATAAAAAACTTTTTTTTTTAAATACACTTCACACAAAACACAAAAAAGTGGATAATAACTAGCTTCCGGAGGTTGTGTGACCTTTGTTTGATCGATTTACTTAGATTTTTTGTCACCGACTTCTGAAGCTAAAGTTATTTTTCACGTTTTTGTGTGAAGTCGGTTTTCTTTTTTAAAAAAAAGTTTTTACTTTTCACTTTTTAGTGGTTCACATGTGCATACCCTTTCACAGCATACCGGCGTGATGTTTTGTTATGAACTGGTGTAAACAATAGACAGACATGAGATTTCAGCAATCCCAGTACATTTGCTATAATTTATTGAGGAGTTCCGTTGCCTATCTCCGAATTTCTTCATCAGATCTAAACCAAATTGAAATGAGATCACTCCGAGAAAGTACTCTTTCTAAAACTACCCAAATCGCTTCTGGTGTGCCTATAAAATTTGTAGAGTTCCCTCTATTTGTCTAGGATCCCATTGTCAGGATCCTGACTTGATGATTATGGGACCTTCTTGGAAGTATACCCTTTCAAACAATTAAAAAACAAAATCGGTCCAGTCATCTTCGAGTAATCGGAGAACATTGAATTGAGAACCTCCTCCTTTTTGAAGTCGGTTAATAACGACGTTAAGGTCTACTCAAATATCCGGATAGCCTTTAAAAGATTTGGCCGAGTATCGTTAATTTACTCCTAAGAATTGAAGAGTTCCGTTCCTTTGTCATGGATCCCATAATCAGAACCTAACCAAATTCTCATCAAACTACCCTTGAAGTACATCCTTGCCAATAAAATAAAACAAAAACAATACATGTCACAGTAATAGGTTTATCCCCAATAAATGGGACTTAATACACCTAACTGTCGAAATCTGGGAGTATTGTACACATCTGCGTACCCCCTCGAAATCTGGGTGTATTGTACACATCTGCGTCCCCCTCTGAGGGGGTACGCAGATGTACACAAACATCATGACATACATGCGTGATGTTTTGTCATGATGTTGTATAAACAATAAACCTACAAGCGATAACAGCAATCACTGCAGATTTTCCGCACATTTTTGAAGAGTTCCATTGTATATCTCCGAAGATCAGCATCAAATCTTCAACAAATTAAAATGGGACCACACGGGAAGCACCAGCTTTGAAATAAAAAAAAGAATCATCAAAATCGGTTTAATCAGTCGAAAGTTCTGAGGTAACAAACACAAAAAAAAAGTCGAATTGATAACCTCCTCTTTTTGGAAGTCGGTTGAAAATGTAAAACGGTTCAAAAAAACTCTATAGGAAAAAAGGTATTGCCAAAAAACTGATTTTAGAAAAACCGCCCGCCCGCCACCCCCCATCGACGAATTTCGCCCATTCACGAACTTCAGCAATCGGTTCATAATTGCGACCTGTAGAGTGTAGCTAAATTTTGCTTGTCACCCACATTAGTACAAACATATCCTCGTCTTTAGGTGAGAGACCAATAGGTAGATTTTTTTTTTTAAAAAAAGGAAACCTACCGAAAACCTGACTTTATCAGACGTTGTTCCGCAGAAACACCCTATCTGCCATACACACATCCAATTACTTCAAATTAATTGTCTCCATTTGCGTCCATACGAGTGATCACGCCTGATGGGAAGCGATGGATGAGATATATGATGGAACGAGGGAGCCCACACGCTTTTGGCTTAGAACTGATATAACATACAAAGATGTTTATCATCTAAATTATAAAAATAAAATACTCGAGGTAAACTTCATTTCTACGAAAAGTATTACACGTATTTCATGTTGTTTCAATTTTTTTTTCAATTTATTATATTATATTATAGCTAGCCTGTATTGTCCCACTGCTGGGCAAAGGCCTCCCTCCATTCCTTCCAACGTTCACGATTCTGTGCTCTTTTTTTCCAATTCTCAAGGAAGACATCCAGTTCGTCATGTGTTTTCAATTTAATTTAATTTATAGACAATAACATTTTGGCAGGCTAAATTTATTTAATTTATTACAGTTATTACTGATTCCGTATTTTACGACTACATATTGCATTTAGGGTGCAACTATAATTGTTCTCTCTTTAAACCGGTCAAAAGTTACACAGGTCGGCTTTCGTAATGTTTAGGAACAGAAGTTTTAGAAGCGGAACCATTACTCCCCGTTGGGAGAGAAGAACGACGAGGGGTTCTGATACTTGACTTACTAAGAGTGAAACAGTAACTGAACTAAACAACATTGTTTGTCACAAGAATGCGGGACTGATCGAGTGAAAAGCCACTCCCCTTGAGACGCAGAAAGTGTATCAAGTAGCTCCCAGCGCCTTTGGATCCGAGCTCATTTATTTTGGCAAGTTGCCAAACTGCGACTGGATCCAGCTCAAATGCAAATGATGGTTGTACCTATGTACAAGTACAAGTACCTGTTCTATACTAGTCACGGTTATTTACTCGATTCGAAGGCTTTTCCGTTCCGAAAAATGGAACAAAACTTATGCTTATTTTGATATGTTGAGGGTTCCGGTTCCTCTGTGCTGCCTTTAAAAACTAAAAACTGAACCTTAAGCTACAAACAGGTATCCTGAAGAAGTAGTCACCTTTAACCCTCGAGTTCTCTTCATCCATTCCCGCAATGAGTATCCTGTGATGCTCCAAGTTTTATGGCTTTTAGTTTTAAATAGTCCGCACATTCAACTTGGCAATATTATTATTGTCCTTAAGCTTCTTCAGCTTTTTTAAAACGAATTAATATCCGAATGAAATCTGGACGACTGGCCATAAAACCTCACATGCCCGGTTAAGCGTATTCTATTTAGTTTTGTAGAACCTAGTATTCAAATAACTAGCTTCTGCCTGCGGCACGCCTTCGTGAAGTTCGATAATTGTCCCATGGGATCTTACTGCCGGGATAAATCCTATGTGTTAATCCAGGTTATAAACTATCTGCATGAAAAATTTCATCTATATCCGTTCAGGAGCTTTTGCGTAACAAACACACATACTGCACACATAACTACTAACTTTCGCCTTTATAATATTACTTAAACTTATTACTTTTTATTCGAATAAAAAAGCTCATCCAATCTGTTCCCTCGTTTGCCACAGACAAACACACAAATAGCGGTGAAATTTATAAGACCCCTCTTTTTGCGTCGGGGGTTAAAAATTAATGGGAAAGGACCACTAAAAAATTCGATACAGTTGAAGTTTTTTTTATAATATTGTGAGTTCAGAAAAACGATGTGCACAATTTATTCAGTATCAATACTTGGGAGATCATATTTTCAAACAATGGGGATTGTCATAATTTTTAAACCATTAGACTTTATTTTTTGCAAATTTAGAGCATTTTGAAAAACAAATTTGATTTTTTTAAAGTAGTTGACGTCATCAGTGGCACAAAAGATTAAGCCGTTGCCTCACCAGTACATAATAAAAAAAGAATCTGTCAGTGTCAATAGACGTCACTTATATTCGAATCCTTCAAAAAAATAAACTAATTTTTCGAAATTTCGACCGAAACAGAAGCTAAACGGAAAATGGTTTGTATGACTACGTTAACGATTAACGCGGCGACATTACCTATTGTTTCCTGAACCACAATGAGCGATACTTTTGTTAAAGCTGACTCCCGAACCCTGCCTAAAGTTGAGACCCTTATGATAGGTATTGGAGTATATTTCTGCTAGCAGCCATCATAGCGTAGCTGAAATAAGGGGAGCAAACATTCTTATAAATAGAGATTATGAGGCAAGTCGCAGTAGCAATAATCGTAAAAACGTTAAACTTACTATATGATTATATTTTTGATTTTATAATTTGACACTTGACAGATTGTAGACAATACTTACTTACCACTTACTTTTTATTTTCTGAGGCAACGATACAAAATGTTACGGCCAAAGCTGACGTTATTTGAAGGACAAGGAAGGTCAATCGTATTTTGGCAAAAATATCAATATAATATTTTTCATGATTAATTAGTCCGTCATGATCAGTAACGCTATTCCTCGAAATGGTTTTTCAATTACAACATATTAAAAAGAATGAACAATTCCCATTAACATGTGCAGTGGCTAGCTTCCCTAAAAGAGTGCATTGTAGGACACCGCACAGCACAAGGCAGTACTTGTCACAAATCAATGCTGTAATTGCATGCAGATTGCAGAACCCGGTGTCGGTCGCATAGTAAAACCCTAACAACATCATTGATTTGTGCCTCATCTTGAATGTAACAAGTTGCCAAGTGAACGCGAGAGGGGCAAAGCACATGGCACAGCACACGTAATATAAATATATACATGCATAAAGCACACACGTTTTATATTCTTACTTTTGTACTATTTTAGTAAAGTAAAGTACCTAAAGTAGTAAAGTACGAATAAAGTAGTCGACGTTGTTATTAATGATTCAAAACTAGCCAACGAATGACGAATAACTAGCAATCTGGATCATCGCACTGCTCTAATTAAATTAAGTCGCTTAGCCAGTCCTCTTTATGAATAAGCTTAATTTAAATTTAGCTTACAATATTTAGTTAAATTTTTAAAGACATAAATTATTTTCTTTCGACCTTTTATAAGCGGTCTAATCGTCCGGACAAAATCCACTGGCCCGCCTATTTTAGCCCTGATAGATTAGATAGGCAATTAGTTTGAACAGGTGACTAATAGAAATATAGTAACGAGTATAATAACATATCGCTTCACCACAAAAACTTGTCCTGTCAGTTATTTAATGTCTGACATCTGTCAAAATAACAGCCTTAAGGTTTCTATTGATTACTCCCAATAACAAGTCTGTCAAAAAAAAACAGCGGTCTTTATTAATTATTATCTCTATTTTCTTAACAATAAGTTTGCTGTTGGTTTACTGCTTTTAGAGTTAAATTGACAGAAACAAGTATTGGTACGGAGTAGCGTGAGGCGTCACGTCAGTCCGAAGGCGCGAGAGGCCAGAACGGTGACAGTGCGCTGTAGTACAATTACCAATGATACATTGAAGTACGATAGCATTTATAATAACATCAATTGAATTGCTCAGTTTGTGGCTAAGCGTGGACAAGAACTTAATTAATAAAACACTTTCATTTTAAAAACTACTTACCCATAGGAAGCAAATATTATAATAATAATAGTTGTACCCAGATGCAAGAATATGGTTCAACAAGCATGTAAAAAATTGACACCTTGCCGGTAAAATCTTTGTATTAAGCGTATTATTTTCTATAATATATTATTTGCCTGTAAAACTTTAAAAAATAAATCTTAGGAAAAATGCTACCAAGGCGGACCGTTATTTTCCATAAACACGCTTCTCAATCACTACTTACATTGGCAGAATTGTTCGAGAAAACCGGGCATCTTGTCCGCACGCTTAGCCGAAATTGGTGATTCCCTTTATAAACTAGCTCAAGTCGTCTAAACCAAGAAAAGTATGCTTATTGCCGCAAATGTAACTAATTATATTTGTAATTTAATTTGGCTTAAATTCTCAATGATGTATACTTTTACTTAGACAGACTGGATGCGGTGAACGAGGCAATAAGGGAAACTACCTTAACCGTTGCAGCTTCACGAACATGGTCTCATAAGAGACTATCATCATCATCATCAGCCTATAATGATCCCACTGCTGGGACAAGGCCTCCTCTCAATGAGAGGGAATGGGCTATAATCTACCACGCGGGCCCAGTGCGGATTGGTAGATGTCACATGTCTTCGAATTTTTGGTTCTAGGACATGCCGGTTTCCTCACGATGTATTCCTTCACCGTTTTGAGAGCAGCGGTGATGAAATAAATTACACAAAGTAATGCGCCTGTCTGGGTTCGAACCCACGACTTACTGTTCGTAAGTCGGGGCCGCCACCACTGGGCCACCGCTGCTCGAGACGGACGGTTATGAGACTAAACATAATTTTTATTCGTGAAATTTTGATCCCCATTCACAGATTTATGAAAAAATTGCGGTTAGCAAGAAAATGGTTTTTTTACACAAAACTTTTTTTTATGCCAATCGATCCTGTTTCTAATACTGATCAAAAAGTTACAACAATAGTGGTTAAATAGTCGAGTAAAAATACAACATAATGAAAATACCAATAATATGCCAACTTAATCATTATCCGATTACAATTAAGCTTACATTTTGTACAGTGAGCAACGTTGCCTTAAATTTGTATTGCGTTTTGGCATGCAAAACACCTTTCCATTATTAGGAGCTATTAGGTATTCCCTATAGGTACTTGCTATTAGGTATCATCCATCAGTAGGTACTACGCAAATAAACAATCGCATATGTCGATACAAGTATGTTTTCGCTAATCTTTGAACATGCAGTATGCAAAACCGAAGCGAAAGCGTCTGTAGGAATACAATCGAGTTCACATTGTTGGTCAAGCGCGAGTCCTTCTGGCTTCAATTCCCAATTCGGGCAATTACTGTTGGCTTTTTACATCACAAGTTTCTTAGTAGCAGCCACGTACTCTGGATTTGTGTGCTTGATGGCAATAGGATCGACCCGTTAACATGGGACTTAAATACAAATCACGAAATGTTCTACCTTTGATTAACCCCTCGGGAATTACAGTCTTAATGTTGTTATGTATGTATTTCATTTTAACCTAAAGAAGAAAGACAGAAACTTGTTCATTTTGTTCAAATAAAGCACACATTTATGTAATAGATTCGTTGTGGAACTTATTTTTTCTTTTTCTAAATTTACCTTGTAACGTTACAATTTTCAATTTCACTTTAATAATTTTAGTGTTTTGTTATATTCTCGGTATTTCTAGCTTTTTTTTTGCTTTCTTTCGTAAGCGAAGTGCCATAATAAAAACAGACAAGTTCTATCTTAAAGAGTCATTATAAAACGGTTCTAATTGGTATAATTTATGGTTGAATGTCCTTTGCTGTTATCTCGTCTGCACCCTCGTACAGTCACAAGATGCAGAAGCATGTACCTATGTATGTATAAGCCATTATGAATTATTGTTTTGTTCGTCCTAATCATATTACTGAATGTAGTGTTAATGTTCGTAATGCTTATAAAGGAGATGGCTAAATGAATACCCCAAGCATAGATAGGAATCTCACATTTACTCGTAATATTTAAAAAATCATTAATGAATTATTTTTAGCATTTAATAATTTCCTTGAATTTTCGTGAACTGTTAAACATAAAAAAGTATTTAATTTTTTTATTTTTTATTAACATGTCAAGGTCAAGGGGAAATAACAATAATGCAAGCTAGGGAGGGGTCATATCACTTTTCCAGAATGTCAAACGAAACTGTACTTATATCGATTTTTGATAATAGGTATCAAATCGATTTATTTTTTTAAACTAAGGCGTTCAATTCAATCGGCTTATTAGAGAGTTTCTGACTTATTCGTTTTTTTTATATAACTTTCGTTACAGACGTAATTGAAAGCTGAAATTAACAGGAATTAATGTTCATTAATCATTTTAATTTGCTTATAGTATGCCACGTTTCTTAATGTTTTAGGAATAGAGTATTTCATCGCTAAAGTACGACCAGTCTAAAATTAATCAAATTTGTTTTATCTTCATATCGTGTAAAGTTACAAAATCTAATTTTGTACTAGTACTTGGTTCCGGGCTAAACGAATTTTTGAAAATCGATTTTGCTGGGGTAACGTTTCAAGCGTTACTCCAGCAAAATGTGTTTTTCTCAAATAACTTGAAAACTATAATTCAAGCAAATTTTGCTATGAGTAAGCAAATTGCTCCTCATGATACTCTAATTATTTGTTAAGGCCTCACATCTCAAATCCACAACGTTTTGCCAGGGTAACACACACGAGTCTGTCTGCCTACGGATGTATCAACAAATAGATTTTGAGGGGGTTGTCACTAGTAGATATTGGTTCTTTCGGAAGGTTGAGGCATACCTACATTTGTGTAGGATAATGAGTTGAAATAAAGAAAGTTTTCTCAGACAATATATAAATAAATGGTTGATATGATGAACGTATTTGAAAATAGGGAGTAATATTAACAGACTGACCCTAACAACTATAGATTTTTGTATTTGAGATAGATAAACAATTCAGCTAGGTAGGATACATTATTATACATACAGGCGGGTGGGAGTGATTTTTGCGCGGATTGTAAAAAGCCCGTGATTACCTCTTTGTAGATACTTACTCGTATATACTCAAGTACCAACGTGCGAAATCGGGGTGTGTCGCTAGTCAAGAATATCGTAAATCATTCAGCAGAAATATCCAAACGCCTAGGAAAAAGTTTATAGCAATATGTCATTTGTTTGCAGTTTTTTATACCTATTGACGTAGGAGTTACCCGAATATATTTTAGGGATTGTAAAGAAATTAAAAGTTCCTGAAACTTTTTTCATACGAAATACTAATTTTCCTATTCAGCATAACTTATTGCAAGGTTCCATGTTTATATAATACGCGCCGGGTCCGCGCCCATGCTTCCATTTAGCCATGTCCTTTATCGTAAAACAATATGACTTTTTCAGTTATCCTACAAAAAGGATGACAGAAATATCCAGAATATTGTAATGTTTAAGATATTTAACAAAGATAAGACCTGCAAGTATTTATGATTTTACGCCCCTTTTTAAGATGAAGATTTACTTTTCTCACAATAATTATACAATATTACATTATTTGGATTTCATGAAAAGTGCATGCCTTTTATTATCCTGTGGAAGACTGGTGCCCTTAGCTAGACGACGGTCTGTATTTCAGGAACATGAAGTACGGTCGAACAAGCTATTTGGTTTACTTTTTACTGTGCAATTTGTGGGTTAGACTGTAAACCAAATAGCTTGTTCGAGGGTACATTTTATATTTTCTGGTAAAATGCAGTTTGCTGGTTTACCGAATGATGTTTGTAGATATGCTAGCATAAGATGCTGAAAGACGCATCATCATTTGCCTAGCATTTTCCCAAGTATGTTGGGGTTGGCTTCCAGTCTAACCGGATGCAGCTGAAGACGCATCATAACTATAATTAAAATACTCACCATATCAAATGAATAGGCCGCTATCCGCATGGCGTATGCCGGGACGTTCAAGACGACAAACACTGAGGAGACGACGAGCAGCATCCTGGTGACGCGCTGCTGCGAGCGCATGGGAGGCAGCGCCCTCTGCGGCGTGAAGAGCCGCGGGCACGCCGCCGCCGCCGCCTGCATCGCACGCCGCTCGCGTCCGCGCCGCCACACCTTGGCCACTATGCGCGAGTTCAGCAGTATGATCAGCCCCAGCGGGAGCGTGAACGACACCATCGTGTCCGCCACATTGAACCGCGCGGCCACCTCGATGTACTCCATGTCGATATTGCAATCGTTCACCGACGGCGACGCGTATTTCAGCACCGGCAGATTCGCCACCATCGAACCCAGCACCAACACTCCGATGACAGTCTTTGCTCTTGCCACCGTACACATCCGGTTGCGTCGCAACGGATATAGTACCGCTACGAATCGCTCCACCGTGAAGGCGACCACGAGCCAGGCGCTGCAGCAGCACGACGCGTACGTACTGTACACGATCACCTGGCAGAAGCCTGGTCTGTAGAACAGGCTCGTGATTTGCATCGCATTAAGCCATGGCGGAAGCAGTTGGATTAGAAATATCGTGTCCGATATTGCTAGAACTGACAGATACAAGCTCGTTGAATGCATCCGCAATTTGCTCACATAAAAGACGTATACGCTGAGAACGTTGCCGATGCTGCCCAGCAGCACGAGGAGCGGCGTGTAGTACGTGTGGAGGGTGCTGGCCAGCAGCTCTATGCCGGCGTCGAAACCGGACATGGAACTGTTGGCAGCCGCGGGCGTGGGCGACGCACTTGTGTTAGCCATCACGTATTCAGGAGCCGTGCGATGAGACCGGTTGTAGCGAGAAAACTGACTAAAACGAAGGGGGGAGCGGGCGGTCGACCACGCCACTGCCACCGCCCCCGCTCCTCCGGCCCTCGTCCCCGCGCCTCAGCGCGTTACCCCCTCTGCCCGGGGCTCGCACACCCGCGCTCAACCTTCACCCCTCAAACCTGCGGGTTGGGGGCCGGCCCTAAGCAAGCCCTGCCCCAAAAACTGTTAAAACCACGAACTCCTGCATGATTGCATCGTTAAAAATCCCGATCAAAATGCGTCTCTCGTCATTAGTGCCACTTGTCGCCCAATTGTGACATCCAACATCCACCCATTGTGCTCAAAACGTTGAGATTATCCTGCTCAAATTTTTTCTTATCTTTCTCAAACATTGTCTAAGATTCCAGGAAACTTTTTTTTTTCTTTAAAGTAAGGCACAATCTAGCCCAGGCATGGCCAAGTGAACTCATCTTTAAACTACTTAGCATGCTCCGCGGTTTCTCTTTTTGGTCGGCTCCCAAAGGCCACAGCGTAACGCTAATAACCAATAAACTTGCACAAGTATATTCATTACTTTAGTAATATAATAAAGCTGAAGTATTCGCTGTCATTTAAAAAATAGGTACCTAAATTCCTTATGCGAGGTACCGGTTGCGTAAACCGAGTTATAGACTAAGCTTGTAATAGTAGGTAAAAGAAAACGAAATATTAAAATTGACAGCAACCTAATCTACAAATCAAATTCAAATAGACCACATAAACCTGCTTGCGCACTTTTGAAAACACACAATAAATAACCGAACGATTCCAATAATGGTCGATCTAAAAAAATATTAGATAAAAAGCAAATGCAGTGCATCACTTCACCTACTTACCAAAACACTTTCAAGTTAATAGTTTACAAAAATCTTAGTTATGGATAACAATGTCCCTAATTATCTGTCAAACACTATAAGAAGATGAAAGAAATCTTCATAGTTTACCAAATTCTATCGCATGCATTTAAATTAAACTTGGATTTAAGTACAAACAAGTCGACGTAAAAGTCTAGCTGATTTGAAACACTAAGAACATTAGCTGACTACCCACAGTGTTCCACTCTAAGGACTAAGAGCGGAAACCAAAACTAGAACACTAGCTAACCCACAATCGCTGTCCAGTCACATAATGGCGCCCATAAGTATGCAAAATTGCAAACGTAGCAGAGCCTGAGTAAATGAACTATTTAACGGTAAATTACTGTGAGATAAAATGGTATATTTTATAACGAGGGACTAAACGAAGCCGTAAGAAAAAAAGACATTTAAAACCGAACAAATTTACACTCGACAAAAATTCTGAACTAAGCGGTCAGTTTTTCTTCAATCAGGTCAGTGACAGAATAACAATTTAAAACACAACACAACCTCTCAACATTTTCGCAATGAAGATGATCCACACTCGACAGATAATTAGTACCTACATTACTGCAGCGGCTAGCAACAGAGGCATTGCACATACTTTTCAATATCAACGATGCACACAAACAACAATAATTTTTCTCGCGTTGAAGAGTTCATTTGTTTTTTTTTTTCAATAAACCGCTTTCTATTTGCAAGCCAATTCGAAATTTAAATAAAACCTTTGATAAGTTACTCTTTTGTTACCATGTTTCAGAGTAAAAGATCGTTCCATTTTTAAATTACTTTTTACTTCCTAGGGATAAATGGTCACTTTAATCCCGCTTCGTAGGGCTATATTGGCGTACTTTTAGAGCATGAGAAGTAAAAAAATAATTTTGCAACGATTGTATGAAAAGAGTATCCCAATGGCTGGACGGCAATCAGAGAAAGCAATAATATCGTAAATGAAAGAGGGAGAAGGCGCGCCCGTTGGTGATCCCATCTGAAAAACTACGGAACGCAACATCTGCAGGATTCCCTTTCAAATAGAAAAGATACTGAAATCATATATTTATATTTTTTTTTTTTGCTATCCTGCTGCGTCCCACTCCTGGGCAAAGGCCTCCCTCCACTCCTTCCACCTCTCGCGAACCCGCGCGTCTTCCTTCCAGTTTGAAATCATTAGCAAAGGAAATTCTATTTTTACTGAAATCAAAAATTGCTTTGGAGAAAAAGTTCCACAAAGTACAGCGAAATGGTACTCACCGAACTTGACCTATCTCTAGAACCTAAAACACCATCAATGAAGACTTATAGTGAAACACGAGAATGCAACGAGTGCTAGATTTCCTTTAACACCTTGAAAAGTAAATCACCGTCTGAAAAAGAGAGCGTGCGAAAACATACCCTTCTTCTGGGGTTCAGTCGGGTAACAGTTTGCAAGGCAAGGAATCGTTTTGCCTCAAGGACGAACGGCTTCAGAGAAAGAAATAATATCGAAAGTGAAAGCAGGGGAACGTGCGCCGTGAGGGAGCTGTCACCTACCGTTTCCAACGATAGTGAAGAACAATCCAGGTGACGCCATCATTTCAAAAACAGTATCAAAATCAGACGAGAGAGTTAGCACACGGGCACGCCGGATTTTATATTATTATTTTTGACGTGTAATAGATACGTACAAAGGCGAAAAAGTTATAAAAATGACGTAGTTACAATGTTCAAAAGTCCGAGTTCAATGAATGCCCCAAAATATTTGCGAATGTGTAGAACTCGTAGCCCACCTAGCTACGAGTCCTACAACGTAGGCGCGCTACGGCGTAGGTGCGCTACGGCGTAGGTGCGCTACGACGTAGGCGTTGGTTCATACAACGCAGATAGACAGATCTTTTATCTGATTTGAAGACGTGCCCATGGCAGATTATTTCTACAAGGCTTCTAATGAGATTCAGTAAAATAATTAAAACATATTTACTACCGTTATTAGGTTTTTAACCGACCCAAAAAAGGAGGAGAGTCCCAAGTTGCCTTTTCAACCGACTTCTAAAAAGAGGAGGTTCCCAATTCGTCTGTATTGTGTTTGTTACCTCAGAACTTTCGACTGGGTGAACCGATTTTGATGATTCTTTTTTTATTTGAAAGCTGGTGCTTCCCCATTTTAATTTGTTGAAGATCTGATGCTGATCTCCGGAGATATACAATGGAACTCTTCAAAAATACACGGCAAAGCTGCAGTAATTGCTGCAATCGCTTGGTTGTTTATTGTTTATACAACATCATGACGTAACATCACGCCTGTATGCTCTGAGGGAGTATGCAGAAGTGTACAATACACCCAGATTTCGACAGTTAGACGTGTAAAGTACCATTTAATGAGATCCCGGAGAAATAGAGGTAACTCCTTAAATTTATAGGCACACCAGAAGCGGTTTGGGTAGTTTTAGGAAGAGTACTTTCTCGGAGTGATCCCATTTCAATTTGATAAAGATCTAGTGACTTCGGAAGATAGGCAACTGAACTCCTTAATAAATGATAGCAAATGTACTGGGATCGCTGAAGACTCACGTCTGTCTATTGTTTACACCAGTTCATAACAAAAAAACACACCGATACGCTGTGAAAGGGTAAGCACATGTGAACCACTAAAAAGTGAAAAATAAAAACTTTTTTGCAAAAAATATAACCGACTTTACACAAAAAAGTGAAAAATAACTTTAGCTTCAGAAGTCGGTGACAAAAAAAAAAGAAATGAATCAAACAAAGGTCACCGACTTCAGAAGCTAAAGTTATTTTTCACTTTTTTGTGTAAAGTCGGTTATAAATTTTGCAAAAAAGTTTTTATTCTTTTTATGTATGTTTACCGATTACACGAAGACGCCTGAACTGATTTGGAAATTTCGTTTTGTTTAACAGTATCTAAATCGGTCGAGCGGTTTTTGAACAATCAACAAATATCTAAAAATCGATAATGTTTTCGTTTACTCCGAAAATTTGCTGTCTCATTGGAGCAGTGCGTAAATATTTGTTTAGCATATTACAACTATTAATAAAATAAAGTTAAAAAAACTGTAACCCGACTACGTCAAAAAAGGGACTTTAAAGGACGAAAGAAGAAAATAATTGAAATAAGAAATGCATAGGTACAAAAATGGTCAAGGTAGAGCCGTAGTCGGCTACATTTTTTTTGCGACCGACTTCTGAAACTGTAAAAGTTACAATTTCATTTTCGTGAAGTTATTTTTCCCGTTGTATATTATTTTTCAACCGACTTCTAAAAAGAGGAGGTTCTCAATTCGTCTGTATTTTTTTTTTTTTTTTAGTAAGTAAGAAATTCGGACACAAACCCAGAGATATTACTGTGTAGTTTTGTGTGGCAGGTGCTAAATAAATGTATTTTGTTTCCTTGTTTTCATTGTAGGTATTCTAGAATATGATATAAGTTATAAAAACAGAAAGATCATCATAGAGCCAGACAGCATTAGTGATCGTCTTCACTATCGATCGTCCGAAAGTTATCCAAATAAATGTGTTGACTTTTTATTTCTTCAATGAGTGCAACGTGAAGCTGCGCTCCATACTAAGATATTCCTTAACTTTAAACACAACACTATAAATAATGTTGTGTATGTCATGACTTGTGTTGACGTTAGTTTCTGTTGTCGTAGGTTCGGACAAGGGTCGCGGCACACTGGACGCGCTGCTGTGCACCACTTACTGCCGCTCGCAGCTGTACCTGTCGCGGCAGCTGTCGCAGCTGCACCCGGAGCTCACCATGCCTATGTTCTCAGGTAAGCAAACAGTTTCACTAAATCGACTACGAGTAAACAACTAAGTAACTTGCTTACTGTTCTCTGGCAGCTTGAATACTTATGCGGCCTACCTAAATGTCCTTGTCATAATGTCGTTGTTCGTTGAGCTCCTAGAGTTCTGACTAGAGCCACACAGTGACTGACAAATTCTCGCACTGACTGGGCAAGTCCACTCAAATCTATGTGGTCCTCATGTGTCTTGACAAGATAATGTCTGGACTTGAGAACACTGTGACCTCTGAGTTTGTTTCGGCTGTTTCTTTCTCAAGAGTAGTCAGGTACGAAACACCGGCCTTATCTAGTTTCTTAAAAAGTTTGTTATTTTACGTGTAAAAGTGTTTTTAAACTATAACTGTAAACTGAGATATCATATCGTAGAGGTTTGTGAGTAAACTCTGTTACTTTACTCTCATAGTCCCTTATGTCTGCAATGCAATAAAACATGGGATAGATCAGACACAGGACAAACGGCAACAGCGCACCGAGTCACGGGGGTGTCATGCTACAAACTTCGAGCTACTTGTGAGACATTCCTATTAGAAAAACGAGAATCGAACCCATCACACCACGTGCAGAGCAATGCTGCATATAAAAATCCAACAACAAATCGTTAAATAGAATGACCCTAGTTTCAGAATTAGCTTTTCCGATCATGTCACGACGGCGTGTAGATTCGCGTCGCCACGAGGCGAATGACTTCTTTTTCGGTTTATTACATCAATTAATATATTAAAAGCGTAGTCATTTCTCAATGTATGCAAAACATAAAACAACATAAAACTCCTTCGTCAAATAACACAGAATAAGGGTAAACAGAATTGTTGGAATTCTAATGAATACATTCTACCACGTCTGTCATAAAAATGGCACGACAAAACCGACCTTACTGCTATCACAAAAAGACGTTTTCAAAATGTATGTCATACTGCACATGTACAGAAGTGGACATCGCCGCCGCGCATTCCTTTGAATACATCTGTCATTTCTGTGGCACCGATTCTCAAAGCGGATCACAGCGACGCTGCAACTGCAATACATTTAAATTACTTCGGACGAGCATTTACAAAGATGTGGAATACTATTGAACTGTATTTCCGTAACTTTAAATGTAACACGAATAATTTTAGAAATGTTTACCAAGTGCGCCCCTTTGAGGGCTAAAATATATTTGCAGTTACAATACGCTGTGCTATAACGCAGTAAAGCACCAGTCTAGCCCGGTGCCTCAGCCTGTATACATTATACATATATGACATAATACAATTTATAGTCGGGTTTTTTGATACTTTTATTAAATGTCACTTGTTGTTATAAAATTAAAATGGAACTGAGCAGGCCATAGACGCCTCATGTCGCATCAGAATTAGGCAACAAGCGAAAATAACTACGTATTTGAGTCCGAACAGCTGAATTCGGCGACGCGGCAGGCCCAGGAGACGCCGTGATGAGTTAAACTGCTACTTAAATGATTGCAGCACTTGCAGCGTTCAGACGTGCTCGCTAGCAATATTTTATTAATACAAAAATAACTGTGACCTACTTTAATGTATTTCTTTCTTTGTCTGTATTCTTGCTTACTGTGTAATTTAGTAAAATATGGAAATGAAATAGTGAGCTTTTCAAAAAAGAAAATGGACAAAAGGCCCTGCAATCCAAGGGGGTCAGTCCACTCGTCTGCCTCGCCGTCGCACAGCCCGTCGCAAAACCCAGCCCCCAGTCGGCCAAGGGTCCTATTCTTTCAACACCTGAGATCCAAAAATGGATGACAATTATCGAGCATCGCGACAAGCATCGATTATTTACTTGTGACTGTGACATTTAATGATTTGACATGAATACTTAGTTCAGTATTTTAGTATTTTTTATGTGTGTACATAAGTATCGTATTTTTATTGACATTCGATTTGTAAATTATTATTTATTTTATTTAATTATTGTGAATGTGAGGACCTTGTGGGTCACATTTTGTTGCTTTTTTCTCACGACTGTCTGGCAGTTTGAATATTATAAGCGACCTACCCAAATGTCCTTTCTTTGGGATTGTTCGTTGTTTCAAACTCAAACTCTTTATTGCATTCATGTGTACATTCAGTTGTTACATAAATAATAATATGTCAGTAAGTTCCAACATGAAACCCGGTTAGGGCACGGCAACATAATAGATTGAACAAAACAAGCATCCAGTGAGTAGGTACTCGTATACTGGATTCTGAGTTTGTTAAACAAATATAATATAACTAATACAATTCATCATCATCATCTTCCTGCCCTTGTCCCATTTTATTTGGGGTCGGCGCAACACGTTTTCTAACATAACTAATACAATTATTGTCGAAAATATTCCTAGTACCTATTAGGTTTATGTAGTTACTCGTATTTTAATTAATATCATGAGGTTATTAAATTATTTATGTACGTGTATGAATTATTATATTTTATTAATTTATATTCTCTATTATATTTACATTTTATTAATTTGTTTTGTTATGTTCTGTGTGAGTGTATGTATGTGTGTTTTTTTTGTAATTATCTCTTTATCATGATCCGAGATTGTGGAAGATATAATCTATTTTCCCAAAAACAAAAGACTTGCATCTACGTTATGCAAGTCTTTTGTTTTTGGGATAATATTGCTATTTTTAAATACGAATTTGCAAAGGTTATGATGGAAGGTAAAGTTAGGAGTTTTAATTTAACAAATTATGGCTTACAGATTTCAGTATTGTCAATATGGGCCAGTATTCTAACCCATTTTGTTTGGATTATAAATACTTCGCTTGCGTTGACGCTGTTACCCCATAACGTCACTCCATACCTTAGCCACGAGTTTGCATAGGCGTAGTATGCCGATAGTGCCATTTCTGTATTTGTGCTGTGCTTAAGTTGAAACAAGGCGTACGTAAATTTAGATAATTTAGATTTAACTGTTTCTATGTGCTTTTTCCAATTGAGATGTGTGTCTATGTTTATATCGAGTAGGTTAAATGTAGTTACTAATTCTATAGGGGATCATTAAAAATTACATTATTACTTAAGGGGAGAGGGCTTTCTACGATCTCAATTCTTTTCTAAAGCTCCTTGAGTAATAAGTCGAGCTACACGATAACTGACAAATGCTTGCACTGACTGGACAGGTCCACTCAAATCTGTGTGGTTCTTTCTTCAAAAGACCATCTCAGACACTAATCTGCATAGTCCTCATGTGAATTAAGCAAGATTGTCTGGACTTCAAAAGAGACTATGGCCTGTGAGTTTGTTTCGGCTGTTTCTTCTCAGAGTAGTCAGGTACGTACTTGTAGGTATTTGTATTCCCTAAAATAATTGATTTCACTCCCTTCTGTGCGTGGCCTGCAAACGTACGCACGTATGTATGTATTTACGTGTGTATGTATGAATATAGCGACGATCGACGAAAGGTAACACTCGAGGCCGGCGCGCGGCGGCTGCTTTAATCTAATAGAGAGCCTGCCAAATATTTGTGCACGCTCGTAACGCCTTAAATCTATGTGTGAAAGCTCTTCTGCTGCCTTTTTCGCTTTCTACTAAACCGAAGTTGACAACGTTGTTTACTATTTAAAGAGTTCATCATTTATTTTTATAATAAGCTGCACCTTAATGACATAATAGAAATGGTTTTGTCATGACTTTAATTCGTCATGACGCGTGACGTTAGTATTAGTGTCGCTAATTGCGAATTGTTATGGGGTGGCCCACTTACCCTTTCTATTTTCCCCTTTGTTTGGTCTACAGCCGAGAGAGCACTAATCAGTATGAATGGCAATTTCACACCCGGTGTTATTTCTAGACCTATATTTAGGTCTTGAAATAACACCGTAAGTATTTATTATAAAATAGGTGTAAACTCAAAGTTGTAGGTAAATGTTATTTGTCGAGTGTATCCATAAATATGAGTGGTACATTAGATATTGTGTGTGTGGCGCCACCAAATCGTAGAACACGCCGTATTACATACTGGCGCGCCAGATTGTAAAACGTCGTCGTTATGTAATGCGGCATTGTCACGTTCAGACGGATTACAATTCGGCTGAAAATAAAGTACGCCGCATTGAATGAGCACTTCGCGTTCGACAAAGCGGCGTAAGCGTGCCGCCCAAATACAAACGGGCGCATCGTCGATACGCCGCGCCGCTTAGAAAGCGAGCTCGATACTTAGGGCGCCCGACGTTAGGTTAAGTTAGGTTACTTTAAACCCTGCAGACAGAAATAGGAGACCCGCGTAGCGGGGCTACGTCTGCTACGCCTTTTTCGGAATTTTCTGTATGTTATTCAGTCACAATACGGCTAAACGTTGGACGCCGCATTACATAACGGCGACGCATTACAATCCTTCGCGGCATTATGGCTACGACATGTGCACTATAGGTACAGCTCGTATAACACTATGCTGGGCAGTTTGTTCCGCCACTGGTCCTCCCAGCTAAAACACTAAGGAGTGACGCGCCCAGTTTTTGGGGACTGTCTTGTGCGTGTAATTGACGTTTAAAAAGTGCTGATCTTTGGCCTAGTTACGATTAGACTAAATGATTTTGATTTAGAACAGGCGTGATGTTATGTGTGTTGTGCAGAGATCACGGCGAGGTTCCAGACGGCGCGCACGGAGGTGCGGCAGCTGCTGCTGCAGTACCTGCTGCCGTGGCTGGTCAACATCGAACTGGTCGACCCCAACGTGCCGCCCGCCAACCCGCTCTCCTACATACAGGTAACTAACTACCCAGGTACCCACCATACCACATAACCACACACAGACAGTGTACTGACTAAATCGAATGTACCTACATGTTACGGACCAAATGATTCATTGGGCATTATTCTGGGGGGATTTGAATATAATTGTTGAAATAATTAAAATGCCCGGAAATATAAATTATGTCCATCACCTATTGGGCAGGATATAAAATACATGTCTTACTTTTTTATTATTCAACATGAAATAGAAATGTTTTGAACGTGAATACTAACTTTAATCGCAAAATGAATAATTTGGCTCTTAATTGATATTTAGGAAGAGGCTAGGACTCATCACAAAATGATTATTATAGTTACGACGTTCCTTTCTCAAGATTAAAATACTACGTTTTATCACTTCTCTATGTATAGACGTGGCTTATCATTTTTGGTGGTAGGCAGGTCCTGAGTGGTGGTGATGTTTCAAAAAAACTACTTTAAAATATGTAGAAGCCTTTGCGCTGGGACCGGGCTATGTTCAAATGGCTAAAACTATAATAATTTGACATCCTCGTTGTTTATCCTTGCAATAAAGTCATTTGCACGTCTCTAGGTCTCTTACACATCTGCGTCGAGATCCCCTTTCCTACTGCCGATTAGGATGGCAGGAATTTACAGCTGAACGTCTACGTTCAGCACATCGCGCGTTCAGCGATAACTTCAGATTTTTTGACGTTTATTGAAAGACCAAGCATACAACAAACGGCATTAGGGCACCTATCAGTGCCTGCAAACTGTCCCAAGGTTCCGCTACGAAGCACTGGTCATCAGCGTACATAATCTCTGTAGTCGCGTTATAAGAGACTTTTATTCGGGCTTTCAGTCTGGCAAGGTTGAATAGATTGCTATCGGTTCTGAAACGATTCCGAATCCCTTCTGAAATACGTTTCAGGGTTTCTCGAATGACGAAACAAGGTACAGAGCAAAGAGTGTTGCTGCAAGAACAGATACCTGCTTTACGCTACAGGTGACATTAAAAAAGTCAGATTGCTCGTCTTTTACCGCGACGCAACAGGACATATTATCGTCATGCAGAAGTCGTATCATCGTAACAATTTTTTCAGTGCATCCTAATTTTATTAACAAAACCCACAGTTTCCCGGGTAACTCTGTCGAATACCATTCAATATCGACAACACTACAATACAGGTTCCGGGAAAAGCGGCTCGGCGCAGCTCGAACGTGAATAAGTGATTACGAAAGCACGTTGCCCGGCGGCATCTCGCAACCGGCGTGTACTCGTATTAACGACGTGAGCACTTGATGACAGCGGACGGAATATGAGACTTACCTATGGTACAACATTTTATTAACTAAGGAGTGTGTTAGTACAGTAACATAGCAATTAGCGAGTACTGCAGGTGTCGGAGCACGATGTTAAATGTAGGTACCGTTAACACTATTCATTCAACACTCATTTTATAATAGATAAAAATCTTTTATTGCAAAAAATAAAACTGACTTCAAAAAACACACTTAAATGAAAAATAACTTTAGCTTCAGAAGTCGGTGACAAAAAAACTAAATCAATGTAGTCAAATGAAGAAGCCTCTACGTGTCCTAGTTTCCGAGATGCGATGGGGGAAGGAGAGAAGAAAGAGTTCTGATAAATAATTTTGACAAATTTAAAGCCTCTTTATACGAATCTAAAAAAAAATGTTCGAAGACTATCAACTTCCGAGATCCCCTAAAGGGGGGAGAAGGGGGCAAAGGGGGTGACTTTGAAAAATGGTGTTTACTTTTCCGAGTTTCATGGGGGGAGGAGTGAAGGGGGAGTTTTAAAAAATGATTTTGACTAATTTAGAGCCCCTTTATATGAATCTAAAAAAAAATGTTCGAAGTCTTTTAAATTCCGAGATCCGCCTAAAGGCGACCAACTTTGAAAAATGGTTTTTACTTCCCTGAGCCTCTTCTTTGCGAATCCGTAAAAAAAAACAAAATACGGGTCTTTTAGTTTCCGAGATACGATAGGGAGGGGGGTGAAAAGGGGAGGTTTGGCACTTTTCCCATACTCGCGAGAGTTACTTGTTTACGAATCTGTCAAAATATACCCACCTTCCCATTCACCATCTGTTAGAACAATTATGTCAGTGAGTGAGTCAGTCAGTCAGTGGTAATCGAGCTTTATATAGTTCTAGCCAATGCCCGCGGCTTCGCCCGCTTAAAATTATATACTCAAACCTTCCTCTTGAATCTTGAGACCACGAAATCTGTCTTCCGACATTGAAGATCACACCTAATACACCTTAAGCATTGCAATTAGAACGCTTGCGTCATGTTGCAATTACCAACGTAAGCGAATTGCAATTTAAGACAGTTAAAAATTCTGTCACAGATCGCACCCTTAAGGTGAACGCACACTCATCAAAGCCGAAGGAAGCGAAATAATCCAATACTTGTATGGAAATTATATAAAACCTCGCACCCTGTTCCCACTATGTCGTGACTATTGATTAGTCGTCCGACGACTGTCGTCTCTGGCTGTTCCCATTACTACGACTATTTGTCGTCAACATTTTTTATGGTCGGACGACTGTGTGTGTAGCGGTTCTCATTGGATTACGACGACCTTTCACGGCAGTCGCTTTGTCGTTTTTTTGTTGTGACAATTTTTTATATCGTTTTACAACTGTCGTGCTAGCCGTTACGACTGTCACCGCAAAAAAAGTTGTAGACGGCAGTGTATCGTGTCGTCCTATATGTGAACACTTCCATTTAATACACAAGCCACGACACTTAAAACTACACGATTATCAGTCGTCACGACATAATGGGAACGAGGCCTTATCCGCGTCGAATCGGACTAATAGATAACGATATACGGATGAGAAAATGTTTCTTTCGGCGCGGATAAGTGTGCGTTTACCTTTACTGTAAGCCGTTAAGGAGCTCCATTGATCATCATATTCGACTACGACAATTACTTGAAAATAACGACGTTACGGTAGGTGACTCAAATATAAAAGATTCGGCCGAGTATTGTTAATTTGCTCCTAAGAAATGAAGAGTTCCGTTACTTTGTCATAGATCCCATAATCAGAATCTAACCAAACTCTCATCAAACTACCCTTGAATTACATCTTTTCCGATAAAAAATAGTACATGTCATGGTAATAGGTTGATCCCCAATAATATATGTATAAGTATCTAACTTGCGAAATCTGGATGTATTGTACACATCTGCGTACCCCTCAGAGCATACAGGCGTGATGTTACGTCATGATGTTGTATAATCAATAAACCTACAATCACTGCAGATTTGTCGTGTTCGTCTATTTTTGAAGAGTTCCATTGTATATCTCCGAAGATCAGCATCAGATCTGCAGAAAATCAAAATGGGACCACACAGGAAGCTTTGAAATCAAAAAAAGAATCGTCAAAATCGATTCACCCAGTCGAAAGTTCTGAGGTAACGAACAACAAAAAAAAAACAGTCATATTGAGAACCTCCTCTTTTTGGAAGTCGGTTGAAAACACTCGACCGTTGAGTTAGTAATAGAGTGCCGGCTTACGTAAATTAATATTTCCCGAGCGATAAGCTAGGAAAACTAAGTTCCTTTCTTCGCTCGTACATTTCATATTTACTGGAAAACATTAAACCTCGAAATCAACATTAATAAAGTGAAGTAAAACGAGATTGTTTCCATACTTGGTCCTCGGCGGGCTGATCCTTCTTATCTCACGTTCTGGCCGCGAGCGTTAAACGTCGACTGCGGACTAAAGTAATGAAGAAATTTATTAAGGCAAATACGCGCTAGAGTGTACAGGTTTACCTGTACAGGCACGGTCTCGAGCACCAATATGCAACCAGGTAACAAATTTATTAAAAAAAAAAAATTATCTCATACTTTTATGAAAAAAAATCTATCTAAAACTCACAATCGTTTTCTCGCGAAAATTGCTTTTAAATTTAACAAAATGTATATGTCGCCGTAAAATTGTAAACCGTTATTAGATTGTAATCTATCTAGAGATATTGTAAACTCTCGAAAGATCGACAAACGAACATACTGCTTACAATATAACGCATTATTTTTCGGTAGATTATAATCTATCGTATAAGTGAAACCGTAATATTGTGAAATGCATGCGACGGAAGTATCTCTGCCCCCATAATCAGTAAATCATAGGTCAGACAATGGCGACAGTAAATGCAACTCCTCAACAGATGGCAATAATTGTCCCGAGTTTGAAGATATTCGCTGTTGATAACATTAACTTTGCAAAACTAGTCAATAATTTACCTTCCTAGAGTCTGAACACGTCTGTTGGACATAAAAAAACGCAACTCCTAAATGGATTAGAATAATCCAACCGCGTAGACTCTCGTTGTGATACTAAAAAGTGTCTTATTTCCCATAAGAGAATCAGATGTTTTGTTTGCAGTTCTCTTTTTTTGGTACATTTTGAATGATGCGTTTGCCACTAATACGTTCACATAAGTTCTGGTAAAAGTACAAATTTTCTTTGATTCGCTATAATCTGTTATAAAGTTAAAGTGAATAAAAGGAAACTGCAAAGCAATTAATTAAAAATAAACCTTTGAATGAAAGATCCCATAAGTTTGTAGCAGCGCAGCGCCTACGCTATACATGATAATATATTAGCTTGTTGTGTATTGGTGCCGCCTCAAAATTTGTAATGAAGTTTTTATTTTTAGAAGCTGTTTTTTCTTTTTAAAAATCGTTATTTGGCTTAGAATTAATTTATGAAACGGACGGAAGTCGTGTCGTGGTAATATTTTTCATTTTCTAAAACGAAAAACTATTGGCTTCTACTAACACAAGTTTCAATTAAACCTTTGCAGAATTTATCAAAACAAGTGTCATGTATTTATATCTATATTACCGGCGATATCAAAAATACTAGAAAAAATTATAAATTCACGACTAGTAAAATATTTAGAAAAAAATGAACTGCTCTCAGCTAACCAATATGGTTTTCGACAAGGTAAATCAACTGAGCAAGCCGTAAATAAACTAATAGACTTTGTTACTTCCATTTTAGATAAAAAGAAAAAATGTCTCACTATCTTTCTAGATCTCGCAAAGGCTTTTGATGCGATTTCTGTTACCCTCTTACTAGATAAACTCGAAAGATTAGGAATTAGAGGTACGCAGTTGCAACTTTTTACTAGTTATCTGACTGGCCGGTCTCAGTGTGTTCGTGTTGGAAATTGTAAAAGTACTCACCTCCAGATTACTCACGGTGTACCACAAGGTAGCATACTGGGACCCAGTTTATTTCTTGTGTATATAAATGGTCTTACGAGTCTCGAACTTCCCCATGGTGAAATTTTATCTTTTGCGGATGATACTGCCCTTTCTTTTGCTGCTGATACATGGGAAGAGGCGTTCGGTGCTGCACAGCGGGGTTTCGATATCGTGAGAGATTGGCTTCAGAGTAACATACTTACATTAAATGTTGACAAAACCAAGTATATCTGCTTTAGCATAAAAAATGTAACTGGAGATGGCAACGTGCGAAATATCGTTTCGCACGAGTGTCACTCCGGAAGAAACTGCAAGTGTCCTTCACTGGAACGCGTGCAGACACTGAAATATCTAGGAGTTATCATAGACAGCAATCTCAATTTCAAGGAGCATGTAAGGCTGCTATGTGGAAGAATACGAAAGCTCATTTACATTTTTAAAAACCTGAGGCACATTGCTGATTTTAAGTTGCTAAAGCAGATATACTACGCTCTTTGTCAGTCGCTTCTTACATATTGTATATCTTCTTGGGGAGGAACATCAAAAACAACTCTGAAGTCTATCGAGATAGCCCAGCGTGCAATACTGAAGGTTGCAACTTTCAAGCCTATCCGATTCTCTACAACAACACTATACGACAATTTTATATACTAAGCGTTGCCCTCCTACAACACAGTAGATTAAAATACAACCCATTACTCCTCCTGAAGCGAAGAAAAGACATAGTATGCGAAAGAACTAAGCAGTCTAGAACTAAATTTAGTCAACGCTTTGCCCACTCCATTGGTCCATTAATTTATAATAGGTTAAACAGAATACTTAATAATTATATACCCGTTAACAAAAATGCAATGCAAGAAGAAACTTACCGAATATTTGAAAAGTCTTACCTATGAACAGACTGAACTTCTTTTGCACATAGCATCCTAATTAAACCATAGTACCTATATGAACAATATAACATACATCTCTCATAACATACACACACACGCGCGCACGCTCACTCACACCACAACACAGCAGAACACTAGACAACACCACACATCCTCTTACACATCAGACACGTACATTCCCATCTCACACAAATAAGAGGCCCTGCATGCAAACACTACACAAACTCTTTTTCGTTTTTTGTATTTAAAAAAGAAAAACTTGTTTAAGTAAATATAAATAAATATATTATAGAACTGTTTATAAGAAGAATTTAAAATGTTACTGGCACTTTAAATGTTTAATATTCGAGGGGTTTGGCGCTGATAGTCGAAATACAGGCTCTGCCTAGTTCGGCTACAGATGACTACACCAGTTATACTGACCTAAATTAGCCTGTTAACAGTTTGTAACCTATGTCTAAGCTTTTTTTATAAATAAACATTATTATTATTATTTTTAAACTAGGCAGAGAAACAGCAATTAATGAACGTCAAAATTACATAAGACCGCTTCCGAAAACAAACACTTCCTAGTGTTTTAATTGAGGAGAAGAATCGGCGGATCAAACTCCCAGCAACACATTATTAGTACTTCAATCAATATAACGCACAGGATATAATTATGCGCTTTGGACGTAGAATTACGTCCAAGCGCCCGATAAACACAACAATAATTATAATAGAGTGCGAATGCAATGCATCAAGGCATTGATTATTTGAGTGCGGGAATTTGATACGTGACGCAATTGGCGAGCGGGTCAAGTGTGCATAACCGCCAACCGACACTACGAATCTACGATGTACTTTTGATGAACCCCTTGAGGTTGACTTGCCTACATGGATACTTGTTCTTCTTAGCCTGTTGGTGGCCATTTGTCATCATCTTCATCTGCCCAGCCTTCTCCTAATTATGTTGAGGTCGGCTTTCAGCCTATGCAGATGCGACTTAATACAAGTATTTTATATGGCTGCTTATCTCACCTTCACAACCCAGCTAGTACTAGGTTATAACCCAGTGAGACTCTATACTAAGACTGCCTATGATTTTTTTGGGCCCTGACTACTTGTAACGGCTGCCAAAGGTTTACAAATGAAAGCAGGGACCAACTACTTAATACTTATATAGGTAACGTGCACCCCGAGGGATGCAGAAACTCGGTATGTAATGGGTGGTCACCCATGCACGAAAGCCCGGCTTATATCCTGCCGTCAGTTCCTGTAACGTGTTAGTAGACAACAGAGCACTCAGGAAATGGGATGTTACGTGTAAGTTTGTGAAAGTAACTTACATTTACATTCCAAACATCTATGAATGTTTACTTCAGCAGGTTTTACTAGCTCCGTCTAACTTTGGTTCAAAGTCCATTCAAGGCTGATCCAGGTCAAGCAAGGCTCGACTTATGTACAGATGAGAGATTTTCAGTGGGTGGGTATTTAATTGGTGTTTTATTCGCAGTATTACGCTGCCGAAGCGGGCCGCAGCGGCCGGAGAGAGGGGCTCGGCTCAGCTGAGGCCACCGAGATGGTGCTCAACAACCTCTTCTATATCACTGCCAAGGTGAGAGCCATTATCTACTTACATACATTACATGGTACCTGATGCAATACTTAAGGAAACATGAAAATGACCACGAAATGATTCCTTTAAATCTGTGACATTCAGTTTGTATTAATTTGTGTATTTAATTTGCGTTTTCAGTTTGTTTTAATTAATACCACATAATAATATGGTATTAATTAATACAAACTGAATGACAAATTAAATTCAAATTTCGGACGTACTTAGTTGAACTGTTTAATTTGAATTTGTAATAAGTGCATGTATTCGCGAGGACGTTCGTTCCAAACCCAGTCTACCGTATTAAGCTCTAAAAACTTGTTGGATAGGCGTGTTTTATATAACTGTCCAAGACTGAAGAAAGAAAATTATGTTTATCTGTCGCAAGGACCTGCCGTGGACAGAAATTAAAAAAATAACCCCGACAGAAAAAAGGTATGAACGTGAAACCTTATTATAAAGAATCTTAAAATGATGACCCTACGTAAGTGTACGTATGATTTTTTTTGATAAAATGTTTTTTTTTTACAACAATTTAAGGACTCCTTATTTTTTTTAGTTTATTTCTTTCATTTTCTTGCGTTTTAAGTTTCAAATTATTTGGTGTTTAATCCATTTTTTTAAAAAGATAAAAAAATAATAATTCGTTAGGTCCTAGGTACCAGTCATCACTCCATTTTCCTCGCTAATCTAGGACATTGATCAGACAAAAATATAATTGTAAGTCTTTAGCTTTCATATGCCCTATTCCCTTTAAGAGGCCTGCGGAGCGTGCGAATTTCATACAAACGTAATACCAAAATAATTTGTAAATCAAACATATTCATAAGGTAGTGTGTATTTATTTTGATTGTATTACAGAATATATAGGTTCCCAAATACATATTTTGAATCTACACCGATTTAAACAAGAGTTATGAGAAAAATAAATTTTCTATAGAAATTTTAAATTCCTCATATCTCGTCTTTATATCACTGTCCTTTCAAAATATTTATTTAGGAACATAGATATTCTATAATACAATCAAAATATTTACAAACCGCCTTAAGAATATGTTCCATTTTCATATTATTTTGGTATTACGTTTGTATGAAAAACGCATGCTCCGCCGGCCCCTTAAATACATAGTGTACATTATTCTACTAGTCAAGCCTTTTCATTTGATACCCATATTGAGGGAGTTGTGAAAATACAGGGTGACTGGTTCTGGACCTGCCATAGCAAATTCGCATATAGAGGAGGTCATTTACTAGTTATTGAACCTTACTTTCCCTAGCTAAAGTTTTATGGTTTAGGAGAAATGTCATTTTTTATACTTTATTGTGATTTTTCCAAAATTTGACCTTCAAGCATTCATAACTTTTTTTTTGCATTATTTTCATAGTTTTTTTTTAATTATTTTTTGGTAGTCATAAACATTGGTGATTACAATACCCCTGAACTTCCCTCAAATTAGGGTCAACAACTTTAATTTAATTTTTCAAAAAAGTAATGCCAAATAAAAAATCGTAACGATCGAATTCAAACTGAAATAAAAAAATGCTAAAATGCTAAATCCGTTCATCCGTTCGGAGAGATACACATACACGTCAAACTTATGACACCCGGTCTAGAAGCCTAGAAGCCTAGTGAGCTTGTTATAAGTGTTGATTCGAGTCAGTGGCGCAAGGTTGTCGCGATGTGGAGCGGTGTGTGACGGTGAGATTGCGGCAGTCGCGCCCGTGTTTGCGCGCGGCCCATCACTCACCAGCAACCTTGCACGCCTACGCAATCGGCTCGAGCGACCAAACATATTATACACTTCCCGTGACGGAACTAATTCGTCCACCACCTGTAAGGGTACATAACCGGTGACAGCTATGTAGTAAGCGCGCTGCTCTACTAACAATAGGCCACTCGCTTTCTAAATATTAGCTTCCCTCAAGGTTAAAATGCTTTCTTGGAGTTAGCCAATAGTCCTTGGAAGTTTATCGGGGCACGAGGTGCTTCGTCTTTTGGCTAATGTAATCATTTTCGCAAATTCTTCCGTATAATAAACTGAGTGACAACATAAATACTTGAAAGAGAAATCAACTTGTATCCCAATAATAGCATTATCTGATAAAGCATCTTTCCAAGTATATGCGTGACGAAGTTAATATTAAAATTTGTAGAGCACTTAAAAATAAATAGTTTTCTGTAACCGTAGCAGCTTTGCAATAACATAATTTAATTCGTTGTTGCCCACTAAAAACGTAGCTCTACAAACCGTAATATCACAAGCCCCGATCCATTGATAAGAAGCGTATGTACATATTGTTTGGTAACTGACTGGGTGTTGTGGGCAGTTCTCCGACAAGCACCCGAAGGAGATCGAGGAGCTGTGGTCGACGCTGTGCGCGTGCTGGCCGAACAACCTGAAGGTCATCATCCGCTACCTCATCATCGTGTCCGGGATGGCGCCCAGCGAGTTGCTACCTTATGTGAGTACCAACACAACACAGTACCCTCCAACAATTACTTAAGTTATTCTCTTCAGACATTACGTCGCATTATCATCTAAAATACTATTTCAAATGTTTGAACTTTGAGGTATAATGTTTTTACGGACTAACTCAACTATCTAAAATAACGTATCTCCTGGGCATTTCGTTTTATTTTTCATTTGATAACCAGATCTTAGTTGCCAAACACATGAATTTTAGCCTCCTAAAGTTAGATGGAGTTCCTTATGTTCCATGGATTACTTATAAAGAATGTTTTTTTTTTTATTTGATTGACCTTTTTATTCATAAGTCGATATTTTTCAAATTAGATTTAGCAACTTTCAGGGATTTTGACTTTATTCTGGAACAATATTGGCGCACGGACGAAGAAAGAATGATAAACATTGTGTTTGAGAAATATTTTTTTGTAAGTTCGTAACTTACAAATAAATTATTCTCTTGGTTTTTTATAAATCAGCTTGAAAAGGCGATTAATCACCCCTTCTTTTTTACTATTTTACCTCGGCCTGAGCGTCCATAAGTTACAGTTTCATGATTTTAGGTGAGTGCAAAATTAAATTTCTTGATTGTCGTGTGGATGACTCGAGGACTGTTACAAGGAGCGGAAACTTTAATTTGTTAATCAACCATCGCACAGCTCCAGCACGATACTGATTTATAAGGTTAAGTGGCAAGATAATAAATCTCACAAGTAGGGCATGCAATTATCCGCTCATTTTAGTATCCGGATAATTCGGATACTTGGAGAACGTTATCCGGATTATCCAGATAATTCGGATAGGAGAGATAAATATAAAATTTAAGCACAATATTGTCAATCATTGATATTCAGTAATCAGTATAACGAACCATGGCAAAAACAAAATAATCGAAGCTAAGTTGGCAACAAATTGCAAACATAAGTGTCATCTTGTAACATTTTTTATACATTTCATATAAAATGCGTAAAGCCTTGAATATTGTAGAGCACTGGTGTAAGAAATATAACGTAGCAGTAAACCCTACCAAAACCGAAATCGTACTTTTCACAAAGATAAAAAACCTTTTTTGCAAAAAATAAAACGACTTCAAAAAACCGGCCAAGAGCGTGTCGGGCCACGCTCAGTGTAGGGTTCCGTATTTTCCCGTCCGTCACAATAAGTTTTCAATCCAATCCGATTTTAATGATAATTTTTTTGTTTGAAAAAAATACGTTCAGCATAATAAAATATGTAAACGAAGTTAAAAAAAATGCTTGCATATACGATTATACTACAAACTTAGTCCAGAGATTATTTTGTACAACTTTATGTATTTTTTGTACAAAAACTTGTTTCCATCCAAGTTCAATCCCTAAAAACACGAAAAAAGTGAAAAATAACTTCAGCTTCAGAAGTCGGTGATCGTTGTTTGATTATGTTAGTGTTTTTGTCTTTTATTTTTCACTTTTTTCGTGGTTTTTGAAGTCGGTTTTTATTTTTTGCAAAAAAGAGGTTTTATATTTCACTTTTTAGTGGTTCACATGTGCTTATCCCTTCCCAGCGTACCGACGTGATGTTATGTTATGAACTGGGGTAAACAATAGACAGACATTAGAATTCAGCAATTTCAGTGCATTTGCAACCATTTACTGAGGAGTTCTGTTGCCTGTCTCCGAAGTACTTCATCAGATCTTCACCAAATTGAAATAGGATCACTCCGAGAAAGTATTCATCCCACAGAACATAAAAAAAACAGTAGAAATCGCATGGCGCTTTATTAGTATCGGAACCAGCGTACCCCAAACTAACACATAAACAGGTTAATTGTATTTCGTAACACTAAAAAAAACGTGGTGTGATTGGTTATTTAATAATGAATGAAAGTAAGTATTAGATTAGTTTACGTTTATTTGAAAATAAACTTTAAGAATATGCAGATAAAGTGGTTTATAATGTAATCTGTTTACGTATTAGATCATAGGGAATAGTTTCACAAGCAAGTTCTGCTACTCACCGCTAGATGTCACTACACTAAATGCATTTATTAAAACTTTATTCCTTTAGAAATATGATTGATATTTCCGTAACGAGCTCATTACTATTTGTGTGCTATTCGTCCTGTTTTAGGGTTGTAACACTGCCGTTGCCTTATTTATCGACATTGTGTTTTATTTTTAAATAAAATACAGGATTCGATAAATATTTTAAAATTTCAAAATGAAATAAGTACATGTTTGAAATTAAGTGTTATTTATTTATTTATCAATTACAACGGTTATACACCAGTAACAGTAATTAATTAATTTCTAACATATAATATAAACTACAGTTTCATTTGGATAGGTACAGTCAGCAAAACAGTTAGGTATGCAGGCTAGCAATCTTCTTACTACTATTATAAATGGAAAAGGGTTATAATCAATCTGTTTGCAATTTCATCCAAATCCTTTCAGTAGTTTCTGCGTGAAAGTATAACAAAAATCGATCTTTACAGACTTTTACATTTATAATAGTCGTAAGAAGTTTGCTTGCCTGCATACCTAACTGTTTTGCTGACTGTACATCATGAATTATACATTAAAAAAAAAAAAAAAAAAATTAAGAAGATTAGTTTTGTTAGGATACAAATTATTAGGACACAATTATTCACATGCAATGTCTTTCACGAAATCTTGAACACAATAAAATGATTTGGTTGAATCTGTCATTCAACACGTCACAATCGGGTATATCAGAAATAAGGGCATTGATTGCGCTGCGCATGCGACACAGCGGGGAATGCGCACGGGATACAGTGTTGCTCTGTGCAGTTGCGAATAGTCTGTGCCGGCGGTTGGACCGTTGGCGTAGGTAATTGTCAGGGACATAAAATGTGCATAGTATGTTGTGCAATTCTGGCGAGTCAATTAGGTTCCGTAAAATTTTCAGTGCAGTGATGATCTGCGTTCGAGACCGCCGGACAGCTAGGGAGTTATATCCTAGAATACCTAGCAAAAAATCCGTGGGGTACATAAATGGATAGTACCCGTGGTTTCTCTTACATAAGTAGCGTAGGAAGGCCTTTTGAATTTTTTCAATCGTAAGGATGTATGTTGATTCATACGGACTCCAAACGCAAGCTGCAAATTCCAATTTACATCTGACAAGGGAATTATACAAAATTTTGATGATGTTGGGATTACGGAAGTCACGTGCATAACGCAAGACGAAGCCCAGTCGTCTGTATGACTCGGCGGCCACCAAGGAGATGTGATCGTGAAATGTCAAGCGACAATCGAATGTCACACCAAGATCACGGATGTTGAATACGCGGGTTACCTCTGTATCCCCTAACGTGTATACGGCTTGACTAGGTCGTGATTTACGGCTGAACGTCATAACATAACACTTGCTGGTGTTAAAAAAACAACTTATTATTTCGGCTCCACTCTAAGATTCAGTCAATGTCGCTCTGAAGATCCTCACGAGTGCAATTCTCGGTAATTTCGAGTACTAACTTTAAATCGTCCGCATATAGCAGACGTTTAGCATGTTGTACCACACTAACGAGATCATTGATCATTAAGAGAAAGAGTAATAGGCCAAGAACTGATCCTTGACTCACCCCAGACCGCGTATGGTAAGATCCTGAAAGAAAGCAACCATGAACATCAAATTGTTTCCGGTTCAAGAGATAATTAGCAAAAAACCGCAGAAGTTTTGGTGTGAATCCTATAGCCCTTAATTTGCTCAGCAAAATGTCGTTGTCCACTGCATCGAATGCCTTTTTGAAGTCAAAATAGAGAACATCGACTTCATGTCCCCTATCCAGACCCCTCGACACGTAGTCTCAACGAGTGATAATAAATTTGTTTCGACTGACCGATCTGGTCGGAAGCCATGTTAATGTGGTAAATGTGGTAAATTTCCCTATGCGAAATTGTTTCAAACACCTTGGCTGGACATGACAAAACGGCAATCGGACGATGTTCCTCAACTGATGATTTGTTATTGGTTTTCGGTATCGGCGTAACTCGAGATACCTTCCATTGGTCGGGATATACGCCACTTTGAAGTGCTAAGTTCATTATATAGGTTAGTGGAAGAGCAAGAAAATCCCTGCAGCCAATTAAAACATACGGTGGAACTTTGTCTGGGCCGACTGAGCTACGCGGCTTTAGTTTACGAATACCGTTCTTAACCTGAGATATGGTGAAATTTTCAATGTGTATGTAACCCCCGTCAGTCGTAGCTGCGACAGGTAATATATTATCAACATCCAACTCAGGGTTCTGTGGCAAAAATACACTAGAAAAATACTCAGCAAAGGCATTCGCTGCGTCACTACCAGTAAAACTTTTGTTTTTGTAGCTCATGGTGGCCTCAAAGCCACCTTTGGACCGAAGACTTTTAATGTACTGCCAGAATTGAAGTGGGTTACTTCTAATGCAATTTTCGATCGATGCAGTGTAAGTTTTGTAAGCACAATCGATACGCTCCTTTAGCTCAGATCGAATTCTACTGTAGGTCAAATACACGTTAGGGTCAGCGCAACGTTTCCAGTGTCTGTGAAGCTTAATTTTGTGATTCATATATCTAATAACATCTGAGGAGAACCAAACAGGATAGCGTTTTCTATTAGATATCGATCTCTTTTTTTTTGGTACACAAGTATCGAATATTCTATAAAGCATTCTGTAAAACTCACCAGTAGCCGATGGTACATCCGTGGCATTAGTGACACAGCTCCAGTCAGTCTGTGACAGAAGTTCATAAAGTAACAGAAAATCAGCTTAGGAAAAATTCCAGTCAGTCGCCAAATCAAGATTACTAGGGCAGGTCTTCTCCTCGCTCAACGTCCTAAGAAGTCTAGTTTCAATGTCTAGGGGAGGATGATATGAGTCAACATTCACAATGCCACCAGCCTCAGCGGCTTGGACTTGCACAGCGCAATCAAAATCCCTTGAAAGGACGACATCCAACTTGCCGCCAAAGACATTACAAACATAATAAAGGAAATATGCATAATAGCTGTTTACAGATTTCGATGCACTTTTGAGGTTGATATCACCAATTATAAATATATTGCCCTAGAGTCTCTAACAGTAGGATGGTTACTAGTAATGATTTGGGCCTTGTTTGTAGACTTCGACTGCGAACTTATAGACGCAGACTGCGAATTTTTAGACACCAACTGCGATTTTTTAGGACGCCTTATGGTATTCGTCTTCGTCACTTCTCGCCCCTCAGGATTAGAGAGAGGGGCAATTGGATCTACCTGTTTCGAACACTGTTGATAACTGATGATATTAGCCTCCATAGATTGAAATTTTCCACTAAGACTAACCAGGTTATCTTTGCATTCTTCTATATTTTCGTGACAGCGATGCACATAGGTGAATATTTCAGTTACCTTAAGACTCATTTCCAAAACTCGTTCCTTCAAATCTTTCATCTCCAGCACAATGTAGCTGAAGTCCTCTGGGACGTCACTTTTACAGTTAGTAGATGATACTTTCCTGATGGTTATATTTGAGTCGCGGGCAGACTGTGGGGTTCCAACAGCAATCTCTGAGTTGTTGCCACCCTTTTTTGAGGCACAACGGCATTCAGGACAGGTCCAGGCAGCTCTTTCTTCCAATGACAAGTTTTGGTTGTTGCAAAGATAGTGATACAGCCTACTACACCGCTCAACCATACACTGAAGATATTCCTCTCCAGGATTCAAATCACTGTTACATGCAGAACACTTCATCTTGAAACGATTTACTTGTATAGACGATAATAGACGCAGAAATAGTACACAAAATATTTTTGCCTCTCAGAGGCAACGCATCGTTGGTACAAATGGTTGCGCCGTCTACGTTGCTTTATCTATGCCGCGACCGCTCTTGTACGTCACGGAGTTCGCGCGCACGCCAAACTGCCCCTAACGCCGACCGCACAACCGTGCGTGTGGCGTGCACTGCGCGTTAATTGACTTGTCATGCAGCCACCGGTCAAACACTCGTGGCTTAGATGTCACTTAATTTTTCACTAAATTTTGATAGTTTAACACTTTAATTTATAAGTTTAGATAGTCACTTATTTGCACGAGAGTTTATGTGAAATGTTGCGCTGTTATTTTGAAGGAAAACAGCCGAAAACACTTAAAATTTTTAAAATTATATTAAGATCAACGACAAGCGAATGTTACCCGTTCACGCACTTGGGCATAGAGGTTATAAATTTCTAATAATGCTTATGATATAATATAGAAAGAATAGTTAAGAATATATTGTTCTGTTAATACTGTCATGTTAAACTACTGATTGATTTCGAAAATAAATTATACTATTTGGTAGAAAGTCGCTTCAATCCATTTTTCTTTTCTGTCTGGATCCTTAGGAAATCTGAAGCCATAAAATAATACGAAACCAAATATTTATAGATTCGAGACTTTGTGAATGACCTAAGGTCGATAAACCTTTTCTCAATTTGAATATTAGGAATAGATTCCCCATATATATCTGTTTTAAACTTATTTCAGACCTGGATAAGGAAAATTAAACAAAAAGGTTTTAACATTTCATGGAAATACTACCTTTTCCTAAAACAGAATCATAAAAAAAATCCCACGCACGGTTAATTTTTCGCCGATACATCATAGAATATTGTTAGTTTAAAATATCGATAACTCGTTATCGATAACGTCAATCTCTAATTGAGTAGCGGACTGTGACATGTGCGTAGTTGGAATCTTCGAGTATAATATGTTTGAGTTCAAAAGAAAGTAGACCCTATGTTTTAAATAATAAAGTCTATTTTTTCTTGTCTTGTTTACTAAAATTATGTTCTTCAAATTTTAATCGAAATAAAGTAAATTAAGACTTATCGATGATATGATATACCGCCATTTGATACATTTTTGGTTCTGCTATCGTTTTTACACTCCAGAACAGCACAATAAAGCATTTTAGTATATTTTTTTAAAGTTATTGTCACTGTAACGCTTGTATCTAGACTGATGTGCGTGGCGTGTGCGCGGGCGAAACACTTTGCGGAACAGCGCAAAGCGTGGGGTACGCGCGCCCCGCCCACATGCGACTTCTACTGTTTTTTATGTTCTGTGATTCATCCTAAAACTACTCAAATCGCTTCTGGTGTGCCTATAAATTTGAAGAGTACTCTCTATTTCTCCAGGATCCCATCATCAGATCCTGACTTGATGGTTATGGGACCAGCTGGGAAGTATACCCTTTCAAACACTAAAAAAACAAACAAAATTAGTCCAGCCATCTTCGAGTAATCGGGGAACACGACACCACTGTAGCTATTTACCGCCTTACACATTCTACGAGTAGCGACAGGCGAATTGGATCCCAAAACTGTTCTTCTAAATGGCGTACAAAGAGGTGTGATGGCACTAAGCGGGATTCTAGAGGTTGCACGAAGACTGAAAAGGGAAAGTAATCTAGGACTGTCTATTTTATGCATAAAAATGTTGTAAGCAAACATTGCGTCTATTAGGTGTCTACGTCTGTCTAACGAGGTCATGTTTAAATGCTTCAATCTTTTATTGTAAGAACGTACTTTTTTGGCGATTCCATTGGAAAATGCGAGGTGCCAAGCGAAGCGTTTCTGGACACGTTCAAGTCGCAATGAATGTGTGGCGTAGTGAGGGCGCCACACCACACTATTATATTCTAGGATGCTACGAATGAGACTGCTATTCAGCAGTATTTTGGTTCTGTGACTAAAGGTTCTACAATTTCTTGAGACGAACCCTAACATTTTCGAAGCTCTTTTTGTAATACAATCGAGGTGTGGTGTGAAAGTTAACTTCTTGTCAAACAGTACACCGAGGTCCTTTATTGTTTTAACTTCCTTAATTTCAACTCCGGACATGTGGTAACTACTGCGCGTTGGGATGTCCTTCTTGTGAATTTAACATGGTAAGCAACATTTTTTGGGATTCCGTTCCATTTTGTTGCGGTTGCGCCATTGAACGAGACGATCGAGGTCACTTTGAAAACATTTATCAAAACTGATTGCGGTTTACGATTTATGACATATTAAAAAAAAACTACTTACTAGATCTCGTTCAAACCAATTTTCGGTGAAAGTTTGTATGGTAATGTACAAGTACATCATATTTTTTTTTTAGTTTTATCATTATCTTATTTTAGAAGTTACAGGGGAGGGGCACACATTTTACCACTTTGGACGTGTCTCTCGCGCAAACTAAGTTTAGAAAAAAATTAAATCCTAAACCTCAATATCATTTTTGAAGACCTATCCATAGATACCCACACGTATGGGTTTGATGAAAACAAATTTTTGAGTTTCAGTTCTAAGTATGGGGAACCCCCAAAATTTATTGTTATTTTTTTTCTATTTATAGATACCCCACACGCATTTGTTTGATGTAAAAAAAAATTGAGTTTATTGTTCTTTCTAAAATTTATTGTTCTATTTTTCTATTTTGTGTAAAAATCTAAATGCGGTTCACAGAATACATCTACTTACCAAGTTTCAACAGCATAGTTCTTATAGTTTCGGATAAAAGTGGCTGTGACATACGGACGGACAGACAGACAGACATGACGAATCCATAAGGGTTCCGTTTTTTGTCATTTAACTACGGAAAAACCAGTTCGAGTTATGGTGATAAGGCAGCTTAAGCCATCTAAACACGACCTACCTCTACGGAAGCCAACTGTGTTCACAGAAAATGTTACTTTTTCAAAAAAAAATTCCAATCGTCAGTATAAAACATAATGAACAATTTTGCAAATGCACGACAGTAGTCATAATCGGGAGTGAAGAACCGTTATTAGGGTCGCGACCAGGACATAGTGAATAAAACTGTGTTTAAAAAAGTTTTCAAACAAATTAAGTAATACAGATTTACACCTACATCAGGTAAATCCTTAATAATAGAATATGATATTATGTCGTCGCATTTAGGAGATGTATCCTTAGATTTTATACATTTATCTAGCTCCGGAATAGAGATCTCAGTAGGGTTAATATGGAGGACGGTTGGGGTCGGTGGGGACACATGAAAAGATTAGTGGCACTTTGAGCGTCCACAAATTATCTAGGCGAGCGGTAACCTTTCAACCATATCATTTTGCGCCACATTTCACTAGACGATGTATTGTGATCAACCGAGGAACAAACATTTTGAAAGTTCATTCCCCTAGCCTGCCGGATTAACCTTTGGGATGTATTTATCCTACCATTAAGAGTATCCAGGTTTCGGGGTGTGGGGTTACGCCTGGGGTTCTGGCGTTTTGGTCGTTATGACCAATGGACTTGAATCGTACATCGATGGATAGGTATTTTCAAAAGGAAAAAATGTTATAATTGGGTTACATTTGGATTTGTTGTCCGAATCGAGATATCGGCTTATAAAATATGTTTTCAATATCTCGGTTAGTAGTAGTAGTAAATACAATTCATATTGTACGGTTAACGTACAACGACTTGGTTGCTGACAATGCAACCTCAATTAATATATAATAATATTCACACACATCATTTACTTTAGTTGACAAATTGCAATCATCGCGATTGGCACGGATTGGCATCCAACTTATACCTATCTTGTAACTTTAAGAAATAAACTATTTCTTGTGCTAAACCGTGGTTTACCGTCAACTCACCATAACTCTACTAACTAGCTCTGAGCCATACACATATAACAAATTACAAATAATCAATCAATCCATATATCTATTTCCCGACTGGAGCCGCCGCTGTGCAAGCGGCTCCAATACCCAGGAAAGGGCAGTCTGGCTTATCCGCAATAACCCTTAGGATACCGTTTGCGCTCCCCCGCATCCTGCTCATCGGGGATGCTGTTCTCTTCCGCATTATTGCCTGAAAACTATTAGTTTTTGTTTTGTTAGTGATTACTAAGCTGAAATGTCAAGTTTAGTTTAGTTTTTTTGAGGAGGTCGTGGCTAAATAATAACAACCTCTCGGCCTTGCTTGCCTAGGTTGGTCTGTGGATGGGTGACCACCCTTACATTACCTCCGTGCCTCGGAAAGCACGTTAAGCTGTCGGTCCCGGCCGTCATTTGTAGATCTTTGGCAGTCGTTACAGGTAGTTAGTGGCCCAAAAAGTCTGACAGACAGTTTTACCAAGGGGTATCGTAATACCCAGTACTGAAGCGTTCGTGTTCCACGCGCGCCTCAAAGAGATGTCAGCAAAAAGAAATGCCGATGCCGATGCTTGCCGGGGCTGCGGGACTATTTGAAAGAGATACTGGGGCCCTGGAACACAACGGGCTAAGAAGGAACATGAATGGGTTATAGTCAGTAGAAATCTGACACTCCCTTCCGCTCGGGAGGACGTCATTTGATGATTTCACATCCGAAAACAAATGTCTATATTTTATGTACCCCATAACACTGAAGAGATTTATAATTTTCATTTAAGATCTAAATCATTAAAATCGGTTAAGAGTTTGAAAAGTGTATCAAACATACTTAGAGATTTAATCACAAAATGATGTAATACTCGTATTCAAGGTACGCGTACTCCGATCGGACAACATATCAGGTCAAGCGCCACACCTATTCGTGCTCTATGACAGTATACCTTTCTAACGATATACTATTTATATCTTTTGGGTCCAGGACCAGGGTCCATACGTTTATGCCCATAGTCCTTTGTATAAAGCTAACCTACGATGAGCTACAGCTTGAGACAGTTCGGCAGTCCAGTATGGTTTCGGAGCGGGAGCGCCATCTGTAACCCTGGAAATAACACCAATGACGAATCATTCGCTTCTATAATAACTGCAATTCACTAATGACTTTAGTCAAAGAAACATTGTCAACCTGCATGAATATTTCGTCAGGCGGTCAATTTTCTTGGACCCTTGGGCCCTTAACAACAGTTACTTCCGGACCAACTCTGTACCTGGTCTAGGATAAATGTGTTGTTATTCACGTTTGTGTATGAAAATCTTGAAAATGTATCAAACAGTTGTTTTCACCATATAAGCACACAATTGTCTGTAAAAACAAATAAAGCCACAATCGTTTGTCTGTGTTTCATTTCAAAATTCTACTATTTCCACCCGTTACAAAACCGTAGTATTAAAAAAAAAGTTGGAAATTTAGCCTCTAGGGACGCTGTAACATTTTTCCACAAATATTAGTGTTTTAATGTACAAGCTGTCACAAATCTGAAAATTTCATCGTCTTAATTTAAAGATAATTAATCTCCAGATTCTTATCGGAAAAAATCTATGACGTCATACAAAATTTTCGCACAAATACCTTTTTCCCATCACAATAATCGCAGAAAATTTAAAAAAGAGGGGTCAGAAAAGGTACTAATTTAGGTAATTTTGTAGCATATTTTATCTTAATATTTATTCAGAAACTGCGGTAAATATAGTCCTTTAATTTTTTTTGTATCAAAATCACAACATTGTCCAATTACGACGACACCCATGATGAAAAATCAAAAAAAATCAAGATACCATCTTGAATTTTCATTTTACATCATTTTCGTAATCAGCGACCCCAAAAACCATGAAAACGACACCCATTATGGAAAATCCAAAAAAAACTAGACGCCACCTTGGATTTTCATTTTCACATCATTTATCAGTGACCCCAAAAACCATTAAAAGGACACCCATAATTGAAAACCCAAACATTTTTATAGGCGCCATCTTGAATTTCCACTTTGACATCATTTTCTTTATCAGCGACCCCAAACACCATGGAAACGACACCCATGATGAAAAAACCAAAAAAAACCCACCTCCAACCAATAACAGGCGTGATGTTATGTTTACTCTACAAAGTAAACCTCTGTAGTGTTTTTGTTTTTATTTTCCTTGTATTCGTAATGAAAAGCACAGTGTTTACCTCGGGTTAAAGACTTATTTAGTCCCTCGAACTATTAGCGCCCGCGCTACGCTTGGGCGCCAAACCCCGTCTCGGGACTAAATAAATTACTTTCACCCCTAGGATAACAATGTACTATTCAAAGGTATTTTTAAAATAATATCAAGGACCTAGATTATTTAGGTGAAGTATAAATTTGAGCGCTCAGAGTAGTTTAATGTGTGCGCAGTGCGTACACGTGATGTTGCTGTGTGCGGCATTAGATACCTAGATTTGATTTCAACGAAAATGTTACAGCGTCCCTAATATCTCCGTAAGTAGAAGGCTCCCAGGTACGGTCTAGAACAAAAAAGATCTTTGAGCTTTGATCAACCTGCATGAAGTAGACCATTCCGCGGGTTTTACAAGCTGGATTCAGCATATTTGTGAGCGCTAACGCGATAGACGTCGGGTGAAATAGCAACTTACTCAAAAGGAATTCCCTCCGAGGGTTTCCGAGATCGCGATGCGCGTCGTCCTAATTATGAATGAAGCTTATATTAGACTCTCTAGACATAAATCTTTGTTGTCTGGCGTCAGGTTCACTATCAGGAATCCACCGTGGATTAACAGTAAAGTGACATCGTAAATTAAAGTGATACACAATGAACTTTTCTGAAACACTAATATTTTGAAACTTAATTAACTTAACTTAGTTTAATATAAAGAAAGATTATTTTAACTCGGAGAGACTTACACGATAGCCCTACGTCATTAAAAAAACCTGGTTGTCTGTAAAGTCGGTTTACGGACCATAATTTTACGTGATAACGTTACGTATAATCCCTACTAATCCTATCCCATCCTATAATATTAAAATGTGAGTGAATGTAAGTTTGTTTGTTACGCTTTTACGCGAAAACTACTCAAGCGATCATCATGAAACTTTGTACACATATTCTTGGAGGTATTAGAAGTAACATAAGATACTTTTTATTAAAAAAATATTTATCCCCGTACTCCCACGGGAACGGGAACTACGCGGGTGAAACCGCGGGACGTCCGCTAGTAATATAATATTCCTCATTCTCTTTCAAAGAGAATGAGGAATATTATATTACTAGCGGACACAGTGACCGAGTGAGTAAATTATTCTACTAGGCAAGCCCTTTCATTTGATACCCGTATTGAAGGAATTGTAAAAAAAAAATGTAATACACCCTTTTGTGGTGGCGGCCATCTTTGATTTGAAATTTATTAGAGCGTATAGTATTCTACTAGTCAAGCCCTTTCATGTGATACCCGTATTGAGGGAGTTACTAAATAAATATGTAATCCGCCATTTTGTGGCGGCGGCCATCTTGGACCATTTTTCATCAAACATAGCTAAGAACACTCCCGACTAATAATGCCACAGATTGATACATACACACTTTCTATTAATTGAATTAATTTGCCTGATAAATTAAATTATTATTGGACTAGCTAATATTGTATTGAACACTGTTGATTACAGAAGCCTCATGGCTTCTGTAATCAATTCATATGTTGCCATACAATATTAACCAAGAACAGAACAAAACAGGGAAAATAAACTCACACCGGGCCTAAAATGTAAAATATTCGTAATTTACCGTAACTTAAAATGTAATTAATCATAATTTATTGTTAAATTATTAGTTTAGTTTTCAGTGTGCATAATAGGCTTGTGTCCTAAAAAAATCTAATTAGTCCGTCAGTTAGATTATAAAGAAGTATTTGACCCGTATTTTTTCTTTTGTTACATAAACCAAAAATGACGAAGATACGACGCTTTTAAAATTCGCAATAAATTAATTAATTCGCTTTTAGTGCGTTGTGACGTCACGAGCCCCCACTCCCGAGTTTTGATGCGTTTTATCTTTGTCAGTACTCAGTGATTTACAAAAACAAAAAATACGTGTCCATTATTTTCCAGTAGTCTAACTGACGGACTAATTAGTTTTGCAATTTATTGATGGTGGAAACTAGCCTATTGAGTATACTGTCAGTCTAACTGGGTTGGTTGGGTTGGATGGGTTTCTGAACAGAAAAAGTTTTTCGGAATGAAGTTTAAATATGGGTATAGATATTTATTACGCTAGTTACCCTATTATTGACCTAACTATATGTTGTTATAATTTGAATGTCTTAAATCTTTTCTGTAAAGCAAAGCGATTATATAGCTGCTTTTCTCCGGTGATCTTATTGTTACAAACGAATAGATTGTCTCATTTTGAAGAATATTTGTCTCCAACTGTGTGTAAAGTGTTTTTAATCAATATACTGTGTTTATAAAATGCCTGGGACAGATAGATACTGCAGGTTTGAATTTTACAATACCACCTGAAGGGAATGTACTCGAAATACTGGAGATAGCAATTTTTACTCAAAGGAGACATTCCTTTATTTTTAAAAAGAAACAATACTGCATTCACAGATTTTGAAAGAAATTTTGCCACACTCGAGAAAAATTCCACCCTGTATAAACCTAATTTACACTAGAATATACAGGCTGGAATTTTTCAATGCCACTTGCAGAGAAAGTACCAGAATTACTGGACATAGCAAATTTTACTTAAAGGAAACATTCCTTATTTTTTAAAAGAAACTTATCTGCATTCGCAGATTTTCGGAAATTCGCTTACCACACTGGAATCGAACGGACTAGAGTTCGAAAAAATAACATCCTGTCCTTTATTTACATCAATCGATAAGGGCAATCATACGAATGAAATCTCTCTAACAAACATTATAAATTAAATAACCCTGTAGATTTTATTTCTGTTCATGCTGTGGTACAGGCTCATACAATTTTTTGTCAAATCCTTTACGTATTTCGTGGAAAACTTGATGCACAGCGTAAAACCATTAGTGCCCAGTATTGCTTTGCCAAAACTAGACGGGTTGTCGATATTCGGTCTTCGGTAATATTTTGGTCTTAGTTCCCGGAACTATACAAAAGCTTACGTTAATGGACAGGCTTTACTGTGCCGACAGTACGGAGCCACTGCCAATATCATTTCACTTTGCGAGCTCAACCACCATGAAATGCATATATTTAACAGCTTTGTGTTCACTGTCCATTACTAATATATCAAATTGAATGTAGTTTCTAATTATAGATCATTATATGGATATAAAAAACTTTTCTTTTTTGTTGTAAAAACTAAAGATTAATAATAATATAACCAAAGATGAATTCACGTGACCACCCATCAGAAAACATTACGTCCCCCGTGACAAACTCCATGCCATTGTCCATTGTTGCTGACAATTGCATAAGTACAAAAGCTATATTTTTTGGAAATTTTCGAGAAGTATATGTTTTCTATAAATTATTTACATGTAACTTACTTAATATGCCTATCGTCTCGTAGCTATCAGCGTTTTTTTATACAAAGTTAGCTTAAAATATCCTATCCGCGTCACGTACCTGTCACTGCGACATTTTGTTTCAAACGGTCCGTGAGCTAAATGTCAAACAGACAGAGATATCAACCTTCCGTTACCTGTCCTTCATCTGTGGACCCCGACCGGATCGGTCTGACGCGATTGTTTAATTATTGTGTCTACTTCGCTAGCAGTTAATGAATTAGTAAGTTATTGAAGGTCATCAAAGATGTATTCATTGTACTAAATTAATTCGCAAGTAACAGGGATTTTTGTCATCGGCCCGTATTATTTAACTGCAAGTGTAATATAGCAGTGAAGAGTGGGCAGTTATCCAGATTTTTATTTAACAAAAGGAGATAAATTATTTTGATTTATTAAAGATGCTCCCCACGCGTTCAGGAACATTAATAAGTTAAAATTAATCATTGGTAGTTGTGTAGTGCTTTAAAACGAAGGTCTTTTAATAGTTTTATAGGTAGAATTTCTAAGAAAAAGCTAGTATAAAATTAATGTGGGCTTCGATATCGTCGTTAATGTAATAGCTGAGAAGAAGATGGAGGGACGCCTTGGATGGCTTCCTCGTTAATTGGAGGAATGGCGGAGGCCTTTGCATGGCCTTTGCAGGAGTGGAACAGTGAACTGTTCCACTCCTGGGCAAAGGCCTCCGCCATTCCGCCTGAAGGCTTACATAAACATAAAAACTTTATTAGATATGTATATGTATAGGCTTACCTTCCTACGGTTTCGACAGGGGAAATTCATCGCAAACACTGACAATGTTTACGATGAATTTCCGAAACACGCGTTTTACTTTTTCGCCAGAAGTATTTAAAATTTAAGTCTCCCAGCAGCAACTAACTTGTCCAGGCTTTGAAACTAAGTATGAAGGTGTTATATTCATATTAACATATTCAGAGTGAACCGTAGGTACCCCTTGCGCGGAAATATGAAATCATTTCGGAGAATACTTCTATAATTAAATTTGTAGTAAGTTTTGAGATTTATATGAGTTGACATGACCGGCTTCTACAAACGTAACATTCTCCTGCGTTCTAAGCTATAAGCGCTCTTTAATTAAGCTGGTAGGGAAAATTGTGTAAGGTTTCAATTTGTGCACTGTGACTACCACCTGGCACGCGTTACCGTGGCCGACTTGGAAATCGCTAAATAGACTTGCAATACAGGTCTTCCGGAGTAAAGACAACCTCCACAGGTGGGGGATCACGGACAAGTCAGATCTTAAGTGTGTATGCGGCGTCTTTCCACAGATAATGGCCCAAACTCGATCTTGTGCGGCGGTGGCTGAATTTTGGGCTAAGCAGATTTGTTTTTTTTTGCCATCGAACGATAAGAAAGAAATACTGCTACTGCTAGCCTGCATCATCCCACTGCTGGGCAAAGGCCTCTCCCCATGACTTCCAGTTGATTCGATCCAGGGCTAATGTTGGCCACTGTTCATTGGTTTTGTCCAGCTCGTCCCGCCATCTTCTTCGAGGTCTGCCGCGACGCCTTCTGGCTGTATCAGGGCTCCAGAAAGTGGTTATTTTGGCCCACAGCTGTGGGCCAAGAAATAAATAAAAATAAAATAAATATTTGACGAATGCACACGCAAAAATATTAGAAAAGTTACAAAAAAAAAGAGAAAATACCATAGTATGTCCTGTGTGCCTCACGGCTGCGCCATAACAAGATGATATGTATCTGATACCGTAAAATTGTAAAACCTGTTAGATTGTAATCTATCTAGCGAGATTGTAAACTCTCGCAAAATTGTCAAGTGATCATACTGCTTACAATATAACGCAAATTATAATCTATCCAAATGAAATCTTAAAATTGTGAAATGTGTGCGACGGAACTCACCTTTCGCGCTGTGGAGGGGGGGATCCCCATTGCTCTCTGGTTCCACTCCCATGAAAATGTAATGCACTTTTCTTTAGAAAAACCGATTAATGTCAAAACACTTTATGTTCGCCTAAAAAGCTTAGACGATGAAGCCCTGCTACGCGGTGCTCTTATTTCAGTCTGCAGAGTTTATCAACCGACTTCCAAAAAGAGGTTTTCAATTCGTCTGTATGTTTTTTTTTTTTTTTTTTTTTTTTTTTGTGTTTGTTACCTCATAACTTTCGACTGCGTGAACCGATTTTGATGATTCTTTTTTTATTTGAAAGCTGGTGCTTCCCATGTGGTCCCATTTTAATTTGCTGAAGATCTGATGCTGGTCTTCGGAGATATACAATGGAACTCTTCAAAAATGTACGGCAAATCTGCAGTGATTGCTATTATCGCTTGTAGGTTTATTGTTTATACAACATCATGACGTAATATCACGCCTGTATGCTCTGAGGGGGTACGCAGATGTGTACAATACACCCAGATTTCGACAGTGTTTGTTACCTCAGTACTTTCGACTGGGTGAACCGATTTTGATGATTCTTTTTTAATTTGAAAGCTGGTGCTTTCCGTGTAGTTATATTTTAATTTGCTGAAGATCTGATCCGGATCTTCGGAGATATACAATGGAACTCTTCAAATATACACGGCAAATCTGCAGTAACTGCTGCAATCGCTTGAATGTTTATTGTTTATACAACATCATGACGTAACATCACGCCTGTATGCTCTGAGGGGGTACGCAGATGTGTACAATATTCCCAGATTTCGACAGATAGGTGTATTAAGTTCCATTTATTGGGGATAAGTTTTTTTTTTATTTTATTGGCAAGGGCACTTCAAGGGTAGTTTGATGAGAATTTGGTTAGGTTCTGATTATGGGATCCATGACAAAGGAACGGAACTCTTCAATTCTTAGAAGCAAATTACCGATTCTCGGCCAAATCTTTTAAAGGCTATCCGGATATTTGAGTCACGTACCATAACGTCGTTACTAACCGACTTCAAAAAGGAGGAGGTTCTCAATGCAATGTTCCCCGATTACTCGAAGATGACTGGACCGAATTTGTTTTTTAATTGTTTGAAAGGGTATACTTCCCAGAAGGTCCCATAATCATCAAGTCAGGATCCTGATAATGGGATCCTGGAGAAATAGAGAGAACTCTTCAAATTTTATAGGCACACCAGAAGCGATTTGGGTAGTTTTTGAAAGAGTAGTTTCTCGGAGTGATCCCATTTAAATTTGGTAAAGATCTGATGAAGAACTTCGGAGAAAGGCAACGGAACTCCTCATTAAATTTAGCAAATGTGTGTCTCTTACTGGGATTGCTGAAATCTCATGTCTGTCTATTGTTTACACCAGTTCATAACAAAAAATTACGCTGGTACGCTGTGAAAGGGTATGCACATATTATGAACCACTAAAAAGTGAAAAATAAAAACTTTTTTGCAAAAAATAAAACCGACTTCACACAAAAAAGTGAAAAATAACTTTAGCTTCAGAAGTCGGTGACAAAAAAATTAAATCAATCAAACAAAGGTCACCGACTTCTGAAGCTAAAGTTATTTTTCACTTTTTTGTGTGAAGTCGGTTTTATTTTTTGCAAAAAAGTTTTTATTATTTATTTAAACTTCATGTACAAGAGTGGTACATAGGCGTACTTAATGCCACAAGGCATTATCTACCAGTCAACCAATGGGCCAAATATGACAGCATTGTGGTAGAGTACAAAAATCAATGAGAACAATGCCATTTTGTTAACAAATCGAAATAAGTACATAAATAGTACCTATACATGTTACCGTAAAATTGTCAAACACGTTATATTACAATATAACGTGTTTCTCTCTAGCGATATTGTAAACTCTCGAATTATTGTCAACTGAACATACGGAAGTATCTCTGCCCCCACAATCGGGACTTGGGGCACCCCCCCGTTAGGTTAGTTAGGTTCCTTTAAACCCTGCACTCGGAAATAGGGGCCGCGAAGCGGGGCTCCGTCGACTACGCTTTTTAGGAGAATATAAAGCGTTTAAGGTTAGGTTATATTAATCGGTATTTCTCAGAAATGGTACAGTATTTTTACATGAGAGTGGTACCACTGGGCAAGGGGGACCGAATTCGAGAGTATACAATATCGCTAGAGATATTACAATATAACGTATTTGACAATTTTACAGTGACATACATACTAATACATATTATATATTACAGATAAGATGAAATAAACGAATACATATTAAAATACATACAAATAGTTCAAAATACGAGAAACCTCATAATAATAACTACGACTAGCTTGTGAGTAATTTAGTCTGATAGTACTTCCGAACTGTTCGTTTGAAAGCCATTTTGCTTTCAGCTTCTTTAATGCCAAGGGGTAGCGCGTTCCATAGCTTTATAGTTGAGACAGCATAAGAAGCGGACATAAAACCAGTGCGATGTGAGGGAATTTCAAGGAGTAGGTTTTGGGAAGCTCTAAGGTTACGACTAGATGTGAACTGCCCAACACTTTGAAATATTCTTTTAGATAATCGGGAGCACATGGATCGGTCAAAATAGTGAAGCGCACACAGAGATCTGAGGGACCTCCTGAGTCGGATAGGCAGCCACTTATTTATTTAACTAACCTAACGTCGCCGCGTCGGGGTGCTTCAATTCCCGATTATGGGGACAGATATACCTACTTCCGTCGCATGCATTTCACAATTTTACGGTTTCACTAAGTTAGATTACAATCTGCCGAAAAATACTGCGTTAAATTGTAAGTAGTAGGTCCGGTTGACAATCTTTCGAGAGTTTACAATATCGCTAGACAGGTTACAATCTAACGGGTTTTACAATTTTACAGGAAACATATCCATCCAAATATTGTTTCTCAAGAAGTTTCTTGTCTGTTCTAATACATACAACCACTAGGTACTAGCGAACGTGCAACTTTCCATTGTATTTCCTTGTTTATTTAGGATCATAAAGAAGATATTTTATTTCAGTTGCCCGTGACCGCTCGCTTAGCAAGCACGTACTTTGTTTGACTACTACGAATTTTGCGCGACCTATTCGCAACTACCTACGCGCCTCACTCGACCGGTCTTTCTATCAGGGGTTCTAAACATTTTACTCATCCCAAATTTTTCGGTTCAACTATGATGAAGTGTGCCAGCTGCAAATCTGACTTTAATGATGGCGTCCAATGTGCCTCATGTAAGCGGGACCTCGATTTTGGCTGCGCTAGCATTACTGAGAGCGGATGGAGAAAACTGGGGGCTGACCGAAGGGCGGCATGGAAATGCCCGAAGTGCCGAATTTCTTCACCGGCACCATCCCCTTCCCCGTCGCCAATACCAACACCTGAACCGGCGTCTCTGGAAACGATCTTGATTGAGATTCGCGAACTCAAGGTTCAATTGGCTGGCCTGCCGTCGCTGTCTGATGATGTCAAATGCATAAAGGAAGAACTCAAAGAACTCAAGGTCAGCTGCGAGTTCAATGGAAAACGACTGGATGACTTCTCCGTCAAACTTGCAAGCGTGGAGACTAGGGTTGCTAGCCTTGAGCATCTTCGTGAATCTGTTGGTTCCCTTCAATCCGACATCGATTTGATTAAATCGGAGCTGTCCGCAAGCGATCAGAGATCAAGGCTGAACAATGTTGAAATCAAAGGTATTCCCCTGAAAAAGGACGAAAATCTGTTCGCTATCCTGGAGAAGATAAGTCAAAAGGTTAATTTTACGTTTCCTAAAACCCAGGTCAACTACATATCCAGGGTTCCATTGTTCAACACTAAGGACAAGTCCATTGTGGTTAGCTTTTTAAACAGGTATATCAAGGAAGATTTTGTTGCGGCTGCTCGCTCTTTGAAGACGTTGTCGGCCCATGACATTGGATTTACAGGCCAATCAAACCGGGTATACGTTAATGATCACCTCAACCCGGACTCCAAAAAGCTGCTGAATAAAACCCGAACGATAGCAAAGGAGAAGGAGTATAAGCACGTATGGGTTAAACACGGAAAGATCCATGTCCGCAGGCATGAAGGGTCGGCTGTCTTAGTAATATCTAAAGAGAGAGATTTAAACAAACTAAATTAGTGTGGAGCATCTTTCCGTTATCAATCTTTTATAATTTTTTTTCTAAACTTATGTCCAGAAGTAAATTCTTATTTTTCTATTATTATGTACTATCAGTCGCATCTGTTTATCTTTTGAACGTTTATAAAAGGTTTGGCATCTCTGACGTACTCGAAGCATTGACACCTCGCTTTTGTATTCGCATATGGGCCTTTTGTTTCCCTTATCGCGCTGTTCTATTCGTTAGAACATCGCAATCAACGCTTATCTCGCTCGCACTTATTATTGAGTCTAATTACTGCTTGCTTACTCGCACATTTACCTGTGATTTCGCTGTATTTTTTGTGCCGTTTAACTTGTGTGTATGCCTATTTACCCTACCTGTTGGATTATTCGTTATTATTTTGTATTATACATATCTCAAGAACCGCAATCATTTATTATCCGTGAATATTGTCTCATATACTGCAATGTTGAGTCTTTTAGTGTTTTGTTACCTGAGTGGTTGTTATGGTGGTGTTAATTATGCTGCTACAAGTAGTGTTATTTATCAATGGCTTTAGATGACAATAAGAAACTGCATGTTTATTATCAGAATGTTCGTGGGCTCCGTACCAAAACTGAATCCTTCTTTCGCCAACTGTGTCTATGCTCATATGATGTGATTGTTTTAACGGAAACTTGGTTAGTTGACGGCATATCGAACTCCGAGTTATTTGGTGATCAATACATTGTGTTTCGTCGCGACCGGGATTATGTTCTCACAGGTCAGTCTCGTGGAGGTGGAGTCTTGATAGCTGTCCGTAAATGCATTTCCGCGGTCCCCCAACCATTATTTCATTCTTCAGCCGAAGACTTGTGGGTAACTTTGAGCGTACGTCAGCCTAGCACTAGGAATTACTTTAAATTAAATGTTTGTGTCATCTACCTATGTAATCAGAACCGTGGTTATTCTTTTTCCGACCAACTATCTAACTTTCTTCACAGTTTAAGTAGCACATGTGTTAAACAATCCAACTGATAATTACTTAGTTGTTGGCGATTTTAACTTGAGTGGAATTTCGTGGCAATTAAATAACAACACATTATTACCTGTGAATATTTCTAGTTATGACGAGTACATACTTACGGATGAATTGCGTGTTTTAGGGTTGAATCAATATAATGGAGTGTTAAATGAATTTGGTAAAATTCTTGATTTAGTTTTATGTAATGAAACGGTGTCGGTGTGTAAATGCTTGGTACCTTTATCACCTATCGATAAGTATCATCCGGCACTCTGTATCGACGTGAACTTTGCTGAGTACACCTACTTAACTCCCGCTCCCTTTACTAGGTACCTTTATGGTAAGGCTGACTTTGCGGCAATTAACAGGGAAATAGCAGCTATTGACTGGACGAACGTATTTTTGGATATGTCGCTCAATGACGCCGTAAACTACTTTTATGCTACTATGGCGGATCTACAAAAGAAGTATGTTCCCGCTAAGACAGTTTCTTACAGCTCATACCCTATTTGGTACAGCCCGGCACTTAAACGATTGATTAAAGATAAGTCTAAATATCTCCGCAAATTTAAAACATATGGCAGACTTTCTGACGAGGCAACCTTTAAGCATTTACGTGAGCGGGTCAATAAACTTGAAGCAGTTTGCTACGCCAACTATTTAGGTGAAACTGAAGCCTCAATCGAAAAGAACCCTAAACGCTTCTGGAGCTTTGTGAAGCAGCGGTCCAAGTCCAATGCTATACCCAGTTTCCTTAAATATGGTGACGTGTCGGTTTCCTCTCCTGAGTCTATTTGTAATGCATTCTCTTCCCACTTTTATTCCACTTTTCTTGACCCTACCGTTGATGTGTCTCCTAACTTTTGTCCACCCCTAACTGCTATAAATTCTATAATACCCTCGGATATTCACTCAATTGAGATTGACCTAAATGTTATAGTTAAGTTAATTAGTCAAATTGATCCGTTTAAATCGGCTGGTCCGGACCACTTATCACCTAAATTGCTGATTGGATGTGCTAAAACCATCGCCTTGCCAGTGTCTCTTTTATTCAAAAAATCGCTCTCTTCAAATTCTGTTCCCCAAATCTGGAAGTCTGCTTTTATAACTCCGGTACATAAAAAGGGGCACAAAAATGAAATAGTTAATTACAGACCTATTTCCAAACTTTGCATATTAGCTAAAATATTTGAGAGGGTCATCTATGACCAAGTTTATGCAGCACTGTGTCAATCTTTTAGCCCTTCTCAGCACGGTTTTCTTAAGGGTCGTTCAACTGTATCAAACTTGGCTTTGCTCAATGACTTTTTAACGGACCGAATGGATAATGGGGCTCAAGTCGACGTGATTTACACGGATTACAGTAAGGCTTTCGATAGAATCGACCACAACATACTCAAAACCAAGCTCTTTAATAATGGTATCAGAGGTGATCTACTACGTTGGTTTACCTCATACCTTGAAAATAGATCTCAAGCTGTCGTTATCAGTAACTACATGTCGAGCTGGGTTTCAGCTCCTAGTGGCGTTCCCCAGGGTTCCTTATTGGGTCCATTACTTTTTATTATTTACGTGGGAGACATCGACTCATGTTTCCTCAATTCAAAATTACTATGTTTCGCTGATGATATGAAGATTTTCTCGGCAATATCGTCGGAGGATGACATGGATGCTCTCCAGCGTGACCTGTCGCGATTGGATGAGTATTGTCTAACTAATAAGCTTGACTTGAACCCTGCTAAATGTTCAGTAATCTCATTTAGCAGGAAACGCGTCCCTCTCCCTACAACATATATACTTAAAGGGCAGTTATTACAGAGATGTGACGGTGTTCGCGACCTAGGTGTTTTTCACGATTCAAAACTTTTATTTAACGTTCACATTGAGCAAATAGTAGCTAAAGCTTCGAAATCACTGGGCTTTATCATGAGACTCTCTGGATGTTTCAAGAAGGCCAAAACCCTTAAGATCCTCTATTGCTCTTTTGTCAGAAGTCACCTTGAATATGCGTCACAAATATGGAACCCGTGTTATGGCAAATACATAAATCGTATAGAGAGTATTCAAAAAAGATTTATTCGTTTTCTTTGTTTTCGGCCACGTATAACTTATCATTCTGATAATTACTTAAATCTCTGTAAGAAATTCCATTTACAGCCACTCTTAGATCGCCGCCGACTTGCAGATTGCACTTTTCTTTTAAAAATTATAAATAACGATGTTGACTGTCCTGATCTCCTGCATAAATTACTTTTCAATGTCCCTCAGAGGTCAGTCAGATTTAATCCACCTATCTCCATTCCCTTTTCCTCATCCAACTATAGGCAAAACTCATACTTGGTGCGAGCGAGTAAGGACTTTAATATTCTTTGTAAGGAGTTCTCTTTTGACCCATTTTGCGTTAAAGCCTCTTCTGTACGCACTCGGTTAAATGCAAACTTTTTTAAAAAAAGCGCGTAGTGCTTAAGTTTATTTATATTATTTTTTCCCCGTGTCAACAATGCCTAACCTAGTGTCTGAGTGTATTTAGTGCTTATTGCTTATTTTTAATTATCTTAATTTGTATTATTATCGTGCTTGCTATTTAGTGATCTAAGTTTCCTACTATCATCTCTGTGTCTACTCGTGGGAACCTGTAATTGGCTCTGTGTCGCTTATTCAATTGTTACTCATTTATTTTAGCTGTTGGTTCTCCTTTTAATAAATAAATAAATAAAATAGAAAAATAAATAAAGTAAATAAATATCGCTGGACATTACATACAGTGCCATCTAGTGCCACACTAAGCAATGAGATTTGTGTCGTAGACACCAGATAGTTGATATACTACATAGATACTTTTTGTCTGTAAATACATACTTATTATGCATATAAACATCCATCACTCGGAAACAAATGTCCATGTTCATCACACAAACATTTTCTCCCACCGTGATTCGAACCCGGGACCCTAAGAATGTAAGGCAGCCTCACTACCGCTGCGCTATTCGGGTTGTCAAATGAAAGAAATTAATGGTTCGTCTTTTAGATTCCATGTCTGAAGAGTAACATTTTATGTCTTACTTTTATCGAATTGAATGCTCATTAAAATTCCCTCACATCGGGAAAGGCTTTACGAATTCGTTAGCACGATTTAGCAATAATTGGCTGTTAACAAGCAGACATGTTAATGAATATTGTGAGGGCTAGACGGTGGCACCAACCCGCATTCAAAATGATATTACTGTCTGCGAATGTATCATACCTAAGAAAAGGAACTGCTACGCTATTGTCAATGTTTCCAATTACGAAAATACTATATTACTAATCATTACTTGTCTCGGTCGACAACCTTTAATCCTTGTGTTATTTCAGTTTTGTATTCCTTCTGGCTAGGTTCACAGGGTATGGAGAAGAAAGGGTAAACATTTATTAAACTCTGGCAAACGAAAGTAGAGACTGAAAAAGCGCGGCAAAAAGAAAAAATCTCAGCCTAGTAACCCCAAATTTTGTATGAAGTACCCGGAATAGCCTGACTTGATATTTTACAGTTATTTGTTTTTGTGTACAACAATATTTGCACACTACTGCTTAACAGCATGTGGACAGATCCAAAAATGGGAAGCGCACGGGCACTACCTACCTTTTCTCGAAGCGCTTCGTCGTTTTTTTGAACCCGCATAACTTGGGTTTGGATTATGCTAGATCAACAAAATTTTCGGGATATATTGTCAATAGCGGACTTATTGAACATATTAAGTTTTAATTACATTAGCTTTTATACTTCAGATTTTATTTATATCTAAAAAACGCTGATTTCGTCACTGACTCACTGATGATCATCAAAATTCTTAGGGTATTTCCTAATGTCCTAGAAAGCTGAAATTTCGTATGTAAGCTAGTATTAGCACACAAACAACAAAAAAATTATAAAACTGGTAACTTTCATCCCCCAACCCCTTAAGGCGCGTCCCCGAGCAAAAGCCGTTTTTTGTGCTTTTTTTGGAGCCAACTACTCTATAACCAAAAGAAATACCAAGTAATAACAAATACATTCAATTTCTACATATTCTTGACTGCAAAATGGTAGTTTTTTTTTTTAAGTCTCATAATATTTAATAAATCCATCCCCTCACAATGAAACGACAAAAATGAGAAAAAAATATTTATAACATGCTTCTTCTCGTAAAGTTAACATTATTTTGATTTCCTTCTTATACTAATGGATAGGCAACTTAATAATGAACATAATGCTAGTTTTTTTTTTCTTAAAGACGGAAATTTGATTTTATAAATAATAAAAACCACTAATTTCGCACTATTCGACCCGCAGTGACTGACGTAAAAACCACTTCGTAGTGCAAGCTGCTCAGAACTGTATTCTAACAGTGATTCAAACGAAGTTTGAATCACCACAAATAGAGTTGCTAATTTCGCGTGGGGTAGCGCCTTAAACTAGGGGATGGGAGTTTGTATGAGACCTGTAATTTTAATTTTGATTTGATGACGCTAGAGGTCTAATCTAATAATGTAAATAAAACTTGATGCCCCCAGATATATATATGTATAGGACTCCTTGTTAAAAAAAAAAAAAATTTAATCGACATATTATTATACCTAGGTATTGAGACATATACTTCAATAAAAAAAAAAATTGTTACAAACAACTTACAAAAAGAAATGAAATCCCACCAAAAACATTTTCATGTAAACTTTTGCCAAGACGAACCCATATGACTCGCACTGTCAAAAAGTTATCAGATCTCATGTAGAGCCAAGCTTCTAACACTACACGCCCTAACTCTACAAGGCCTAACTTCACAAACTCTACACCTTAGTCAAAATATGTGGCTTGGCCGTTCGTTACTACAAGAACGATTGTATGTATAACACAAAAGTAATGAACAGTGAATTAATTTTTCACCTTACGCCGATGTGAATGTAGCGAAATGGCCAAGCCACATACATATTGAGTATTGAGTATTGAAATTGTGCAGGTGGAACAATATGATCTTGGTACGTAGCTCTGCTAGGTTATACTTCCTTTCAGAGTTAGGTGAAAGCCACTGCCGAATCACTTACGGAATTGTTTCACGTCCGATGGTCGTCGGCCTAGGGTATTGCAGTGATTAGGTGCAATCCCACAATTATTCACACAGGATCCATAAACGCCTGAGCGATCTTCGGTGTGTCCAGTATGGACGCAAGTGTCGTACAAGGTAGGCATTGTCGGAATCCGTAATAAACAAAGCAGTGGTCGTTGAAATTATGAAATAATCGGGAAAGCACTTAAATAACGGAAAACACGAAACGAGTTGAGCAGAAATAATTGAAAAGTGTCAGTGTCGGTCTGCTGCTGTCAGTGTTGTCATATAATACTAAGGCTGTTCATTAAAAATATGATTGATTTTAATCGATTATACGAAATCGATAATCATTTAGATTCTTCAGCTATAAATTGTCATTTTCTATATTAATGAAATGCACTACATTGTAATTAACTACACTACAAGTATTCAAAGTGCATTTAAATACTTTGAGTTAATTACATAGTGCAAAGCTTTTCTTTTTGTAATTTCTGTAATCGATTAATTCAATCGATATGTTATGAAAACTATCGTTCTCATTTTTCTCCGCTTCCAGATTGAGAATTGAGCTGATTTTTGGTATTTTAACATAAAAAATATGACTAATTTTTTAGACCATATCTCAACTTATTATAATTTGGCCCACCATTTTCCGTCTCCTTTGAAAACTGATTGGCTATGATATTTCATCCAGTATGAAATATCATTTTTAATTACGAGTAGCCTAAACAAAAATAGATGAAAACTCGACAGCAGAGGGCCTTTTCTATTTACTTACATGAAATCCGGTTCATCTCACATTTTCAATATCCATCAAAGCTGGGATTTTCATTTAGCGTAGGTAGACTATAGATGTCTCTTTTTTATTTTTTATGTCGAACACACACGGTTTTTCGAACGCCATCCGAAAAGATATGAGGAAATATATTTTCAATACACTTCTTCGAAAACTGGTTCTTTTCGCACTACGACTAGGTTCAAAATGCAGTGTATTTCATGCACGTGCGTTTTTTGTCATTTTTTCCACACGTGTGCGGCAATGAAAATTACCACAGATAACTATACCTATACTCAGTCCAAATTGGTTCAATGCCTATAGTCAGAGGTGAATGTTTTTTTTATTTCGACAAAGCAATATAAATGTCTTTACGGCGTAAACATAACGGCGTAACTTGAACATTCAAATTGTGTTTATAAATCCAATATCATAGATAAACATCTTCTTTTATAAACAAATTAACATTTATTTGTGTTCTAAATTAAAAAAATATATATATATTTATATACATATTAGGCTGTATATTGGCTTCATACCCTTGCTTATTCTCTTTCTCCGCTTCCAGATTGAGAATTGAGCTGATTTTTGGTATTTTAATATAAAAATATGACTAATTTTTAGACTATATCTGAACTTATTACAATTCGGCCCACCATTTTCCGTCTCCTTTTAGCTTTATCGAAGTGTCCACCTTTCCCTTTTATTATCTATTCGCACATTCTAGGCATTATAAATTAATTTCTTCAATTAACTATCTAACTTGTTCTATTCGCTCCCTAACAGTTACCACAAAATAAATGTTGTCAGCTCGTAGGACGTCGATTTTTCACCATTCTATTGAGTTCATCCCAAACAAGTTCAATTGAAGAAAGGTCAGGTGATCGAGATGAACATTGTATAATTTTTGATACTTTTTCATGTTTTTCAACCGACTTCTAAAAAGAGGAGGTTCTCAATTCGTCTGTATTTTTTTTTTTGTGTTTGTTACCTCAGAACTTTCGACTGGGTGAACCGATTTTGATGATTCTTTTTTTATTTGAAAGCTGGTGCTTCCCGTTGGGTCCCATTTTAATTTGTTGAAGATCTGATGCTGATCTTCGGAGATATACAATGGAACTCTTCAAAAATAGACGGCAAATCTGCAGTGATTGCTGCATCCGCTTGTAGGTTCATTGTTTATACTACATCATGACGTAACATCACGCCTGTATGCTCTGACGGAGTACGCAGAAATATACAATACACCCAGATTTCGACAGTTAGACGTGTAAAGTTCCATTCAATGGGATCCCGGAGAAATAGAGGTAACTTCTTAACTTTATAGGCACACCAGAAGCCGTTTGGGTAGTTTTAGGCAGAGTACTTTCTCGGAGTGGTCCCATTTCGATTTGATAAAGATCTGGTGACTTCGGAAGATAGGCAACTGAACTCCTTAATAAATGATAGCAAATGTACTGGGATCGCTGAAGACTCACGTCTGTCTATTGTTTACACCAGTTCATAACAAAAAATCACACCGATACGCTGTGAAAGGGTAAGCACATGTGAACCACTAAAAAGTGAAAAATATATATAGTTATACTTTTTGCAAAAAAGTTTTTTTATGTTTCAAACAGTTCTGCAGAGTGATTTGGACCATTATACTGTTGCGAAAATTAATCCAGGGCCAATGAGATTAAGTCAACTGGGTGCGGCGGAATCCTTAAGAATTTTCAAATTACCTCCTTTGTTTAGTTTTTCGGTTATCATCACAAGATTTCAGGGTTCATTGTTGTCAAAACACCCACAAACAATGCTGTTACCACCGCCATGTTTGATAATAAATACTGTACATGCTTCGGAAGCTCTGTCTTCTTTTGACCGGTGTACAAACACATGTGGACATTTCGGGAGTTGGACGTTTTGTGAATTGGACATTTTGAGAATTGGACGTTTTGAAACCGTTAGACATTTTGAGAATTGGACATTTTGAACCTGAACGGTCTATGGGATCCGAAAATCTCAAACTATCGTCACTCCAAAGGACATTTTCCCATTGGTCTATAGTCAGTTTTGGTGCACCTTTATCCGTTCTAGTCTAGTTTTCTTATGTCGAATTGCATTTTTTTGTTTTTAGCAGCAACACATCGTTTTAGCCCCGCAGACAGAAGATATCTTTTAACAGATGTTACTGAAATGGGTGTTTATCGCGTTTCCTTGCGGTAATTTGTGGTGCCGTTGAGCGTCCATTCCGTTTAGAGGTGCTGATACATGCGTCATGTTCGTGAACGGGCGCTGTCAATTGAGACTGGTCAACTCTTAGCTGCCACGGTTAATTTTAATTAAGGCGACTACACGAGCTAAACGCGAGTTTTATAATTACTAAAAGTATATGATTCACTGCTATAAACAAGACCAGAAAAATATATGATATTCTTCAGGATATATGCTAGCATGATACTGTTTTGAAAACATAATACAATTAATTTGGCTCGATAAAAAGAAATCACGAACTTACCTCTAAAAATATCTTTCAAACAATAGAAAACCTACTAATATGCATGCGATCATTCTGATTTTTTGGCAAATAATTCTACAAGCAATATATTAGCATGATACTGTTTTAGTTTTTTAATCCAATCAATAGTTTTTTTGTAAATCGATCGAAACCACTCATTTCGCGCTATTTGGCCCGCAGTGGCTGACGTAACAACCACTTTGTAGTGTAAGCTGATTTGAACTTTATTCTAACAGCATTTCAAACGAAGTTTGAACCACCACGAATAGAGTTGCTAATTTAGCTCGTATAGGCGCCTTAATTTATTTTTGAAGTTGTTGATTTCATCTTTTCTCTGGACGCTCTTAATGTGCACGTCTTTCTACATCGTTCTCACATATATGTATAAACACAACATGAATGATGTAACCAAGATTTTGTAACAATATTTTGTGTCCATGGAGTTTCTAGCCCGTTCTTCTCCATAGAGATCTACGCTAGGGTATGGGTAACTACAGTACTTTCTCAAGTTATTATGCCTTGTGACTGTGACTGTAGCTTTGATTTTGTTTTGTATTTTTGACATTCAAAAGTGCCGTAAATGGTCTAATTGAAATAAATGATTTGAGTTTGATAGAGAGTTGAAATTTTCACATTAGGTGTCCCAACTAGCAAAAAGTGGTTTTTAAACTATCCTAGAACCATCATTTATCGAGGACTGTATGAGACATATCCGCATATAAGTTGCGAAAATGGCCCACTTTATAAGTTTACTTTTACTTAATTTAAGGGTTAATTTATTCATGTCCACCATACTTGAAAAATCTTATTGTTGTCAAATTGTTAGTCTTATAGCTTATTCGTAGAACGTGAACGGGAACGTGAATTTTATGTGAAATCTATCATAGTTTTGATGAAAATTTTAAAGCGCCTCTTGAAAGGAGATGGCCAGTTTTTGCCTAGTTAGTAAGTGGCATATATTATACATTAATAGACGCCTAATTACAAATAAATAAAAATAGAAATATAAATTACAGAACCATTTACATTTTTGTACAACTTCCGAAAAAACATATCAACATAAATAGTGGTTTTGCGTTTCCGGCGTATCGAGAAAGCGCGCCATTTTGAATCAACGTTCCATTCCCTGTAAAGCTTAAAGTTCCATCAGAGTACCATTAAAAAATATTCGGACTGCTAAATGATTATTCACTCATAATCAAAAAACCATAATTTTTAAAGTACTCGAATGCTATGAAATATTTATTTTAAACAACTTTTTTTTTCTTGTAACTACGGAACGAATCGACGCGACAGATTTGACAATTCGGTATGTAAAGTAAAAATTAACCTACGCTGATTCCAAAACCATTTGGAGATTTTAGGGTCTTATGCCTTATTTTTCTATTTTTAGCTTTCTGTATCACAAGATTGTGTTTATTTTCACAATAATACTTGTAATCATTTGACTTTCATTTGACCTCTAAATGACGTCATAACGTAGCCTGAATAGACTACTTCCTTCGTGCTTTTCAAGATAAATTAAAAAAAAATACTTTTGTTTGTCATACCGTCAGTGTCAAATCAAAACTGTCAATGCTAGTTACTGTGTTATTTATTTGAATGCATCGCGCGCTGATAATTTCGCGTTCAAATGATCTTCGCAACAAAAAAGACGACGCCCAGGCTTGTATTCCATATTTACTTCCTTGCACCACTTCTTTTTTAGCGTTTCTTTCACATTTACAAACAATTTGTGTCGGCTATTTGTTGTAGTGTTTTTATATGACGGTACGAAGCATTTAGCACTAGTTGTCGATGACAGATTCATTGCACGGATACGCAGCACGGATAATGGATAGAAATTAAAATTTGCTAAAAATCGTAGTAAAAGAAACTCAAACAAAAAGTTCACATCACAGTCACGATCACAGCATTCACATTTCACAACAAAATAAAAACACGTATCTGTCAAGCGTCAACTGTCATCAATGTCAACTTTGAAGTTATTTAGTATTTTTTGTATGTACTGAAAACGTGGCAAAGACTTAAAGCTATTCAGGCTATGAAATTACGTCATCACGAATAATACTTTAAAAAATAATAAAACAGAAACTGTAACTTGGAAAAAAAAAAGCTTAAAATTAGTTGCTTAAAATTAAATGTTTTACGAAATAAAAATGTAAAAAAAATACCTGAAAAATACTTTACATACCGAATTGCTTGACATCCGCCATTTCGATATCGTTTGTCAGAATTGTTGATTATTAAATATTTCTTTTAAAAGTTATTAAATGATGGTTTTTGTTCAAAGTAATACTACAATCCTTTATGCTACTATACTACCTAAACTTTTATCAATATACATGTCCTAGGTTCTTAAATATTTCATTATTGTCCTACTACTCTCAAAGGGTTTATATTATTATACATCACATCAGACAAGCGAGAGGGTTGGATTTATAACAAATGTTTTCCTTCACGGTAAAAAAATAATTATTCATGATTTCTGAAGTCTTGGTAATCCTGGCTTTATACTTGAGTGTATACATGTATTCCTCACTGTGATAGTCAGATGGGGCGGCAATATGACACGACCTGAGAGCTTTTACATACAGGGCCGACGGCTATACATGCACTCCGAGGCACGGAAGGGTATTGAAATGTAGGAAAATGGTCACCCATCCATTGATCATGACCACTTACCCACGCAGAATAATCTGAAGACTGCAAGAACATCTCACGCCGCTCCTTCATGAGCTTGAGAGTTTGATTGGAAAACCTCTTTTTCTGATCTGTACGACGTGTCTTGAAGAACTTAGACCCGGTCGTATGGACAGTTTCCACGAACCCATCGTTGTATTCGTCCACTGAGCTTCCTAGACACTCGAAACGATTCTGGAGTTCAAGCTGAAAGCTCTCGGGGTTTTGGATTTGTATCTGTGCTGGCCGGAGCGTAGACTTCATCAGTCGAGACCTTTCTAGCTTGATATTGATATTCAATGTGCCTTTTACCATGCGGCGATGTAATGTGATTTCACAGAATTGATCACAAAGACGTCATTGAAAATTTGCTTCTTGGTTGACATGGTGAAGTCGATCTCATTTTTTGTTGCACCGTCGGGGTTCTTTCAGGTCCACTTGTATGTGCTCACGCTTTTTGAAGAAAGAGTTCATCATGTTGCCCCACCTGCAGCTCATCCCCGTCTCGTTTGCCCAGTTTTGCGTTGAAGGCTCCCATGACAACGGTGAAGTAAGTTTTGAAACCATGCATGGCTTTAGAGATATCCTCATACATGGTCTCCACTTCGACGTCGGGTTGTGCCGAGGTCGGGGCGTAGACCTGTATGACCTTCAGCGAATATCTTGAGGATATTCTGAGTACAAGGTACGCCACTCTGGTCGACACACTCGATCTTCACCACGTTGTTCACGAGGAACTTCTGGACGATATCCCAACACCACCCTGGGACTGGTGGTCACCCTCTCGGAAATAAAGCAGGTTGCCGGATTTTATGATTATCGTGTCCTCCCCCTCTCTTCGGACTACAGATAATCCCACAATACTCCATCGCAGCCTGCTCAATCCCTCCTCGAGTTCCGCTATCTCCTCGTCGGTCTGGAGGGTGCGCGTGTTGTACGTTGCCAGGTCCAGTCGTTAGTATAGGCAGCCGGATCCACGACACGCCCTCCTGCCACTTCTCCTGTTTTTTTATATTTCCATGTACGGAATAATAAAACTGTTTGACAATTGTTTTGTTTAATTTGTCTTCATCTATTGTGACAACCCTACCAAAATAGGTAGCAATTTTGCACGTTGTTAAGAAGCTTATACTCTGTTCCGTTTACTTACTCATGTGCCCACGGGGAGATATGGGATGGTGCTATTCTTTACGGCCGTAACAAGTTACATTTAATTAAAATTTAAAAAATCCGGGACACATAGTGTCATAATTTCAAGGTATTTTTTTTGACTTACGGATAGCGCGATTTAGTAGAAATCACGTAACGAAATTCCGTTTGCTGTTCAGTATAGTAATATAATATTCCTCATTCCCTTTCAATATAGAGTACATTAATCTACTCGTACTAGTCCCTTTCATTTGATACCAATATTGAGGGTGTTGTGAATAAAAATGTAATTCACCATTTTGTGGTGGGGGCCATCTTGGATTTGAATAGCGTATAGTATTCTACTAGTCAAGCCCTTTAATTTGATACCCATATTGAAGGAGTTGTTGAACAAATATGTAAGCCGCCATCTTGTGGCGGCGGCCATCTTGATTTGATTTTTATCAAACATAGCTAAGAACACTCTCAGACACTTCAAACTTATAACATCCCGTCGTTTTTGCGTCGGGGGTTAAAAAGCGCAGTAGCAACCACCAAAACCATCATCGGAGCTTAGTCTACGTAGCATTATAAAATCGCATTCCAGGATTATTTTGCTTGTTGGGGTAGGAATTTCTGTTGCCGCTATAACAACAATTAATTTAAAAACTGAAGAGAGTCCCTGCTACGAGGCTACAGAAATCTTAATGTGCAAATCCGGCACTTGGCTGATTATTAGTTGTGATACCTCACACAAATCCTTGTGAAGTATCAATTTGACATTGTAAGTAGAAGTTATTAGCATATCAGCCAGATAAACAAAAAAGACAATATGCATATTATAGAGGACTCGCTTTTGCCAGCGGCGTCGGCCGCGTGGATGTCGGAAACACTACCGTACTTACGTAACATTTGTTCCGTTGTTATTTTATTCTAACTTAGATTTGTAAAGATGATATTATGTCGTAGGCAAAGCGCGTGGTGCTGTACCTGGCGCGGTCGCGGCCAGAGCGGTTACTTGACGAGATGATGACGGAGCTGCAGACCGTGGAGACCCTCAACTGCCTCATCGAGCGCACGGAGACGCCGCCCTTCTACCGGCTGACGTCCATGCGCAAGGCCACCTCCGGCCACAGCGACGGGCCTTGCACTGGCTCACAGGTAACCACTATAACTCGCTACTTAACTGTTGCGCCGCATTTATTGACGCTGAATCGGATTGAGCCGATAGCCAAATTTATCTCGCGGCGACATTTTCTAGTCGTCTGAACTGAAAGGCGGTAAGTGTCTTTTTTGCTTTTATTTAAAACCAGCTGTGCGCCGCGACTTCATTTGCGTGGAAATGTCGATGTGTGTCTGAAACTGAAAATAGCTTACGACCTGTTCAGACCTACCAAATATTATACACAAAAAAATCTAAATAATCCGTCAAACCGTTACGAAGGCTGTAAGTTGTTTCCCAGCGATATTTTTTGCGTACAATTATTTTGGTTGACGGCTTCGTGATGAGGTGGTTTACACCCTGTAGTACTCTTATACTGATAATTAAAGCAATGCGTGCGAAATTATTCCCTAAACATTCCGAAATATCAAAAATGCACAAAATGTTCAAGTTTTCACTCCCGTAGTGCAAAATTGTTTTTTTTTTCGATGAAAGCCGTTTTGCTTTATTTCAAACTGCGCCGTGCAAATACAGATGATGCACATCTGAAAAGTTGTAACAAACATTTGTAACTTTTGTACATTATATATACGGATGTCAAACAGCCCACGACAGAAACCATGAAATTGAAATTAAGGTCATTTCAAAGAGCTGCAGAAAGAAGCATGCTTGACCTAAAAATAAGCGACCGCATAAAGAGCAGCGACATCAGAGCGAAGACCAAAGTCACCGATGCTTTGTATATGGCCAAGAAACTGAAGTGGAATTGGGCAGGCCACATCGCGAGGACCACAGACAACAGGTGGAGCGAGCGCGTCCTGCACTGATATCCACGAAACGGAAACAGGCGCCGCCGCAGACCATTGCAACGATGGCGAGACGACATCGTTGCACTGGCTGGGATAGAGTGGGCCAGAACGGCCCAAGATAGACTCAGATGGAAACAGATGGAGGAGGCCTTCATCCAGAGATGGATGACCCCTTAAAAGTTTAAGTTATTTATAAAGTTATTAAGATAGTTTGATTTTACTAGTTAGATACATTTTGATTGTTAAATTGTGAGTAAACAAATGAGAAGTTTCTTAAGCCCCTGGCTAGTGGCAAGCGCTCGCACTGTGACTTCGCAACGTCAACGTTGCGTTTTTTGGCAACAGTTACAATCACGGCTCCCTGCTCTGTTCGTATGACATTTATTTTACCTATGATTCTTGTCTCTACTACGGAAATTGGCACCTAAATAAACATTGAATAAATTAAACAATTTTACATTTCATTTATTTTACGTAGTTTTCGTCGAAATAGCAAAGCAAGAGTAGTGTTTCGTCGGAATCCATTTTATCTCTGATGGTACGCCCTGAGGCGTATTTATATTTACCCTTAGGCCAAAGTGCCATGCATGGCCCGGGGAGGCATCCTGAGAAGAGCGGTTTGCGCGAGCCTATTTTCTAGTGTGCCGCCTCTTATTTACTTGATACAAGCACTAAACTATTTAAGCCTGCAGCTCCGTAGCTTACAAATCTGTTCCGGAGATAAAGCATTTATTTCAAGTAGGCCAATTACAGGCACTTTTGAATTGTTGAAACAAAGATGAAAATTAAATGTAGCTACAGTCCAAGTCACAGGACATAAAAACTGTGAAAGTACTGTAGTTGCCCATTCCCTAGCGTAGATCTCTATGGAGATGAACGGGTAAGAAACTCCATGGACACTCTTTTAAATCAAATTATTGTTACAAAATCTTGGTTACATCATTCATGTTGAGATGGTATATTATGTGAGAACAATGTAGCAAGATGTGCATGTTAAAAGTGTCCATACTAAAAACAAAATAATTCATTCAAATAAGCTATGGCAACTAAGAGATGACCAGTCACAACTGACAGCGCCCGTTCACGAACATGACGCATGGATCAGCACCATTCAGCTCAACCATTTTGAAGGGAACTAAATGGTCCGACACACGCGCCACCATCAGCGAGACATTTGAGTAAGCATGACATACTCTCAACCGCCAGGGCACATTCAAGTCAAAAACTAAAGTAGGTTTCCAGTGAATGATAGCTTTCTAGTACATAGTACTCAATGGGCTATGCGATTATATAATACTTAAGAGATTGAATCAATACAATGCAAAGATAGTTGTACAATCTTCAGCAGCTCCAACAATACCATTTAATGCCATCAATTTTTACGCGCCTGTCCTTGTGGATCGCAGAACCAGCATTAAGAAAAAGATTATTGACTGACAGACAGACGGACAACAAAGTGACCCTATAAGGCAGCGGTCGTCAATACGCGGCCTGCGGGCCGCATGCGGCCCGTGAATGTTTAGTAAATAATGTTACGAGCTGGGTATGAGATAAATCAATTACTACCGATTAAACAACACAAAACCTTTATTAATCACAAAACAATTTAAACTTAATCACAAGTACACTACAGTACACTACTGATCACTATTCACTTAGATATCGCACTTCAAGTTCACTTCGATTCGCTTCGATGGTAGCCAAAACAAGACTGACTGTCGCGGCCCTGAGCGGTCTATTTATACTCGCCCACAGACACACCAGAATAACCTCGAATATTCTAGAGGGTCATAGAAAACACTAACAAAAGAGTAGGTAGGTAATTATTATTACTAGCTACTTGTACAACACAAACAAATATGAACCGTATGCCCTAGGCGTACGGTCGAAATTCTAATGTCTTTTTATAAAGAGGTCGCGAGTTTGTAGGTACCTACCCAACTTTGAAAGTAATAATAATAGAAAACTCTCGAAATTCCAACGTACACATACTGTAATCACGTGCTTTCTCGAATGTTCTAGTAGGTCCGATGTAACACTGCCCCCTCCTTAGACATGCTCGTCCCGAGCATCATTAGTTCCGTAGTATCGCGCCAACCGATCTACATGCACAATCTTAGGCGCACCTCGTGGACCCTTCTGTATTCGGTAGGTGACATCGTTGATCCTAGTCACGACTCGGTATGGTCCATCCCATTTTGCTTGTAACTTCGGAGACTTTCCCTTGCTCCGCCCTGGGTTATGCAACCACACCAGTGAACCCTCGTCGAAACCCCTACCGTTTGCCTTCCGATCATAACGGGTCTTCATCTTCTCAGACATCTGTTGGCCGGATTGTCGGATATGCTCATAAACATCGTTCAACTTATTACGCAATTCATTCGCGTAATCTGTTACACTACATGGAGCATCAGGGGGAGTTCCAGTGATTAAATCAGCAGGTAACCGTAATTCCCTTCCAAAGTTCGCGAAGGCTGGTGTCACAGTCGTACTTTCGTGGACTGCACTTCGGTAAGACAGAAGAAACGGCTGTATGTGCTTGTCCCAATCCCTTTGCCGGCTTTCCACAACTTTCGCCAGATATCTCTCCAACGTTTGGTTGAATCGTTCCACCATTCCGTCAGATTGTGGGTGGTAAGAGGTGGTTCTGGTTTTGTGGGTACCCATCAATCGACAAGTCTCTTGAAACACTTGCGATTCAAAATTCCTTCCTTGATCGCTGTGTATTTCTAAGGGTACCCCAAAACGACAGAAGACTTCCTGAACCAATTTATCTGCGACAGTTGTAGCTTCTTGATTAGGAATGGCGAAGAATTCTGGCCACTTTGTGAAGTAATCCATGACCACCAGGAAGTACTTGTTTCCGCTCTCACTTACTGGAAATGGTCCCGCAACGTCAAGTGCTATCCGTTCCCAAGGGGCTCCAACGTTGTACACTTTTAATGCACCTCTGCTGCGTGTACGGGGTCCTTTCACGGCCGCACAACTGGTACATTTACGGCACCAGTCCTCCACATCATCTCGACAGTGGATCCAGTAGAAGCGTTCTCGAATTTTTAGTAGAGTCCTTTTTACCCCCATATGTCCTCCTGAACATCCATCATGGTAGAGCCGTAGAACATCCGGTACCTTGGCTTTAGGAACAACCATTTGTAGATGACAGCTGTCCCCTCTAGCGTTTTCACATTTACGGCACAAGACTCCATCCTGGATTACCAAGCTGTTCCATTGCGCCCAATAGCTCTTCGTGATGGAACTCATCGCAGCCACATTACTCCACTTGGGTTTAGGAACACCAGCTTTAATCCACTCGAAGATCGGTTTGATGTCCGAGTCATTTTGCTGAGCCTGCTGTAGGGTCTCCTTCCATTCATCGCTGAGATCCGTTCTAAGCATCCTCACGGGCACTACTTCCTTAGTCTCTTGCCTGGCACAGTGCTTACAGTCTTCAGGACAAGGTCTTCTCGACAAGGCGTCTGCGTTACCGTGAGTTCTCCCACTGCGATGTTCTGTTACGAAGTCAAACTCTTGTAGTAGTTCAATCCATCTCGCCACTTGCCCTTCTGGATTCTTGAACTGTAATAGCCAGTTCAGTGCAGCATGGTCAGTTCGTAGTAGGAATTTACGTCCCAGCAAATATTTACTGAAGTGCTGCAATGTCTTTACTACAGCGAGTAGCTCCCGTCTTGTAACGCAATAATTTCTTTCTGGTTTCGATAAAGACTTGCTGAAGTATGCTATTACAACCTCCCGGTCTCCTTTCCGTTGAGACTTCACGCCCCCAATTCCAGTATTACTTGCATCTGTGTCAACTATGAAGTCATTTTCAGTGTCAGGATATCCCAAAATAGGTGTATTGCACAGACGTTTCTTTAATTCCTGAAATGCGACGTCGCAGTCCTCGTCCCAACAGAATTGCCTCTTTTCCTCAGTGAGTTTGTGCAGAGGTTTTGCAATGTCGGCAAAATTCTTGACAAACCTTCGATAGTAGGAGCACAAACCCAGGAATGCCCTGACCTGTGTCTTTTCTTTCGGAACTGGCCAATCTTTGACGGCGACTACTTTTTCTGGGTCTGTTTGAACACCTTCCCCCGAAACTGTGTGTCCTAAGAAGTTCACTTGCTGTCTGAAAAACGAGCACTTCTTCGGGCTTAACTTGAGATTTGCTGTTTGGATTTTTGACAGCACTTGGTTGAGGTTTTAAGGTGATCTTCAAATGTACGGCCCACGATTATTATGTCGTCCAGATAGACAAGACATGCGTCCCCAATCAATCCGGCAAGTACTTGCTCCATCAGCCTTTCAAACGTCGCAGGAGCGTTGCACAAACCGAAAGGCATAACTTTAAACTGCCATAGCCCTTTTCCTGTTGAGAATGCAGTTTTCTCCTTGTCCTTGGGGTCTATTTCTACTTGCCAGTAGCCACTCTTCAGATCAAGTGTGGTAAACCACTTCATACCAGTCAGCGTATCCAGTGTGTCATCGATCCTAGGCAGTGGGTAGCTGTCCTTTTTCGTGACGTCGTTCAGTCGCCGATAGTCCACACAGAAGCGCATACTGCCGTCCTTTTTCTTTACCAGGACCACAGGAGAACACCATGGACTCGATGAAAGCTCTATAACACCGTCCTTCACCATTCCCTCAATCATGGTTTCCACCTCTTTTTCTCGTGCAACTGGCAGTCTTCTTGGTCGCTGACGGATAGGTAACTCGTTACCCGTATTAATCTGGTGCTGAACAAGTCCAGTTCTCCCTATGTCAGCATCATTTCAAGAGAACATGTTGGCGTACTGAAGTAACATCTTCATAGCCTTGTCCATTTCTTCTTCAGTTAAATCGCAGTTTTCCAAAAGTGTCGATACGTCAAATTTTGTACTACGAACTTTATTTCCGGTAGACACATCTTGCAATTGACGCATCCAAGCTACTTCCTCGCAAGTGCCTATCAAGGTGCCCTTCTTAATCACATGCTCCTGGTCACTTGGATTCAGTATGCGTACTGCTGAGATGTTGGTGGCCTTGACCAGAGTTCGTGCCATCTTCCATGGGAAGTCATTGTTCACCCTTTCTATCAGGACACTTCGATCTTTTTGTCCAGAATTCCGTGGCAAACAAATTGGCACAATTGTTTCTGATCTGCGAGGAAGAACTATCTTCTTCAAGCAGTACACTTTTCCTGACGGTGCACCCTCCATGAACACTTCCTCTGAACCACGTTTCAGTACTCCTTGATCAACGTCGATCTCACAACGATATTTCCGCATGAAGCCCAAGATGCAATCGTCCACTATGTCGGCCACGATGACATTCTGCTTGTAAAATCTGTCACCCAATTTTAACTCTACCTCCTTCTTGCCTCGGACGTTTATGTGCTGACCGGTAGCTGTTAGTAACTGTATACGGTCGTGCTTATTGAAGTAGTCCCCAAAAAACCGACTTGCTAGTTTAGAATTGACGACCGTGTGAGAAGCTCCAGTATCCAACGTCAGTTTGCATGGCGTTCCATTGACTTCGCCTTTGATGGTCAGGCTGTTCCCGTCATGTGCTTGCGAGATCAAGATTCTCGGGGCTCTTTCAATACCAGCCAGCACCCGCCCCCCAGTCCTGGCATTTACTCGTTTCCCTGCTGTGGCTGGGCAGTCACTTCAGCCACTCTTCCCTGCTGATCTTCTCTCGGGGTGCTGCGCTTAGGACAGCTGGACCGAAGATGACCTCTTTCTCCACAAGTGTAGCACCTAGGACTATACCCCTGTGGGCGGTCGCGTACAGGTGATGCTATAACCTCCCTGACACGGTGCGTTCGGTGGTCTTGCCTCACTGCCTCAACTTCTAAGGCATGGGCCAAGGCGTCCTTCAAGGTCTCATGATGCCCAAGTCTCACGGCAGCTCTAACTTCTAAGTCACGTATTCCATCAACGAAGGCCTGTACCAGATTTCCATCAATCAGTGCAGGGGAAGACTGATAGGCTTTCCGAACGAGTTTTTCCACTTCCAGAGCCCACTGCTGTAGGTTCTCGGCACTACGTTGAACACGGTCCTTCAACTTAGCACGAAATACGTGCTCCAGGTGCGCGTCGCCGTATCTGGACTCCAACGCCTCCAGCAGCTGCTCGTAGGTAACATCCTTGCCGAGTGCCTCGAGAATAGTTTGGGCCTGGTCTCGGAGGCCCAAGGTGAGCGCGGTCATGGCTTGCGGTTTTGTCCATCCATTCGCCTTCATGACGGCCTCAAACTGGATTCTATAGGCCGACCACGACGATGTTCCGTCGAATGGCGGAACCTTAAAACCACGCGAAGAAGGTGCAGCAACCACTGAAGCTACGGTTCCACCTTCAATCTTCAATTCGCCCAAAGCCTTCTGCACCCCAGCAATCTTAACTTCGGCCTCTGAGATGCGATTCTCATGCTGGTGAACCTGATCTTTCATCCACTTGAGGTCCTTGCCGAAAGTTGCATGCAGATCCTTGATGAGGAGCATCTGCTCGTCTTGGCGGCGGACCTGCTCCTCTTTGTCTCGCTGCAACTGCTCTTCCAACCGGCGAGCCTGCTCCTCTTGACGGCGAGCCTGCTCCTCTTGACAGCGAGCTTGCTCCTCTTGACGGCGAGCTTGCTCCTCTTTATCTCGCTGTAACTGCTCTCCCAATCGGCGAGCCTGCTCCTCTTGACGGCGAGCTTGCTCCTCTTGACGGCGAGCTTGCTCCTCTTGGCGGCGAGCTTGATCCTGCAGCAGCGCCATTAAAGCTGACAAGTCTGGCGCCACTGATGCTGGAGAAACTCCGGATGGGCCAGCGACTGGCTGTGACGTAGGCTGGACACCACCCGCTGTCTGTGTCGGAGAATCTCCAAACCGCCTTTGGTCCATGTCCTGCTGTCGCTGACTTCTGGTACGGATACCGTCCATGTCGTCCTTTGGTAGAATTGGCATAATTTATCTCTCACTTCTGACACCAATTTGTTACGAGCTGGGTATGAGATAAATCAATTACTACCGATTAAATAACACAAAACCTTTATTAATCACAAAACAATTTAAACTTAATCACAAGTACACTACAGTACACTACTGATCACTATTCACTTAGATATCGCACTTCAAGTTCACTTCGATTCGCTTCGATGGTAGCCAAAACAAGACTGACTGTCGCGGCCCTGAGCGGTCTATTTGTACTCGCCCACAGACACACCAGAATAACCTCGAATATTCTAGAGGGTCATAGAAAACACTAACAAAAGAGTAGGTAGGTAGGTAGGTAATTATTATTACTAGCTACTTGTACAACACAAACAAATATGAACCGTATGCCCTAGGCGTACGGTCGAAATTCTAATGTCTTTTTATAAAGAGGTCGCGAGTTTGTAGGTACCTACCCAACTTTGAAAGTAATAATAATAGAAAACTCTCGAAATTCCAACGTACACATACTGTAATCACGTGCTTTCTCGAATGTTCTAGTAGGTCCGATGTAACAATAAGTTACAAATTTCAAACTAAATTAATGAAGGAACCGTGATCGACCTTATAGTGTTACGTATACTATTTGACACTGGACATTTTATTTTATTTATTTGTTTGGGACAAAAACAGTTACACGTTACAATATTAACAAAGCTTAGGTATAAAAGATAACAAACGCATAACCCACACTATTGTACACGGAATCATCGATTTAAAAGAAATAAGGAAACGGACGTATACAGAAAGGTCCAGTAAGAAAATATAAAATAAACCTGAAAGGTCACACAAACCAACTCTAGACAGCGCTATCCGTCTAGGTTTGGGTTAGGTTACATCCAAAGTTAAAAATGATATCGTTTTGTCTCTTTATTATTTTTGTTTGTGCGGAAACAGAATAGTAAAATAAAAAGCCATTAGAAAGTTAAGAGCTACCAAAGATTCGTTTTATTACCAATTTTCGCTTTTTGTTTTTTCTATGGGACATGAAACGCCAATACCGTTTAGGCGCAGAATGTCCAATTCGCAAAATGTCCAGCGTTCGAAAAATGTCCAATTCGCAAAATGTCCCTTGCCTGCCAAAAGGTTGCCGACCGCTGCTATTAGGGATGACGCACGCTAGACCATGCCGGGTTCGAGCCGAGTGTCGGACGTAACACCGTCCGTCCGTCACACGTCCGTCCGTAGCTCGGTAGCTCGGTAGCGGCTCGGAAGCGTGAGTGTGTTCATACTAAATTGCACGGTCGCTGCTCGGCTCGGACCCGACACGGTTTAACGTGAGTCAAGCTTCAGGGTTCCGTAGTCCTGATAAGGAACCCTTACAGTTTCGTCATGTCCGTCTGTCCGTCCGTCGGTATGAGTTTTTGCTAAGAGACCGTTAGTACTAGAAAGCTGTAATTTTGTAGGGGTGTGTATCTGGGGGCACGGGAGTACCCCCGCCAAGACCGGGCCAAGCAAAGAGCAAGGGTACTACCTATCTTTTCTCGAAGCGCTTCGTTGTTTTTTTGAGCCCTTAAAACTTAGGTTTATATTGTTCCATATACCACCAATTATATTCTCGAGATATGTTGCATTGCAAAGCTACTTCAGATGTTATTGATATCTAAAAAAACCCTGATTTCGTCACTGAATCACTGATGATCGTCAAAATTCTTAGGGTGTTTCCTAATTTCCTAGATAGCTGAAATTTGGTATGTAAGCTATTAATAGTAAGTACACAAACAACAAAAAAAAAACTTGTAACTTTTATCCCCCAACCCCTTAGATTAGGAGACCATTGTATTGCCGGATTGCCGCCATGGGATCTGGAGGCGATAGTCCTCGCGCGCCTACACGAATGGCGCGCGGAGGCACTACGCCGGGGGGAAACTCCGCTGCCGCGGCAAATTGCCGTTCAGCGGACAGACCTCCGGCGCGATCTCATGGCGACATGGAGAGAGCGACTGTCGCAACCCCGTGCAGGGCACGCCACGATAGTGGCGGTAAGTCCCCTCTTTGAGGAGTGGCTTGAGAGGCGCCACGGTGCCCTCACCTTCCGCCTGACGCAGGTCCTCACCGGACACGGATGTTTCGGGAGGTACCTGCACCGAATCGGGCGGGAGGAAACGCCCGGGTGTTTCCACTGTGAGGATCGACCGGAGGACACGGTGGAGCACACGGTGGAAGTCTGCCCTGCGTGGGCGGAGCACCGCCGTGTCCTCGTAGCGGCGATCGGCGGCGGCGACCTCTCGCGTCCGGCCCTGGTTCAATCCATGGTCCGGAGCGAGACGGAATGGGAAGCCGTCACCTCCTTCTGCGAAGCAGTCATGCTGGCGAAGGAGGTGGCGGAACAAGAGAGGGAGAGAGCCTCTCTTCCCGGCCGCCGCGGGAGACGCACTGGGCGTCGGGGGCCACGTGGTGGCTACCGGCCACCGTAGATGCGGGCCTGTGGACGGTTAGCTATGGGCTAGCTAGCCGTCCGTCCGTCTAGTGACGACAGGCCGTGTCGACGGCGCGTTCGTGTTCCACGCGCGCCTCAAAGAGATGTCAGCAGAAGAGAGGGGCCCGCAAGGGCCGAAGCCTGCCGGGGTTGCGGGCTGTTCGACAGAGATACCGCGGCCCCGGAACGTAAAGGGCGAGGAAGGAACATGGATGGGTTTTAGTCAGTAAGAGTCTGACACTCCCTCCCGCTCCGCCCAGAGTGGGAGAAGTCATTTGATGATTTCCCATCCCGAAAAAAAAAAAAAAAAAAAAAGGAGACCATTGTATGAGACTTCTCCACTTTTGACGCTAGAGATTTAAAAATTGATGAGCTAGAGGTCTGAAAAATGATATAGGGACTCTTGGCGCCTCTGATGTGCAAGAAATACACCTCGGCATAATTAATATCCCATCAAAAACATTTTCATGTAAAATGTTGCCAAGACGAGGTCAAAAAGCTATCAGATCTCATATAGAGCCAAGCTTCTAACTCTACTAGGTCCAACTTCACAAACTCTACACCTAATATGTGGCTTTTTGTTTTGTTACTACTATTGTATAAGTAACAGAAAAGTAATGAACCGTGGATACATTTTGCACCTTACGCCAATTTGAATGTAGCGGAATGGCCAAGCCACATTTTTGACTAAGGTGGTAAGGTGGTGGTCTTTTTGATAGTGCGAGTCATGTGGTCTCGTCTTGACAACTTTTTACATGTATATATTTTTGATGGGATATTAATTATGCCGACAAAATGTTTTTTTTAGGGTAGCTCCCCTTACATGTGAAGTGGGGATGAACTTTTTTTTCGTTCTCTACCCCATCGTGTGGGGTATCGTTAAATAGATATATCAAAATGACTACGGGTTTGCTACTTCTGTTTTTTTCGTGCTAATGCTCTATTTACGAAATATTCAACTAAGTGCAAATTTTTGCTCCGGTAGGTCTTCCCCCTCTAAAAGCTAAACTGCTGGCTTGAAAAATCTGAAAAAATTCATGATGATAGTGCATTTCATGAACTTTAAAAGAACATTATAGTTATTAGTTTAGCAGTAATATTCGTTGAACTTGGGTGTTGGATAATTTTGCACTAAATACAAAATCCTTAGAATAAATGCTTTAAAATGACTTAGATGAAGTCGTTGCTTGATCATAACGGGCAAAGACTTGCATTGAAAAAACAAAATCACAGACATATATATATGTTTTAGCTGGGCAATGTTAGAATATTCAAACGCTTGAAATGAGATCGACAGCTTTCTATTTGTAAAATTCTGTCAATTGTACGTATCGCTCTTTTTAGGGTTCCGTAGCCAAATGGCAAAAAACGGAACCCATAAGGATTCGTCATGTCTGTCTGTCTGTCCGTCCGTATGTCACAGCCACTTTTTCTGCTACGGATATATTTTTGAAGACCTATCCATAGATAGCCCACACGTATGGGTTTAACGAAAACAATTTTTTTGACTTTCAGTTCTAAGTATGGGGAACCCCCAAAATTTATTGTTTTTTTTTATCTATTTTTGTGTGAAAATCTTAATGCGGTTCACAGAATACATCCACTTACCAAGTTTCAACGGCATAGTTTTTATACTTTCGGAAAAAAGTGGCTGTGACATACGGACGGACAGACAGACAGACCGACAGACAGACATGACGAATCTATAAGGGTTCCGTTTTTGCCATTTGGCTACGGAACCCTAAAAAACAATAAATTTTGGGGGTTCGTCAAACCCGGGTTTGAAAAAAAAAAAAATTCTATGGATAGGACGGTCTTCAAAAATGGTATTTAGGTTTTCTTGATTTTTGAATTTTTATTATTTTATTTTAAGTAGTTAAAGCTCTACGAGTATCATTAATAATAAAAAACCAAGCTGTGCATTCTTGTTTTCTCTTTTTGTAAGTCACTACCAAACCTGCGCCACTATGTACGCCTCAATAGTAACGTTAACGATAACCACTAGTGGCTAGACGCTCGCGTTACTGTTTGAGAAACACCCAACACTACGAGTAGTAAAGCGCCAGTGTGTTAGCGGCCGCAGCTTTGCTTCTGTATTTGTAAGAAGAGCCTTAAACGGTCGGGATTCTTCGTTGTCAGTATATATTTTAACATTGTGTTGACCTTTACATAAGAATATACAAAATTTTGTCTGCCCACCAGGATGCTACGGGCAGGACTGGGGAACTGGCGCCGGTGGAGAAAGGCACCATACACACAAAGAGGCATAGCGGCGAGGATCCGGCTAAAGCCAGGTATTTCAGAGCTCAATTACATTTTAATGTAGTTCCAGTTATAGACCTATCAGCAAGATCAACCTTACGTCATCATCATTGCCCTGCATTTATACCGATTTACTTGCGGTCGGCGCATCACCAACATTGCGTAAACAACTTTTTGCCTACTGTATATTAATTGTGATGTTCAAATACCGAAAACGCTCATTGAGCAAAAAAAACAAACACATCGTTTTGCTGTATTTTTAAAACATGCCATGTTTTTTACGACAAGTAAAAATAAGAGAGTTGGTTTTGTCTGTGATCACAAGCGCTACTACTTAGCTCAAGCTCTTGTGTACGATTCCCGCGCCGGGCAAATTGCATTCTTCTTTGTACCCTTCAAACTTATTAACAAATAGGTAACTTTTATCTTTAATGGTGTAGTAAACTTTATATTAAAAGAAAGTGTAGTAGTGTGAATGTAGCAGTGTGTGTGTAGTAGTAGTAAAGTATTACTGGGTTTTTCCTTTTGGAATTTATCGGTAGCCGCAATGGAGCCTAGATTTGTGGTGATGTTATGCTTATGTAAGCTTTCTAATTGACTCAATGTTTTTTTTAATATTCATCAAACGGCTTAGAAGCGACACCTGTCACATACAGTCTTGTTCCTCCACTTCTTTGACAAAATGACAAATTAATGTCTGTGCCACAGATATAATAAAGAAGGAGATAATAATACCCGTTCGACGAAAATGTATCGGAACCTTGTGTTTCCAGTTTGCCCCTACCACACGACAACTACTACACATGCAGTTCAGTAATAGCAATAGATACAGTCGCGCACACACCCACATTTCTTAAAACAGAACGTAGTACACAATTAATAAATGATAAATGATATTTATTCAGTAAGTAGGTTTTCTCAAACACTTTTTTAAAACTAGATAGGGCCGGTGTTTCGTACCTGACTACTCTGAGAAGAAACAGCCGAAACAAACTCAGAGGTCATAGTCTCTTTTAAAGTCCAGACAATCTTGTTCAACTCACATGAGAACTATGCAGATTAGTGTCTGAGATGGTCTTTTGAAGAAAGAACCATACAAATTTGAGTGGACCTGTCCAGTCAGTGCAAGCATTTGTCAGTTATCGTGTAGCTCGACTTTTAACTCAAGGAGCTCAACGATACGACGAACAATACCAAAGAAAGGACATTTGGGTGAACGCTTATAGTACTCAAACTGCCAGACAGTCGTGGGAAAAAAAACAACAAAAAGTGACCCACAAGGTCCTCACATTCACAATAATTAAACAAAATAAATAATAATTTACAATTCAAATTCGAATGTCAATAAAAATACGAAATGTCAAATACACACATAAAATAAACAAAAATAAAGTAAAAAATAATAAAATACTGAACTAAGTATTCATGTCAGATCATTAAATGTCATGACAGTCACAAGTAAATATTCATGTCAAATAAACACACACATACAAATAAAAATAAGTAAAGTAAAAAAAAAACTGAACTAAGTATTCATGTCAAATCATTCAATGTCACAGTGTATAAAATAAAGGAATCAATAATAAACAAGCGAAGTCCGAAATTTCAACATTCACAGAGCAAATTGGAGCAGCTTAATCCCAAGCCTTTTTATCTTCGAGATAGTGATTAACATGATAGAAGGCTTTCAGGCATAACTTCCGTTTTATAAACGATTTGAATTTATTTAGGCTTAGTGCTTGAATATGGCTCGGAAGTTTATTGTAAAAACGTATACATTGGCATTTGAACGTATCCCCTATTTTTTTGAGCCTCGTTGCAGGAATAATAAATTTGTGTTTGTTCCTCGTATTTATGTTGTGGATATCACTGTATTTTTTAAACAAATTAATATTTTTGTGTGCGTACAAAAGGTTTTCATAAATAAACTGAGAGGGCACAGTAAGAATATTAATCTCTTTAAATTTTTCTCTGAGGGAGTATCTGGGACTTAGTTTATAAATTGAACGAATTGCCCTTTTTTGTAAGACAAATATTGTTTGAATATCGGCGGCATTGCCCCACAAGAGAATACCGTACGACATCACGCTATGGAAATAACTAAAGTAAACTAAACGGGCTGTCTCTAAATCAGTTAATTCACGAATTTTTCTAACGGCGTATGCTGCAGAGCTAAGTTTTTTCGAAAATTTGTCTATGTTCGTGCCCCACTGAAGCTTTGCATCCAAAGTTATGCCTAAGAACACTGTCCTATTTTCCGGTTGCAACTCTTCATCCTTAATTAGTACAGTAGTTTCAACTTGTCTTACATGGGGTATCGTAAACTTAATACATTTAGTTTTTTTCTCATTTAAGAGTAGATTATTAACATTAAACCAATTAACGACTTTTGCCAGGGGCGCTATTAACATTATCCATAACTGACTGCTGACGTTTGAGTTTAAATAAAAGAGAAGTGTCCGTTGCAAACAATACTACGTCATGATTATCCTTTATGAGGTAAGGCAAGTCATTTATGTAAATCAAAAACAAAAATGGACCAAGAAATGAGCCCTGGGGTACCCCCATTTTTACCACGGATCCGGGAGATCTTTTCCCTTTAACATCAACTCTCTGAATCCTATCACTCAAATATGAAGTAAGAAGATCCAGAGAGGCGTTACGGATTCCGTAGTGGTGTAGTTTCCTGATTAATGTTTCATGAAGAACGCAATCGAAAGCTTTAGATAAATCGCAAAAAATTCCCAAAGCATCGCATTTGTCCTCCCAAGCATTATAAATGTGTCCTAAAAGTTCAACACCGGTCTATGTCGGTACTATGTCATCAGTAGTTGAACGACCCCTTGTAAAACCGAACTGTTTATTATGCACTATCTTATGTTTATTGAAATAACTTTGCATTTGTGCCAAAATTAATTTTTCAAAAAATTTTACTAAAGGTGGGTAGTACTGAAATGGGTCTATAATTAGTGGGGTCTGATGTACTACCCGATTTAAACAATGGCATTATTTTACTATATTTCATTAGATCAGGAAACTCACCACGGTCAACACAATCGTTAAATATTACAGCTAAAGAAGGAGCTACAACATGTATAATGGATTTAGCAACGTCCACAGAATGACCCCATAGATCGGCGGTCTTTTTAACATTTAAGGTGAAAAGTTTTAATAATATCTCTACAGGTGACATAATGAAAGTTAAATTCGGAATCACAGACTGAAACGTTTTCCCTTAGTAAAGACTCGGCAGCAGCAGGTGACGGAGTTAAGCGATTTAGTAGTCGATGATACGGGAATATCTGCAAAGAAATTTTCAAAGGCTGTGGCAACTTGAGTGTCTGAATTTAAAATATTATCGCCAATAGCAAGGCTGTAGTCACTATTTCGGTTGCAAGACCTTCCCGTTTCGCTATTAATAATGTTCAATGTCATTTTAAATTAATAATGTTCCATGTCATTTTAATTAAATTACTACTATTTTAATTTTTGAACTCGAGTAACGTGACTTTGCTAAGAAACAAACTTTTTAAAATAATTTAGAATAATTCTTAACATACAAATTAAATTCTACAATGTTTGTATAAGTCCGCTGTTCATACAGTTCATAAAGTCGTTTTCGACTCATAGGAATACCAATGGTGGCCCCGTCATTGAAAGAAGCGTTACTATTTTACCGAGATTGTCTTAGGGACAAATGTGATTTCAAATTGTGCGCAATACATGCTGAAAAAATCGTTATAGTGTTGATTGGGATCATCACTAGCTGACAAAAGTGGTAGTTTTGATAAAAGTTTAAATTTAAAAGTTTCCAGGCGATTTTTACTTTTTGGATTAACAATGATATCCTTTTTAGTGACTTTCTTGTTTACATTTGGAATTGTGATCAATTGCCCACAATGATCTGAATCGATTAAATTAATAATAACCTTTTGGGTGGGTGTAATATCAGTGTAAATATTATCTAGGCAAGTCGCACTAGTAGGGGTTATTCTAGTGGGCTCGAGAAATTTATTTTCAAGATTGTATGACTGAAACAGGCTTAAAATTTTTGTACTTAACCCAGAATTTTCTAAGAAATTAATATTAAAATCACCACAAGTGATTATAGACTTCTTAGAACTACAGATTTTATGCAATACTTCATCCATTACCTTTTCAAAACAATCATACAACCCTGAAGGAGGTCTATATACACTTAAAATGATAAACTGCTCCAATTCTATACAGGCTATTTCAACTGTTCGCTCAACAGATAGGCTTACAATATCCTTGCGTTCTTTAAATTTAAGATGATTATTTACTAGGATTAATGCGCCGCCATGTATAGCATTTACCCTGCAGAATGAACTACCAACCTGGTGATTACTAAAATTGAAAATGAATTGGTGACATTTGAGCCAGTGCTCCGTTATACAAAGAATATCTATGTTGTTTTTCTCCTTACAAAGTTAAATAATTATCAAATTAAATTAGAGGATAGTAAGAAGTTTTATGAAACAGACACTCAACAGTTACAGTCAGAAATTCAAGTTTTAGAGAGTCAACTAAAATTGTGTTATTCTAAGTATGTGAATTCTCAAAAACAAATTAAAGAACATATTCTTGCTGCAAACGAGTTAGTTAATAGGGGTAATGACTATGTAGACATGATGACCTTGAACAGCACTCAATGTACATCACAAATGGAATCGAGCCCGGACAATCTCCTTCCAGAGATTGTGGAGGACCGGACCCGGTTAGGCAGTGTTCCGGGCTGTATCCCCATTGAAAATTCACCACAAGGTTCTTCACCTGTAAGACAAACAGAAAATAGTTCTCCCCTTTCTAGTAGTTCACAGTGTGGTTGCTCCATTATGTTTTCAGACAGTATCGGAATAGGGTTAGGAAAATTTATTAGTAACAATCTGAGTCATTCTTCCCAAAATCATTGTACACCTCAGGCTTCTTACAACCACATAATGTCATCCATAACTGGGTAGGAAATAGATCCTAATTGCCATTGTAACTGTATTTGTTGGTAACAGTTTAAACGTAAAAATTGATGATATCACTGACAATGTCACTCAACAAATAATTCTGTGTGCCTTTCCATACTTTGAAAAGTTGTCAAGCAGGCAAAATCATTACCTCCATACCCTAAACAATCGCATGTGTTTATTAGCTAGTCACTATAGTGACAGGTTGACATTTTTCGACACTAACAGTTTCGTTCAGAAATTGAAGTCAACTAGGAATAATGCGTACTTGCCTATTAGTTTTAGACGTGAAATAGCTCGGCTATTAGCTTTTAATTTAAACTCAGACATATGTGGTATGTCGCAGTTTTCTGTAAATAGTTCTACTGAAATTAGTAATTATACTAATTGTAATTATACACATTTTAGCTTAGATTTAAACTAGTAGTTAAGACAACAGAAGGTAATAGTGACAATTTTGTTAAACCTGTCAACTTTATGGTATCTTCTAGCTCTCAATCAACTATTTGTAAAAAAGGGGCTGAGCAGAATTCTTTGAAATTATTTCATCAGAATATTCAGGGATTTTCATCCAAACAATTAGAAATAGAATTATTTTTAGAAAAAACAAAGTATGATATTATTTGTTTTACCGAACATTGGATGAAAGATTATGAAGCAATGCAAATAAATTATGATAACTACAACGTGGGATGTTGCTTTTACCGAAAATCTAAGATGCGTGGGGGTTCATTAATCTTAGTTAAAAACTGTATTAAATCTAAGTCTCGGAATGATATAGTCGATCTATCGGTCGAACACAGCATTGAATTGTCTTGTGTTGAGCTTGATAAGCATATAATAGTGTGCGTTTACAGACCCCCTAATTACTTGAACTACTCCATCTTTGAGTCAGTAATGGAAGACGCTTTGGCAAAACTTGTAACTGGTAATAAACCAATAATTATCTGTGGTGACTTCAATGTTAATATCTTAGAAAATAATGTAAATAGCAGTAGATTTTTAAGTCTTTTTAAATCATTTAATTTGTCAAACGTGTTTTCAGAACCAACTAGAATTACTACAAATACTGCTACATGTATTGATAATGTTTTTTGTTGCTGCGACTACGTACATAAATCCATCGTAAATTACCTTCCTTCTGATTACAGCGGTCAGACCGTTGCTTTCGCGTCCAATATACAATTGCAAAGAATTCAGATACAAACTAGACAAATGACACCAAGCAATTTAGACAAATTTAATAATAATTTAATTAAGAAGTTAAGTATACCGGGCCCTAATGTAAAGAATGTAAATGAATTTTATGAAGAATTCTTTTCGGTTGTGCACACCGAGTTCTTTAAAAAAGAAATCTAAAACCATTGGTCCTAAGTTTATTTTCAGTGACTGGGCAACACAGGGTATTAGGAAAAGTAGGGAACGGTTGTTTGAGCTGTACGGTCTCAAGCCTTATATCAACACAGAATCTTTTAGTAAATATGTTGCTACTTACTCGAAAATTTTTAAAACCACTTGCAAGGTAGCCAAATCCTTATTCATTAGCAACAAGATTAAATCAGCCGATAATAAAATAAAGACGGTTTGGAAAATAATCAACAGTGAAACAAATAGAAATAAAAAACAAAGTAATGACTTCACACTAGAGACCACACGTGGCCTCGTCAGCTCCAACAGTGAAGTTGCTCAAGAATTTGTAAATTTCTTTACCAGCATCCCAATTAAAACTACAGAAACCTTAAGTTCCTCTCCCTTGCTCTCTATTGATTTATTGAAAGCGAACGTTTCAGCCTGTCCAAATGAATTTAAATTTCAGCATATTAACCCCATAACAGTCGTAAAAGCTTTTAAGCAAATCAAGATCAAATTAACCGAAGATCTATGGGGTTTGTCTATCAAAGCGTGTACCTCAATTATTGAGACTGTAGCACCGTATTTAGCCTTAATATTTAATTTGTGCGTGGATCAAGGGGTCTTTCCGGATCTTATGAAATTCAGTAAGGTAATACCGCTTTTTAAATCCGGGGACAGTAAGGACACTAATAACTATAGGCCCGTATCCGTGTTGCCGGTTTTCAGCAAGGTGTTTGAAAAGATAATGCTCAATCAAATGCTTAACCATTTTAACATCAATAAAATATTACACGAGCAGCAGTATAGTTTCACCAAAGGACGTTGTACAACTGACGCCGGTATCACTTTATTAAAACACATATTTACTGCGTGGGAAGAGGCAAAAGATGCCATAGGAATCTTCTGTGACCTTTCGAAGGCATTTGATTGCGTAAATCACGAAACCCTGATCTTGAAACTTGAGCATTACGGTTTAGGTAAACTTGCGCTCAGTTTAATAAAATCGTATTTGAGTGATAGACAGCAGCAGGTACAATTAAATGGTGTGAATTCAATGGGTTTAAAAGTAAAAATGGGTGTACCACAAGGTTCCATATTGGGTCCCTTCCTCTTTTTAGTTTATATTAATGACCTACCCCATTTATTTAACAACTACCCGCAAATGGTGTTGTTTGCTGATGATACTTCTTTAATATTTAGGATAAACAGACGTGCCACTAATCTTGACGACGTAAATAACGCCTTACTGCAGGTCCATGATTGGTTTACCGCAAACAATTTAGTTCTAAATGGGAAAAAAACTAAGTGCATTAGATTTGCTCTACCAAAAAGTAGTGATTGTGACATAGTATTGAATCAAGAGAAACTAGAATTTGTCGATAAAACGGTTTTCTTGGGAATCGCGCTGGATTCAAGGCTACAATCGGGCCCTCATTTAACATCTCTTGCAGGACGGCTGAGCTCAGCAGCATATGCTGTTAGAAAAATCCGTCAATTTACTGATGTCGATACCGCGAGGCTAGTCTATTATAGTTATTTTCACAGTATTATGTCATACGGTATTTTACTATGGGGACGGGCTGCAGACATCGAGTCTATATTTATTCTGCAAAAAAGAGCCGTCAGAGCCATATATGACTTACGTCGACGTGATTCTTTAAGAGAGCTGTTCAAGAAAATTAATATCATGACAGTACCTTGTCAATATATCTATGAAAACATCATGTACGTTAGGAAAAACCTGCATTTATTCAGTAAAAGAGTTGACAGACATCACTATTGTACCAGAAATAGGGATCAACTAGTTCAGCCAGGTTTCAGGCTTGCTAAAGTAGATTCAACTTTCATGGGGTACGGTTTAAAATGTTACACTAAAATCCCTCCCCACATTCTTCAACTGAATGAGACAAAGTTTAAATCTTGTATAAAACGCACACTATGTAGGCAAGCATATTATAAGTTGGGGGATTACATTGATGATAAAAATGCTTGGCTCAATGCTTGTCCTGCTCCACAACCATAGGGGCAAACCAATTGATTCCCAGTTAAGTTATTGTGGAAGCTGCAGAAGATTGTAAAAAAGATCCTTGCATTGTATAGATTCCATATATTAGTATTATATAACTTCATAGCGCATGTGTGAGTACTATGGACTGTAAAGCCACCATTTACATCTAGTTATTTTATTTTTTTTTGACTTGAATAAGCCTTGGCGGCTGAGAGAATGTCATGCTCACTCAAATGTCTCGGTGATGGTGGCGGGTGTGTCGGGTCATTTAGTTCCCTTCAATATGGTTGAGCTGAATGGTGCTGATACATGCGTCATGTTCGTGAACGGGCGCTGTCAGTTGAGACTGGTCATCTCTTAGCTGCCACGGTTAATTTTAATTACTTTATTTTTATGATGTTGATTTAATCTTTTCTCTGGACGCTCTTAATGTGCACGTCTTTGTACATCGTTCTCACATAAATGTTTAATCACAACATGAATGATGTAACCAAGATTTTGTAACAAAATTTTGATTTAAAAGAGTGTCCATGGAGTTTCTTGCCCTTTCTTCTCCATAGAGATCTACGCTAGGGTATGGGCAACTACAGTACTATCTCAAGTTATTATGCCTTGTGACTGTGACTAAAGCTTTAATTTTCTTTGTATTTTTGACATTCAAAAGTGCCGTAATGGTCTAATTGAAATAAATGCTTTGAGTTTGAGTTACGATTCAGGAAAAATTCTACTTCTATTCTTTGTTCAATAATCCTTGAATATTTTGGTGAACCAGGTTGATATTATTAAAACTCTCAAAACGTTCGCCTGATTTATTATCTGGCTTCCTTATAATATTGCAAGAGGTTGCCTCTGTTGTCTCAATTTCTAATTTAAATGATTCACTGATTCAGTTAATGTAGACAAATTATTTGCAGAGTAATCTAATTGAGTCTTGCATTGCTCAACAGAGGCAACTTGATTAGCCAAGTTCTTGGCTGTAATAGAAAAAAAGTATGATAGCGACACAGCTACCTGTCTTTTGCAAAAGTTTGAAAGATAGCACCTGTCCACAAGATATCTATCTTTTGTCAAATAAAATCTGTCACCAATATAATTGTTAATATCAATTAAATGAAATGCCATCAACCAAAAATAGAATAGAATAGAATTAAATGAAATACATTACTGTTATATGTCAAATTATGCAATGTTTTGTTAATATTATATCGAAAGTTATTTTCTTCCTGTGGCAAACTATTACTATAGGGAAATGTAAACAACACAACTATTCTTACATTTAAGTTTGTCAAAGTTCTATAATACTGGAGCAATTCTCCTTTGTTAACATTTCCTCTATTACCTATAAAAAATAATAATATGTTGTCCTGGTTAAACTTACATTTAATAATTTTCTTCATAATATGATATAAAGAACATCCTGGCATACAATTGTTTATTACAGAGTGTCCTGGATATTCATCTGTTAACCAATGTCATTGTTGACACTTTTTTTCATTCTTTTTTATATTGTTTATGGGAACTATTCATAGGAGTATGAAAATCAACACTTGACTGCGGTAAGGTGGTATTACATTTTGTCAATGAATGGTCTGGTGTGTTTACATGTGAAGTTGATTGACAGTGCTCACAGTTGTTTGTTTGTGAGTTCACCAAATCATTCATCGCCAACACATATTCCCTCATAACATGTTCAGAGGTATTATATTTGCTAGTCATTGAACTTAGCTTCTCCTGTAGGTGGTCAAGTTTGGATTGCAAGTGTTCTGTGTCAATTTTGTACCTCCTAGTGCTGTGCTCCAAATTAGATGAATATATGTCTAATTGTTTTAATACGTTTAGTCTTTCTCTATTCAATTTAACATTTTTAATGAAATATTTCTGCCGTTTAACCATCTTTTGAGTTTTTACAATGTATTTATTGATTTTAATACATTTTTTAATTTTATTTTTACTTTTACTGGTGAATGCCTTCACTGAACTACATAAATTAGAATCATCCTCACCTGTCAAATCTACGGTGAGGGAGGGATTTGTGGCAGAAACCATTGACGAGGCAACAGGCATCAATTCACTGAACAGAGCAATGATTGATGATTGATGATTTGATTCAGCGAGGCAGTGATGTTATAATTGGTAGTCTCAAGTTCTGTGACCCGTAACACAGGTATTGTATACCTATATCGGGCAGCAGTCTCTCACAAATGTTTACCCTGTGTTGTTAGATTTTATAATTCATGTTCAATGTAACGTTTGTGATGAGAAAATAAACATATATATTATTATTATATGACTCCTAGCCTCATGTAGCTGTTGTTCTAACAGATGTTTATGATTTAGAGTTTGTTCATACTCAGCGCTACACTGGCTGAACTCGTCCACAATAACTTGGAGCCTATCCCGGTCATCGATGGCGTCAGTGTACTGATTGTATAGCTGACCCATTTCCTTTTTTAACTTTCTATTCATTTCATGGGCTTCAAAAAGAACCCTTTCATTGTCATCCAATTCCCTACTTAGTTGGTCACAGGACTGCTTAGACGCCTTTAATTCGCTCAAAGCCAGTTTAAGTTCTTCCTGGCGAGCGTGTGCGGAACGTGTCAGAGTCATGATTACAGTTAAGAAAAGGATGAGAAATGAAACTTGAAGGCAGTAGGACTGAACAGAGGAATAGAGTAGTTATAGAACGGAAAATAAATAAATAGTCTTGCAGCGAGTTCTGTCACCGAACCAAGCAAGGTTATGTTTACGTGCCAAAGGTCATAATTATAAACCTTATGCCATCAAACACATCGTGTATTCACCATGCACCGTAAAACTTACCCACACAAAAACATCGGTACACAAGCACATCACTAACTCGTCGTAAGAAGCAGCGGCCGCACTACGCGATGCATCCGCTTATTGAACTATTGTTTGGTGATTTTTACATTGCTTGTCCAGTCACTTAGCGACAAACTTAAGGTAGTGGTTGAGAGGGCACGCCACGATAGTGGCGGTAAGTCCCCTCTTTGAGGAGTGGCTTGAGAGGCGCCACGGCGCCCTCACCTTCCGCCTGACGCAGGTCCTCACCGGACACGGATGTTTCGGGAGGTACCTGCACCGAATCGGGCGGGAGGAAACGCCCGGGTGTTTCCACTGTGAGGATCGACCGGAGGACACGGTGGAGCACACGGTGGAAGTCTGCCCTGCGTGGGCGGAGCACCGCCGTGTCCTCGTAGCGGCGATCGGCAGCGGCGACCTCTCGCGTCCGGCCCTGGTTCAATCCATGGTCCGGAGCGAGACGGAATGGGAAGCCGTCACCTCTTTCTGCGAAGCAGTCATGCTGGCGAAGGAGGTGGCGGAACAAGAGAGGGAGAGAGCCTCTCTTCCCGGCCGCCGCGGGAGACGCACCGGGCGTCGGGGGCCACGTGGTGGCTACCGGCCACCGTAGATGCGGGCCTGTGGACGGTTAGCTATGGGCTAGCTAGCCGTCCGTCCGTCTAGTGACGACAGGCCGTGTCGACGGCGCGTTCGTGTTCCACGCGCGCCTCAAAGAGATGTCAGCAGTAGAGAGGGGCTCGCAAGGGCCGAAGCCTGCCGGGGTTGCGGGACTGTTCGAAAGAGATACCGCGGCCCCGGAACGTAAAGGGCGAGGAAGGAACATGGATGGGTTTTAGTCAGTACGAGTCTGACACTCCCTCCCGCTCCGCCCAGAGTGGGAGAAGTCATTTGATGATTTCCCATCCTAAAAAAAAAAAAAAAAAAAAAGGTAGTGGTTGAGGGGCAATGTTTTTATTGCAAAAATAGTGTAGCCATTTGCTTATGACTGGGCCTCTTCTGCCAGTCGCGTGGACACCGACACGCCCCCTTGCCACTTCTCCTGTTTTTAATATTTCTATGGTCTGTGCTTATGACATTGATGTGTTTCACACAGATTAAAATTGATGGTTGTTGAAAGAAGTAATTAAGTACGGATTTTTAACACATAGATGTGTTTCACACAGATTAAACATGATGGTTGTTGAAAGAAGTAATTAAGTACGGCCATGTATTGCGTAGTCGGATTTACAATTGGAGGAACAACGCACGACAGAAGTGTATTGCATTACTATGGGACCTGTGTGAACAGCTTTTAAGTACAATCTATGGCCAAATGATTAAGTAATTATGTTCTAGTACTTCTAGTCAAATATGTAAGGTAGGCCATTGTCAGTACCAGGTATAGTAAATTGCAAAAATACGCCCGGGCAACAACAGATTTACTTATTGAATCTTAATTACCCACAACCGCACGCTTGATGAAAACCGTGGGTTTAACGTCGTAATTTATAATAGTAGGTATATCGGATTTCATGTACACGACACACCGCCGTTTACGTTTACGTTTACGCTGCACGCTGTCGCCACTCATTTTTAGGTCTTTCTTACGCTGTCGACCGCGTCGCCGTCGGCAGGTACAGTGGCCTTCAAAAGTTGTTGAATATTTTTCACTTTCAATGTATTGTCGCACTATCAGTTAAAATTGTAGTTTCAAATATTTGAACTGTGTACCTTAATAAGGTTTTAACTGGCAGTAATTATGGATTTACTGATGTTATTTTCAGCCAATTTAAAAAGATCAACAAATCTGCACCTCCAATGGACCAAGTGAACACTTTTTTCTGGCTTACGTCGTCGCATGTTTGTTAAAATTTTATGTATTCGTTCGTAGATGGCCATATTAATGTTTTTGTGCTTTCTGATACCTCTGTTCTTTTTTTTTTTAAGAAACGTATAAAGGCTATTGTAAATCACTTTTTAAATTATTTTGGAAAACACTGGAACGAGAGCAAAACTTTCATATTTTGAGGATTTTCTTTTTTATTAAGAGGCTTTATAACAGGTAATTTTAAATCTTCAGGGAATTTTCCACTCTTTATACACACGTTTACAATGTAGCTAATAACCAGAGAGATTTCTGTAACTACATTTTTATTACATGTGTAACAATTTCATCGTAACCGCAACTATTGGTATTTTTAAGAGCAACAATAATTTTATTAATAATCAAACAAACTCAAAAGACGCAAAATAGCTACTTCATAAATAACGCTGACAACAAAGTTAAAGCAACTTGGAGAGTTATAAATTCAACCAAAACTAATTACCCTAAAGAAAACCCTTCTAAAATACGAGTACTTACAGATAATAATAATGAGTACATCACAGAATAAAATAGGATTGTCGAAGTATTTAACAACTATTTCATTGACCAAATTCAACCAATAAACAAACATAACTACAACACCGCTAATACAACTTCATTTAATAACTGCAACCCCAATTCAAAAGTTGGTTTTGTAAAGCCAACATTTCCAAGCTTGTTGTGCGTGTCGGTACCAATCTAAACTGTGTCTGTCAGCCCAGCACTGCTCACCCAATTTCGATAGTAGCATTACTCCACCTAGCGTAGTTCCCTCCGATAGAAGGTCAGTTTTCTACAACGACACATAGGCTCAGTAAATCACTATAGAGTACAATGAGATAATCTCTATACCATTCTCGTTTGAGCACTTACATTTCCATGCTCATGAAAGGCAAAACAACTCGCATCTAATAACTTATAAATAACTCCAATTTAATATGGCATTTTATTTGATACTATAGCTGACCCGCGCAACTTCGTCTGCGTGAAGAACCGCTCGACCGATTTTGTGCAAACTTCACATAAACCATCTACTAAATAGTCCGAACAAAGCTTAAACATTTGGTTTGGATAGGTGAGCCCGTTCTTGAGTTGTAAAATTACAACGAAAAGTGGCATTGATTTTTATATACTCGTATATTGATGAATCAAATAAAATGCTTTTTTGCGGTGCGTCTGTATCTGGAAAACGTCATCCGGTTAGATTAGAAGCAGATCCTAACAGAGTTGTGAAAAGGGCTAGGGGCAGATAATGACCGGAGGGCTAACTTAAATACATGTAAACTTACAATCCAAATATGTAACACGATGGAACACAAGGAATAAGTCGAATGAACATGCATCTGCCGTCATTTGTGTCACATAGGACATCGCCGTACGCTAGCACAATGCGCGTTGTTGCAGATCACAGGACACTACACTACACTTGGAAGGACCTAGACTTCGAGGTGCGGGTACTACTCTAAATTCTGATTTTCTCATATTGTGGTTAAAACGATAATGTGCCTGTCACAGGACAATCAGAATAATTAAAATAATTCAATCTAAACAAATAATAATAATAACAACAACAACAACAATAATTATAATAATTTCAGTTTAGTTGAGCTGAGCCATCTCTGAATAAAATATATTCATTTATGGCGTGACGTTTTTGAAGTACGCACGCATGTTACTGCGGAAATGATATTTATAGTGATTGTGTTAAAATGATCAGGCTGGCCTGGTCTAGTGGTGGTTGCAAGCGCTACTTATGAGCTTTTCTATAGGACAATGTGGTATTTGGATTGTCCATTAGATTTTTTCTGTCTGACTCGTCTCAGTGTGCAACAAGGTGACCGTCAGAATGGCTGGACCAAACGAGATATGCACATGAGACCATGTGCACTGTAACCTATTTGCTACTATTTTATGATACAAATTCGATACTCATTCATTGACATCTATGTTTTTTTAAATTTAAAACTACCCACTTCACAACTTTGATGATAAATTATTGTGTATCATCCCGTCTCACAAGGGAGACCATTATCTTATGAAAATTAGACGTGGCGTAATCAATGTATGTGCGCGTTTTAATGTCTTTAATTAGTAACTTTCCGTAGACACACGGACACGTAAAATATCTCCACCCCTCTCCCCTGCCCTAGACCTTATAATTGAAACTACGAGACTAAAATTTAAGTCACTCTCCTGTGTATTTGGAAGGCTGTCAAAAATAGAAAAATAACAAGACATTCGGTTTTTAAATTATAAATAAAATAAATATCAAAAATGAACCTTAACTATGAATATCTAGAAACAAGTTGTTCATAAGCCACTAAGTGCCTGCAAAACATTGTTAGCAATCATTCTGAGAAGAAAAGACGTCAATAATTGATGTACAGGCGTTTTAATGGCTTTTATTAATAACTATTTATAGGACCTTCTTAAAGCTGTGTAACAAATATACAGGATGTAAACCACCTCATCACAAAGCCGTTAACCAAGCATGTACATCAAACTAAGTAACTTTACGCAAAAATTATTGCTGGGAAACAACTTTTTTTTTTTTGTAGTTATAAATCATGTTTTGTGGTAGAACTCAATGTAAAGCACTTAAAACATTAAGCTGATGGATGGATTGAATAGTATGGGGGTCGTGGAGGTGATAATAGTCAAAATTATACAAAAAAAACTTGTATTTAAAAAAAATCTTGTCAAAAAGTTGTAATTTTGACCCCCCATATCTCCGTAACTAGAAGGTTCCCAGGTATGGTGTAGAACAAAAAAATGATCGCAATGATGGGGAAAACAAGTGTCTTTCGGCTTCGCGAAGAGGTGTTTTACACCCTTTATGTTAAGGTAGCAAATAGTTTGTAAATATTTACATTAACAACGCAGTTAATACAATGCTAAACTATGAGAACTTGAAAGTGGTCAGCCAAACTGACGTCAGAATGGCTGACCACTTTATTTCTTTGATATCTCTCTTAACTCAAAGGTAGCAAATATTTCATTATAGGTAGTAAATAGTAGCAAATAGGTAGTAAACAGTGCACATGGTCTCATGTACATGTTTCGTTTGGTCCAGCCATCCTGTCGTTCACGCAACAAGCATTCACTGATAGCATCTTCACCACAACTTGAACTTGATCAGACACGCACAAAACGTGTATCAATAGATAGCTGACATCAATACAAACAAGTTTTGTCTGAGACAAAATGTTCTAAAGTGTCAAGTTTCCGATAATATGGCGTTGTGTTCGCTACCTTGCACAGCTTTGATAGCTTTAAATTTAAAATGGAGTTATGAAAGTGTAATAAGAGCAAAGGCAAAGTAATGTAAGGCAAGGTAAGTGCACATGGAATTATGCAATGCGTGAGTAGATGTATGTGAGAGAAAACATGGCCGAAGCCTTTTCGGTCGATAATTGAATCAAGTCGAGATTTTTTTTCGTTACATAAAAGGCATATACGAGTAACTAAAATGTATTCTATGATTATTCAAGTATAAGATATGTGTTCATCCAAACTGGAAGGAAAACGCGCGGGTTCGCGAGAGGTGGAAAGAGTGGAGGGAGGCCTTTGCCCAGGGGTGGGACAGAGCAGGCTAGCTAAAAAAAGCAAAAAGATATATGTGATAAGAATAAAAATATTGTGATCGTCTATATTCATTAGAATCTGCAAATTAGAGCCCCTAAACCAGGTTTCCGTTAATTTTTGCCAAATCATGCCTCGGAAGAACGATGGTAACTAAAAAAATAAAAAAGTTATCTGAAATTCGTTCTATGATTATTGTAGTAGAGATAACGAGATAACATAGATATGTTAAACAAATAATTATTATTTCAGGCAACGAAACAAAAGCGTACAATTTCAACGAGGAAACTTTCGCGTTTTTCTGGAACAGACGCCTTAAATGAAAAGTTATTTTCATTGACGATTAGTGTTGCCATTTTTTTTATTTATTCTGACAAGTGACTCTAAATACAGCATTATTTTATAATAATCAGTTTTTATTTTTCATTGTAATTAAACGGAGTAAATGAATTAACAGTAGGCTACTGTTTATTTCTGAATAGAAGTGTTCCTTGCAGGGCGGTTAAAATATTGCGGTGTAAATATGAATGAATAACTTTCAATTAATGACGGGCAAAACGACTTATTAAAAGGTCGTTAGTGATACTCATGACAGACGTTTGCGTATTGTGCTTAAAAAGAAAACAAATGAATCCGCATAATAAACGCGTGTGTTTTCGCCATATCTTCCTCAAATTGGAAATACTCGTATCATAGACATAACCTACAAAAGTTAATGACTGAATTTCTACAATTCTCGGCCTTCTCGAAAAAAAATTCTCACACAAACTAACTCAGAATTTGACGAGTATATAATAAGATAATTTTCATTTAAAGACGCAAGAATTTAATCTCAATTATATACATATAAATGTTTGGGTGACTGCCATTGTTCTTTAGGTTTGTTCGCTATATTCTACCCAGAAGCATACAAATTGATGCAGCTATTAATTACGGTGAAATGCAGCTATCGAATATGCTTAGTTCACTCGCACAAATTAATATCATTGAAGTGCATCCAATTAATTCGAGGAACTACGTTATTATTGCCAACGTCAAACAAACCCGTATTGTGAAATAACTCAATCGTAATAATCTCAATTACATTGTTATTTGGAATCAATACTACCCCGAATCTCTTTACTAGCTGGTATATATAGCTCGCTTAGCTAATATTTCAACCAGTTTATTGAACAATTTCAGTAGTTTACAGCGTCTTTGCTCACGAGATGACAAACCATGTTTTTTCATAGAAAATTTAAAGCTTACTAAGTCTCTGAATTCAGAAAAAATTAAGATGTACAGTTTTCAAAATATACATTTGTTTTTCTTTTAATTTTGACATATCCATCCGTTGAAAGCGATCCATGATGGATCTAGTGAGAATTCATTTTCTCATTGGATCCTTATTTTTCAAGACATGGCATAGATATCTACTGAGAATCGTTCATTCTCAGAACATATATTGGCCAAATCCATGATGGATCGAATGGATCTAGTGAGAATGAATATAATTGTAACAGAAAAAACACATGCTAAATAAACATTATTGTATAACTGGCTGGTGTCCGCAACTCCAAGTCAAGGCGCGTATTTTGCGTACGGAATAAACATATATGTCACCGTAAAATTGTCAATCACGTTATATTGTAATCTCTCTACTCTAGCGACATTGTAAACTCTCGAAATATTGTCAAACAAACATACTGCTTACAATAAAACGCATTATTTTTCGTGAAATACATGCGATGGTAGTCAACTCACGCGGTGTGGAGGGAAGGAGGGGTCCCCTTGCCCAGTGGTACCACTCTCATGAAAAGATAATGTACCATTCCTGAGAAATACCGATTTATATAACCTAACCTTAAAACCCTTTATATTCCCCTAAAAAGCGTAGTCGACGGAGCCCCACTTCGCGGCCCCTATTTCCGAGTGCAGGGTTTAAAGGAACCTAACTAACCTAACGGGAGCGTGCCCCAAGTCCCGATTATGGGGGCAGAGATACTTCCGTATGTTCAGTTGACAATATTTCGAGAGTTTACAATAGCGCTAGAGAGAAACACGTTATATTGTAATATACCGTGTTTGACAATTTTACGGTGACATATACATTTTTTAGTAGGTCACTATATTTACAAATTTATATATCTTGATACTAGCTGTTGCCCGCGACTTCGTCCGCGTAAACCACCCTTGTCACATAGGGGTATAAAAGTAGCCTTCGACTTGTTCTCTGACCTATGAATGTGTGAATACACAAAAAAAAATGTAAATCAGTAGTCGTTTCGGAGGACTTCGATAACAATGTGACAGGTGATTTTGATGTATTAGATAGCTTTGTCTGCGGCTTTGCTCGCGTTGAATTTGGGGTAATTTTAATTAAAAAATGAGAGAATTTCATTACACACAGATATACATATCTGGGTTGCTCATAAATTCGTTGGTTTCAAAGCAGAACAGAGGAACTTTGCAGACGTATTGTGTAAAATCTTAAGTTATTGTCTAGGATGGAATTACTATGGCCGGTAAATTACATAACGATACGTAGCTACGAAGACAAACAAAAATTAAAGAAAAATTGGATTTGTGTTCAGTGAAAACCATTAAAACGAAGCCCATGAAGGAAAAACGAAAAAAATCCTAGGTGCCTGCTTGGATTTTCATTTTGACCTCATTTTTGTTATCAACGACTCCGAAAACCACGCAAACGACACCCACGACGGAAATATTTAAAAAAAACCCTAGACGGCATCTTGGATTTTCATTTTGACCTCATTTTCGATATCAGCGACCCCAAAAAACATGAAAACGACACACATGACGAAAAATTTACTTCAACGCCATTTCGATTTTCATTTCGATCTCATTTTTGTAATCAGCGACCTCGAAAACCATGTAAACGACACCCGAGATGGAAAAACAAATACTTTTCCTCGGCGCTATCTTGTATTTATCAATATTAAAGCTTTCCGGCAAATAAAAATCAAACTGACCGAAGATCTATGGGGAATGTCTATCAAAGTTTGTACATCCATACTTGAGACAATAGCCCCATACTTAGCTTTAATTTTTAATCTATGTGTAGACCAAGGAGTTTTCCCTGATTTAATGAAATACAGTAAAGTCATACCTCTTTTCAAATCCGGGGACAGTAAAGATACTAACAATTATAGACCTGTATCCGTGTTGCCAGTTTTTAGCAAGGTTTTTGAAAAAGTAATGCTTGATCAAATGCTCTATCATTTTAACACCAACAGAATCTTACATGATCAACAGTATGGTTTCACCAAGGGACGTTGTACAACTGACGCCGGTGTAACCTTATTAAAGCACATATTTACTGCGTGGGAAGAGTCCCAAGATGCCATAGGAATTTTTTGTGACCTCTCCAAAGCGTTTGATTGCGTAAATCACGACACATTACTTTTGAAACTTGAGCATTACGGACTGGGTAAACTTGCACTTAGTTTGGTAAAATCATATTTGAATGATAGACAACAACATGTTCAGATAAATGGTGTCAATTCACAGGGTTTAAAAATAAAAATGGGGGTTCCACAAGGCTCTATATTGGGTCCTTTCCTCTTTCTAGTATATATAAATGATCTACCCTATTTATTGAAAAACCAACCTCAAAATATGGTGTTATTTGCTGATGACACTTCCTTAATTTTTAAGATAAACAGACGGGCACAAAATTTAGATGACGTGAATAATGCCCTACTTCAGGTCCAAAATTGGTTCACAGCAAACAATTTGGTATTAAATGAAAAAAAAACCAAATGCATAAGATTTGCTTTACCGAATGTTCAGGGTAGTGATTGTGATATATTATTGAATAATGAGAAACTTGAATTCGTAGATAAAACGGTTTTCCTGGGGCTTACGCTTGATTCAAGGCTACAATGGGGTTCTCATTTAACATCTCTTGCGGGCGGCTAAGTTCAGCAGCATATGCCATTAGAAAAATCCGTCAATTTACTGATGTAGATACCGCTAGACTGGTCTATTTTAGTTACTTCCATAGTATAATGTCTTACGGTATTTTGCTATGGGGACGGGCTGCAGATATTGAGTCTATATTTATTCTGCAGAAAAGAGCCATCAGAGCTATATATAATCTTCGTAGGCGCGATTCTCTAAGGGAACTGTTTAAAGATATTGGCATTATGACGGTACATTGTCAATACATTTACGAAAACATAATGTACGTTAGAAAAAATTTGCATCTTTTTTGTAAAAGAGGTGACAGACATAATTACAGTACTAAAAATAGGGACCAATTAGTTCAGCCAGGCTTTAGACTCGCTAAAGTAGACTCATCTTTCATGGGGTACTGTTTGAGATGCTATAATAAAATTCCACAAAGTATTCTTGAACTGAATGAGACGAAATTTAAAACATGCGTTAAACGCATACTATGTAAACAAGCATATTACAAGTTGAGCGATTATATCGCTGATAAAAATGCTTGGCTTAATGCTGGTCCTGCTCCACATGGACAGGGGCGCAAAAATTGATAGCATTAAATGGTATAGTTGGAGCTGCTGAAGATTGTACTTAACTATCTTTGCATTGTATAGATTCAATGTTAGTATTATATAATCGCATAGCCCATATTGTGTGAGTACTATGTGCTAGTAAGCTATCATTCACTGGAAACCTACGGCAGTTCTTGACTTGAATGTGCCCTGGAGGTTGAGAGTATGTCATGCTCACTCAAATGTCTCGCTGATGGTGGCGCGTGTGTCGGACCATTTAGTTCCCTTCAAAATGGTTGAGCTGAATGGTGCTGATCCATGCGTCATGTGCGTGAATGGGCGCTGTCAGATGTGACTGGTCATCTCTTAGTCGCCATGGTTTATTTGAATTAATTATTTTGTTTTTGAGTTATATTTTGTTTTGGTTTTGCTATGGACACTTTTAACGTGCACATCTTGCTACATTGTTCTCACATAATATACCATCTCAACATGAATGATGTAACCAAGATTTTGTAACAATATTTTGATTTAAAAGAGTGTCCATGGAGTTTCTTGCCCGTTCTTCTCCATAGAGATCTACGCTATGGAATGGGCAACTACAGTACTTTCACAGTTTTTATGTCTTGTGACTGGGACTGTAGCTACATTAAATGTTCATTTTTGTTTCGACAATTCAAAAGCGCCTGTAACTGGCCTACTTGAAATAAATGCTTTGATTTTGATTTTGATTAGGAGTACTCTTGTGAGGTTTCGAATGAAATAGTCTTACCAATCTTGTTTCCCCTTACAAAATTTTGAGGCCCGTTTCACCCCTTGGAGGGTGAATTTTGAAAAATTCTTTCTTAGTGCACCCCTAGACTACTTTAGGAACCTACTTGCCAAATTTGAAATCTGTAGACGCCGCGGTTTGGGCTGTGCGTTGATTTTTAGACTTTGTCACCCGATTTACCCCTCTTAGGGGCTGAATTTTGAAAAAACCTGAAACCCGTTTCTACTCATTTATCAATAGGAGTACTCTTGTGAAGTTTCGAATGAAATAGTCTAACTAATCTTGTTTCCGCTTACAAACTTTGGAGGCCTATTTCACCCCTTTAGAGGGTGAATTTTGAAAAATCCTTTCTTAGTGCACCCCTAGACTACATAAGGAACCTACTTGCCAAATTTGGAATCTATAGACCCAGCGGTTTGGGCTGTGCGTTGATTTTTACACATTGTCACCCCATTTACCCCTCTTAGGGGTTGAATTTTGAAAAAAACTGAAACCCGTTTCGTCTCATTTATCAATAGGAGTACTCTTGTGAAGTTTCGAATATAATAGTCTAACTAATCTTGTTTCCCCATACAAACTTTGGGGGCCCGTTTCACCCCCTTAGAGGGTGAATTTTGAAAAATTCTTTCTTAGTGCACCCCTAGACCACATAAGGAACTTTTATGCCAAATTTGGAATCTGTAGACCCAGCGGTTTGGGCTGTGCGTTGATATATCACCCAGTCAGTCAAACAATAAACCAGTCTATAGACTGACTGACTGACTGCAGTCATTCAGTTTACCATTTTATATGTATATATAGATTAACACTTTTGTTGATAAACTTAGATCGACTCGGGGTAAAGTGTATCTACCTATTAGTTGTAGACACACTGCGACTATTAGTACTAATATCTAATAAACAGGTGGTGACCTTAAATAAATATAGCATTGGTGCTATTGATGTTTACAAACTTTGTACTGACTAGGATCCATATGTCACCGTGGAAAATTCTCAATTAGCTTATAGTAATGATAGGCTCATGTTGTATGGCGATGGATTGGGAGTCTCGGGGCTTTCTCCAGATCTTAATATTAATTTAAACTAGGAAGTGAGACAACAGAAGGTACCATTAACAATATTGTTAATCCTACCAACAGCATGGTATCTTCTTGCACTCCATTAGTTCGTAAAAAAGGGCCTCAGCAGAACACTTTAAAATTATTCCAACAAAGGCATTTCTTCCAAATTATTAGAAATTGAATTGTATTTATAGAAAAGAATGTTTGACATTGTTTGCTTTACTGAAAATTGGTTAAAGGATTACCAAATGCTTGTGAATCATGAGAATTATATGGTGGGTAGCTGCTTCAACCGTAAATCTATGCTGCGTGGAGGTATATTATTGAAAAATTGTGTTAAATGCAAGCAACGTGCCGACATAGTAGGTCTTTCGGCCAAACATTGCGTCGAACGGTCCTGTGTTGAGCTAGATAAGCATGTAATTGTGTGTGTGTACATGTACAGACCCCAAACTATCAAATCTTTTCCTTATTTGAATCAATATTGGAAGAGGACCTGGCAAAACTTACAGCCAGTAATAAATCTGCAGTTATTTGTGGTAATTTCAATATCAATATTTTAAAAGATAGTTCAAATAGCAGTCGGTCACATTTGACATAACCCATTATTTTATAGAATCTACTCGGGTCACTACTTCTTCTGCTACTTGTATAGGTAATGTTTTCTGCAATTTTGACGACCCGAATGGCGTAGTGGTAGTGAGACTGCCTTACGTTCTTAGGGTCCTGTGTTCGAATCCCGGTAAGAGCAAATGTTTGTGTGATGAGCATGGGCATTTGTTTCCGAGTCATGGATGTATATGTATATTAAGTATGTATTTACAAACAAAAAAGTAATATATGTAGTTTATCAACTATCTGGTATCCACGACACAAGCCTTGCTTAGTGTGGCACTAAATGGCGCTGTGTGTTAATGTCCAGCGATATTTATTTATTATTAGTATTTATTAAATTGTGATTATTTAGATAAAGCCGTAGTAAATTGTCTGCCGTCTGATCATAGCGGACAAACTGTAACTCTTAGGTGTAATACACCATTGCAAAAAGTTGAGATTAAATTTAGACCCATAACTTCTAGTAAATTAAATAGGTACAATATGTCCCCACAGAGCAAGTTAAGTGTTATGATGAGCCATGACAATGTTAATACATATAAATCAATTTTATGATCATTTCTTTTCAATTGTTCACACTGAATTCAACAAGACTTTTGAAAAGAAGACCAAAAACACTTGCCATAAAATACCTATTTAGTGATTGGGCAAGTAGAGGTATCAGAAACAGTAGAGAAACACTATTTGAGCTTTATGGCCTTATGTGAATACTGAAACTTTTAACAAATATGTTGCTAAGTATTTTTTTTTTTTTGAAATACGTGCAAGGTTGCTAAAGCCCTGCACATTAGCAACAAGATCAAAACAGCAGAAAATAAAATAAAGACAGTTTGGAAAGTCATAAATAGTGAGACTAACAGGAAGAAAATACGTAATACTAGCTATACATTAGATACAGTATGTGGTCCTAAAAGCGCTTATCAGGAAGTAGCTCAGGAATTTGTAAATTTATTTATAACACAAATTTGCTCGTAAAGGGTCTCTTATTTTACCAATTTCAATATCGTAATGTATCTCATTACGTACTTGTGCGGTAATGTAATGTAAAACGCACGTTTTATCAAGATACTCCGTCTAAAACGAACGGTACTTTTTAAATCTTAGCAAAGAGTTTTTATGTCAGAAAAATGTGGTAAACATTTTATGACTAAAATTAACTTTGGGAGATAAAATATAATAAATAAACATTCAATTCTTTAATTTAATTAATTTTGACAATAAATTACAACCATTTATCTGTATCAAAAACACAAAAATATTAATTTACTTTATTAGTAATACTGGCTGTTTTTTGTGCCATGCCTTAAAAAAAGCGCTGACACGCGCGCATCGCAAATTTGTGAACAAGTAAAAATTATTCCGCGCGCTTTTTCTTTTCGCTGTATTGTTTTATTTATTTCCTCGCAAATATGTTATAAAACGTCGTATGACATATACGTGCGCTTTGATAATTACAGCCTCTGCTTTCTTTTAGCCCTCGCCTACGGCTCGGGCAAGCAATATCGCCTCGGCTGTAATTTTCAACTTACCGCACTTATATCATAATGTACTATTACCGACTAGCTGACCCGCAACTTCGTCTGCGCCACATGAGAGAGAGAGAGGGTTAGAGGGAGTGTGAGTCAAAGATAGTAGGTATGTATATGCTATCGCGGAACAACAACACTATACGATTTGGCACAGGCCCGCGCCTACGCGGCGGCTGGGACGAAAAGTTCTCTCTCACTCACGTTCCGCCACCTCCTTCGCTAGCATGACTGCTTCGCAGAAGGAGGTGACGGCTTCCCATTCCCACTCGCTCCAGACCATGGATTGAACCAGGACCGGACGCGAGATGTCGCCGGCGCCGTCCCTCGACAACCTAGATGGAAAGTTCTCATCAAGGTGCATGAGATGAGTCGAGACACGACAAAGATGCTGTTAATTCTTGAGGACCTCTTCCAAATGGCTTCCGTCTTCATTGTTAGACCATCAATGACAGTCATACCTACTCCACCTAGATCTAAAGGTTTTACACGCCTTGCAACTGCCTTCTATCTCCATTGTCAGACTTTTGATGAAAGCCATACTCTACTTTGGTCTAAAATTCTCATCAAAGTGCATGAAAAGGACCCAAACACGATTTATAGATGCTGTAAACTCTAGAGAACCTCCTGCAACTGCCTGTCGTCTCCATTGTCAGATCTTTGATGACGTCATACTCCAGCTAGGTCTAAAGGTCTCATCTAAATATATTAAATGAGCCCAAGCACGATTTTTATTTGAAATGGGACCAACTTTGAGATATACGCTTTTCATTAAAAAAAATAATCATGCAAATCGAACTTCTCATCTTCTTTGATATGTGTAATATGTAGATAGAGAGCACAGTTTATAATGAAACAAAAACTTTAACCTTCTAGTTACGCATAATATTTGCGCATTGAATCTTAACACATTGCTTTTTAATTTATACGTTATGTTTTACTTAATGTGTTTCACGTGTACTGTGCTGTGTTACCTCTTCACAGCGTACCGGCGTGATGTTATGTTATGTTATGAGCAGGTGTAAACAATAGACAGACATGAGATGTCTGCAATCCCAGTCCATTTGCTATCATGTATTGAGGAGTTCCGTTGCCTATCTCCGAAGTTCTTCATCAGATCTTCACCAAATTGAAATGGGCGGTCCCATTTCTCTCATTTCTCCGAGAAAGTACTCTACCAAAAACTACCCAAATCGTTTCAAGTGTCCCTATAAAAATTTTAGAGTTTCTCTATTTCTCCAGGCTTCCATCTTCAGATCCTGACTTAATGATCATGGGACCACTTGGGAAGTGTGCCCTTTCACACTACAAAAAAAAAACAAATCGGTCCAGCCGTCTTTGAGTAATCGGGGAACATACAAAAACAAAAAAAGCTTCCGACGAATTGAGAACGTCCTCCTTTTTGAAGTCGGTTAAAAATATCCGAAGACACTCATATTTCTGTGATAGAATATCACTTTTTTTTTTAAATTGTCTCCCAAGTCGATTAAGTAACACCTATTCTGAGAGCTTATTTTTTTTTATAAGTTACTCCTTTTCAAATAACTCTTCAAAACTATTATAGTAACGAGTTCTAGTTTGGATTCCTAGAAAACAAGATAACTGGTGAACTGAACCCACCCTTACAGGAAAAAAAAACGTGATCGTCTGTGTTAGTTATGCGTAACCCAGGACTTATCCGGCAAGACGAAGCTAATTAGTACGGCGAAGTCCACCTACTACGTCAACACCTACTAACAAAAAAATAAGCAGAGAGAGAGACTCAGGCACTCAGCGCCATCGCCACCAGCATCCACTACAACGAATCGAACTATCTATACGCTCTATCTAGACCTAGAAGTGGTTATGATTCAAAGAGACAATTCTAAACCCTGTTTATTTTTTTGACGTAATAACGTCTTATAAATCGATGAACACCGGCTGCACTCACGAAATGTGTCAGCCCATTCCGCGCGCCAGTCGATCAACGCCCAGCCCAAACCATTGGAGCTAGAAAACTGAAATTTCGAAGTGGTTCCCTTTATAATGTAGACAGAATAAGGAAGAATTATTCGAAATTCAACCCCTAAATAGGGGATGGAAGTTTGTATGAAAGTCAATTTTAAAGTTGCCTAAACTTAATGACGATTGAAAATTAATTTATTTAATTTTTATTTAACAATTTATGTCTATGTCTCAGAGCTTTTTTTATAATTCCACCCTCGAAGGTTTAAACAGGGGGGTTGAAGTTATGTAGGGAAAGTCCTTAATTTTCCAAATAAAATCTCAAAATTTACTATCTAGGCGTGTGGTTTTAAGCTAACGCAACTGCAGTGCAAGTACGTAAAATTCGATAAGACTCGTGTTGATAAATTTGACAGTTATTCTCGATAAAATGAGGTTTTATCGAGTCAAAAATAAAAATAAAAAATTGTTAAAATTTCATCGCAAATAATCATCGACATCCACGGCCAAAGTTCTCAAAGTTCTCAAAGTTGCATTGTCGGACACAACTCGTGCCATCAAAAACACAGGTGACGTGTGCTTGGCCGAAATTACATGCTTCACTGCTGAAACAACGTTTAAATTTGTACTTGGCGCCGTATATAATAAATAAATAAATAAATATTGCTGGACATTACACACAGCGCCGTCTAGTGCCACACTAAGCAAGGCTTGTGTCGTGGTCACCAGACAGTTGATATACTACATATATACTTTTTGTTTGTAAATACATACTTATTATACATATAAACATCCATGACTCGGAAACAAATGTCCATGCTCATCACACAAACATTTGCTCCTACCGGGATTCGAACCCGGGACCCTAAGAACGTAAGGCAGCCTCAATACCGCTGCGCCATTCGGGTCGTCAAGGGGACGTCAATATGTTCATCTTGGAACGAGTATCCAAAACATTGGTATGTTGCTGTACCAAGCACTTATTCTATATGTGCACAACGGTCAGTATGTGCCGCCGGATACCCGCGAACTTCATTCCTTTTAAATGTGCGGGCGTCGCAACTTCGTGCGTTTCGAAAAACAAAAAGTAAGTAGTATGAAAGTGTGTGAAAATGGGAAAAAGACGAAGGGCACGCAGTGCTTCAAGGATTCGACGAAATAAAGCGTTTGGAGCGAAAGCTGCCTGAACGCGACTCATCAACGGCGGAGGAAGGTTAGTACCTACACATATCAAACAAAAATAATTGCTAGGAGAAAATCAATAACAATTCGAGACTTTGCAAAGTATCTTGGATTACCTACTCTGCTCAGCTTGCCCAGCAATTTGTTATGGTTGGTTATATACCCGTTTTTAAAAACGTTTATATAAACGTTTCGAGCGTGAAAACTTTTCTAGCTCTAAGTAATTCTGAGGATAACTATGATTGTGTCATGAATCTGTCGCTTAACCTGAAATCACAGTTTTCCTGGTGGCAAAATAATATTTTTACATTAAAAAATCCAATATATAGTGGTAGGTATGCTCTTGAAATCTTCTCTGATTCATCGCTTATGGGTTGGGGTATTTATTGCAATGGAGTACGTGCTCGTGTTTTGTGGTGTCACAGAATCCAAAAATCAAATATATCTTTTAGAGTTAAAAGCATAAGTAGGCTTACAGTGCTTTGCGAAAGACCTTTATAATAAATTTTACTTACGATTGACAACAGATAGCTATAGCTATCGCTTACATAAATAAGTATGGAAGAATTCAATAAACACACCTAAATGAGGTAGCCCGAGAAATCTGGCAATGGTGTGAGCAAAGAAAACTCTTTGTGTTTGCCTCCTGCATTAAGTCTAAAGATAACACAGAAGCCGACCAGGAATCGCGACGTTTTAATATTGACATTGAATGGGACTTAGCTTCATTTTCTTTTGATAAGATCACAAATACTTTCGGAAAACCTCAAATAGATCTGTTTGCCACGCGACTGAATGCGAAATGTAAGAAATACATATAATATTGATGCATTTACAATAGACTAGTCGCCTTATTTTTACGAATTTCCCCCGTTCTCACTGATTCTTAAATGCCTAAGAAAAATAGTGGCAGAAAAAGCCACTGGGATTATGGTACTTAGTACCTTATTGGCCTAGCCAGCCATGGTACTCATTTTTTTTTATCTCTAACTCAAAATGAAGTTATTTATTATAACCGAGTCCTTCATTGCTATTATCACCTTTCAAGACTCCACACCCACTTTGGAAAGGACTTACCCTGGTTTCGTCAGTATTATCGAGCAATCGTACGTGAGAGTGCTATTAAAATAATAATATCATCGTTAGCTGACAGCTCTCTTAAACAATATAATGTAGTTTTAAGAAAATTGTGGTATTTTTGTATTAAATAGATGATTCATATTTTTGATAACAGTGTTCCTAACATCCTAGAATTTATAGTCAATGAATATCACTTCATCATCATCATCATCTCAGCCGGAAGACGCCCACTGCTGGACATAGGCCTCCCCCAAGTTTCGCCACATTGACCGGTCCCTTGCGACTCGCATCCACCGGATTCCCGCAACCCTCACCGGGTCATCGGTCGAATATCACTTAGGCGCAAATTATTCAAGCTTCAGCTACCTGTCGTCCTGCAATTGCATTAGTACTAGGTAAGTGTATGTCAAGATGATAGAATTACAAGGTTTATGAAAAGAGTAAATTTTCTACATGGGATCCTAATCTTGTATTAGATCATCTTTCGAATCTTTACCCGAACGAGAGTCAACCTTTGGCCTCTTTATCCAAAAAACTAGTAGCTCTACTCGCGTTGTCAACAGCACAACGTGTGCAGACTCTATCGCTGATACGCTTGTCTAGTATTAGAGTAAGTAGCACAAGGATAGACATCAACATAAATGATTTAATCAAAACCTCGGCCCCAAACAGATCGGTGCTTAATTTAGTTCTATTTTTTTTCCCTAGTAGAGAAGAAATCTGTCCTGCAAAGACATTGTCCTCGTATATTGAGGCGACTAAGATTTATAGGAGCTTACCACTAACAGATAGACTCATTCTTACTGCCAAGAAACCAATCCATAATGCTAGTGCTGCCATTATACGAGTATGTAGATGGATCAGAAACGTGTTGACTGAAAGTGGTATTGATACTGGGGTTTTTACAGCACATAGCACCCGCCACGCGTCCACCTCGGCGGCTAGTCGTAAAGGGGTTCCAGTGGACATAATTAAACGAACCGCGTGTTGGTCGGGCACAGTTAATGATGACAACGCATTTGCAGAGGCAATTTACAATATTTAAATAAAGGTGCAATGAAGATTATGATAAGATAATAAGTACCTACATATAATTGTCACTAAGCAGAGGATGCAATATTTTGTTTGTCAAAATATTTTTTTATTATGTTGTCTAAGTACATAATAAACATATTTCCACTTGTTTAGTTTACGTTCTTGATCGTTTTTATTTTGTCCTTATCAATCTCGTTTGAATAAAAGCGCTGAACATCTACGTAGTAATTAAATCTTGAGGATGTAACGTCGTAAGTATAATGAATGGTAAAACGAACTTACCTTAAGTGATGTTCGACCATAATTATACGAGCGGTTCATCCGAGGAGACCATAAACTAAAGCCCATAGGTAACAAAGTAATATCATCAAACGAGATGAATGTCTCTAAAAAGAATGAAGTTCGCGGGAAAGGGCGCTGTAGTCGATGGTTTACGGATTTCGTTTCACAACCAATTAGAATTTTATAATCTTGATTTTTATTTCTACAGCTCTTAAAATTATGTGCGGACGCCTATACATTGAGAAGTGAAACTACGTAGTAATTAAATCTTGAGGATGTAACGTCTCGTATAATATATAAGTTCGTTAAACCATTAATTAGCCCTGCAATAAAATGTCTCAACTGTATAGTTACAAACTGCGTCAGCACGCACTCCGCAACTTTGATTGCGTGAAACGCACTTCAATAAAAAAAATAAGCACGATACCTTAGAGCGTCGCGCGTTGTGACAGCTATGCTCAAGTAGTCACGGGCACCGATGATGCAGCTATGCAAGAATACTAGACAGACAGTTCATCAGTACTAGTCGTGCTCAACCAAGTCTTTGTTCACTCATTCAGATAAATTGTCTTTTTTTCGAAACTAATTTAATTTACACACACAAAAGTTTCAAACTATCGCGGTTTCTCAAATCACAGTTAACGAGTATCACTGTTCCAGAAAGCTACACGGACGCGAATTTCCGCGCGCGATCTGCAGTTGTGCACACGGGATGTGACGTCACTGCTCGGCGGTCGTCGGAACAATGAGATGAAACCCCCGGGAGGCTCGCTTTCCGCCGCCTCCGCTGAAACGTACAGCTCACGGCGCATCCCGAATCACCTGCACATTGAATCTCGCCCTTACTACCATCGCACGTTGATTTAAATTGATTCGAATATTCGAACTTGAATTACTTATTGAAACTGATAGCATGTTGCGTTGCGCACTGAGAGCGGCGGTGGCGGCGCGCGGCGCGGCGGCGCGGCGGTGCGGTGGCGGCACGTAGGCTTGCAGCAACATGTTCATCTAACTAACTGCTAGTCTCGTACAGCTTACTTACCATGTCAATAGTATTTATTGTATTGTTTTGTACAACAGGTTGTTGTGCGAACTCCACGCCCTAAAAGTATATTTAGCGTACTGCGTGTGGCAGAATTGATTTCATTTCTTTTTTATTAGTTCCTAATGAAATCTGCCATACGGTTTTACAAACTAAGAAAGCTAATTGACTCGGCGGCCTTCGTTACAATGTTGTACCATAATATGTATTTCAATGTGGCTTTTAAAAGGCATTCTTATCGTCTTAATTTACAAAAAAATGGGATTGATTCTAGATAGTAGCCTATTCGGGTTCGTGTGGATAAGAGTAACTATTGAGTATTTGAGCAAGAAGTTAGTCTTGTAAAATGCTTGGGACATATCAATATAATTCAGGTAAATGCGCCAAGTACTTATCCCGCGAAAATCGTATTTTCTTACGTTTTCCATTTTAATTCTTATTCTTATTCTTATTCTTATTCTTTATTGCACACAAAAAATTATAGAGAAAAATATACACAAAATTACAAAATATAGCTTATGTACAACGTAAATGTTGATTAAAATGTGACAAATAACCGTATCCGTATTTATCTTTGTTTATGTCTATGTTCAGCGATATCTTCGCCAATTGTAAACCGAGTTCGGTGATTATGTTTTTGTTTAGAAAATATCATCGCGGTGGTCCCGTTTAAATTAGGTGAAGATTTGATGCTGATTTTCGGAGATATACAACGGAACTCTTCAATAATAGACAGCACACCGGTCGTGATTGCTGCAATCGCTTGGATGTGTATTGTTTTCTCAACATCATAACATAATATCACGCCTGTATGTTTGGAGCCAGTTAGGTATGATAAGTCTAATACCACCATACCAGCAATAGGTACATGTCTATTGCTAACAATATAAAATAAATGACTGCCTCGTTGGTCTAGTGAGTGGCGACTACTGACCATGAGGTCCTGGCTTCGATTCTCAGCTCTCTCAGCTGCGCCCGGATAGCCCGGATGCGTCCAATAGGCTCGTTCCTATTAAATGGGACTTAATCATAACTGGCAAAATGTGGGTGCAGGTGCTATTAGGTACGAGTACATCTCAGCACAACTGTACTCCCCACAGGCGTGATATGATGTTATGTTAAAATATTTGTAAAAGAAAACAAACTTATATTGTCACTTACGGGATATCTTCCGTGATTATTTGTTATTTTGAGCTCCCGATATTTCGACGCTGTTGCAAGCGCCATGATCGCGGGTTGACTGGAGAATGCGAGTGGATGGAAAATAAAATTGTTACGAGCAGACAAATCTGTCTACCTCTCAATCTTTCTTTGTCTTTTGCTACGCGCACTATTGGAACTCGACACTAAGTCACGACAAAACGCACTCACAGTATCACCAGGTTTTGTGGAGTTTTTAGTATGATGCTGGCTGCCACTTTTGAGCATACTCAAAACTGGATTCCACGTACTCGACAATTTGAAGCCATCCTCTCGATACGCGCCTCCTCTGCGTTGTTGATAATCACTGAAGATATCCCGTAACTGACAATATAAGTTTATTTTTAAACCGTGAAAGCTTAAAACAAGAAACTGAATCAAACACACAAAATTCGTACATATATTTAGACGAATTGATAACCTTTAATGTTCATTTCTAACCGTAATCGGAAATATTAGTGATTTTAACTTAAAAAAAACTACATTTCACCCCTCTTTGCACCCCATTAAGGATTGAAATTCTAACAACGCCATTGCGTTAGCTTCCAGCCATACGCGTATATAGTAAAAATTACTTTTACTTCGAAAATTAAGGACAAACATACATCATTTCAATCCCCCTGCCTATCTTAAACCTTCGGGGGTGGAATTATCAAAAACGCTGAGACACGTATAAATTAATTTTCAATCGTCAGCCTAAACACAATATTTGAAGATCGGAACTTTAAAGTCGCGGGCAACAGCTAGTATTAACTACAACATAAATAGAAGAAGATATAACTGGAATAAATAAATATGACTAAACTGCTACACTTTAAAAATAGAAATATTTTTTAGTTACGAGTATGTTATACACGGTGCTCGGATATTTACAAATACTGGAACCATAGGCAATCAATTTGGTAGTAAACTAATTGAATGAAATATCGAGTGCATGCCGAGCCCCGGGCTTCGGCGGATTACTAATCTCTCATGCCAATGCGGAAAAGGATTAAAACAATTTTCTTTGCATCGTTTTATTGAACGGGATTATTCAGTTTATATTTATCTTATCAGTATTCATTGTAAAAATATATTAAATAACATTATGACTAGACATAGCGATGTTTTATCAATCATGAACAAATAGTGCGTGTATGTCAATGCGAGAAAATCTCTTGGTTTTCTCTTTGAACTCATAGAAAAGTAGTTGCTAAGTAAAGCTGGAAGAAACTTTATTGTTAGATTACAAAGCCCAGTTTGGGTATCATGTTTCAATAACTTAGCGAGAAGCGACACGCGAGCAAGGAGCTTGATTGCGTTCGCGATCGCGACCAGTGGTTGAGCTGACTGTTCATGCTGCGTTATTAAGAAGCCTGCGGAGCATGCGAAGTTCATACAAACGTATACCATGTCCGTGTGTGTGTAATTGTTACTAACAAACTATGGACCTTGTCTGAATAAATAAAAATTATTATTATTCCCTTTATTCAATTTTAAACAAACTCTTTACATTTTTAAATATTAATATAAAAAATATATAAAAAACATTTAAAAATATAAAAAATTGTAGCCCACCGGTATCGGGAACAGGGTCCAAGCTACCGGCGGTCAGGGCTCCAGAGAGAGGAACCTCCTAACAATACGAGCCGTGTCCAGGAGTACCGCTCTCTGAATCAAGCCCTTGATCCAGCTGCCTAACGAGAGCCTCCTCAGGTATTGGTCGAGGCTCTTGGCAATTAAGCCATGGGCCGACACGACTATCGGTACAATGATTGCCGAGTCCACTTCCCACATGTCGACAACCTCGCGAGCCAAGTCAAGATACTTGATTTGTTTATCTTTCTCGGCTTTCACGAGGTTCTCATCATGCGGGACCGTTATGTCAACAATCATTGCACGCCGCTCTGATCGATCCATCACCACTATATCAGGCCTATTGGCTATAACAGTCCTGTCAGTGATGATGGATTGATCCCAGTACAGTGTGATACTGCCATTATCGAGAACTGGGTCGGGCACATACCTATAGTAGGGCACTTCCGATTCCACAAGATTGTATTTTAGAGCAAGTTGCTGATGGATAATCCTGGCTACAAGGTTGTGTCTGTGCAAGTATTCTCCGTTAGCTAGACGAGAACACCCGGAGATAATGTGACGGATTGATTCGCCTGGACGGTGGCATGCCCGACATATGTCAACCGTACCGTCCTTCACAATAAATCTCCGGTAGTTATTCGTCATCATAACTTCATCCATAATTGCACAGACAAAACCTTCGGTTTCTCCGAAGAGGTCCCCGGATCGTAGCCAGGACACGGACGCTAGAAAATCTACATCGGGCCCATGAAGAGCCCGGTAAAAGCGCCCGTGAAGCTCCTTGCTCTGCCATTCTTTCCTGCGGTCATCAGTAGTAAGTACTACAGGTTTGCGCCAGTTCTCTTTAGCCAAGGAGAGCGGGGTGAGGCCCTTGTCCATCGCGACCACATCTCGATGCATCCCCACGTCGGCTGCTAGGAAATATTCCCTGAGACTGCATATCTCACGATTGTGGAGAGTCTTAGCGTTTAAAAAGCCGCGACCCCCACACTTCCGCGGGATATACAGTCTCATTACCGAAGAACGCGGGTGATGCATTCGATATGCCGTCAACAATTTACGGACCTTCGTATCCAGGGCGTCTAGTTCTGTTTGAGTCCATTTGAGTATGCCGAAAGAGTACATCAAAACCGGCATGACCCAACCATTGAAGGCACGCACCTTATTTCCGCCCGATAAAAGACTATTAAATACTTTTTTCAGGCGGCCAAAGAAGCGCTCCTTCAACGATTGCTTCATGTCAGCAACATTGATGCCCAACGCTTCCGACATACCCAAATACTTATAAGTTTCGGTTGCTGAGAGGGATCTAAGATTTATGGAATCTGAGAGCTGGGTTCCCACAGATTCCACAATCTCCCCTCGCTTTACATGCATGACCGCACATTTGTCCACACCAAATTCCATCCTGATGGCGCTACTGAAGGTTTCAGTTACCTCCAGTAGCTCCATTAGTTGCAAATCGTTGGGGGCAAAGAGTTTCAAATCATCCATGTAAAGGAGGTGAGATATAACCCGACCATCTGTCCGCAACCGATAGCCTAGACCTGAATCCTCTAGCAGCGTGCTCAGAGGATTCAAGGCTAAGCAGAACCAAAGTGGACTCAAACTATCGCCCTGAAATATACCTCGCTCTATCCTTATCGGCTCGCTATTCCTCTGAATTTGCCGACATCCTGGATAGCGAAGGACTGTCCTCCATTGCCCCATACACGACATCAGGAAAGTGCGCAGAGTTGCATCAACTTTATACAACTCTAGCACCTTCATGAGCCATGTATGTGGCACCGAGTCATAGGCCTTCTTATAGTCTATCCAACATGTCGACAAATCCTTTCGGGAACGACGAACCTGTTGACTAATGGCCATATCAATGAGGAGTAGCTCCTTAGTACCACGGGACCCATTCCTACATCCATTTTGGGAAGCAGACATTATAGAATTGTCATCTATATGTTTGCTAATTTTAGTTCTCAAAATGGATGTAAGAACTTTATAGACTGTCGGGAGACACGTGATCGGTCTATAATTTTTGGGTTCCGTAGTACTACCCGATTTATGGAGCAGGTGGGTTATACCTGTTGTCAGGAACTCTGGTAGCGACCCCGACTCTAAGGCTGACTGGAATAGGGTCGCCAAGCGAGCATGCGACCTTGTAAACCATTTAATCCAGAAGTTGTGCAGCCCATCCGGCCCTGGAGATTTCCAATTAGGCAACGGACGGACTGCACAAGCTACGTCTTGGGGGCTAATAGTAATTGCCCCCATTTCTAGTACTGGATCGCAGGCTCGCTCAACCACCCGAGTCCATTCACCTTCAGCATGGCTGACAGGCACCGACCAGATGCTGCGCCAGTATTATTATTATTATTATTATATGTCACCGTAAAATTGTCAAATACGGTATATTACAATATATCGTGTATCTATCTAGCGATATTGTAAAGTCTCGAATTATTGTCAACTGAACATACGGAAGTATCTCTTGCCCCCATAAACGGGACTTGGGGCACCCCCCCCGTTAGGTTAGTTAGGTTCCTTTAAACCCTGCACTCGGAAATAGGGGCCCCACGAAGCGGGGTTCCGTCGACTACGCTTTTTAGGGGAATATGAAGTGTTTTAAGGTTAGGTTATATTAAGCGATATTTCTCAGGAATGGTACAGTATCTTTTCATGAGAGTGGTACCACTGGGCAAGGAGGACCCCTCCTTCTCTCCACACCTCGTGAGTTGACTACCATCGCATGCATTTCACGAAAAATAATGCGTTTTATTGTAAGCAGTATGTTCATTTGACAATAATTCGAGACTTTACAATATCGCTAGTGATATTACAATTTTTGACAATTTTACGGTGACATATATAAACGTATAACATATATTCTTAAGGTAGTGTGTAGATTGGATTACAGAATATCTAGGTTCCCAAATACTTATTTTGAATGGACACTAATTTAAACAATGTTATGAGAAAAATAAATTTTCTATAGAAATTTTAAATTCATCATATCTCGTCTTTATATCATTGTCCTTTCAAAATAAATATTTGAAAACATAGATATTCTGTAATCCAATCGAAATAAATACACACAGTACTTTGGTATTACGTTTGTATGAAAATCGCATCCTCCGACGGCCCCTTAAAGGGGGAAAAAATAATGACCACCAAAAATAACTTTATGACTACTAACATCAATCACCTAAAATAGCAATTGATCACCAAATTTAGTAAATTGATCACCAAATTTAGTAAATTGAGCACCAAATTTTAATGAGGTATTTGATGTCGAGCAAACATTCAGAAGTAGGAGTCGACCGGGTCACCCTCGACTCGGGTGCAAAAGCATAACTGTTGAATTTACGGTGGTTACTAAATAAAAAAAAAATGTTTCTAATTTCATGATAAAATGGGGATGCATTTTGGTGATCATTCATTAATTTTGGCAATCAAAAGTGATTTTTTTGCCGTTACATTTTGCTAAATCTGGTGGTTCGTTAATTACATGCCGTTATTAAATAGGCTTTCGAAGCTAAAGTTTAAGATAAATACTTGAAAATGAGGTTTTTCTTTCTAGTTTTGCTTTTTAAAACTTTTTAAGAAATGTAGGGTTTTAACGATTCTGTGATTTTTAACTATAATTATCTCACAAACAGGAAAACACAATACAAGTCGCTCACACTCAATTTTCAAATCCTTTTAATAGCACGCCGGGTGGTATTAACCTCGAAACATCCGGCGTTCCTATTGTCCAAATTCGCGTTAATTAACCCGAGACTATTCTTCCAGAGGGGGTGTTGGTTTAATCCGTTCGAACAACAAACAGTATTATCGAAAACAAGAGGGATTAAACCGTATTTTAATTGTATTGATCGCTTAGCAAAATCAACGTGTTTCAACCAAAATTTTTACAAAGACAACTGACAGCAAATGTCAAACAAACTGTCAGATGCTCGGACGACAAGGGGTGCGTTCGGAAACACGCATGGTACGAAACATCTACCCCCCCGGACGGGCCTACCCGTCCGCTAATCAATTGGAAGTCTTGACAAAGTTGCGACCGCTCTCTTCATGACTGATCCGTCTACCAAAACCTCAGCAAAACAAGGGACCCCGTCGGTGCCAGCCAACAAATTAAGAATGCGCCCCCGGCGCCAATACAAAGGCTTAAGGTTGGCATCCTTAACCAGGACGAGGTCTCCGATCTTGGGCGGATGAGTTTTGTCCGTCCACTTGACGCGCTGCTGGAGGATGTGCAGATACTCTAAGCTCCAACGCTTCCAAAAGTTCTGAGCGAGCTGTTGCACCAACTGAAACCGCGATAGCCGATTTTGGCTCACATCAACAAGAGGGTACTCCGGCAGGGCGACAAGTGGCTGTCCAATCAAGAAATGGCCCGGGGTTAGAGCCTCCAAATCGTTCGGGTCCGAAGAAAGTGGGCACAACGGGCGCGAATTTAGCACAGCTTCAATGCGGCAAAATACCGTAGCTAATTCCTCAAAGGTGAGAACGGTGTCTCCCAACAATCTCCGCCAGTGCCCCTTTGCCGCTTTTACCGCGGCCTCAAAAATACCCCCCCAATGGGGGCAGGCTGGCGGGTCAAACAACCAAGTGACACCTCGGCGGGCCAATTTGTTACCAATGTCAACCTGGCTCTCATTAAGGAAGGCGTATATCTCCTTCAAATAGTTACTTGTACCCTTGTAATTGGGACCGCAATAAGACCTGATCAAAGAAGGTAACCCACGGCGAGACACGAATCTGTCCAAGGTCGCCACAAAGGCCTCTGTCGAGAGGGAGGTTACCAGCTCCAAATGCACTGCCTTAGTTGACAGGCAGACAAAAGCACACAAATAAGCCTTGACAATCTTACTATTGCGAAGGGCAGACGTCTTCACCGAAAAGGGACCAGCAAAGTCCGTTCCGACGCCAGCAAAAGGCCTCGCCTCATTGACACGATCAGCCGGCAAGTCTCCCATTAGGGGCTGCATAGGGGAGGCCTTAGTCCGATAGCACGGCATGCAACGAAAGACGATGCTACGAATAGTACGACGAGCCGACAAAATCCAAAACTCTCGCTGCAGAATGGCCAACAGCGCATTGCAACCGGCATGCGAGTTCTTGATGTGACGATCGGTCACCAACAATTTGACCAAATGGCCCTCCTTGGGCAACAAAAGGGGGTGACGGGCCCCATAAGGAAGGCTAGAGTGCCTCAACCGTCCTCCAACACGTAAGAGACCCGTATCATCCAAAAAGGGGTTCAACTTATTAACGGCTCCCGACAACTTAACCCTACCAGACTTCAAGGTTTCGATGTCCTTTTCAAAGTGGGCAGCCTGCACGGAGCGAACCCAAAAGAGGAGTGACTCCTGTCGCTCTTGAAGAGAGAGGACCGGTGACAGGCGCTTGTCCCCTGGATTCCTAGAATTATGACCAAGGCGCCTGATCCACGAGGTAACGTTCAACAATTTGTCGAGGGAGCTGTACCGATTTAACAAAAAATCAGGATCAAACGGGGGGTCCTTCGTCCCAACAGCGAACACCTTAAGTCCGGGTAAAGGATCCGACAATCGTCCTCGCGGCGAGTCAACCAGTCCGGTCCCCACCAAAGAGGGTGAGCAATCAAACGGGGGGCCATGCACCCGCGTGAGGCTACGTCGCCGGGGTTCAAGTCTCCGGGCACGTGCCTCCAAATCAAAGACGTTTCAGAACTCTGAATCTGAGACACTTGATTTGCAACAAAGACCTCCAAAGAGTGGACGGACGTCTTCAACCAACACAAAACATTTTGACTGTCCGTCCATGCGTAAGAAGCCCGAATGTCCAAAGTCCGAATGTTCAAAGAGTGGACGGACGTCTTCAACCAACACAAAACATTTTGACTGTCCGTCCATGCGTAAGAAGCCCGAATGTCCAAAGTTCCACCCAAGGTATGCGCAACGTGGTTAAGTAGCCGCACAAGAAGCGCCGCCCCTGACAACTCCAACTTAGGGATGGTCAATGCCGTCCGGAGGGGGGCCACCTTGCTCTTGGCCATGACTAGTGACAACTTCACCTGGCCTGCCGCGCTGGCAGATAAACAACGGCGGCATAACTGTTCGAAGACGCGTCACAAAACCCATGAAGGGTAGCAGTATAACCCCCAGGGGGGAGGATGGCGCGTGGTAGCGCGACCTCGTTGACCGCAGGGAGTGCGGATACAAATTGGAGCCAGTCTTCCAACAGGGTTTCCCGAAGTGGCTCGTCCCAACCAAGTTCAGCGGTCCAAAGGCGCTGAAGGAAGCATTTCGCCCAAAACAATACCGGGCAGATCCAACCGTTAGGGTCGAAGGTCCTCGCAACAGTAGACAACACCAGTCGTTTAGTCCAAGTGGTTGGTGACTCCAAGTCGACATCGTACGTAAAGGTGTCTTGGACTGGTCGGTACTGAACGCCGAGGACGGCCATCATGGCGGGGTTGGTTATCAACGTTTTCAAACAAATGAGGATCCTGCTTATGATCCTCCAACACTCCGTCGAATAGCGCTGGCGAGTTGGACACCCATTTACGCAACTCATAGCCAGCGGAAGCCAAAATCTGGACTAACTCGTCACGCAACAGGATAGCTTCCTCAACTGTGGGAGCTCCAGTGCAGACGTCATCGACGTATAGGTCCGTTTTCAAGATGGCGGACGCCCGAGGGAACCTCAAACGCTCCCGGTCCGCGAGCTCCCAAAGCGAACGAATAGCAACAAAGGGGCTCGATCGAAGGCCGTACGTATTCGTGTTGAGCTCGTATACAATCATGGGGTCCTGGGGATTCTCCCGCCACAGGATCAATTGATAACATCTGTCATCCCGGTGAATAACCGTTTGCCGGAACATCATTTTGATGTCGGCCACAAAGACTACTGGATGACGACGGAAAGACGTGATGACGTCACAAAGATCCCTCAACAATTTTGGGCCGGAATGCAGGCAATCATTCAACGAGACACCGGAAGAAGTCCGCGCAGACCCATCAAACACTGTGCGCAGTTTACCAGTGGAAGGCTTGAGGACCGCGTGATGTGGCAAGAAGAAATGCTCTACTGAGCGCCAATCCAAATTTGACACCGACATGTGTCCCAAGTCTGCGTATTCACGCATGAAATCTACATACTTTTGCCGCAGCACCGGGTCCCTGTTCATGTGGCGCTCCATTGCCAACAATCTCTTTTCGGCCGTGGATCTGGATTGGCCGAGAGGTGGTCGCACCGCAACAAAAGGCAACCGGGTTACAAGCCGACCGGAACGGAGTCGACCGGTGTTCTGATAGAACAACTCGCACTCCTCGTGTTCCGGATTCAAGCGGGCCACCTGAGGGGGCTCCTCAACTTCCCAAAACCTCTGATCGGCGTCAGAGAGAGCGGTGCCGGATGTCAACACAAAATCAGGCTCAGGTGGAGGGGGAACTTTCAACACTCGGCCCATCACTGCAAAGCCAAAGATGGTTGAGACAGCCACCAAGCCCCTCTCATGACGTCGTGGGATCTCCGGCTGCAAGACCTTCATATTTCCCAACATTATTCTCCCCAGCACATCGGAGCCCAACAACAAATGCACCGAACAAGGGGAATCGAACCGGGGGTCAGCCAAATCCAGGCCTGACGTCAACCGTAGAACATCCAAAGGCAGCTGACATTGAGGATGGCTACCCAAAATATTTGGCAGAACAAGGGCAGGAGCACCAATTTTGGGGTACAAACAACTCACGGGTGTGATCTCAAACCAAGCCTTTCCCTCAACAGTGGTGACAGCCGTTTCGCCAATTCCTTGTATTTTGCCTGCAAAGTCATTCACATTCAGGCCGACCTGTCCCGCTAACCATGACGACAAAAGGCAACCCTGGGCTCCCGTGTCCAAAATGGCACGGACCACAATCGAGTCACCCAAGGGTCCCCAGACCTTGACCGAGGCCGTTGGCAACAAAACCGTCTCGATCTGGGGGGGTCCTTTAGCGGGGCAGGCGCCAATTTCCTAGCGATGCCTGGGCGGCGACCGATCCAGGCTGTCGTCGTTCACGACGAGGGTAGCACTCAAATGCTTCGTCCGCGCGGTGCCCCAAGCCGCTCGCCATCGCTGGAAGGGCATATCCCACCGGATGCCTGAAGGGCAGGGGGCGCGACTCCAACCGGGGGCGTTCCGCCAGCGGAGGGGAAAGGTAGCGGTGCTGGTCTGGCCATTGTTGCCGAGCAGCCGCCGTGCAATTGTCCCTATGAGGGGAGGTCAAATGGCGCGCGCGCGGCTCCCGATCACCACTGCGAGGGGAGACCAAATGGCGAGCGCGCGGCTCCCGTTCAGCTTGCGCGTGGGGTGGAGTGCGGTCATCAAAATTGCGGGCCTCTACCCGGTTTCCAAACGGTGTGCCAGAGGCCCGGTGCTGGTCTCCGTCTCCCCTACGCGAACCCTCATCAGAAGCTGGTCTGCCAGAGCGGTTCGCGTTGGCGCACAAAATCTCGAGGTCAAAATCTCGAGGTCAGTGCCTTCACAAATTCTACACGGGCGGGGCTTGGGGCAGTCCCGATGAAAATGAGCCCCCAAACAAGAAAAGCACAAGCGGCGTGCGTTGGCAATTCGGCGACGGGAGCCCACGTGCAAGTCCAAGAATTCCGGACAACTTGCCATACCATGTCCCAAGGCCTTACAATGGTCGCAATCAGGACGACTCCGGGTGCCAGCAAAGCGGAGGGCGGGGCGACTATCAACAGGCCCCTTGGCCCTAGTCCGTTCCTGGTCTCTTGGCCGAGAAGGTGGTGGGCGCGACCCCATTGCGCCACAAGTGTTGTCCAAAAAGCGACACTCATCCTCCAAAAATTTGATGAGGTCGTCAAAGGGGGGAAGATGGGTGGCACTGTTCCCACAATACCTCTGCTCGAAGCGGGACCTCAAGTCCGCTGGGAGCAACTGCAGTACAATGTGCACCAACAAATAGGACCAATGATCCACCGGCAACTGCAGCCGTCTTAAGGCGTTGGTCGCTGAGACCAACGGGTTCAGCAGGCCCGTACGCAACGCTGACATGCTGGCGACGGCCGGTAGCCCCAAAATCTGGCCGATGTGCACATCAGCCAAGCAGCGCTTGTTCTGGTACCGCCGGGACAGGAGGTCCAGAGCGGTAGGGTAGGCTGCGTCCGTCACCGGCAAGTGCTGCACCAAGGCTCGGGCCTCACCTTCCAGGACCGACAACAAATAGGCCAACTTTTGGGCGGGTCCGAGGTCCGCGCGCGCATCAACCAAACTTTCAAAAAGGTTCTGGAAGCCCAGCCAGTGGTCCAAGCGACCATCAAAATGTGGCAGTTCCAGAGTGGGCAGTCTACTCAATAGTCCGGGGGCTGTAGCAACCGAGGCCTCCTGCTTGGCCTGGACAGGCATCCGGCTCTTCTAAATTCCCCGGGCTCGCAGAGTCAAGGTATCCCCCAGTGACAAGATCTGGTCATAATCCGCAGCAACCTTGTCACGGGCTGCCTGGCCCAACAGTTCCAAACTCACATCCCCGATGAGCTCGTTGAAGCGGGTGAACGTAGCGTCCACAATGCTGAGTCTCTCAGTCAACTGCTCAAATCGAGCAAGCGTGACGTGACTAGGTCCACACGCTCAACTGTGGCCGCAGCTGAGGTGAACCATCTTAACTTCGCAGTTAAGATGGGTCAGCCCCGCGGCTGCCTCCCTTGCGGTTTTTTGTGTGGCCATTACAACCAATTTTCAACAACAAGTTAAACCAACAATAATAGTCAACAAAAAAAACTTAAATCTAATTTAATTTTGGTCTAAATCCGACCCTGTACTTTTTCCAAGTACTGATCTGCCTTGCCAAAGATTGTTGCTGACAGATTATAAACAACTAAAACCTTGTGTATAACAATTCACCCCAATATGGTTTCAACCACAAGTCAACACACAATACAACACTATTAAATCTGTTCATTATCAATGTGTAACTTTCTACTGAGACTAACTTTCAATTGAGAGCCGGCTGACAGGACAACAGTCAGGTTAACGTTCAATACCTCCAATTGATCAGGCACAGGTAGGTTGTCTTGTTCACTGAACCACGCTCTGCTACCAAAATGTTCAGTGCCACGCCAGGGCAACGTCTGGGTGACAGAACCGTCCGCTGTTGCGCGGAGTCTAACCTTACTAAAGTTGCCTAAATTGTACTTACCGGGTGCTGATGATGAGGATAGTGACCTGTCTCCAGGCCACGACGGCTCTGTGTGAATGTCAGTGTTAATGAATGTGTAATGCGTGTGAAGTCATGCAGATCCGAACGTGTTCCCAACAGACGCTGGTCCTCGCAGCGTGCTACACCTCGGAATGCACTGCACTATTGTTCCCGACACTCAAGTGGCTCTGGGCCTGAACAAGTCGCTCACACTCAATTTTCAAATCCTTTTAATAGCACGCCGGGTGGTATTAACCTCAAAACATCCGGCGTTCCTGTTGTCCAAATTCGCGTAAATTAACCCGAGACTATTCTTCCAGAGGGGGTGTTGGTTTAATCCGTTCGAACAACAAACAGTATTATCGAAAACAAGGGGGATTAAACCGTATTTTAATTTTATTGATCGCTTAGTAAAATCAACGTGTTTCAACCAAAATTTTTACAAAACAACTGACAGCAAATGTCAAACAAACTGTCAGATGCTCGGACGACAAGGGGTGCGTTCGGAAACACGCATGGTACGAAACAAAATGAAAGGGCTTGACTAGTAGAATACTACACGCGACTATTAGAATACTATACGCTATAATAATTTTCGAATCCAATATTACCGCCACTACAAAATGGTTTTTTTTCACAACTCACTCAATATGGGTATCAAGTGAAAGGGCTTGACTAGTAAAATAATGTACACTATTTTGTTTGTTAAAAATATACCCGAAATTATGACCCCTTGTGTTGGGGGCTTTTTATTAATTTTTAATTTAATGTAACTAGTTTATTAAGTACATGACGGACTTACAGCTAATAAAAACAGACAAATAAAAGGGCATCATAGTCACCAGGAAGCCAATTACAAATCCTGACAATTTAGTTCTGCATTTTTGATAATTATGTTGTTTATGTAGATCAGTTAGGTTGATGTGAATCCTACAACTTCGAAAAACTGGTTTGGTCGCTACCTCTGCGATATTTGGGACTTTTTGCTCTAAAACTCGAAAACTAAAAAAACTAAAATCACACTTTTTCGTTCAAAAATCGACCGGAGGACGCGGTGGAGCACACCGTGAAGGTTTGCTCCGTTTGGGCGGCGGAGACCTCTCGCGTCCAGCCCTGATTCAATCATAGTCCGGAGCAAGAGGGAATGGAAAGCCGTTACCTCCTTCTGCGAAGCAGTCATGCCAGTGCCATGGGTGGCGTAACCTGAGAGGGAGAGAATTTCACGTCCCAGTCGCCGCGGGAGACGTCCCAGGCGTCGGGGCTACGTGGTGGCCCCTGGTCACCGTAGGCGCGGGCCTGTGGACGGCCTAGCTCACCATCCGTCCATCATAAGACGACAGGCCGTGCCGACGGCGCGTTCGTGTTCCACGCGCGCCTCAAGCAAGATGATAGCACCCAGGAAGGCATCGGCATTTTCCCTTTACACCAGCTGTGTGCTAGAATTCCTGTAATTCTGCATTATTTACTGTCCTTTTATTTTTATTCTCCTTGCCATAAGGTTTAAGTCCAGACGTAAAATAACTGCTAACTACTCTACCCTCTGTTTTGTTCGTTTTTTTGCGCTCGGTACCGCTACCACTCACAACTCGATTTTGTTAAAACTCACTGTGTCCGCTCGTGAACTTTTTTCGGCATTTTTTCTATTTTTACAGTTTTGTTCGTTCGGTTCGTTTTCAGCAGGGAAATATAAAAAAAAAACAGGAGAACAGGTGTACTATTTTAGCAATAAATACATTGCCCGTTGTTTGGGAATAGTGTGGCGGGCTCGTCCCAAAAAAAAAAAAGAAATACATTGCTCTTCAACCACTACCTGAGTTTGTACGCTACGTAACTGGACAAGCAATGTAAAATCACCAAACGATAGTTCAATAAGCGGATGCATCGCGTAGTGCGGCTGCTGCTTCTTGCGACGAGTTAGTGATGTGCTTGTGTTCCGATGTTATTGTGTGGGTGAGTTGTACGGTGCATGGTAAATACACGATGTGTTTGAAGGTTTATAATTGTGTTGTGTACTACATTCTGTTTTTAAAAATGAGGGTGTGTGCGCGACTGCGTTCCTATTGCTTTTACTGAACTGCATATGTAGTAGTTGATGTGTGGTAGGGGCAAAGTGGAGACACAGGGTTCCGATACATTTTCGTCTAACGGGCATATCTCCTTCTTTATTATATGTGGTTTTCAGTGTTAATGATAGTGTTAGTGACCATGCTAATTTAAGGCGATTATACGAGCTAAACGCGAGTTTTATAATGAATAAAAGTATATGATTCACTGCTATAAACAAGACCAGAAAAATTTATGATATTCTTCAGGATATATGCTAGCATGATACTGTTTTGAAAACATAATACAATTAATTTGGCTCGATAAAAAGAAATCACGAACTTACCTCTAAAAATATCTTTCAAACAATAAAAAACATACTAATATGCATGCGATCATTCTGATTTTTTGGCAAATAATTCTACAAGCAATATATTAGCATGATACTGTTTTAGTTTTTTAATCCAATCAATAGTTTTTTTGTAAATCGATCGAAACCACTCATTTCGCGCTATTTGACCCGCAGTGGCTGACGTAACAACCACTTTGTAGTGCAAGCTGATTAGAACTTTATTCTAACAGCATTTCAAACGAAGTTTGAACCACCACAAACAGAGTTGCTAATTTAGCTCATCTAAGCGCCTTAAAAACTTGTTTAGAATTAATGTAGGTAAACTACATTAATTCTAAACAAGTTTTTAACGTACGATCAAAACTGAAAGAAATTCGGTATGACTGAGTATGACATACAAGCTTAGTGCATCCTTACCTAACCCATTCGTTCCACCTGCTAAAAATCTCCCTCCTAGACGTGAGTTCACATGACTGACTGGAAGTCTTTAGATAGACTCCGGACTCAAGTTTTGTCTGATGAAGATCTGCTGCAATATACTATACATAGTTGGAGAAATGGCGTTTAAAACCTATGTAGTTTTCATAAGTTGCTTTTGTGTTGGTTGGAAATGAACGGATCCATGTTTGTTTGCTAGTGGTGCCAAAGCGCCGGATACGCCGAGTGCACGAGCACAGGACAAGCGCGCGTCAGCACCACCGTGCTCCACGCCGCCCGCCGATGAGGAACCTCCTCCTCCGTCTGATGGGGACGCCACACCGGTAACTGCTTCTATTTATTCTATTCTATATTTATATAAAGGGTGTAAGAAGACTGTTATCGAAGCCGAAAGGTACTTGTTCTCCCTTTTTTGCGTTTTTGTTTTGTTCTTGGTCTAGAGTAGACCATACCTGGGAACCTTCTAGTTTCGGAGATATTGGGGGTCAAGTTCCAACATTTCCACAAGTTTCTATTTTTAAACTGGTTTTTAATTGAAGATTTTTACTTCAAACACTTAGACAGTGTGTAAACAACCTAATCACGAAGCCGTCAACCAAACATTCTGTACATAAACTAAGTAAGTTTACGCAAAAATGATTGCTGGGAAACGACATTTTTGAATGAAAAAGCACGTTTTGTGGTAGAACTCAATGGAACGCACTTAAACATTGTGCTGATTTAGGTTATTAGACCAATGAAAGACATAAGTATAATATAAACGAATAATATTTAATAAAGTTCCTTCAGGAAGGTGTGTGTGTTCTACAAGGCTACAAGCTACAGACTACACAATGAGGTCATGTGCATACGTTATATTAAGGGACGGGACAAAGAGCTACTTATTCTAGTAGTATATACATTTTTGTTATTCCAACACGTGTGCTGATGGATGGATTGTAATAGTACGGGGGTCGTAGAGCTCTTTAAAGTTTAAAAATCTTACAATAAAACTTGTCAAAAAGTTGGAACTTTGACCCCCAATATCTCCGTAACTAGAAGGTATGGTGTTGAAAAAAATTATCTGTATGACGGGGAGAACAAGTGCCCTTTGTGTTCATTAAGGGGCCGTCGGAGCATGCGTTTTTCATACAAAAGTAATACCAAAATAATATGAAAATCTAACATATTCTTAAGGTAGTGTGTATATATTTCGATTGTATAATAGAATATCTATGTTCCCAAATAAATATTTTGAAAGGACAACGATATAAAGACGAGATATGAGGAATTTAAAATTTCTATAGAAAAACATTATTCTCATATTTCTTGTTTAAATCAGTGTACATTCAAAATATGTGTTTGGGAACCTACGAGTATATATTCTGTAATCCAATCAAAATAAATACACACTACCTTAAGAATATGTTTGATTTACAAATTATTTTGGTATTACGTTTGTATGAAATTCGCATGCTCCGCAGGCCTCTTAAGAGGTGTTTTACACCCTTTATACAATTCATCCATCAGCTCAATGTTTTTAGTGCGGTACCACACACACTACGGTTTACCGTAAAACGTGATTTTTCATCCCAAAAGAAAGTGGTTTCCCTGCAATCATTTTTGCGTAAAGTTACTTAGTATGATGTACAGAATGCTTGTAGTCCGATAGCGCTGTGCTACTTTGATGCCATAAGTTTCAAAAAATCGAAAGTTGCTTATTTCTTGCCTGTGGATAAAGTCGTACCTATGAAGCTTATTATTTGCGTTTTGTGTTACATCTGACTATTGCATTTTCAGTAATTCGATGATTTGTGGTTATGATTATTTTTTATTCAAATCAAAACTGGCAAAAGTTATTTAAAGTATAAAATAATCATGATATCTTATCTAGGATAGGCTGCCGCCTGCGGAGTGTGCAAACTCAGTTTGTGTCATTTTCGTCCAGTACAAACTGACGGAGGGTCAGTGCGTAAAACAGTGCAAACAAAATACAATTTAAGAAATAACTATTTTCTTTTTCAGATCACTTACATAAGCTCATTAAATAAATTTGTACCGAATTCACGCAATTCAAAGTTATTTAATTATTTTGAACATTCCTTTGTGGATTTTACCTGTAGTTTTTTTACATCAATCGATAGGGCCAACCATATGGATCAAATCTCTATAACAAACATGATCAATTAAATGAAAGGCAAACCATGAAATCTAAAGAATATGTTTGACCCTATCGTTTGACGTCACATCAAATCAAATCAAAAATGTTTATTTGTTAGAATATGGTACAAAATAGATATTACAAATTGGTTCCAGCATATCCTGCTATAATATGGCGTACTTGACAAATATTTTTATACAAAAACAAAGCTTACAAATCACTAACTCAGAATCAGAATGTTTATTTTATTTTTTTTTTTGTCAAAAAGGTACAGAATGTTATTTTGTCAAACTTTAGTCGATCCATGCCGGGTTCGATGCCCGAGTGTGGCAAAATAATTTTCGAAAAACTGTGAATGCAGATTTGTTTCTTTAAAAAAATAAAGGAATGTTTCCTTTGAGTAAAATTTGCTATCTTCAGTAATAAGAGTACTTTCCCTCTAGGTCGCATTGTAAAATTCCACCCTGTATAATAAAGCTTTATATTTATAGTAATGTATTGTATTGTACGACGGACTGATGTCCGCAACTCCACGTCAAAGCGCGTATTTTGCGTATGGGCTATAATCCACCACGCGGGCCCAGTGCGGGTTGGTAGATGTCACATGTGTTTTGGTTCACAACAACATGCCGGATACCTCACGGTGGTTTTCCTTCAGCGTGTTTGAGAGCAGTGGTGATGAAATAAATTACACAAAGTAATGCCTGGGTTCGAACCCACGACTTACTGTTCGTAAGTCGGGGCCGCCACCACTGGGCCACCGCTCTTTCTTTATATAGTATAATATAATATAGTATATAATACGAAATACAAACCATTTTTATTGAAAACTATCTAGTTAAGAGGCCTGCGGAGCATGCGTTTTTCATACAAACGTAATACCAAAATAATTTGTAAATCAAACATGTTCTTAAAGTAGTGTGTATTTATTTCGATTGTATTACAGAATATATAGGTTCCTAAACACATATTTTGAATGGATACTGATTTAAGCAAAAGTTATGAGAAAAATAAATTTTCTATAGAAATTTTAAATTCCTCATATCTCGCCTTTATATCATTTTCCTTTCAAAATATTTGTTTGGGAACATAGATATTCTGTAATCCAATCGAAATAAATACACATTACCTTAAGAATATGTTTGATTTTCATATTATTTTGGTATTACGTTTGATGATGATGATGATGATTGAGCACCACACCCAGCCAGGAGCAAGCCTGACCCGGACAAGCCGGATACATCAGGGGGCACGATTTTGTAAGGAAAGACATGCTCTGGGATGGGAGAGGAAGCCTAGGAGGATAGTGGTAAAGACAGGTACAATCCATAGGAATGAGCATTGGTGATTTGATCTTCGTTTGGTTGTTCTCTTCTGGCATTGATACGCATGTTCGTTTCTAGTGATTGCGATGAAATATTATGTTCGCGTATATGTTTCATCGTCAGTAGTATGTATTTCGCTGTCAGTTTCGCTAAGCTCGTAAATTTCCTGGGTGGCTGATCTGAATTTTTCTCTATCTGCTGCTAGCTGAATCCATTCTTCTTTGCTTATATTGAAAATATTCCATGTCTTGTTGGAGTGACTCGTTCCATGTACATATATATATTGGTCTTCCAACTTTTAGCTGTTTTGCCTTGTATCTGATAGCTGCGTGTAGTTAGTGCGGCTGTGGTCGCCGGAGGATGTGCCCGAAGTAGCATAACCGTAGCCATTTAATTTTTTTGTTTATTGTTTTTCCCATAAGAATTTCGCGTTTTTTTTTGTTCGAAGGGTTTCGCTTACTCTTTATCATTTCTTTAAGAATGAGTCTTTCGTATCTTCTGAGTTTCGATCGGTTTGCCTTTGTGAGTGCCGCTGCCTTAAGATTGTAAGTCATTGCAGGTTCTATGACCATTTTATAGATAAGCCGCGCGGTTTTCCACTTCACTTTTGTGTTTTTTATGAAGGATGTTAAGGCCTTCGAGTTACGCATCGCTTGTTTGCATCTAGCGTTGACTGTGTTGTTTCTGTTAAGTGTCGATGTTATTTACGTGCCTAGGTACTTGATTTCGTCTACCGGTTGAATACTGGTTCCTCCAATTCTAATTAGACTTCGGGTGTCGGTTCTGTGTGCGTCTCTGGTTACTAGTTTTGTTTTCGTTTCATCAATGTGGAGTCCGACTGATCCCAGTAACGGTTTGATTTTGGTAACTATTTCGTCCAGTTCACTGAGATTATTTGTTGCTATTATCACGTCATCTGCAAATTACAATATAATAGGGGGTTGAATCTCATGGTCATGGTCTAGATGAAGGCATTCTGTTTCTTCTTCTACTGTTCTGAGAACATCGTCCATTACTATGGTGAATAATCGTGGGGATAGCGGGCATCCCTGTTTGACTCCTTTGTCTTTGTGCATCCTTTCAGTTTGCTGCCCAAACCATTTTATGCAGGTGGATTCGTTCATGCATGCCTTAATGATTCTATTTGTTAGAAATTAGTTAGTTCTGGTAACTAAAATGTCTCTAAGTGAGTTTAGGTCCAGCGTATCAAAAGTTTTTTCTATATCTAACGCCAGAATGGAGAGTAGGGTCAAAAACCTATGTGAGGTTTTTGACCCTGCTCTTCATTCCTAGTCAAGAATTCTCCTAAGTGTGTACATATGGTCGTTTGTTGACCTATTGCGAAGGAAAGCTGCTTGGTAGTTTCCTGGTTCTTTTATTGAAGCATCCAGTTTGCTTAGAAGAAAGCTCGCACATATCCTATATCCAACGTTACACATAGATAGCTTTCTGTAGTCATTAATTCTGTCTGGCTTTGCTTTTTTAGGCACTGGAAATTGGATCGTTTTGTTCCAAGACATTGGTAAATCATTCCTTACCCATGCTGCCTGCATGTGCTTTATAATTTCCGATAGCATTTCTGTTGGCAAGGCTTTGAACAGCTCTGACACCACCTTGTCGGTACCTGGTGCTTTGCCGTTGCTCATGTTTTTAATGATGTCACTTATTTCCTCTTCTGATAGTTCTTCTTTTACGTCTGATGGGTTCTCATTGGGTAGGAGTTCTATGCGTGGGCCTGCTGACTTTTTTATCTCTTCGGAACCTTGACATGGGTATAAAACGTTGTTTGTTGTTGCACTTCGTGTTCATTTCATGTCTCCTGTAAAAATTGTATGTGATTCTCATTCGTTGTGATGGATGTGTTCTGCTTGGGCTTCTAAAGAATACTTAGCATTTTTCGCTTCTTTTTTGTTCCTTGTGTTTTGCAGATTGTATCTTGCTACGCTTAGTGGTTTGATTGCAAATACTTCTCTAGGGTAACAATTTTTGATGAACTTGGCTTTTTGCAGTCGCTTCGCGAGCCCAATTCTATGTTCTCTGGATCTGATTGGCCTGCTTATAAGAATTTTTGCTGTTGCTGATTTCATGATATTCATAAGGGAATCCCATGGGACTAGTTGCCTATTTTGCTTGTTTTGTAGATTACCTGAGTTTGGATTTTGATTTCCTTTTGATATTCTTTCATTATTTTCTCTCTTTGTAGTCGGCTATAATCGTATTTTCTGTAGCTGAATTCGGGCTCACATTAGTGCATTGGTTTCTCGTTGGGTTTCAGCATATGCGGCGTCGGATTTTTTTTCTGTCTCTTGAGTTTCCGAATAATAATATCCGCGAAAATTATTTTATGGTCTGGTATATTATTTCTCCACTCGCCTTTTATGTAGTTAAATATATTTGGCTCGTCCGCAGATGTATATTCCAAGGTTTTCTCTTTTTATTATATCTAATAAGATTTCACCATTGTTATTCGATATTGTGTGCAGCAGGTTGGCACCAATTTTATTAGTCGTTTCTTTTCCATTGGTGTTCGTGTCTTGCTTTCTTATGTGCGCATTAAAGTCTCCTAGGATGATCATGTTTGAAGCTTTTGGCTTTGCATTGATGCAGTTGATCAAATCGGAAAATGACTTGTTGGCTTAATACTTGGTACGTGTGATGTTATAATATACAAATTCACAGATTGTCCTTTACAGAGAGCTGTTATAACTGCCGCCATGACATTTGTATTTCTTCTTGTTATTTGAATGGTCATAGTCGTGTCTTTTCTTACAAGTAACGCGAGGCCACGGCGTTTGGTAGAGCCACTAAGGTGCCCCAGATGTAGTGGTTTTAGGTAAATAATCCGGTACTCATGTTTGTTTCCTGTAGGCCTGCTATGTTGTGTATCCCTTTATCTTTCAGGGTTTTGTCAATGTTATTTTTCTTTGAATGTGTGGCGGTGCCTCTTGTCAGAGGTTGCTATTTTGATACTATTAAAATCTGTTATAGTTTTATGGCAGGGTGGAGGTCCAAGTATTGCATATCCGGTGGGGTCAGCTTGTTCATCAGGCGATGTCGTTGTGTTTATACTTATCGTGTTGCGTAGTGTGCATTCTGTTGCAGAGTCTTGAGAGTTAATTATTATGCTAAGAAGGCTGTCATAGTGGTTATTCTGATATAATAAGTTAATAGTGGCTACGGCGTGTTGTGGATCTCTGGGTCGGTAAGTAATGGGAGCGCTAAGCCCGGCTTGGTGTACTGTTACATTGATGTGGTAGTACTCGGCTGCTGCAATGATGATATCTTCAGCACCCCAGACGCCATCTTTGTATTGTTGTTCTTTGGTTCGCGGTAGTAGGCAGGTTTCCCGAGAGTGCTTTGTTCGGCCAGGTCTCTTCTTATCATGTGGTGGTCGAACGTCAGGAAAAATATGGCGTTTACTTGATGCGCTATGGCTCTAAACAAGCATTTCCCGTCGCCGATCATATGGACTATTTCCATATTTAACTTTGGTGAAAATGGATCCTGTTTGCCTGCTTGTGCTGCTCCATTCTTGTTATCGTTGTTGTGGCTTCAGTAGGATTTGATATGTGTTGCTATTTTTGCTTTTTTGCGGTTCTTTATAATGTGGGTATTTTGACGGTTTAACCTGCGGAAAATGTTATTATCGTACCTGTAAAAAGAGCTTATTAGCTAATGATACTTTAGCAGGATTTTTATTAATCTCGCATTGTTTTGTGTGTTTAGACGCCGCTTTGTTAGTTCGCTAATGGTCTGGTTACGCAATTTTTTTTGATTCGTAGGTAATAGGAGAGAGCAGGGTTTTTTTTCTGTTGGGCTATATTGTTCTGTTATTTGTACAGGGTTTGTTTTTTGTTAACGCTTTCAAGTTTAGAGATCTATTTATGCCACACGTGTTCGTTGGGACACAGAACGAGGCAGATAAAAATAATTTAGCATACTGCTCTTTTGTTTTATGGCATAACGAATTATTTTCTGTCCTTTTCATTTTAAGAGTTCGGCTTGCGTCTTTTTTGCTTGAGAGTTTTATTGCCACCAGATGTAGCAGGCAAGTGCGCAGACCGAAGTCTTAGGAGCTATTCTCAGTGAACCTATTATATAATAGAAAACCCGATTTTGTGTTAATTTACACAATATGATAATTTTCGTGTGTTTAGCAAAGACGTGCGCAATTTTGGCTACAATTCCAGTAAAGTTGAAGCCAGGCCACTTATCATGTTTATATTTAAAAATGATCAGGTGTACTTTCTACAAAGCATTACTATTATGATTCTTAACATAGAAATAGGTAACACGCGCTTTTAATAGTAGGTAGGGGAATCGATTAAGTGGGAGCCTGGTTTTATGAATAGAGGAATGTATCATGCACAATAGCCTTTAAATAAATAGTATTCCTAGCTAGGTAAGCTGGGAAACCTCAGAATTGTACACACAAGTGACTGCTGGTTAGCTGAAAAATAATCTGCGTTCATTCAAGATCAATAAATTAAACGAGTTCACCGAGTTTCTGCTGCACCGCTACAGATGCTGACGCTGCAACCTCTGCTTCACCGCCAATCTCTGCGCACTGCTCGCGGTGGTATTTTAGGTGTCGTGGACAGGGTACCTAGCACTGCACTGTGACACTGTACTTGGATGCGCAAACGTTTCAGCCATTATCTTGGTAATTTTATTTAAGTACACGATACACCACTGCACTTTTTGGTTCAGAGATCCCACTGTTTACAAACACTCGCGATTATAAATTTCAACACGGCTAGTATTAATAGTAGGTAAGTATATATAATACTAGCAAACCAGTATCAACACAAAATCCCACTTCAAAAGGGCGCTAATGTTGAGGCTCGGCTACGGCGTCCGTTTTTTTTTGTACCAGATGGGCAAGCGGACCCCAACAGACACACGACCTCACCCGACGGCGGCCAGTTAGCTTCTTCTAATATTTTGGTATTACGTTTGTATGAAAAACGCATGCTCCGCCGGCCCCTTAATAGCTGGACCCAGAGATTATTTATTTTTTATTTGAAATAGTTGATGGTGTCAGACGACTACTTGATCGTCGAGTCTGCCACCACTGGTGGAGGATTCCACTAATTTAAGTGTCATGTGCCACCAGTGGTGGCAGAATTCTGGGCAAATGCGACTCCACCGACGCAACCACCACCAGTGGTGGTAGATGCTAGAAATAATTGCAAATGCCACCAGTGGTGGCGGACCGATGGTGGCAGACGGGAATAAAGGAAATAAAATTAGAATAAGGAATACGTGCACACTAAGAGCGTCCAGAGAGTAGCGGTGGCCCAGTGGTGGCGGCCCCGACTTACGTTCAGTAAGTCTTGGGTTCGAACCCAGGCAGGCACATTACTTTGTGTAATTTATTACATCACCGCTGCTCTCAAAACGGTGAAGGAAAACATCGTGAGGAAACCGGCATGTCCTAAAACCATAAATTCGAAGACATGTGACATCTACCAATCCGCACTGGGCCCGCGTGGTGGATTATATAGCCCATTCCCTCTCATAGAGAGGAGGCCTGTCCCAGCAGTGGGAACATTAATAGGCCGATGATGATGATGATGATGATGAAGAGCGTCCAGAGTAAAAGATTAAATCATTTTATTTATTAAAAAATAAAGTCATTAAAATGCACCATGGCTACTAACAGATAACCAGCTAGTTGATACGAGTATAATAAAACAAAAGCAAAATGGATTTATCGATGAAATGAAACTATTATTTTCCAGCATGTCTGTTCCAAGAATATTACTTTGTTGTGTTCGATGATCAGAGGGGATTATTCAATAAGTACTGCATTGTACCTATATAAACAATGTTCATTCGGGGAAAAGTAAAATGCGAACAAAACATTTTTGCAACAGTAAACAGTAAATTCGTGGAACCTGAATGCAAATTTAATTACTTACGTTAAATCAAAGGGAAAACGTTGGAATGAATAAGTCCCAAATATTTGGATTAATTACTGGGATAGTTTCGATTAATTAAATTAAATTGAACGTCTGTTTTTATTTGCAAAATAACAGATTGTTTCTGAAACTAAAATTATATACGGTCCTTTTTTTTAATTGTTTTCTGTCGGTTTGTTCCTGCTAATCTTCGTAAAAATTAAAACCAAACCATTGATATTGTTAACAAAATCTGTTTCAAAGGAAGTTATATTTTATAACAGTTTCCCGTGAGCTGCGGCTGGTCTAAAATAAACTGATTCTTGTTAATATTCTGTTTCGGCTCTGTTACTCTTGTGGAAAGCACGACTTGTTCAATTGGATCCTAGAGAAAAGTGTTAGTGGGTACTTCCATTATGAACTTCTCAATAGCTGCCCGAACTTTAAAAATGCCGGTTTGAACTTGGAAACTTATACGTTAAGCTGTTGGTCCTTTGCCTGGGTGCCAATTCTGTAACTTAAAGCTAAGCAACACGCCATTATCAGTTTGAAAGGGGTTTGAATTTTTTGGCCGTATTTCTTCCTCCATTTTGATTTTTTTTTTTTCAAAGTAGCGGTAAAAATTACAATTCAGAAATATATTAATTAATGTAAAAAGCCGTGGCAACCAAGAGCTGACCAGTCCCAACCGACAGCGCCGGTATGATGCGTAGCCTGATTTTCTTCCGCCATGTGATTTTGTTTCAAAGTAGCGGCCACGCTTTAGACCTATAATATTAATCGATAGCTGGCATCAATACAAACAAGTTTTGTATGAAACAAAACGTTCTAAACTGTCACGTTTCCGAGTTATGAGCTATCAAAGTTAAAATGCATTTACTGATAGCATAATATTCAGCACAACTTTGACTTGATCAGACACGCATAAAACGTGTACTTATCAATCGATAGCTAGAACAAATATTTTCTGAGCTAAAATCTTTTAACGCGTCAAGTTTTCGAAATATATGGCGTTGTGATCGCTACCTGGCACAACTTTGATAGCTTAAATTTCAGAAACTTGACGTTTTAGAAAATTTTGGGTTAGGAAAAATTCATTTCCACATGGCGGAAGAAAATCAGGCTACGCTTCATACGGGCGCTGTCGGTTGGGACTGGTCAGCTCTTGGTTGCCACGGCTTTTTACATTAATTAATATATTTTTGAATTGTACTTTTTTAGTTTTAACTATGGACACTTTTGTAGTGCACATCTTGCTACATTGTTCTCACATAATGTACCATCTCAACATGAATGATGTAACCAAGATTTTGTAACAATAATTTGATTTAAAAGACTGTCCATGGAGTTTCTTGTCCGTTCTTCTCCATAGAGATCTACGCTAGGGAATGGGCAACTACAGTACTTTCACAGTTTTTATGACTGTAGCTTGATTTTAATTTTCATTTTTGTTTCGACAGTTCAAAAGTGCCTGTAACTGGCCTACTTGAAATAAATGCTTTGATTTTCATACAAAAATATTCCAAACCCTTTATTTTTCACATTAAACTAGAAAGTAGGAGAAGATTCATTGGGGATGCATTGGCCAAACTATATGTTTATTATACAACGTGTAACAGAAAGGGTATAGTTATATGAAAGGGTGTGCTACAGACCATCAAACTGAACAACTTTCTCCATGGGACCACCATCGTAATCGCGAAAAAAATTTCAACGGCCCCATACTAAATTCCAATACCTACTCGACCAAATGTATGAAACAGCTGATTATTTGTAGTGTAAAAAACATTATTTCAAGTTACATAATTATATGATACAATAATGTTAATTTACGTTTTTTCCTTTCTAATCGGCCTTATTAGACTTTAATACTAAACTAACAAGATTCTAGCAAGATTCTATTAACATTCACTTAATTATATCTTTATGTGAATATCACAAGTTTTCAAACATGAAATCAAGTATACGACTCATTGTGACGAAAAACTACGTCCACTTTGTAAATTTAAAACCGTAAGACGCACACAGTCATGTACACTTTTTTGTTTTAAATTCAAAAACATAGATCACTAATTCCAAAAATATAGAAATTGAACCAATTTAATAAGGAAAATAGGTGTCGTTGTTCGATGGCTTCACAATGGCGACTCGATGACGAAAACACTGTTCAAACACGATAGACACAACTGTCAAATACACTTAAAATATTTACAGTATACCTTAACTTTGACCATCATGATGACATTGACATATTATAGTGGAGCAGAATACATTGGAAAATGTCAATGTTTTAATTATTACAACAGTCTTATTATGGCGTTTCAATGGCACTAAGTCGCAAGTCAATGACCATAAAAAATTGTAGAACACCAAATGTCAATGATTAGCCTATTGAGACACTACTGACACACTACCGACACACTATTGACAAGTTGGTTATTTTACAGAATTGGGCCTCTGGTCTTTCCCCTATTGTGTCGGTATGCCGTCTCTGACAGTTTCTTTGAAAAGATCACTGTAGTTAAAGAAATATAGTATGAAGTCTACGGTCATGCCTAATAGCACTATTAAAGATTATGATGATAATGATAAATGCTCAAGAGCTGTTGCTCAGCCAGTGCCTAGGTATCTAACTATATGCCTTGGGTAGACCGGGCTCTGTCCCGAGCCGGGCCTGATGGCCGCGGCGGGCAGCGCGCCGTCAACGCCGCAGGAGCCCCGCATGGATGTGCCGCAGCCGCGCCCGCTCCCCATGCCGGAGTACGGCGGCTTCTTCGCGCTCCTGACCGAGTACCTGCCCGACACCAGCCAGCCCATCTCCGGCTTCCATCGGTACGTAGCGCCTTAAATAGCTTTTGCTGTCTTCTGGATATTCTGAAGATTAACAAGGAAATGGAAACAATTTATTGTTCTAACGGTTTCCTTCAAGAACGCTGGTTGTGGCACGTCTGTACCGTCAATTAGCGGTCTCGCCACGTGGATGACGGTTAACACAAACCGGAGTTTTATTTCAATGACTATGAAAAGTGAGTCAAACCAACTGTCACTCGCTTGTCCGCAAAAATGACGACACCTTTAAATGGATTTTGTTATATGCTTTGGTTGAGTTTTTAGAAATTGCTTAGATATAACGAATTTTATAAAAAAAAATAACGTTACCAGAGTAAAATTGCTACAAGTATTCTCAGATTTATTAAACAGATTTTAAGGTCTTCCATTTTTCCTAGTACACCGTAGCTTACGTATAGGAAAATTATTATGAAATTATGTGGGAGCTTTTAACAAAGCTTTTACTGCATTTATGAATAGTGCTCTTGGTTTTCCTCTTTCATAGAATAATTGCGTTTCTATATTTGAATGTCCTGTTCGGATGCGTGGTGATGCTGCATGTGCAGGTGTAACGTGGCGGTGATGCTGCTGTGTGACGTGGTGCTGGACGGCGTGGAGCTAGACTGGTCCATCCACGTGCCGCTCATGCTGCACATCGTGTTCCTGGGCATGGACCACACCAGGTAACAAACAGACATCTCTAACCCAGGGGAATTACTTGCAGGGGAATTACTTACTTTGACTGGCTAACCAGTCAAAAGTATGGCCGAAGAAAGGGTAGGCCTTGTGTCAAACAGTGATGATACCGAACCACGGAGTTATTGAATGTCTAACTCCCAACTATTTTTACATTTTAGCTCCAAAGGTTGTGTGCTTACCAAGAGGTATCGTATTACCCAGTATTAACTGGGTTGTGGAGGTCAGATAGGCAGTCGCTCCATGTAAAATACTGGTATTCAGCTGCATCCGGTTAGACTGGAAGCCGACCCCAACATAGTTGGGAAAAGGCAGGCAGTAGGGGGGTAGGTATGATGTACTGAATGCATGGATGACTGCAAGGTGATGGGTAGTATGTACACCCAAAGTACTTGATGACGTATTATTCATATTTACGCAAGAAGACAAATTGGGTCTAGGGCAGACCAACATTATAGTGGATGTTTTATACAATGTAAACAACGAATAATAGCAAGTTTTTATTTAAATGTGTTTGCACGGTTTAATAGTATGCATTCCTTTAAACCGTGCAAACTAAAACCAGTGGCTCCCATCGTTTTTTGGACCAAGGCCACTTGGGTGTCTTTATTGTTAGCAGCGACCGTAAGCTCCTAGAAAAACACGGACACCGACAGGATTATTTTTAATGGGTTGAACCCTTAGGTCCATGTTCACCAAAAAGATGACGGTCTGATTATCTAATAACAGCTGTTTAAAACACATTTTTGTATGGGAACATGTCACATTGACAGCTGTTTTTAAATAATCAGACTGTTATCTTCTTGGTGAACATGGACCTTAATAGGATGAAAACCTTTAGAATTCAGATTGTTAAGGATACAAGAGCGATCGAAGTGAGCTCGAAAACGTTAGTAGATTTTTGCAGCAATGCTCATGAATAATCTTGCAAGAAAGAATGCAGCAAGCTCAAAAATGTTAGCACCTTCCTCTGACAGGCTTTCAATGAATAACGTTAACTTAACATCTTCTGTTCAAGTTAAAAAGTACGAATAACGTTTCCTGGACCGTATTGTAAGTCCTTGCAGACCACCGCCGGTGATACGCGGACCATAGGTTAGGAAGTAATGCTGTAAACATATCAGTTAAACGAGGGAATTATTGATAGTAACAACATGCATGCGTCACCTATGGCGGTCCCACAGCATTACGACTGACAATCGTCAATATTTGATAGAAATATTGTTTTCACAAATACCGCGGAAAAATAATACTATCTCTGCAACTATCTACAAAAGTGTTGTTCTGTAAGTTAATTTTATGTTACTGTGATGTTATGTTACTGTTAATGGTATGCTTATTTTTTGGGGAACAAATCCTATCGCGTTCACAGCCTTGCGGGCGATTGTTTTGATGCCCTTAATGACCCTTTGATCCTTCTTCACTCTTTTATCTTGTTAATTTTATTTCTCAAAAGTTGTGAAATTGTAATTTGTAAGTGATATAGAACGTCGCTTGAAGACATGTCGTGTGGTTAGAGAAGTAGATAACGATGTAGAGGCTGGTCCCCAGGTGGATAGTGCACCAGCACTGCCGGCAGCTGCTGCTGAACCTGCTGGTGGCGGTGGCCGCGCACCACGACCACCTGACCGTGGCGCGCGTGCTGCTGGCCAGCCGCAGCCAGCACCTGGGCCTGGCTGTGCCGCAGCCGACCCTACCGCTCGTGCCACACAACTTCACAGGTACACTTCCTATTTCGAATGTTCCATGGCTTTTTTGTGTTGACCATTCAAAATGTCATCAAAACATTGTTAAATAGTTACTGTCCACAAATGTAATGATTCCACGAAATAATCATTAAAAGCCATTCCGATATCTTATTTAGAGAATAAATAATTGCATTTCATTTAAACCATAAATTGAAGCACATTCCTGTAACCTATTTTGTATTTGTGTTGGTGGACAACATTAAAAAGTTTCGTATTCATAGTACATGAAAATTGTGTTACTAACAACATTTGATGTTGCGAGAAACTGTTCCACAACTTTTGTTTATGTCTACAGTGTTGTACTACCGCGCTCACTGATGGTCAACCTTTCAACCATATGCTTATAGCAACAAGGTTGAAAACTGTTTCACCGTCAGTGAGCGCGGTAGTTACAATATGTTGGTTAAAAATAACGAAGTAGTTAGAAACGAATAATTAGGTTATTCCACAGAGGCCGACGCCGCATTTGACAAGCACCCACAATGTGCGCACTCCCCGCGCTCTCACGCGCGCTCCTTGAGCTCCGACCCGCAAGTTACGCCTGAAGGTAATCTTATATCCCATCCACCAAGTCCGTAAAAACGCCTTCTTTGAATTTTCTTGAAAAAGAATGAGCTAAACGTCAACATCCTAACTAATATTATAAATACGAAATACCTAATTAACAATGTTTGGTACGTTTTCACTAGCGACATGTTTCGGTTTCGGCCTAAAATAATTTTTCGGCCAAAGGTTCGGTTTCGGCTAAAAAACAGCTGAACCTTTCGGCCAGGTCGAAAAGGACTTCCTTAATTTAAGGTTTTCAGCAGTGGTTGAATCACATTTCTGATGTTTGTTGAATCATCGTGATCTGATCACATGCCCACTTCCCTCCGCGCACTCGTTCGGCTTGGATGCAATTTATTTCGCTGTTGTTTTTAATTACGATTTTCGTGTTCCGTGATCGATTCCCGGCTCGTGAGTTGTTTCTAGTTGTGTGCTATTGTGCTAAGTGCTGGTATCGTAAGTTTTTTAGTGTTTTTACGTCGGTTATTACTGGTAATTAGTTCATTTCGTTTACTTTCGGTGAGTACATTTACTTTCTTTGGTGTGTGGGTACCTCGAAATAATTTTATCGTTTGGTAATTCTGTTACTTTTCTTACGTTTTAATAGTTTGTGTGAATTACATAATTTATAATATGTTGTCCATTAATGATGACCCGCCTGACCGTGGCAGAGATGCATTCCATACACCCGGGTCGCCGACGACCTCCGCTAATATCTCGACAAAACGTTTATTTCGCGAAATGTCACCTACGTACATCTCGCCCGAAGATAGGTCAAAACGGCTTCACACATCCAACTCAATTGAGAAGCCCTCGCCTATTTTAAACGTCAGTACTGCGAGCAGCGACCACTATTGCGATTTAGTGTCACAGGCGTCTGCATTTTTATCCAAAATTAACGACCTTGTTAATGATCAAGGGTCCCGCATTAATGTCGCAAATAAATCCGCTATCATGGACATGACTCAGCGCGTAACGGCCATCGTTTCTTTGTTAGCAATAAAATCATCCTCCAACGAAACTAAATTAGCCAATACGGAACGCGAATTAGATAAAATTAAAGTCAATTCCAATTAATACTGTCAATAATCTTAATAATGTCAATACTTGTGATTGTAACAAATCTTCGTATGCGGATTCGTTGAAACTCCGTCTACCTAAAGTTGTGCCAGCGGTTGAGTCGCGCGCCCCTCTCCCGTGCGTCGTCGCCTACCCTACTGCTGAGCGGTCAGCCGATTACTCGTCATCGTCCGCGACTAAACAAGCGCTTATGAAAGCGATTAAGCCTAGTGACGACGGATTTCAAATAGTAGGCGTTAAGAAAACCGCGAAATCTGGCGTTGTATTACGTGTCGCTAATGACAACCAAATTAAAAAATTGCAATCGGTCGATGCTATTAGGTCCGCCGCCGCCGGTCTAAGACTTGAAAAACCGAAAGGCCGAAGGCCCCGTATATTAGTTAAGGACGTCCCATCCTCAATGGAAGACAATGTTTTTCTGCACGCGTTATACCGTCTAAACATTAAAGATGAGTTGCCAATAAATGAGGATGATTTTATTAAGGGGCCGGCGGAGCAGGCGTCGTTCATACAAACGTAATACCAAAATAATTCGTAAAACAAACATTCTTAAGGAAGTGTGTATTTATTTCGATTGGATTACATAATATCTAGGTTCCCAAATATATATTATGAATGGACATTAATTAAAACAAGATTTATGAGATAAATAAGTTTTCTATAGAAATTTTAAATTCCTCATATCTCGTCTAAATATTACGTTTGTATGAACGACGCACGCTCCGGCGGCCCCTTAAGTCAACTAAAATTATTCGTCGGCGTTCCTTAGATAACGGTCGCAAGTGGATAGGTGTTGAAATCGAGTCCTCAGTACGTAAACATTATTTATTGATTGGGCCACTTGCCGTTTCATCGATGATGTCGAGGTAGTTCGTTGTTTACATTGCCAACAGTTCGGTCACGTTAAGAAACATTGCGTTAATAAATCACCTACCTGTGCTAACTGCTCCGAAGCGCATGAAACAAATAACTGCCCACACAAGGATAACTTAAATTATATACCGACTTGCGTGGCGTGTAAACGTTTTAAAAAACCATTTAACCATCGTTGCGGGTCTCCAGAGTGTACCACATACAAACTTAAGCTCGAACAGTTAATCCTCAACACTAACTACTAAAATAATGGATAGTTTAAATATAGGACAATTAAATCTCCACAACGATAGGGTGGCGACCTCTGAATTAGACAAATTAGGTATCGACTATAACTTAGACATTGTACTTGTTCAAGAACAATACCAGAATGCACACTTACGTCACAAAGTAGTTCAGCTGGACAGCAAGGCACGAGCCGGAATTTACGTGACGCGTTTTTCTAACTTTACAGTAACATCTTTGCGTAACCTCATGACGCCCCACTGTGCCGTTGCGGAAGTCTCATCAGCTTCTTTCAAAGTTTACGTTGTGAGCTGTTACTTTCAATACTCAGATCCTGTTGCTCCTCATATACATAACCTCCGTCACGTCTTGCAGTCACTCGCGGGCTGTAAAGTTATCGTTGGCGCTGATGTTAACGCGTCATCGTCTCTGTGGTATGGCAAGGTTAGGTCAACGGATTCCGACCGACGCTGTGCTGTTGAAGATTTTATTGCTGAAATGAACCTATCGATTCATAATACCCCTGATGCACCACCTACTTTTTGCAGCCTAATGGGCGAATCTTGTATTGACGTCACACTTTCTAGTGCAGACGTTCGCTTGGATAGGTGGCGTGTCTTACCAGATGCGTCTTGTAGTGATCATCGCCTGATCGTGTACGAATTTGTTCCGATGTCTACTCAAGGTCCGACTCATATCACTGGTAATTTTAGATATAATAGTAAAGGCGCGAACTGGGAATTCTTTAGCTCGCTTTTTGCAAGTCACGACAAAGACTTCACTCGTGATGGGCTGTCAGCTGAAGAAAGTGCTGAAATTATGTCAGACACCTTCACTTACTGTGCTGACATCGCTATTGGTCGCGCATCTATGACCAACCTCCGTAGATGTGATTGGTGGTGTGACTACTTAAGGCGACTATAAGAGCTAAACGCGAGTTTTATAATTACTAAAAGTATATGATTCACTGCTATAAACAAGACCAGAAAAATATATGATATTCTTCAGGATATATGCTAGCATGATACTGTTTTGAAAACATAATACAATTAATTTGGCTCGATAAAAAGAAATCACGAACTAACCTCTAAAAATATCTTTCAAACAATAAAAAACATACTAATATGCATGCGATCATTCTGATTTTTTGGCAAATAATTCTACAAGCAATATATTAGCATGATACTGTTTTAGTTTTTTAATCCAATAGTTTTTTTGTAAATCGATCGAAACCACTCATTTCGCGCTATTTGGCCTGCAGTGGCTGACGTAACAACCACTTTGTAGTGCAAGCTGATTAGAACTTTATTCTAACAGCATTTCAAACGAAGTTTGAACCACCACAAATAGAGTTGCTAATTTAGCTCGTCTAAGCGCCTTAATTGAACAACGTAAAAGCTATCGCCGAGCGCGTAGACATTTAAATAAGCTTAAAAAACAAAAAGTCACCGGAGACCCATTTACCATTGCTTTAAATGCGTTTAGAGTTGCCAGGTCCCGCTACAGAGCATCGACGGAAAAATCTAAGGGTAATTAACTGCGAAAAATTGTTGAAAAATTAGATAAAGAAGGTCCGTGGTCTCCTTTGTATCACGAGTTCAAGGCTAATCGATCGGTCGACCTAGCATTTATCCAGAACATTAAAGTAAATAATAAACACACCACCGGTATTGAGGAAACGACCGAAGTTCTATTAAATACTCTGATACCTGATGATAAATGACAATGACTACCATCAACAGATCAGAGCGTGGGCTGCTGTGCCACCTGAATCACCAGCGTCAGACCTTCCATCCATTGACGAATTCATTAATGTTGTCAGGAAACTGCCTCTTAAAAAATCAGCAGGTGAAGATGAAATATCTAATCGGATGATAATAGAAGCGTGTAAAACAGCGGGCGACGCCATTCTATCTGTTTTCAACCGATGTATTGCGGAAGGCGTTTTTCCTCGCGTATGGCGTCGTGGCTTTATACGAATAATTCCAAAAAATGGCGATAAGCCACCGGACGACCCTAAGTCGTACAGGCCCTTAACCCTACTACCAAATTTGGGAAAACTCCTGGAGCGCCTTATCGTGCCGCGTTTGCTACCGGACGGACCAAAGTTTCATAACAACCAATTCGGTTTCACCGTGGGTAAATCTACTGTTGACGCGGCACTTTCTGTTAGAAAAATTGTTAATAACTCTGAACATAAGTACGTGGTTGGAATCTTTCTAGATATTTCCGGGGCTTTTGATAACGCTTGGTGGCCGATGCTACTACTTAAAATGAAAAATCGTGGCTGCTACAAAAACATATATAATCTTGTTTATTCATTATTTTTAAATGGTACCGCGCAACTAAAACTCGGACATCATTCTATGTCAAAGTCCCTTACCATGGGATGTCCACAGGGCTCGGTAATCTCTCCGTATGTATGGAATATAGGTTTTGATGATTTCCTCGCGATCCCACTTCCACCCGGCTGTTCATTAACCGGTTACGCGGACGACGGCCTGTTGCTCATTCAGTCAAGTACCCGGGCTGGTCTCGAGAATTTAGCTGACACTTGCCTACAATTAATATCTCAGTGGGGCGATCGGAACCGTCTGACTTTTGCACCGCATAAAACTTTTCAACTAATTTTAAAAGGTGATCTTAAATCGTGGCCGAGTATTAAATTTAATAACGTTCCCGTGAAAAGAAAGCAGTCCGTGTGCTACCTTGGTCTGGTCTTGGAGCGGAATTTTTCATTCGTAGATCACATAAAAAATGTCGGTGAAAAAGCTAAAAAGAACTTTTATTCCTTAACGAGGATATCCAAATCTACGTGGGGACTGTCATTTTTAACTTTAAAGACCATCTATGTGGCTACTTACTTGGGCTGTATGTGCTACGGGGCACCTGTTTGGGCCGATAGGGCCACCATAGGAGCGGTGCGACGTAAATTGCTTCAAAGCCAGCGTTTGGCGTTGATATTCTTATGCAAAGCGTATAGGACGGTTAGTACCGAAGCTTTACCGGTGCTTGCGGGTGTACTTCCAGTCGATCTTGAGGTGCAGCGCCGGGCTGCAATGTACTATAACGCGCGTGAGACCACGGACGCAGACTTTTTAACCATACGTGATCGTGCTAAGATTTCTAGATTATTCAAACCACAGACCGACGTCTGGGAGGAACTTTTATCCGAATGGCAATGTAGGTGGGACAATTCCATCAAGGGCAGACACCTCCACCAGTTCCTTCCATCCGTTCGTGAGCGGCTGGACAGGACATGGCTGGAGGTTGATCACTGTGTTGCCCAATTTCTCACGGGTCATGGCAACTTTAAGAGTAAATTATTTTCCTTCAAACTTGTTGACTCGCCTTTTTGTCTATGTTCAACATCTGACTGCGAATATGAACAATCTGCACATCACATTTTGTGGGAGTGTAGTCTTTGGCAAAATGAACGCAATATTATGTTGGATAGTGTACAGGTTACATCCGGAGTTATTTACTATACGGACCTTGTAGAAACTAGAGCAAATTTCCGTGCGTTCAAGCGTTTTTGCCATACCTATTATTGGAATCAAATATAACAGCTCTCAACTTAGGACCCATTAACGTTAATATTTATCCGTGGTGCTAGGCAACTGGGCCTATCCCAGTTGTAAACGTCCCTTTGTGCCTATTGGCCTTGTTTCGTTCTGTCTCCTGCTGATATGGAGGGAAGTGGAAATTACAGTTTTTTTCCTACTCCTCCGCTATACTTTCTGATTAATTTCGTTGCGGGATCCAAGACAGTTAAATTCATTCTCTGGGACTTCGTCGAGCTTCATTGTCTCGGCGCTTTTCTGGTGGTCGCCACTGTTGATTCTGGCGCACAGGAGTTACAGTGGTTTGGGCGTATGTGGCGGGCTTGTCCCATAAAAAAAATGCCCACGTACTACTTACCGACCACTCCATTACTCGGAGCATAAGGGTGAAAGTGCTTCTACGTCAGTGAGCGAGGTACTACCTACAGCTAAAAAAGCAGTCGCAAAAGTCTTGAGAGTCCGAAAAGTCAACATTCTAACGAAGCTCTTAATCAAAGTTTATGCCTTATTGTTAAATAAATATACGAACTAAAGCGACAAATATTACATCGGGCTATTAAAATTATCCGCACGAGTAACATAGTTGTATGTAATACTAGCGAACCGCCCCTGCTTCGCACGGCGTCACCTATCGGGTCTACAACTATCCAATCTTTCAAGCTGGATGGCCATGGCGTACTGTACAGTAAAAATTACGTGGCATTATGTACCTCCGTTCACGCTAACGTGAACATACATAGTGGCCACGTGATTTTTTAAAATTATGTTTTTTCCAACGGGGTATGAGGAACTTTTCACTCCGTTCCTCATTCCTCATATTTAGTTAACTTAGGTATAACTGATAAGTTATTTAATATCAAAATGACTAGGTGAATGCGACAACTACCCGTCGCTACCTGTGATAGTGACAGGCGAGGCGGAAGGCGAGACCCCGGCGCCCGAGGCGGCCGCAGCGGAGGCCGAGGCGGCGGAGCTCCCGGTCGCCGACGTCATTAAGTCGCTGGTACACTTCCTGGCCAACAGGCCTGCGCTCATGCCGCTGTGGCAGTACGAAGACATCACTGCCAAAGGTTTGTGCTCTAACAGTAGGTATTGTAGCGGCATCTATCACGCAACGTATGAATCATCTGAATCACGTCATAATTGTACATCGTGCGTCCGTGAGATTAGCCATTGTATACAAAAACCCGATGACTAAACCAGCTTTAGTCATCGGCAGAGACATAAGAAAAGCATCAGAGTATGTAGGTACATCATGAATGCATTTTCTCAAATAGTGCCTTTTATTTCAAATGACAAATTCCTTATTAGCTGATGATATCTCATTTCACGATATCGTTTGTCTTCTGTCCAGTATGGACCCTACGCAGCTGCCAGCAAATGGCGACGCTGCTGCGGCACGTGCTGCGCGTGTTCCGCGAGTCGCTGCCACACGCGCTCATCTCGGAGCGCTGGGCGCAGACCGCGCTGCAGCTGGGCTTGTCCTGTCCGTCGCGCCACTACGCTGGCAGGTCGCTGCAGGTAATTACATTCCACAACCTTTCATCGTTCAATCCCAAACTATATTTATGCCAAGAGATCTCTCCATGTACCGACATCGACAACCGTTGCTTGACCTTGAACATCCTCCTTGTTGCTTTTATTGTTCTGACACGAACCCAAATTTTTTTTAAATCTGATCGGCCCGTATTAATAGACGTTACTTAGCCCAAGTGACCGGACTTGATACGAATCTTGAGATCCTGATCGTATTAATAAACGTGATTGATTATGTTCTCAAGTTGCGGATGAAGTTTACGTCATCAACTGAGTGATGGACTGATTAATAAACGAAACTGGACCCTTAAGTATACATTGAGCGCGGCTCCCTGAGATGCTGTATCGTGAGTGCAGATAGTACGTGACTTTAGGAGTGTTTAGCGTGGCGCGAAACATGAATTTTGAAAATATATTGAGTGACTTAATTGTTACAATGAAATAGGTTACTATGACGATATTTTGTGGCCTTTGGGATTTCGTTTATCAAAAGTTTATCTATGAGATGCTTCAAATTCTTTTGAGTTTTTAAGGTTAACTTTTAGGTTTTAAGCAACAGCATTATTTTAGGTTACGTAATATTGTAAATAATTAACTAGATAGTACAATTTTACAAATGCGAGATATTGTTCATGTTCAAAAAATAAATTCAGTGACAAAAAAATCAAATCAATCAAACAAAGGTCACCGACTTCAGTAGCTAAAGTTACTTTTCACTTTTTTGTGTTTTTTGAAGTCGGTTTTACATTTTGCAAAAAAGTTTTTATTCTTCCATTTTCATTTTTTTTTCCAAAAAAATATTTTGCCATAAATTCATTTTACATTGTTGACAATACGTGTCATGGTAATAAGCTTATCCGTATTAAATGGAACTTAACATACCTAACTGTCGCAATCTGGGTGTATTGTACACATCTGAGTACCCCTTCAAAGCATACAGGCGTGATGATGATGTTGTATAAACAATAAACATCCCAGCGATTGCACCAATCACGACAGATTTGCCGTATATTTCTGAAGAGTGACAACGAAATCCGAGAAGTATCATTCAAAACTTCGGTCAATGTGACGTCATCGCTCACGAGATCAAGCCCTCAAGTACAGCCAGGTGAGGAGCTGATCTTGGTAACTGGGATACTATACTTATGCGTCTATTAATTAGCAACAATCTTGAGGTGCGGATGACGTCATAATGGCGTATCAAATGATAACGTACTTGAGTACGGTGTTGAGGGACGTTTAATAATACGGGCCTAAAACTGCTGATTTATTGGTGCACAAAATGAAACGAAAACCTAAAATTCAATAAGTATAAAGTACTTTTTAGTTTTGACTTGACGACAAATTGAATCTCATTCTTCAGAATAATGTTGCTTGACTACGAACAGTTCATGACAGTCAATCAACATCGCTCGCGTGCGATATTCACGAGCCAATATTTTCTAACCTCACAAAACTACTTATTCCAGGTATTCCGCTTCATAGGCGTGGCCATGACAGGACGCATGGTGTCGGACATCCTGTCCCGCCTGGTGGAGACCGTGGCGGAGCAGGGCGAGGACATGCAGGGCTACGTCACCGAGCTGCTCCTCACGCTGGAGGCCGCCGTCGACTCGCTCGAGTCCAACTTCAGGCCGCTCGACTATATGAGGGACATCTTCAAATCTACGCCCAATCTGAACAACAAGGACGGTGGCCAACCCGTTAATGGGAGCCCCTATAATGCTGGTATGTCTCGTTAAAGAAAATGTTTTATTTTATGCGATTATACGATAGCCCCCGAAATTATATTTTTTAGGTTTATTGCAATTTGCAGGTCAGTTTCAGATTGACATGTTGATAAAAATACGATTGACTGCCGTACACATTTTTAATAAGTTAAACATTAAATAGAACTGCAGTATGGCGCCATCTAGTAGCATGTCACGTATACACTTGACCGCCGTTTCCGCGTATCGTACGGCGGTAGCACGTTTAATTCTTGAAGTTGAGTAGCCAACCGACTCAATTGATGTATTTGGCTGACTGACTCCTTGTTATAATTATTGATACCAACATTAGATAAATAATAAATGTATTGGAACCATTACTATATTAAATAAAAGAAACCTAGAGACACAGTTCCTTGCAAATGTTACTTCTGAAAGTGTTCGATAAATCAAACCAAAAAGTTAGAAGTTCTAATTGACTAAACACAAATTCGGACTTACAGCGACCACAAGTGTCACAATAGGTGAAGACAAATTAATCAAATATTTACTTATCTATTGTACTCCTTGGGATAGTTATAGTATGATATATTTTACTTTTTCTAGTATTATTTCATACACACAGTACAATAAACCCTTTGATTATATACATGTCTAGATAGAGTGTTGCGCTGCAATCGCAGCAAAAATAACAGGCCAGATTTGAAGCGGTTGTGTGCGTGTCACGCACACAAGTAAGCGTCTTTTACTGTGTAACAAGCCTACTGAGTATTACCAGCCCTTGAAAATTTCCCATAAAAGAAGGTAATAAAATATTGTTTTGATTTTGAGATTATTATCTTTGGGTATTTTTTTTTAATTTATATTCTTTCAATTGTTTTTTACATATTAGGAGTATGCGCATCTGAATTACTAGGTAAAATATATTTTAATGAAAAAGATATTGCTATTCAAATTATTTATTTTTAAAATCCTAGTTCGGAATTATTGAACAAAAACATGCAGTAAAATATTCCCTTCACCTTAGAAAGGGTTAACAATCTCTATGTATTTTATATGCTGTGTACAGCAGGCAACTTAGTGACCTCCTCTTTGAATTTGTTTTTTAAATAGTTTTCGTTTAGATGTTACATTCCGGTTAATATTATCCAATCCATGATTAAACAATTTTTAAATTAGAGCTAATGATCAAATGGGAAATTTACTTTCAATAAACAGGCAACCCTGTAAACATGCCGTCAAAATGACGGTACATCTTACGATAAAATTTTATTTTGTTAATTTAATTGTTTCTCTATAATATGGTTATTAAACTTTACCTACCGATGATAGGTAACATTTTTAGTTGTTTTCAATAGTCCTTTGTAGTTCCTGCACACTTTTAAAGCGCAAATCGTTATTTTATATAGCAACTGAAAGCGTGTTTACCGTACAATGACAGTGTCGCCACTGAGTGGGCGGGACTAGCTTATGAGCCAACAGTTGGCTGATATTTTTGTTGACGTTTAGACGCTCGAACTCTCTATCTAGACATGTATATAATCAAAGAATAAACCATTACTGATGAATATCACGTTTTTACATTAAAATATTCAAACTTGTCACAAAACAAACAACGAGTGTTGCCGTGACAACCCTGAGACTAACACTGTTTTAGGCTTTCACGATTTAAAACTAAACTTATATTGTCACTTACGGGATATCTTCCGTGATTATTTGTTATTTTGAGCTCCCGATATTTCGACGCTGTTGCAAGCGCCATGATCGCGGGTTGACTGGAGAATGCGAGTGGATGGAAAATAAAATTGTTACGAGCAGACAAATTAGTGACTTACTACTACGTGACTTACTACTTTGTGATTACTTAGTGTCGAGTTCCAATAGTGCGCGTAGCAAAAGACAAAGAAAGTGGGTAGACAGATTTGTCTGCTCGTAACAATTTTATTTTCCATCCACCCGCATTCTCCAGTCAACCCGCGATCATGGCGCTTGCAACAGCGTCGAAATATCGGGAGCTCCAAACAACAAATAATCACGGAAGATATCCCGTAAGTGACAATATAAGTTTAACCCTGAGACTGTCAAGTGGCTGTGACAGTGTAAACCGGTTTTTTCCACTCGCGCCGCGTACGCGACAAGCGTCCAGTGGTCACGCACACCCGCTCCACGTGCTTGTAGTAGTGCAACCGATTCGAGCGGTTGTATGAAGCTGAAGCGTGCTTATACTCTGTTCCGTTTACTTACTCATGTGCTACCGGAGCTAAATTAGCAACTCTATTTGTGGTGGTCCAAACTTCGTTTGAAAAACTGTTAGAATAAAGTTCAAATCAGCTTGCACTTGGTTGTTAAGTCAGTCACTGCGGGCCGAATAGTGTGAAATAAGTGGTTTCGATCGATTTACAAAAAAAATAAAACAAAAAAAAAAACAAAATCAGAATGATCTCATGTATTTTAGTGTGGTTTTTACTGGTTAAAAGATTTTTTTCAGAGATAAGTTTCTTTTTTTTATCGATACACTATCGTTCTAGCATATATCCTAAAGAATATCATACTTATATTTTTCTGGTTTTGTTTATTGCAGTGAATCATATACTTTCAGGCATTATTAAACTCGCTTTTAGCTCCTATAGTCGTCTTAAAAAACATTAACAGCTTTATGTCGTGGCTGTAAGACCAAATTTACAAGCACTTAAAAGTGCGCACGATTCGAAACTGCATATGTTTTCTGCGGACGTCTTTAGGGCGCTAAGTGAATATCTAAGAAGAAGAACATGCGATGGTTGAGACAAACGGTTAACTTTGATTTTGGTTGCAGGCAAGCGTTCCCCGGGCGTGTGCGTGGGCTGCGTGAGCAACCACACGCGCAGCACCAGCTACTCCGTGTCCTACTGCCTGCGCAAGAGCAACGCGCCGCCGCCCAGCGCCGACAAGCAAGCGCACGGTACCTATCTAATACTATCCATAGCGCATCACCTACCTGACATCACGTGTGTTGTCGGCGCAGGGTTAGGAACACGTGTCCCCGGGAGACGCACCGGGCGTAGTGCCACGTGGTGGCTCCCGGCCACTGTAGGCGCGGGCCTGAGGACGGTGAGCTATGGGCTGTGTCGACGGCGCAAGAGTGTTACACGCGCGCCTCAAAGAGATTTCAGCATAAAGGGAGCGGCCCGCAAAGGCCGAAGCCTGCCGGGGCTGCGGGACTGTTCGAAAGAGATACAGCGGCCCCGGAACGTAAAGGGCGAGGAAGGAACATGGATGGTTTTTAGTCAGTAAAAGTCTGACACTCCCTCCCGCTCCGCCCAGAGTGGGAGAGGTCATTTGATGATTTCCCATCCGAAAAAAACAAATCAGACGTGCCCCAAGCAATGTGTAAGCTTAAGTGAATGCCTGAGGCGGATCTTACGTCACATTCACTTGTATGAAATCCGTTTACCGCGCAGACGAGGGCCGCAGCGCCTGTGTCCGCCACCCCCGCTAGGCCACGCGGCCGAGCGGTGTATTTTCAAAATCATCTAAATAAAAACAGCCTAGCGCCGAGTGATGAAATTTCAACAAAGCTTTATAATTAGCGACTACTAGAGCAACAAAGCACTTGAAGGTAGTAGTAACTACAAGCATACTCAACATCACGTCCTTTAGTATTCAGACAGAACAGAGCGCCACCTACATTAATCCTTCCATTCCCTTTCTGTTTCGCCCACGTACGAACACCTACATAAACTAAAAAGCCACAAAATCGAACTCCTGTGGCACATACTCAAAACAGTCTCTTCTGTTTTCTCTTATAACTTTCTTATAACTATTTTCTTCAAATCACGTTGCGCAGTTTCCTGGACATACCAAAACTGTATTGATTTAGGAGAGGCGGCAATAAACTGGAGTACGAAATCCGACCTTACTGCTACGAGATAAAACTGCTGTGAGTTAGGATACTAATATAGAACTAACTTACCTATAGATTCAAAGTGTTTCTGTCTCACTCACACATATTTTAGAGGTATTTAGCACATTCACTTTATCTATTTTTTTGTCCTCTATCACTTGACAATTTCTGGGATGGTATAAAGTCTAAATGTTTGTCCGATTTGCGAGTACTCAACTCAAAGCAAGGGTATGCACGAGACACTGAGACAGGTCCGAACACGTACAGCGAGAGGACACCCTGACACGCAACTGACCTAAAAGCTGAAATGTATATTGCAACAAGCTTGTAACTACGTACAGGAAATCTACAGCTGCATTAACGAACGAAAGTACGCTGTTGGAGTATTCCTAGATATGACGAAGGCGTATGACAGCGTGTCACATAAAATTTTATTACAAAAACTTTACGAATCGGGTATTAGGGGGCAAGCTTTTAATTGGTTTAAATCATATTTACAGGATAGAGTACAATTCGTAGAAGTAGAATATTTCGATAGCATAAACCAAGAAATTTACAGCATACGATCAGACATGGTTACCATTAATAATTCAATTCCCCAAGGAAGCGTCCTAGGATGTACGCTATTTATAGTATACGTCAATGACTTGCCAAAAAAGATAAGTTCGACGAGTATTTTGTTCGCTGATGATGTTTCCTTATTATTTAAAACGCCGGCGAATGTTGACCATCGAGCTATTTTAAAAACTTTCACAGACACTGAGCAATGGTTAAACGAACATAATTTAGAAATAAACCTATCTAAAACTAAAATGTGCCAATTCAGAACATACCAAAGAACCCCAATAAATCTAAATATATTAGCACAACAAATCAAATTAGAAGAAGTAAATGAATTTACACTTTTAGGCCTAACATTAGATTCAAACCTAAATTGGAAGAAACATATAGAAAGTACAAAAGCAAAATTGTCCCAATTTATCTATGCGCTAAGTATACTGAAACGTAACACAGACTACAACACCGCCCTATCTGCCTATTACGCGTACGCCTACTCCTGGCTAAATTATGGTATCATTCTGTGGGGAGAAAGTACTGACTTTATGGACCTATTCATTCAGCAAAAGAAGTGTATCAGAATACTAATGAACATAGATCAACGAGAGAGTTGTAGGCCACACTTTATTAAACAACAAATTCTAACATTACCAGCAATATACATATTGCAAAGTTGTATATTCGTTAGAAAAAATAGGCACCTCTTCAAATCTAATATCGAGCTAAATGAAAACTATAATCGCCGGAACAGGAATAGATTAATACTACCCATCACAAACTTAAAAGTTATCGGGAAAAGCCCATACTCAAGGCTAGCTAATATATTTAATAAGCTACCTGAAAAATTAAAATCCCTACCAAATGACTCAATTTTCAGTAAAGAGGTAAAATCTTTGTTGATAAGGAAAGGCTACTATACCGTTGAGGAATTTAAAACTGATAAATTGTAAATCGATCGATCCTGTAATACCTAATATTAATACGACATATATGTAAAAGAATAATAATAAATGCGACACTTTCCTATACCTTTGACAAAAATGATTAAATGAACTGATAATAATGATTAATTTTAATATAATATGTAATAAATGATTGATTAATGTTTTGTATAATATTTGAAATGTAAACCATTTTAATGAAATATAATGTTAATATTTAGAATCAATTATGTAACTTAACAATTTCTTATAAAAGAATTGCAGTGCCCTTACAGGGTGCATGTCTTAATACTGTGTCATGAAATTTTAATGCATGCCTAATATACAGTGTTTTACATGTAAGCAAATAAAATAAATAAATAAATAAAGTAATTAGGATCAATAACAGGGGGACAGCGGGGACCTCACGGGGGACAAAGAGGGACATAGGGGGGCTAAAAGGGCGTGTTCACAGGGCGGGGACAAAATTCATCTACAAAACGGAAAGAGAACAGCCAATAAGCATAAATTGTGCATCCGCAAATGCAACCCGCCCCGTCCTTTGATGGCAATTCAGCGAAATAAGCTTTTACTGTCGCTGATGAATTCCAACGGACTTATTAGAAGTAATCTGTCAAAGGACAGTTCCATGAAATCTTTCTAAAAATATGTTGCAATTACGATAAATGTATAACTAACAAACTTAAACTCACCCCTTTTTCCAATGCGGGTATAGGCAGAAGCTAGAGAACGCCACCTGCACGATCTTAACAGAGTCGTCTCACGTCGCCGTCGTCCACGTTCACGTATGAATCTATTGTTTAGAATGAGTAGGTATTACTTCACTAGTTGGGGCTGGTACGGATCGAATAATTTATTTTATTAAAAGCGCGCTGTGGACGAGACGTTGCGTACTCCAGCGCGACTACGTCCTACACTGAGTTAAACCACCACGCCTGGTAGCAGAAAAGGGTAGGCGGATACGGTTTGTTCGATAACCACGTGACAGTGTTAAGTCCTATGTGGGTTTGTTACAGAATTCCTTTTCAAAATTCAGAGATACACGCACATGTTGGCCTTGGCCTTAGTTACGAAAGCTTTCGAGCATATTACGACGTACCGGAATATTTCTACGAAAACAATTGTAACTTTGTTTAGTTTTTTACTTTATTCTCGCGAGCTCGGACTATTTGTTTGGTTTTTTGTATGTTTCTGTTTTCCATTTTCCATTCGTGTAGAATCCCTAACTAGAACACGTGATGCTTCACTGCAACTCAAATGAATACAAACTATTTTTTCTCATTCTACATCAAATATATTCATTTATGTAATTTAAATTATACATATATGTTAAAACCAAATTGATATATATTTTGAACTAGCCGACCCGACAGATGTTTTCCTGTCACCTACTACTTACCTACCTACCTACTACAACCTACATAATGCTACCTACCTACTGCTACCTACCTACCTACTACCACCTACATAATGCTACCTACCTACTGCTACCTACCTACTACTACCTACCTACTACCACCTACCTACTACTACCTACCTACCTACTGCTATTTACCTACTGCTACCTACCTACTACTACCTACCTACTACTTTTTTTTTTAAGAACCTTCTCCTGGCAATGACAAACACAACAAAAAAAGAATTAGTGAAATCGGTCTAGCCATCCACGCGTGATGCCGTGACCAAGGGAAATAGGGATTCATTTTATATATTTAGATTTGGTTGGTTGGTCTAGTAACGTTAGCAAGCGCTTCTCAGCTGAGTATGAAGTCCTGGGTTGGTTCTCAAAATGTTTGGTGTGTTAGTACATTATGTTGATAGTGTTACTGTACACACACAGCAGTGGAGCGCGCCCGGCCGTGCAGCGAGGTTGCCAAGGGCGTGTGTTCGAACCTATGCCGCTCGCGCTCTGCGCAGTCTCTCAAGCTGCTCGGCGATACTGCAACACAGGTACTTATCCTATTGTCAAATATACTCCGAATATTCTCTCCAATGCAGTTGTTTTTTTTTTGCTTTGCTTTTAAAATTTGCTGACCACTTCTGCTGAATTAATGCTTCACTTGGCAACACTGCCGTCGTTATATAAAATGCATCAATCATGGTCGTCGTTCTAACGAATTACTGTTTAAAAAAAGACAACTAACAAAACACATAAGAAAATAACGATTAATAAGTCAAAATGCTGTGAAAAAATTGTCTATTATTGTGAATCTTCTAGAAATCGGCTTATTGTCGCGTTTCGTATTACGAGTGCAGAAAAGTTGCGTGTGAGTTAGTCTATGTGTCGTAGTTAGAAGTGTGTAAAGTAACTGTGTGTACCGAGTGGCGATGGCGCACTAACGTGAACGTTGTTTGCGTGCAAGCTCCCCAGTGCGTTGTTGCAGGACGACAAGCTCACGATCCTCGCGACGCTGTTCTGGGTGGGCGGGTCGCTGCTGGAGTCGGACTACGAGCACGAGTTCCTGCTGGGCGTGCGGCTGCTGGCGCGGGTGATGGCGCGCCTGCCGCTCGACCGACCCGACGCGCGCGAGCGTCTCGACCGCACGCAGGCGCACACCTCGCCCTCGCTGCACGCTCTCCTGCTCAAGGTGACAGCTCACACCAAACACAGTCCAGTACATTGCAGCGACAACCAATAACCGCCGGCCAGTAGCCGACCATACACTAGTCCATTATTACAAGATTTCCTTTCTAAAATATGACATTGCACACACGAATACAAAACTACATACTAAACCAACTAACTAACCAACTAACTTTGTTGTCAATTCATTCTAATCGTTTTTGGCACACCACAGGGCTGCACACACCCCAACACGTACGAGCCGGTAGTGGGAGTGCTAGTGGATATGATCCCACTGCTGGAGCTACCGGTCATCGACCCCACGCAGTCGTTAGCCTTCCCCATGACCGTGGTGGCTCTGCTGCCCTATATGTTGCTGCACTACGAAGATGCTAACGAGCTGTGTGTCCGTGCAGCTTGTCATATCGCACAGGTAAGCTAGCTGCGAACAGCCACCAATATCAAAACACTTAGGTCCATGTTCACCGAAAAGATAACTGTCTGATTATCTAAAACAGCTGTTTAAAACTCATTTTTGTATGGGAACATGTCACAGTGACAGCTGTTTTTAGATAACCATACCGTTATCTTTTCGGCGAACATGGACCTTAGCGACATAAAATATCGATTGCAAGTTTGAGATAAACCTATTTGACAATTTGTATGGGTTACAAAATATTATAAAGGGTGTAAAACACCTCTTCACGAAGCCGAAAGGCACTTGTTTTCCCCGTCATTGCGATCATTTTTTTGTTCTACACCATACCTGGGAACCTTCTAGTTACGGAGATATGGGGGGTCAAAGTTACAACTTTTTGGCAAGTTTTTTTAAATACAAGTTTTTTTCGTAAGATTTTGACTTTTAACACCTCCATGGCCCCCATACTATTCAATGCATCCACTAGCACAATGTTTTAAGTGCGTTACATTGAGTTCTACCACAAAACATGATTTATAACCTCAAAAAAAAAGTTTTTTCCCAGTAATATTTTTTGCGTAAAGTTATTTAGTTTGATGTACAGAATGCTTGGTTAACGGCTTTGTGGTGAGGTGGTTTACACCCTGTATATGTAACATCATAATAACACCCGATACAGTAGGATAAATTTGAAACTTTCCTACGTATAAAATGCGAGTTTACATAATAATAGTTGTGACTGAACAGTGTAGAAACAGATATACACACACGTACATGTACAATAGTAACCCGGTGACGTGATCAGTTTACAGCGGAGAAGAGCAAGAAGCTGGAGAACCTGGGCACGGTGATGACACTGTACTCGCGGAGGACATTCAGCAAGGAGAGCTTCCAGTGGACCAAGTGCGTGGTTAAGTACCTGTGGGACACCTACTCGCATCTCTCGCAGCAAATGCTGGCTTTCCTCGTCGAGGTCTTGGAGAAGGTAATTCTAACAGTTAAACCCTGCTTAATGGACCATTAGTGGGAAAGAGTCCCACTTGTGGGTAAACATCCCACTTATGGTGAAATGTTGATAACACAAGATGTAAAAGTAAAAAATTGCATACAAATGAGCAAATTTGTTGTCCCAGTTGCCCACTATCTGCTGGGATTACATATTTCAAGTCTAAAACCAGAATAGCCATCGATATCCGTATGAATACTTATTAAATATTTCAATACGCACGAGCACGCCTGAAGCGGGCTACCCAGAAAGATAACAAAATCCAAAAAGAATATAAAAAAATAAATTAAAAAAAAAACTACAAAACATACATAAAGAGTACTTTATATAAAAATAAAATCATAGTAAGCCGGCTGATATTGTCATCGAAGGTTGATCTTATATTACCTATAAGTGAACCAACCGTCAGCTGCTCAAGTAGCGGTGAGTGTAGGATTGGGAGGTTACGGAAGTTGTAAAAAAAAAAATTAAGTCATAGTAAACTTTTTTCGTAAATAGTTTACATCATAATGAGCTTAGCCGTCTCCTCATGTGTAATAGTTTATTAATGTTTAGTGGTTTTTTATAAATATGTATGTTAGTCTGTAATTAAATGTTATATTATTATTATTAAAAAAAAATCGTGAGCTACATGGTGGAGGGGGGATTATGCGTCACCCGCTCGCAGGAACTTGTAATTGATACAGGTCTAATGAAAAACTAAAAGCAATCTGCAACCAAGTAGAGAGTGTGTGATGGCTTTTAGTTATTCATCAGACCTGTATACCCTTGTTTTAAACTCAGTATGATGTAAACTATTTATGGAACAAGTTTCAGCCGGCGACATTAATTAATACATTAATTCATCATCATCATCATCACCAGCCTTTAATGTTCCCACTGCTGGGACAGGCCTCCTCTATGAGAGGGAATGGGCTATAATCCACCACGCGGGCCCAGTGCGGATTGGTAGATGTCACATGTCTTCGAATTTTTGGTTCTAAGACATGCCGGTTTCCTCACGATGTTTTCCTTCACCGTTTTTGAGAGCAATGGTGATGGTATAAATTACACAAAGTAATGCGCATGTCTGGGTTCGAACCCACGACTTACTGCTCGTAAGTCGGGACCGCCACCACTGGGCCACCGCTGCTCTCCACACACATTCCATACATTAATTAATACATTATTAATGCATTAATTAATACATTATTAATGTATTAATTAATGTTATTTTTTTTGTATCCCAACCTCCCAATCCTACATCCACCTCGGGTGTGTCAGCTGACGCGGGGTTCACTTATCAGTCATTCGAGATCTATTTAACAAGATTGCAACCGATCGGCGTAAAAACACTATCCAAAATGCAACGATACCTCCCGGACTATATTATTTTCCAGAAAGCCATGAAAATCTTAGAGCACTAATTTAAACAAACAATTGCATTTCAATTATGACAAATAATTATTCGTGAGAAACGAAAAAAACAACATTGATTTTCTTTATAATATTTCATTTATATGGTTTTAGATGGTCGGATAAAACTAGAACAGCATTTTAAATATCCCAAATATTCCAACTACAAATATTCACAAGCTTCAATCTCGTAGCTTTGCGAACTGAATTGGAATTAATTAGTGCGGGCACGTTTCTAGGAACTGTAGGAGCCTGCGTTGCATCGATCGGCCCGGGATTTGAGCTTGACCCAGTTATTTTACATTTGACCTTTACAACTGTATGCAACAACGTGTTTATTTTATAGTATGCTTCTACATTACAGGCGTGGTGTTAAATTATATTGCCGGCCGAATTGTGCCCAACCAGATTATGTGCGCAACACGTATAAGCCTCTAAATGAAGCAGGGACATTGTTTGGCTATCAATTATTGAGCTTTATTCCGCTCCTACTGACCATGGGTATCATTTCTATTAAATTTTCATACTAAAGTCAAACTTCAAAATTCAGGCCCCTGTAGTCCTGTACACACCCCCCTATACACTATCGTGTTGTTAACGTAACGTAAATTCGATCATTTATTAAAACGAAGACAAATGATCGTATAGCAGTCTAGTACCACACACGGTGTAAACAGACTCATCACGAAACCATCAACCAAGCATTCTGTACACCAAACTAAGTTACTTTACGAAATAATTATTACTGGAAAACAACTTTTTTTGGGGTGAAAAATCATGTAGAACTCTGTGGTAGAACTCAATGTAACGCACTCAAAACATTGTGCTGGATTGAATAGTACGGGGGTCGTGGATATGTTAAAAGTAAAAAATCTAAAAAACTTGTATTTAAAAAATCCTTGTCAAAAAGTTGTAACTTTGACCCCCCAATATCTCCGTAACTGGAAGCCAGGTATGGTGTACAGTAAGAAGATAAACTAAATAAGTTATTAGCGCGAAAAAAAACCATTTGAATATACTCGTACGTTTAAGTTTGATGTCCAAAATAAATTTTGAAAATGCAAAAAGCGATGTTTGTACTTGCCCGGATTCGAACCCACGACCTCGTGCATGAAGGGCGAGGCTTTAACCTCTGGGCTATTTAGACATGGCTTCTCACGTACAATGTTCATGCTTCACGCTATTTTTTGTGTGTGTGTCTGTGGCATCGTAGCTCCCGAACAGATGAACCGATTTCGATTTTGTTTTTTTTTGTGTGACAGGTGAATTAGTCGAGAGTGTTCATAGCTATGTTTGATAAAAATTAGTCCAAGATGGCCGCCACCACAAAATGGCGGATTACATATTTATTCAACAACTCCTACAATATGGGTATCAAATGAAAGGGTTTGACTATTAAAAGAATAATGTACACTATATTGAAAGGGAATGAGGAATATTATACCACACACACAGCATATTTATGTCATTTCGTTATATAACGATTTCTACTAAATCGCACTACCCATAAACCGCGCTATGGAACTTCGTTCCAAAAACATAATACCTTGAAATTATGTCTCTGTATGTCGGGGTTTTTTTTTAATTTTTATTTCAATGTAACTTGTGTTTACAGGGGTCAGCAAACTTGCAGCTGCCAGTGTTGTCGATTTTACACTGTATGCTGTACTACGTAGACCTAAACGCGCCCGCCGCACAACCGGTGAACGCGGACCTGCTGCGAGCTGTGGCCAAGTTCATTGACGTGACTGTACGTATCCACAGCACTGACATACCAATCAGAACAACTAACCAAATTAAAATTGGAACGAGATTGGATAAGATACCTTGTTTTTTAGGACGCCTTAGATGCTTAGAGCAATATTTCGCTATGACATTGAACGCGATCTGCAGAACCGCGGTCATGAGCTGTTAGTGTCACCATAATATTTGCTATGGAATATTGACATTGAAAACTCTTGAACGCGGTTCAGGTCTAGTTTTAGATGTGTACTTTGTTTGGTGAACTTCAGTAAACACGAGAACAAAGTATAAATCTGTGTTGAAACATGTTAGAACCAACGACAGCTTCAATAATTGTACGTAACTTTAAATAAATTCTCGTAACATTCAATGTTGAGAGTTCGTGGAAATCGGCCCGACGTGTAGCGTAACTATCGGCACCAAACTCGATGTGAACACGCCACACGTAACACACCAATATTGATCGTTGATATAAATACTTTATCATCATGATCATCATCATCACCTGCCTTGCATTCCCCCAGCTATGTGGGGGTCGTCGAGCTATGTCGCGATTAGCAATGTCCAATGTCGGGAATCATTTTGTTTTGCATTTTACTTGGGTCAACGGTCAATCACATAAATTCGAACTTGGAACAATATTTTAAGAGTAAATAAATCTTTTGCCAGATCCAAGACAGCAACAACTACAAGGAAGCGATGAAGATCCTCAAACTGGTGGTGACGCGGTGCTCGACGCTGGTGGTGCCGCCGTACTGGGACAGCCACGCCTCCTCCGTGCTCGATACCGAGCTGCACGGCAAGAAGGTGACGCATCAATACTATTCAACTACATTCATTTGGCACACACTAACTAAATTATTTTTGAAAAAAAAAAGAAAAGTCGTATAATTAGTGCGTACTGACACACGACATAATTATGTTGCAAAAAAACACAAAACAAAAGTGATGATAGCATGAGTATCGCATAACTGTTATACGTGGTACCGCTTATACTACACAGAGCGCGTAGGATAAATATAATGTAGTATAACTACTTCTGTGTAGCTGATTTCTCGATTGAAATAAAACCAACACACATTAGTCAGACAAATGATAGTCCAGTTAAGCAGAAGCCAGCCTCATAGGTTGAACTGCGAGATGCCATAAAAAAGTAGGCTTCAACCTTTATGCATAAGCATTTTATGAAAGTAAAAGTCCTGTACTGTTTTATGTTAAAAAGTAAGCAAATATTGTATCTCCCCAGGAGCTGCCGGGCCGAACAATGGATTTCACCTTCGACCTTTCGCAAACGCCTGTGATTGGCCGGAAGTATCTCCCTAAAGCGGGAAGCCAGCCTGCCACCGGCCCGAGCTCACTCTCTAACGCATCGACCGTCACCCCCGACAAGGGTGAGTACAAATTGCAGCGTACCTAACAATAAGGGAGAAAATCCTTTGACATTTGTGTGCGAGACTTGTCTCTGTGTGAGAGAGGGGTAGCAAAAGGGTGCGAGGTGGAGGGGTTAGTTCCCCCGACAAGGGAAAGGCCGGAGAGTGCGGGGAGGTTAATCCTATGGCCTTCGTGTGAGAGCTGTGTCTTTGTGTGCGTGGGATGACGCAGAAAGGGATGGGGACGTGCGTGCGCATCTCCATTCTGCGTCATTTTCCTCCCCTCGGTGAGGTATGACTAGGGGTGGGGGTTAGAGGGGCGAGGACGCTGCAGCGCAGAGCGGGCGTGGCGTGGTTACACAAGAGTACCGCAATGCGGATTTGTGTAAAATGTTACGTAATATCATTTTCACGAAACAAATATTGTAAAACTAACGTTAAGAAAACGTGACAAAGTTATTTATAGATACACTTATCTATTCCACAACACACGGTGGCTTTAAAAAAATTCAGAAGTCACAAAGAACGAAACATTTAGAATTCCTTTTGTATTCATCTGTTTATGATTTGAAGGAAAACATACAATTACGTTCTTGAAGAGTTTTCTACATTATCATACAATATTGGAGCAAACACTCCATATTAGTACTTGCATTTTAATACATAATCATAGAAATCAACATTTCTTTGTTCCGCGAAGTATTTTACGATTGCGATCGAGTTACAGAGTTAAGACAAGATGATAACTTTACATGATCAAATAAAGAGCTCGTGGCTAAATAATAACAGCCGCTATGGTCGACCTTTAGGTTAAGCCGTGCTTGCCTAACTTGCTCTGTGGATGGCTGACCACCCTAACATACCGAGTTTCTTTCGTGCCTCGGAAAGCACGTTAAGCTATTGGTCCCGGCTGTCATTTCTAGACCTTTGACAGTCTTTACAAGAAGTCAGTGACCCAAAAAGTCTGACAACCAGTCTTACCAAGGAGTATCGTAGTACCCAGTACTACTAACTGGGTTGTGGAGGTCAGATAGGCAGTCGCTCCATGTAAAATATTGGATTCAGCTGCATCCGGTTTGACTGGAAGCCGACCCCAACATAGTTGAGAAAAGGCAGGCAGGTGTTGTTACGTTGCGTTTGTTGTTGGTAAGTTGCTCAATATCATACATGACAATGTTTGAATTTCTCTGTTATCAAAATTGCCGTTTTATGATTAATACATAATAATATATGTAAGTAACTTAATAGTTATAAAAATGATATTTTATGTAAGCTATGCGAGATTCTGAATGTAAATATTACGAGATCGTTCTCGATGTAAACATTATTACCTGTCGGGAGGGCTTGAAGCGTATTGAATTTCCATTCCAGGTATCCCGCCATGACCTGACCTAGTTCTTGCTGACATTACCGTATCTATTTTCTCTCGGGCTGGATAAAATTAAACAGAAAATCAACGTTGTGGAAATAATAGGGCGATGCTATGTTTGTAGCAGTTTACGATCGTAGCGTGCCTGCCTACCCCATTGGCAAAACGCTTGAGTTTATGAATTGATGTTTCTGCATGAAAGTACAATAATGGAGTCGTCACCAAGTCTGTCGCCACAAACCAAAATCATTGTGTACATCCTTGCAGCGAGTAATATTAATTAGACGTGGGTATAAAGATGTTGTTTTATACGTTCGTTCTATGTTAGCGTTCGTTGTTAGTTCTAATTAATAAAAATAAGAAAACTTAAAAGCGACCTTTTTTATCGTTGTAAAAACCTTGTTCATTCGTTCGAAGCCATCATTTGTTGTATGAGTTGTATGACGGATTGTTTGCTGAACATTACTACTTAACGCAGCCCTGGGCTCAAAAGCTGTTGTGCTCATAATATTGTAGTACCTTTAAGCATAAATACACATGTAAAAATAAAATATAGCAGCCTTTTTAGGGTTCCGTAGCCAAATGGCAAAAAACGGAACCCTTATGGATTCGTCATGTCTATCTGTCTGTCCGTCCGTATGTCACAGCCACTTTTTTCCGAAACTATAAGAACTATGCTGTTGAAACTTGGTAAGTAGATGTATTCTGTGATCTGTGAACCGCATTAAGATTTTCACACAAAATAGAAATAAAACAAAAAAAATTGGGGGTTCCCCATACTTAAAACTGAAACTCGAATTTTTTTTATCATCAAACCCATACGTGTGGGGTATCTATGGATAGGTCTTCAAAAATGATATTTAGGTATCTAAACTGAATAGTCTGCGCGAGAGACACTTCCAAAGTGGTAAAATGTGTCCCCCCCTGTAACTTTTAAAATAAGAGAATGATAAAACTAAAAAAAATATATGATGGAGGTTTACATGGTAATACGTACGTATTACCATGAACGAGAACGAGATCTTGTAAGTATTTTTTTTTTTAATACGTCATAAATCGTAAACCGCAATTTACCTTTCATTCAATCAACTCATTATATTTGAGTTGCTGCTACGGAACCCTTCACGGGCGAGTCCGACTCGCACTTGGCCGTTTTTTCACTAGATGGCGTTGTAGTCACATTTTTGGGTATTGTGTTTACGTCTAACTTAACTATAATACTTTGGTATACAATATTCTACGCGCGATAATTAAGATGTTTCTACTTATATTAACCGTCACGAGTCGTGAGCACAGATTTGTAGTAGTGGGGGGTCATTTCTAGTTCGAACTTATTTTAAGCCCCGACGCAAAAACGACGGGGTGTTATAAGTTTGAAGTGTCTGTGTGTACGTGTCTGTTTGTGGCATCGTAGCTCCCGAACGGATGAACCGATCTTTTTGTTTTTTTTTTTATTCGAAAGGTGAATTAGTCGGGAGTGTTCTTAGCTATGTTTGATAAAAATCAGCCCAAGATGGCATCTGCCACAAAATGGATGACTACATATTTATAATGGAGTTACATATATAATGGAGTTATATTTGCAGTGGACGTCTTTCGGCTGAAATGATGATGATGATGATGATGATATTTATATTAGTAACTCCCTCAATATGGGTATCAAATGAAGGGACTTGACTACTAGTAGAATAATGTACACTATATTGAAAGCGAATGAGGAATATTATATTACTAGTATTATAACATATAGCAAACGTAATTTCGTTATGTGACGATTTCTACTAAATCGCACTACCCGTAAGTGGCGTTAAGGAGCTTCAGTACAAAAAAAATACCTTGAAATTATGACCCTGTGTCGGGGTTTTTTTTTATTTTTAATTTAATGTTACTTGTTTGATTAGGCTGTTTAACAGTTTCAAACGTTTACTTGTCCTTCAACCTGGCTAAAACAAAGCGCGGAAAAAAATAAAATTATAATCATACTCTCTTAGTAATTCATGACAATATTATTTTTCATTCTTTTATTTTATTTCTTCAAAAGTGTATTGAAAAACGTCGTTTGATACACGTGAATATTTGTTACTGCAGTTCTCGGCTCAATAACACCCCCGTCCCCGTATAACACCCTCGTCTCGTCTCGTGTGTTAATTCCGCCTCGAATGCAATAACAAACTTTCTCCACTTGTATCAAAATGCAGTGTTTTTCGAGGTTAAAAATCACGTTTTACGGTAAAACATACGCGGTGATGGACGCATTTAATAGTAAACGGTTTATGTATTTAAAGTAAAGTTATGACCTTGAAAACTAGTATTTGAAAAAAAACTTGTGAAAACTGTTGGAACTTTTACCTCTGATATCTCCGTAACTCGTTATATGTTCTCTGGTATGGTCATGAGCAAAAAATGATCGCAATGACAAAGTAAATTAAATGTAGAACTATCTCGTTGTCAGGTTCTTCAACATCTCAATCGGGCTCGGCGTCGACGGTGGTGGGCCCCGAGGCCGGCGGCGGCAACAGCGCGGCCCTCCCGCAGAGCGCGACGTCTCCGCGCCGCTCGCTCTCGCTGTCGCCTGCCGACGCGCTCGCCTCGGGCTGGAAGAGGCCGTGGATGTCGCAGGTAACACCGCTCGCCGACATCGACTCACTACTGACGTCAATTTATTCATCCATATTTCAGAAAATGTCTCTATTCTTCTCTCTGTCTGCTCGACAACGTAATTAACGCATTGAATGGAATTGTGAATGCATTACGCTTTCACTAAGCTGACCTGAATTGATGAAAGACTCTGAATAATATATTTTTTGTGAGAAATTGACTAATAACGATTGCGTTTTCTAAGAGACTACGTTGACATACGTGACTTGTTTACGAAACTGGCTACAATAGAAACAATAGTACGGTGGTGTTATTTGTTGACAGCCACCACAAGCCTAGCTAATCGCAGTTCGAAACCTCTTTTCGAAGTGGTTTTACACAATGTGATAATCAGAGGAACGAGATATGCCTAGAATTGTTTACCTAAATGCCTTAAATAACATTTAATAAAACTTCTCAAAAACAGAGTCGCGTCCGGGAATGCCTGGTGAACTTGCTGACTACGTGCGGGCAACGAGTCGGCCTCCCCAAGAGCCCATCTGTAAGTAAACTGCACTCTATGGGCGACACCATAAGGTTCACATTGTAACAACACACTACCGTATTAACCTTACGATATACACATGTTACATACAGTGATTAGTATCGGTGGTAGTCGGCGAAGCACCTGGAAACTGATTGGCTTGCTAATTACCAATATTTTTTATCAATTGTTATTACTTTTTGAATGTATATATCTTTCAAAATGAATGTTTGCATATTGACGAGGCAGGTGCTAGCCGACGTGTACACATGTACCTATATGGCCGGTGGCTGCCGGGTACCTATAGCCACACAACTAATGAATATATGATTTCTATCCATCGCTGCGTTTAGGACGATTTAATTACCAGTTTATGTTCTAAGGTAACTCGCCTACATGTATATTCTGTCGCAACGCTTGTGTCGCACACTGCAGGGTTCGAGTACATTATAAATAATAAAGTAATGTTATATAAATATATACTCACACCCGGCAGTGAGCGCGAAACACCACCTTCTTGTACAGTCAGCCTATGAAAACTGTGATCGTTCATAGAACCTTGTCATAATTATTCGAAGGAAAATGTGGCGTCAAAATAGATTGATGTCTGTAGTCAAGTTACGAGCTGAATACGACAACAATCAATACTGCCTGCAGAATCAATGACATTGTCCAAGTGCTACCTCTATTAATACTAACTGAAATATTTCCGTTTCGAGAAAAAAACATTAAGTATGTACTTAGATGTCACATTTTTATAAAATACAAAACAGATATTCTTTTCTTTATTTACGATTTAAGTACTGATCATTGTTTTCGTAAGTTGATTTTCCAATCAGAGTACGCTTCGCTTGTCACACTACGTCATGACGTGCTCGTAATCTTCAATTCTCATTCGCTAAAGCTCACTTCAAGCTATCAACTATAAAAACTGTTTAAAAACAAAAAACAAACAATTGTAAATGTGTGACTTATATCGGAAATGATGAGACATTGAGTGTGAATGTTAATCATCAATGATACAGACTACTGACGATTAAGAGCACTGTGTGCAGACTTGCTGCGAGCGTGACGCTAAGCCTGCGTCCACACTGCGAGCGTAGAGACTGACTTAACTTAAACCAGCTATATGGCAAAGTAAATACTCCAACTACTGTAATCTTAGAATAACAAGAAAATAATGGAGCGTATTTTGAATTTTCTAGGGTACAATCTCAATTCTTCGTACAAAGTAAAAAAATCTTTCTGTTTTCATTTATTTCGTGCAAACTCTTTCTGATGTTTAACACCTCCCATCTCAGAATCGGACCGTCGAGTAGAAATGATAAATCATAGGCCACGATTTGTAACAAGTGGAATATGACTGAGCACTCGTCGCAGCTCAGCAGCTCGCTCGTCGGTGTGGACAGGGGCCGCGTCCGCGTTAGCACCAGGCGCTAGGCTCGCAGTGCACCGCGTCCGCACACTAAGTGTCAGTTCACACCAATGCGTATAGTCTGCTGCCGACTGTGAGTATCCGGTACAAAGTGTACGGAAGATTTACTTCAGCCGCCGACTGATTCGCTTTTGTTTTTCAAACAATTGCGAAGCCGGTGGCCGACTATACATTTGGTTTGACCACGCTCAACGACTTCATTTTTATACAGTCAAGGCAACGCAACGCAACGTCTACGGAGCGTCAATCAAGCTTGACGATAAGGCACCCATCCCTACGAATTTCAATGATTTATATTGTACATAATCGTTATGTGACCACCATCAATACTATACACAGTTGCATTGTTTATACACTAACAATAGTTATTTATGATACTAGTGCGGTAAGTTGGTTTTTACAAACGAGTAGACGAATGTAAGCCTGAGACGAAGTCGAAGGCTTACCATAGTCACGAGTTTGTAAATACCAATTTCTGCACGTGTGTCAAACAACGTTTTTCAACACATTTGCGAGAAATGTATTCATACTAATATATTAAAACCACGCTATAATCTTTTTGTAAATTATTAAATAGCGCTGTCGCGATTTTGGCGGCAACAATAGTATATTTTATAACGAGGGACTAAACGAAGCCATTATATACCCGAGGTGGTTTGACTCCCGAGCTTGCGAGGGAGTCATTAAAAAGCGAGGGTATATTATGTTGGCGTTTAGTCTCGAGGTGCAAACTGTACTTTTCACTTCGAGTGCGAGAAAAATAGTCATTTAAAACCGAACAAATTTAGACTCGACAAAAATTCTGAACTGAGCGGTCAGTTTTTTCTTCTATCAGGTCAGTCACAGATTAACAATTTAAAACACAACACAAACTCTCGACATTGTCGCAATGAAGATGATCCACACTCCACAGATAATTAGTACCTACATTACTGCAGCGGCTAGCAATTGCATTGGCATTGCACATACTTTTCTTTATTTTCTTCTTTACTTTTACAACGATGCACACAAACAACAACTCGCGTTGAAGAGTTCATTTGTTTTTTTTTTTTCAATAATCCGCTTTCTATCTGCAAGCCAATTCGAAATTTAAATAATACCTTTGATCCATTAAAAAAAAAATAGTTACTGTTTTGTGACCATGTTTCAGAGTAAAAGATCGTTCCATTTTTAAATTACTTTTTACTCCCTAGGGAATAAACGGTCACTTTCATCCCGCTTCGTAGGGCTATAATGGCGTTCTTTTAGAGCATGAGAAGTGAAAACTGTTTTCTGCAATTAGCACCTCATTCAAAATTTCAGGTGGAGTTGATTCCATATTAACAACTGATTCCTCGCTTGGACTCATTATTATTTTGTTTATCAGTCGGAAAGTCGCAACAATCTTTGACGTTTCTATAAAAATGGCGCGAATTTGCAAATGGCGCCACATGCACGTGGTGAAAATTAGAACTACATCTTTCGTCTCGCTTACTCTTTTGTATTAAAGTGAGACAAACGTATTGAGGAAAAGCACTTCCTATGAGGTTCGATCAGTCAGCCTATTTATTCTCGTAATGTGAAACTCCTTGGTGGAATACTTTTTTTTGTAAATTAAAAAAAAACCGCAAAGAATACGCACGGTGCTATACAAGGGGGAGTGCGGTAAAATAGGTACTTTGGTGAGAGTACCTATTTTACCGCACGTTCCGTTGTATGGTGCGTAATTTTTTTACTTTCGAACAATGTATACAGGCTTCGTAAATGCACTTTTTGAGCAAGTGTGTTGAAAAGTATATTACAAGTGAGCACTGTATGAGCACTATGTATGTAAAACATATAGTCGGGCCCGGCGCCCGGGGAATGAAGCGTCAATTAGTTATATAGAAGTGAAACTGCTTTCATTTAACTGTGCATTTGTAAAATAACTGAATTTAATGACATAATGTAAAAATATTATATGTATTTATATTAATACATTCGGATTTTTCAGTAATCAGTCGCTTCTATATGAGTTTAATGCCCGTTTTCACCGACATCCCCTAAGTTTATGGGATCCCCTAAACATAGATAGGGGACCGATAGGGGATGGTTTCTGTTTCACCGACATTTAGGGGTCACTTAAATGCTAAAAGGTCCCCTAAATTTAGGAGGTCGAAATTACAGCCCATAAACCGGCACCTAAGTAAGTGATCTCCCAAAACACGAAGATGGATTCTGGTCTCAACGAACTTTTTGTAAATTTAGAAACTGTTTCTACAATATTCAATGCTATAAACGTAAAAATATATAGCTGCAGACCAAAAATATATTGGAAACGACCCAATTATGAACCATATAAAATGACTTTTAAAGGAGAAACCTATAGGTTAAGGGGCCGGCGGAGCATGCGTCTTTCATACAAACGTAATACCAAAATAATTTGTAAATTAAACATATTCTTAAGGTAGTGTGTATTTATTTCGATTCAGTTACAGAATATCTATGTTCCCAAATACATATTTTGAAAGGATAATGATATGAAGTCGAGATATGAGGAATTTAAAATTCCCATAGAAAATTTATTTTTTCAATAACTGTTGTTTAAATCCGTGTCCATTCAAAATATATATTTGGGAACCTAGATATTGTGTAATTCAATCGAAATAAACACACAATACCTTAAGAATATGTTTAATTTACAAATTATTTTGGTATTACGTTTGTATGAACGACGCATGCTCCGCCGGCCCCTTAAGTAAAACTTCAGTGTTATATTTTTTGGAAAAGATTAAACTCGCCTTAGAATTTCCTGATAATAGGTGAGTACATAACACACGCAAGTTTTTACATGTCCCTTGCTCTTAAAATAAATTACACCTCGTGGTACTTTTTCGTGGTAACATGGTTTTTTGTTGACAATACTTTATCAAATTACCTACCTACCATTCACTTGTTAAGCAGATAGGTAGCTTATTACCTATGATTAATTGATGTTGTCTGTATGGTTCCTACAATGAAAACATTTTATTTTTTCAGAAATAATTCTATATCTCTATCAAATCAGTTATTGATAGCATTTAGTTTTTATGCTACGGGTAACCATTTGTTGGCCGTGGCAGACATGGATGGCATCAGTGTGGCTACTTGAAGTTGAATAATAAAAAGAGTGTTTGCAGCAAATATAGTGACTCTACGTCCGGAGTATATCAAGTTTATTGAAACCAGTGAGGAATAAGTTAAGTGAAGATGGGGTTTTATAATATTGCAAGGTTCCCCATGTAATTGGATGCATTGATTGTACAAAATATGAAAATACAATAACCAGGTGAAAGCACAACACCTTAAACTCTCAGATCAAATCTTAAACTAGTTAAAATTATGAAATTAATCTGTTTAAACATTATTACGATTATTACAAAATAAAACATGAAGTAAAATTAAATTTATTATATTTTGTAAGGTGAAGATGATGCAGAGCTCTTTAGAAATAGGAAGGGGTATGTCCATAAAGGAACGAAAATCTCGAATTAACGATACGCGACGCTGAACGCACAACAAACATTTTCATATCTCACGACTATGAATTACATAAGACCAGACGTGTCAAAAACAAAATCAGTAATAGACCACAGATAATACGCAAGGTATCGTAATGTACGCACAGAGTAATTGTTCAAGAAAATTTAAAATTTATGAAAATTTTAATGAAATCATAATGATATTGTTAATAGACCATGATTAATTATTAACTGTATCCATTTAGGTGTTTATTTAAGAGATTTTAATACAAATAACTCGTGTTTCAGAGTATCGATAAATTCAAAAAAAACCGGCCAAGAGCGTGTCGGGCCACGCTCACTGTAGGGTTCCGTAGCTTCCCAGACCATTAAAAATACCAACATTTTTCGTCAGCAAAAATAACTTTGTTTTTCATAGTATTTGTATGAAAAACAAAGTTATCATTTGCGTTTTTTTGAAAAAGTGCTATATAACTCAAAAACTATTCAACTCATCAAGTTGAAAATAATTTTCCTAGAAAGTTCATATAAAGGTCTACTTCTGTGATTTTTTTCATATTTTTTAAACTTATGGTTCAAAAGTTAGAGGGGGGGGGGACACATTGTTTTTGACTTTCGGAGCGATTATTTCCTAAAATATTAATATTATCAAAAAATGATTTTAGAAAACCCCTATTCATTTTTAAATACCTATCCAACAATATATCACACGTCAGGGTCAAAATTAAAAAAAAAATCGCTCCCCACTTTACGTCTGGGGGAGGTACCCTAATAAAAATGTTTTTTTAAATTTTTATTTTTGCACTTTGTCGGCATGATTGATATACATATTGGTACCAAATTTCAGCTTTCTGGTGCTAACGGTCACTGAGATTATCCGCGGACAGACAGACAGACAGACAGACAGACAGACATGGCGAAACTATAAGGGTTCCGTTTTTTGCCATTTGGCTACGGAACCCTAAAAACGAATCAGTCACCACTATCGAGAACAAAACGTCACTTAGTTATGAGTCCCCTAGCTAAGTGATGGAAATGGTGGTGAAACAAAAATTTATTTAGGGGCTAATTTAGGGGAGCTTTTAAGCTAAGGGTCCCGTACGTAGGTGGTAGTATAGGGGATGTCGGTGAAAACGGGCATTAGATTCAATGTATTATTTTCGTGAATTTACAAAACTGAAATCATTTAGTTTTCTTTCAGATTATTTACATAACGAACTTGTGTTGTATTTATACCTACATCCATGTATTTAAGTATCATTATCTGCAATACATAGCTACTTTTTCAAAAGTAGAAATGCTCACCAGTAAGCAAGCGTTTAAAATTGATGAAAGATACTTTATAGAAAGGAAATCGATAAAATTATTATATTGTATGCGATGTGACATGAGCTCATATTATTATATATTTATAATGTTAGAAGAACATATTCATTTAGTTACAAGGGGGCTGCTAAACTGAAAGTGTACAAAGTCCCAGCCGGTAAATCAAGACAAGATGAAGTGAACTAGGATTGACAATATTTATAAAAAAGTTTGCATTACAAAGATGTTAAGTTTATTTTTGATTGGACAAGTCCAGCGTCGCCGTCCGCCTTTTACAGATTTTTTTCTCGAAATCATTGAAACATACAGGGTGTAAACCACCTCATCACGAAGCCGTCAACCAAGCATCCTGTACATCAAACTAAGTAACTTTACGCAAAAAATGTTACTGGGAAACGACTTTTTTTTTGAGGTGAAGAATCACTTTTTGTGGTAGAACTCAATGTAACGCATTCAAAACCTTGTGCTAATGGATGGATTGAATAGTGCGGAGGTTGTAGAGATATTTAAAGTAAAAATCTTACGATAAAAACTTGTATTAAAAAAAAACTTGTCAAAAAGTTACAACTTTGACCCCCAATATCTCCGTAACTAGGAGGTTCCCAAGTATGGTGTAGAACAAAAAAAAGGATCAGAATGACGAGGAGAACAAGTGCCTTCCGGCTTCGTTAAGAGGTGTTTTATACCCTATATAAGGGTAGCACTTTGAACGTGAGTGTTTGTTAGTAACACAAATGAGTGTCAACTTCAGTTTGCCTACCCCTTCCAATAAAAGTGTGATGATGAGTAGCACGTGTTTGGCATGTTTGCAGGTGATATTCAGCCAAAGCTCGGAGCTGCTGGAGCGCGAGTCCTCAATGGCGTCGTCTCTGGAGGAGGTATCGGGAACACCTGGCAATGAACCCTCTGGTGGGGCCCCTCCGACTGACCACTTTGGTGTCTTCAAAGACTTTGACTTCTTAGAGTACGAGAGTGAGAGTATCGAGGTAAACCAATTTTGATTACGTCATTTATTTAGGGGCAGCCTTCATCGTTTCCCAATGCTGGGTAAAGTAATCCCATATAGTTTTTAATTTTTTTACCTCCGAATACCAATTAAAATAAAAACCTTTTTGATGCGACTGATTGTTAACTTTGGGTGTACTATGCCATATCGAATTCCAAATAATTGAATATCAATTGATCGACAACTATAAATCAAACGTCCAAATACTCGAACGTTCATAATATCGAATGGTTAATAAATCGAATGTTTGTTCGATTGATGACCAATGTATCGCATATTCATTATATTAAGATAGCACTTTACTTTTTTTTGGCTGCTTGATCATGGGCTCTATTCAGTACACCTGTTTACTTAACGTGCAGCATGAAGCGGCGGTATCGACTTGAGCTAAATAAACGTTTTTCTTAATGTAATATGTTTCCAGGGAGAAAGCTCTGACAACTTCAACTGGGGCGTGCGGCGGCGGCTGCCCAGCGAGGAGCGCGACTCCGGCGCGGCCGTGGAGCGCAGTCCGCCGCCGGCGCAGGCGCGCGCGCCGGACGCACAGCTCGCCGGCAAGCCGAGCGCGCACGAGGACTCCTCCGACGAGGAGGGCGGCTGGGACGACGGCGCCAGCGGCTCGCGCGGCGAGGGCGACGCCGCCGCCGCGCACGACCTCGTGCTGCGCCCGCGCACGCACTCCTTCTCCAGCGCTTCTAGCGGTGAGCCCGACGGTGAGTCACATGTACAGCTCGTAGCAAGCTGGCACACTAGTGTGTTGCATCTACTTTTGCAACACACTAGTGGGCCTAGGCCCTCTCCTGGGCTAGTCTCATGGGCATAAACTCTTCCGTTAGTCCCTGTAGCATCAAGGTGGCTAACAACTCGTCATCAATCTCCTTGCCAAGGTCGTTAAGCTGTTGGGATACCTTCATGACCTCCGTCACATACTCCGGTACTGAGGTAAACTGTTCCAGTTTTATGCTCACAAGGCGAGATAATAACCTGCATTTGTTATTTATTCCCTTGTCTTCATACGCTGACCTCAGGGCATCCCATGCTTTTTTTGCCGTTTTCGCACTTTTCACGTGCACCTTGCAGCTTTTGTTGATCATAAGACATATTTTCGCTCTTGCCTTTTGATCCCTCTTTACAGCGTTCGCGTCTGCTACGTCTGGCTCGGCAATGATGTAGTTCCATAGCTCGTCATGAACCAACACACACTCCATGTCAAACTTCCAGTTTGAATAGTTTGAACTACCATCGAGTCGCTCAATCGACGGTAATCCACCCGAACTAGTCGATTGCTGCGCGCTATCTCCTGCTGCAGACATTTTTTAGAGATTTTTCTAGAACTTTCTTCTCAAAGTTCCATCGACTTTTTCAAAAAATATTTTTGTTATTTGGTGTTTCAGTTCTGGGCATGTTCTGGGCCCATAACCTGTTAGAGATTCCCAGTTACTTGAGGTTTCTCTAATAACTGTAGATCTTGATTATCAAAACATAATGAAACGGTTAAAATAAAATACATTGAAGAAAATCATTGACAACCAAAAAAAAACATTTTTTTTCAGAAGTGACATATCTTAGAACAACATTAAAAACATAAGATTATAACCTGCCTGAGATTATTTCAGAAAAACCTCTTTGCTTCAACAATAATAATAGTTTAATATTTTTTCTTTGCTTTGCGACTTTGACTACCGTTTACTGGACTTTTTCCGAGTCTTTACTTGTGACTTCGGACTTTCTGTTTTTCCCGAGTGGTTGATTTTTTATGGCAATATCTTGTCACAAAAAAATCAACCACGAAAGAAGAAGAAGAAGTGAAAAGAAGAAATTGTGTAATTGTTCCAATCATTCATTGTTTTGAAGAAGGAGTTATCAGTTACTTCAACAGTTTCTGGAGAACCGGGAACCGCTGAACATATTCAAGGACTTTTGAAACCTCGAAAAGTTTTACTTTTGGAGATATAGCGTTAAGATATGTTACGACGACTTCTCCCGATTCAGAGACAGTGAGGAGTTCGGTGCCCAATTAGCTACCTACCTAGCTAGATCAATAAAACCGAACAGACACGAATTAGCAAAAGTTATGTTAGAAGCAAAGCTTCCTATAGAAGAGCTCTCTCCAATGGTGTATATCTTATTGTTATGGTTACTCAGAAGATGTTAACTTCAGTGCCCAATTTGACACACATTTAGGTCAACAATTGTAATAGACTACGAATTAGCAAAAGTGGTGCTAGTAGCAAAAGTAGTCTTTAAACAGCTCTATCTAATAGTGTAAATACTATGGCTATAAGTGGCCCATAAACTCTTAATTGTTTGTTAGTAAAATATTGATTTTGGTGTAGTCAGCTATTCAGGTCAATAACTCTGAATGGAATGCGAATTGGCAAAAGTCGTTATATGGCAAAGGTTTTACTTAAAAAGCTCTATATAATGGCGTATATCTTATTGCTATTGGTTACCCATAAAATCTTAACTTCGGTGATCAAGTAGTCAACTACTTAGGTCAATAACTCCGTACGGGACACGAGTTATCGAAAGTCGTGTAAGAGGCAAAAGAGTTCTTTAAAAACCTGTATCTAATGATGCCAAGAAAATCTTAATTGGTTGCAACTAAAGTCTTAACTCCGGTGTCCAAATAGTCAGCTATTTAGTTCAATAACTCTGAATGATCAGCGAATTAGTGTAAGTTATGTCAGTAGCAAAAGTTGTCATTGAAAAGCCCTCTCCCATTGGAGAGGGCTTTTCAATATAGTATATATGGTATATTATGTTATTTCTATTGGTCTCCCAAAAAATCTTTACTTCGGTGCTCAATTAATCAACTATTTAGATGAATAACAGCTAACGGACAACGAATTGGTGAAAGTCGTGTTACTGGCACAGGTTCTTCTTAAGGGCCCACCACACGCCAACGACTTTGAGCGAGTGGGAGCAGCTTACGCATTTACCCGTGCGTGCGAGTGGTCAGCGATACACTGCCGCCCGTCGCGCATAGCTGCAAGAGCATTTAGAGTACCAGGTATCCGTGAGTTTTTGCCAAAACATGCCTCGGGAGAATGATGATAACTAAATAAATAAAAAGTTATCTAAAATTCGTTCTATGATTGTTGTAGTAGAGATAACGGTATATGTTAAACACATAATTAATATTTCAGGCAACGAAACAAAAGCATACTATTTCAACGAGGAAACTTTGCAATTTCGCGTTTTTCTGTAACAGGCGCCTTAAATAAGCTCTATGCACTAGGTAGATTATATTTTATTACTTTGGTAACCCAGAAAACTTTAATTGGTGGCCACGACAGTCATAATTTCGTAGTACAACTAGTTACCTATTTAGCTCAATATCTCCGAACAGACTGCGAATTGCCAAAATTGTGGGTGTTACAAGCTCGTTCCTCGTCATCCTCGTCGCCAATGATGAATAAAAGACGTGCTTCCTTATTAGCGTATAATGCGAGACTGTCGTTAGCAATTACCCTCAACATTGGTTACAATATACAACACAAATAAGATATCTAATGGCTATACGACCTTGGGGCAGATGCCTATACTTCGAAGCCTAATTAAATCGTAACATGCGTAGATTAGTTCAAAAGGTGCGATGGTCAGAACAATATTAACGATATTTTTCGCATAAAAAGGTCAATAAACATGACTTTCATTCGGTCATAACTTTTTACTGATAGCATATTTTTGAATGTGGGTTGGTGGACTATTTTATTCTCTCATTTGTGGTGGACATTTGGACCAAGCTTCATTACACTTTTGTTCATTGTCCTTTCGAGTAACGTCTCGATGGCGTAAATCGAGTTTACGTCAAACGCAACGACTATCGTTAACTTGCGAGTGTGAGATTGGTGAACGAACAGCTGAACGGAGATTAAAATAGGGCCAATTTAATAGATCACATTTGGCATCTGTCAGTTTTAGGTTTACAGTGAGGTGACCTGCTTAAAAACTTCGACTAAAATTAATGAATCTATAAGGACTTCAATCATTATGTGAGTAAAATAACAGCACTCATAAGTACTTTTTCCTAGTAACTGAATAGATACTGTAATAAAATTTAAAAAAAATAGCAATCGAATCCCTGTCCCATTAATATTTTCTATCGTAAAAAGGAGCGTCATAAGACAAGTGCATAATTTAACAAAATATATTACTAATTCATTTTCAATAGTATCGTCTATTTTTAACATTTCAACATTTTTATCTCCTACGTTTACCCCACAGATGACACAATATTATATTCGTCTTCACAGAGAACTGAAATTATGTTGCCGGGAAAAAACATCTCATTAAATTTGAACAACAGTACAAATTGTATATTTAATTTTTAATAAAATAAACTATCATATTAAATATGGTTATTTTATTTTCTCGCAATCGTAGTGAAAAGTACGGTGTAACACACGGCGCTAATAGTACATTATGGTACAAGTGTGTAATGTTGGTGATTACCGCCGAGGCGCCATTGAGAACCGAGCCGTTAGGCGAGGTTCTTAAGAGAGCCGAGACGGTAATCATCAACACACACGTGTATCATACGACGTTTTTCAACACACTTGAGAATAAAATAATACTAAAAATAACTATAATTTCAACAGTGAAAACGAGTTGTGAATTTTTTTTCGCAATGGCGGGAATAATTCATCAGTTTTCCTATGCGCGCGCATCTAACAATGGCGATCGCCCATAGACTAAAAGAATGAGGTTCCTTTTTTTTTTTGGCTTTTAGCGGATAGCGTTTTAGCCACGTACGAAATGGGGAATTCGAAGTTTTATTATAAAAAAAAAGTAAAAAAAAAAAAGAAAACAAAAGTTGCATTTGAGTGAAAGTTTTATTTATTAAAAACTTATAAGTTGAAATTATCTATGTAGATACGAAGTTGTATGAAATGAGCAAGCAATAGGTACATTAATTTATTTGTATTATTGAACACGATCTTTTTTGTAGGTATCGAAACTTTTTTAAGAACAAAGCAATTCAACCAATAAAATAAAAAAAAAACCCTATAACTCACTTGTGAATAATAGCAATGAAAAAGTCACAGTTTGATTACAGGTGTCATTATGTGCCTAATTGCGGTGAAATTAGAGCCACTTTATGAGCAAGTGTGTTGAAAAATCCCATTATAACTCGGTTCCTATTTACTACCTCGTCTATAATGGGTAATTTTAGCCCCTTGTATTACATTGTACTATTTTGGTTGTAGGACATGCCGGTTTCCTTACGTTGTTTTCCTTTACAGTCCTTTACCGAGAGCAGTGGTGATTATAGTACATTATGGTACAAGTGTGTAATGTTGGTGATTACCGCCGAGGCGCCATTGAGAACCGAGCCGCTAGGCGAGGTTCTTAAGAGAGCCGAGACGGTAATCATCAACACACACGTGTATCATACGACGTTTTTCAACACACTTGAGAATAAAATAATACTAAAAATAACTATAATTTCAACAGTGAAAACGAGTTGTGATTTTTTTTTCGCAATGGCGGGAATAATTCATCAGTTTTCCTATGCGCGCGCATCTAACAATGGCGATCGCCCATAGACTAAAAGAATGAGGTTCCTTTTTTTTTGGCTTTTCGCGGATAGCGTTTCAGCCACGTACGAAATGGGGGACACAGTTTGATTACAGGTGTCATTATGTGCCTAATTGCGGTGAAATTAGAGCCACTTTATGACCAAGTGTGTTGAAAAAGTATTTAATTTTTATCAACCTCTGACCCTTTTGCAAGTAAATAATAAAGGAAGTGTGTTATAAAGTGTGTTGCGTGGTTGCCGCAGGTGACCGCGGCGACGTGACGCCGGTGCCGGGCGCGGCGCCCGCCATGCGCGACGCATGGCGGGCCTCCGTGACGGCGCTGCTGCGACACGCCGCGCTCATGCCGCCGCTGGCGCTCGTGCACCGCCTACACACCGTGCTCAAGGTACCGCACCCTCACATATCTATAACTCTCCACACTTTCACGCCTGAATGGCGGAAAATAATAAATGCTATTTATTTACACACCCCAAATCACACAAAGCCTGACTGGTAGGTAAAGAAGCCTCTTTATTTGAGCCACTACTATACAGGCATTTCCTATGAGATATGTTTTCGTGGCCAGCCATAAATTATTTAACAACAGAAGGACAAGGTAGTACCTAAATTTTTTAATACGACATTGAGTTCACTACCAACTAACATAATGTAATAATTTTAATTGTAAACATAAATATTGTAATACTATGAAGATCACTATAGTACATTACTGCAGCGGCCAGCAACAGAGGCATTGATGGACGAACGTGTAAATATGGGCCGAGGCGAAGCCGAGATACACATACGTAACACATACCATCAAAGCCTAGTTGTGAAGAAATTACTAAACCTTCGTGCTTAGTTATTTCTCAAATAATGCGAAGAAGTGAATATTATCACTTTTCAAAATCAATGATGCATACAAATAACAAAAAATGTTGTATTTTTTTTTTAATAAACCTTTTTCCATTTATATAAACCTTTGATGAGTTACTTCCTTAGTTGCCATGTTTCAGAGTAAAAGATCGTTCCAATTTTAAATAACACGATAGATATGAGTTTACTATGTAATTTATTTTTCATCCCCCCATCTCGGAAAGAGTATTTTTGCTCTTCAATATCTGAGTGCAAAAGCCGTTTTTTCGTCTTGAGTGTAAAGTAAATTTGAATTTAGAACATCGTGTGCACTAAGCATGTGAATTCAAAACATCATTAAACCTATTTACTTCTACCTCTATGGTGCCGAATTTATCATATTTTTTTTTTAATTTGTTAAGAACTCAGCCTCGGAACCTTCTTGGTCTACTTTTGTTAATATGTTTTGCGCGCGCCATTTTCTTTTCACGTCATATTGTTAACACCTTAGGTTAAAAACAAGGAATCCAACTTGAAAACAAGTGAAAAACCTAAAATGACCACTCATTATCTAGCGACGAGGAAGTTTATTTGACGCCAACAGAATTAACTGAATTTGTTAATAATGCGCAATTTTTTTTTGCGTTTATTCATTTCCTCGCTGAGGTGGGATGAAAAGTTACGTGTTGCACTCGAGTGCAAAGATTTTTCACCTCGAGCTCTTTTGATTCCCTTGCTAACGCTCAAGATTCTAAGTTTTGAATCACTCGCTTTGCTCGTGACTCAATTTTAGAATCTTTCGCTTGCTCGGTCATCAAAATTGAGCACGCGGTTAAAAAACAACTTTGCACTCTTGTATAACAAATAACTATTTCATTCCCCCATCTCGGAAAGAGTATTTTTGCTCTTCGATATCTGAGTGCAAAAGCCGTTTTTATCCTCTAGACTCAGGATAAAGTAAATTGAATTTAGAATATCGTGTGCACTAAGTTTGTGAATTCAAAACATCATTAAACCTATTTACTTCTACGTCCATGGTGCCGCATTTATTATACAACCTTTTTTAATTTGCTTTGCGCGCGCCGTTGTCTTTTCATTTCATTTTCTTTCACGACATATTGTTAAAACAAGTGAAGAACCTAAAATGAATGGTTCTAGATAGCGACGAGGAAGTTTATTTGACGCCAACATAATTGACTGAAACTGTTAATAATGCGCATTATTTTATTTTTTTTGCATTTACTACATTTCCTCGCTGAGGTGAGATGAAAAGTTACGTGTTGCACTCGAGTGCAAAGATTTTTCACCTCGTGCTCTTTTGATTCCCTCGCTAATGCTTTTTTAGAATCCTTGCTCAGTCATCCAAATAGAGCACGAGGTTAAAAAGCAACTTTGCACTCTTGTGTAACAAATAACTTTGGCCGCTAAACACGACAAATATGGATTTTCAAACAACTTTTGTCGGCCGCTGGTCGCATGCAGCAAATTTCGATTTAACTCGAAGAAGGTTGTCAAAATAATGCTCAAATTTCCAAGCATGTTTGAGAAAAAGACAATAAATAGACATAAACATTTATTTTACATAGGTCTACAATCAACACTCTATTAATTTACATTGATGTAAATTATATTAACGAGAACATTACAACAATAATTAATTAACATTAAATTAACGAGAACATTAAAACAATAATTATATAGTTAAAACTATTTATTATTAAACTAATCCAGGGGCAGGCAGTCAATGCGAAAGTGATGACTACATTTTCAAAGTACAGGTGTTCATATACCACGAGCATTTTTACTTGATTTTGATGAGCTCAATCTAAATATACTGACTAATTGCGATATTTTGTTTTGTATCGCGCATTGACGTTTAATTGTCAGACGCCCTCCCCCGTCCATTCGCGGCACAGCTGAGGAAGAAGAATGAACGACAAGAAACTCCCTCAGCTATACAACACATGTAAATATTTATATGTGTTGTATTCTTGTACATCTATAATACATTTATATAGACATCTATATATACCTACAACTACAACACATTATTATCTAGAATGCCCTATTTTGAGATGGGGCACTAAAAGAGCAAAAAACGAGACGAGATCTGAATAAGATATAAAAAATAGATTTTGGAAAAAGAATACAGACAGCAGTTTTTTTTTGTTAATGTTTCGAAGCATTATTGTAATTTTGTGTAAGTTAATCTGAATCAAAAACATAAAACAACCCTAGATTAAGATGATAAAAAACAAATACAATCATTACACAAGTGTCGAAGAAGCCAAAGTAATGGATGAGAAGTATGAAGTAGAGAATCCACATAGATAATAATCCGCCGGCAGGAGGTGACGAGTAAGACTATATGTCTCTGCGCGGATGGTGCGGCGGCGGGAGGCTTGGTATTGGCGGCGGCGGGAACAGGTGGATGCGGCGCAGGCGCGGCCTCGGCGGCGGCGGCGGTAGCGGCGGCTCCCGCTCTGGCAGGCGAGCTGGGCGCCGTGCTGGAGCGCGCGGGGGCGGAGGAGCCGCCTCTGCTGTGGGCGGGCCCGGCCGCCGCGGATCACCCGCGAGTGCGGGACGCTGTGCGCTATGCTGCGCTGGAGCTCCATGAGCATCTCCAGACATATTTCGACCGTCGGGAGCACACCCTGGAGGTTGGTCCGCCATTTTTGAAGTAGAACAAAAAAACGAAGAAACAAACTAATTATAGCTATATACGTTTATTTATCCTTCAGGAATTGATTTCACTTCGTCTGGCAGGTTGAGAAAGAAGCACAATATGTAAATTGAAAGCATATAAATATGCAATATCACTTGAAAATAAAAGCCAGCGTGATGTCTTCCCTTCAAGAATCGCGGAACTACGAATATTATATAAACGTAGCAAAACCCTACGAACACACAAAGGATCTTCTGATTCAACGTTAATGTTGATAACTGTTTATATAATCCCAACATATTATAGTAGCAGTTGTTAGCTTCACTGATTATTTTTGTTTAGTCACTGCAATATGCCAAATGGTCTACTTTGTTTGTATCACTGTGCGTATTATTCACTTGTCACAGGTGTTGGAACTATCGCGTGGCGTAACCGAAGAACTGGCGCGCTCGCTGTACCGACTAATCTTCCAGCTGCTTTTACTACTGGAAACCAACAATAAGATGATAGTGGCGGTATACACGGCGGCGTTGGAAAATAAGGTCTACTACTTATAACTTATTAACGTCCACACTGGTCAAGTGCAGTTTAACTTGTGCCGCTGCGTCGTTGCGAGTCGCGAACTCGCTGCACCCCCGCTGCCCGCAGGGGGGCGCGGCGGCGGTCACAACTCCTCCATTAGATCAATGTTTAGTCGCATGCGTGCTACACCTTGCACCCACCCAGGTGCGCACCGCCGCTGGTAGGGCTGCGAGTACCACACCCACATAGCTCGCCTACATAATAGAGCTGAGTACATGTTTCATATCTCACTGTAACAATTATTTTGTTACCTTCATATCAAGTTCGTCAAAAACACATTTTCTCTTCACTTCCATGTTCTGCGATACATTTATCGTAATTACACACAGTTGACGCCATAATATCACTTATACGCCTCTAAAAGAAACGCACAAGGAATGTCTCGGCGTGTTCGTTGGTGGCCCGTGTCTCGCCACCGAACTGATCGCTCACATCTGGAGCTGCACCTGCACTCCAAATTTTAAGAAACTTACTTAATGTACCTACTTATCATTGTCTTGGGGAGGCCTACTTCCGCCAGGGTCTTTCCGTTGTTATTACGATTATAACTATTATTATGATTATGATAGCTAACATTTTGTGTATCGATAACTTTTCAACGCAATTTAATAATGCGTCACAATACGCGACGTGTTGATGACGGCTCGAGCGACGTCAAACTGCTACAGGTGTTGTCTGCTCACTCATTGATTATTTGTCAGAATAGTAGTTATAATATTATATATTTGATATACAAGGACTTTAAGTAAATATTATTAAAATGCCTCCTCTTAATACCTTAAAATAAAGTGCGTGTCGCGTTACTTTCACGTGACCAATAACTAAATTTTTCGCAAATATTTCTCAAAAAAAATATTTTGAGAAATTACAAATTTACTAGAATACGTACTTATTGCTATAAAAAGATGGCCAGACAAATATGCTGAAATAGTGAATAAATATTGAATAACAAGTCAAAAAATGTTTTTTTGTAAAATGGCCATTTTCTTGCTAACTGTAAATTTTTTCGAAAATCTGTAAATGAGGATCAAAATTTTACGAAAAATTATGGAGTCTTCTAAAATCATTTTTGTGCTATGGTTAAATTAGCTCCCCTTACTGTTCAGTGTTTCCACCCTGTACATTAAGATGTGGCGGGATTTGGAACTGCGTTTAAAATGTACTTGTTTGATATTTGATATAAAATGCGGGCCACACCGCCAGCTAGCAAGCGAGGCATCGTTTCCCCTCTTTTCATATTAGCAAGAGCCTAACGAAGTATGTAAAGAACCTGCGCTTCAGGGTTGTGAGCGCACTAATTTGAGCAGAATAAACAGCGTGTGAGCTTTTTGTTGATTTGTAGTGAATGTGTTACCATGGCAGGGCGTGGAGATGAGCGGCGCGGTGTGCGCGGTACGCAGTCAGCTGGCGGTGAGCGCTGCGGGCACCTGGGAGCCGGCGCCGCCGGGGCCGCACGACGACGCGCGCCTCTTGCAGCTCATACAGCGCCAGAAGTGAGCCACGATACTTACTATCCCCACACACCAACCAAGCAAGATTCCTTTAGGCAACTGTACCGCGGGCTAACCGGTCTAGCTCGAGTCGGCCTGTCTTCAATTTAAATACCGCATTACAACCAGAAAGTCGTCGTCGTCCATTGTGCACAGAACAAACTCACAAGTGAGACAAGTGCTCTGTGGCGAGCCGGGCAGCGGATCACGACTTCACGACACATTACGTCGGACTCGTAGTTTATCGTGTCCACACCATAACCACATACTCGGCCAACCTAATGTGAACCTAGTATTATTCATACCAATTTATTTTACGTACTAAACCAAATTTTCTTCAGAATTTCTCTCTTCTTACTTGATAAATTAGAGACGTGTGCCTCTTAGAAGCAAATATCCCATCAACCATTGACTTGAGAAAAAGAGAATAGAATGTGGAAGTGGCAGTGTAGCACACTCATTATATCAGTGCGGGGTGACTTTCGATAGTTCTCGATAAATAATATCGGGGTTCCTTAAGGTGGTGGCGACAGGGTAGTCCTCTAAATTGTTTTAGGTAGATTTCCTTTTTTTGAAAAAAAAAAAAATCTACCTATTGGTCTCTCACCTACGGGGATATATATGAATACGTATGTATATGGGTGACAAGCAAAATTTAGCCACACTCTACAGGTCGCAATTATGAACCGATTGCTTTCAAACTTGGCCAAAAAATCGAAACGGTCAAAACTTAGGCTAAGTTCGTGAATGGGTGGAATTCGTCCATGGGGGGCGGCGGGGGGGGGCGGTTTTTCTAAAAATCAGTTTTTTGGCCATAACTTTTTAGGTAGATTTCCTTTTTTTGAAAAAAAAAAATCTAGCTATTGGTCTCTCACCTACGGGGATATATGTATATGAATACGTATGTATATGGGTGACAAGCAAAATTTAGCCACACTCTACAGGTCGCAATTATGAACCGATTGCTTTCAAACTTGGCCAAAAAATCGAAACGGTCAAAACTTAGGCTAAGTTCGTGAATGGGCGGAATTCGTCCATGGGGGGCGGCGGGGGGGCGGTTTTTCTAAAATCAGTTTTTTGGCCATAACTTTTTTCCTATGGAAAATTTTTGAACCGTTTCTCATTTTTATCATTCTGAGTACGAATACGGACATCGTTAAATTAATTTTTTTTTGATGCAACCCCTAAATTGGGGAGGGGGTTGAAAATTCCAATTTTTTTGCAAAAAAAAATCATATCTCTGAAACAGTAAACATTTTGAGCGTCGCAAATCTTTTCTAAAGAAAGCAAATTGTTTACTTTACAATTGTTACCTTCAAAGTTTAGCGATAAAACTTATAGTTTTCGAAATAAAAAATTATAACTAAACATTTGAGGGCGTTTCCATGCTAAACTCTTATGAGAGAATTTAAAAAGGGTAAATTTTCCATTACAGGACAACGATTTTGAAATCATATTTTTTTTGGTAGATTGTACACATAAGTACAACTCTTTATACAAATTTTCAATAGGCGGACGCTCCAGCACCTTCTTCGAAATCTACCTCCTCCTGCGGCTTGCCGGAGGGATTTTTTTCCTATGGAAATTTTTTGAACCGTTTCTCATTTTTATCTTTCTGAGTACAAATACGGACATCTTAAAACTAAAACTTTTTTGATGCAACCCCTAAATTGGGGAGGGGGTTGAAAATTCCAAATTTTTTGCGAAAAAAAATCATATCTCCGAAACAGTAAACATTTTGAGCGTCGCAAATATTTTTTTTTGAAAGCAAATTGTTTACTTTACAATTGTTACCTTCAGCCGTTTAGCGATAAAACTTATAGTTTTCGAAATAAAAAATTATAACTAAACATTTGAGGGCGTTTCCATGCTAAACTCTTACGAGAGAATTTAAAAAGGGTAAACTTTCCATTACAGGACAACGATTTTGAAATCATATTTTGATTGTACACATAAGTACAACTCTTTATACAAATTTTCAATAGTCGGACGCTCCAGCACCTTCTTCGAAATCTACCTCCTCCTGCGGTACAATAAGCAGACGAGTGTCAGGTTGTATGTTTAATAACGTTACCTTTAAGTAATTTTTGCGCTGTTATTTAATTTTATGAATGAATTATGTCCCTGTATCCAGTGTAAACAATTGTTGTTAGACCTATAATAAATAAATAAAAATAAATAAAATAAATATGATCCGCGGCCGTAACAAATATGGCTTTACACATTTATAATAATTAAAACCATCATTACAACCCCGTTTTTCAACCGACTTCTAAAAAGAGGAGGTTCTCAATTCGTCTGTATTTATTTTTTTGTGTTTGTTACCTTAAAACTTACGACTGGGTGAACCGATTTTGATAATTCTTCTTTTATTTGAAAGCTGGTGCTTTCCGTGTGGTCCCATTACAATTTGGTTAAGATCTGACGCTGATCTTCGGAGATATAAATGGAACTCTTCAAAAATACACGGCAAAGCTGCAGTAATTGCTGCAATCGCTTGGTTGTTTATTGTTTAAACAACATCATGACGTAACACCACGCCTGTATGCTCTGAGGGAGTACGCAGAAGTATACAATACACCCAGATTTCGACAGTTAGACGTGTAAAGTTCCATTTAATGGGATCCCGGAGAAATAGATGTAACTCCTTTTTATAGGCACACCAGAAGCGGTTTGGTTAGTTTTAGGGAGAGTACTTTCTCGGAGTGATCCCATTTCAATTTCATAAAAATCTGGTGTTTTCGGAAGATAGGCAATTGAACTCTTTAATAAATGATAACAAATGTACTGGGATCGCTGAAGACTCACGTCTGTCTATTGTTTACACCAGTTCATAACAAAAAATCACACCGATACGCTGTGAAAGGGTAAGCACATGTGAACCACTAAAAAGTGAAAAATAAAAACTTTTTTGCAAAAAATATAACAGACTTCACACAAAAAATTGAAAAATAACTTTAGCTTCAGAATTCGGTGACAAAAAAACTAAATCAATCAAACAAAGGTCACCGACTTCTGAAGCTAAAGTTATTTTTCACTTTTTTGTGTGAAGTCGGTTATATTTTTTGCAAAAAAGTTTTTTTTAAGATTTTAATAATTAATATTCATGCGTATATAGCCGCTAATCATATTTGGTCCAGCACATTGACCGGCAAATTGCAAAAAAGTTAGAAAAACAAAATCAATGTCTGAATAAAATGTAACTAGCTGACCCCGCACACGTTGTTTTGCAAATTAGCCTACGATTCTCAGACAAATACAGGGTGTAAACAAACTCATCACGAAGCTGTCAACTAAACATTCAAAGTACATCAAGCTAAATAACTTTACGCAAAAAATATTGCTGGGAATCGACTCTTTTTTGGGGGTAAATAACATGTTTTGTGGTATAACTCAATGTAACGCACTTAAAACTTTGTGCTGATGTATGGATTGAATAGTACGGGGGTCGTGGAGGTGTTTAAAGTAAAAATCTTACTCGAAACTTTAACACCCATTATCTCCGTAACTAGAAGGATCCCAGGTATGGTGTAGAAAAAAAAATGATTGCAGTGATGGGGAGAACAACTGTCTTTCGACTTCGTTAAGAGGTTTTTACACCCTTTATACACAAAAAAAAATCAAAAAATCAGTCAAGACGTTTCGAAGGAGTTTGATAACAAACACTGTGACACGAGTTTTTTATACAGGGTGACTGGGTCTGGACCCACCATAGCAAATTCGCACATAGAGGTCATTTACTAATTTTTAAACCTAACTTTCCCTAACTAAAGTTTTATAGTTTAGGAGATACCTATGTACATTTTTTATACTTTATTGAGATTTTTCCAAAATTTGACCTTCATTGTTTTTTTTGCAGTATTTTTGTAGTTTGTTTTTATTATTTGTGGGTAGTCATAAACATCGGTGATTAAAATACCTCGGAGTTTCCCTTAAAGTAGGGTAAAAAATAAGATGCACGCTTTTCATAAAAAAAAATACAAAAATAAAAAAAATAAGATGCACGCTTTTCATAAAAAAAAAATACAAATATAAAACCTTAACGATCAAATTCAACCTGAAATAAAAAAAGAAGATACGGTGTTTCAATAATTAATTTTAATCTAAATTATTTATCTAGTTTGTCACCTTTCCAACGCAACGGGTTGGAAAGGTGACAAACTAGATAAATAATTTGTATTAAAAAGTTGCTAGGTTAGAAAAAAACAATTCAATAAAGGTTTATTGAAGCGAATTGTGCAAAGTATTTTTTGCAACTTTATGACTAGGTAGGTTGAAATTTAGTGCTTAGGTCCATGTTCACCAAAAAGATGACAGTCTGATTATCTAAAACAGCTGTTTAAAACACATTTTTGTATGGTAATATGTCACAGTGACAGCTGTTTTTAGCTAATCAGGCTGTTATCTTTTCGGTGAACATGGACCTTAGTATACTTACATTATTTATTATTAAAAAATACTTTTAAAATGTAAAACAGGAAATTAAGAAATGATATCGGGCATCAAAAGCAAAATTAAAAGATTCTGCTCGAATTGCTGCCCATGATACTGGCCCGATATCTTTTCTGAATTTCCGTGGTGATAAGACACAGCCTAATTTCTTAATAAATAACTGAAAAAGCATTTTTTTTTTAATTTAGTTTAAATAATAACGATATGAATAACGATAGTGCCATTCTCTTTCTTGTAAGTTGGAGTTGCACATTTTCATTATTCTTTTCGTGTAATTTACTATATTTTACGAACTCAGTTTGTAAAAAAGCCGTCGGTGATGGAAGATTGACGCTCAAATTTACATACATTCAATTCTTATAAAAGCTAAAATTACTAAAAGATAAGTTGAATGTTTTACTTGTTTTGCTCTACTAAGTGGTTGTTACGTTAGTCACTGCGGACCGAATAGTGCGAAATGAGTGGTTTCGATCGATTTACATAAAAAAATAAAACACTTTGATGCTAATAGGTTGCTTGTTGCTGAATTATTTGCCAAAAAATCAGAATGATCGCATGTATATTAGTATGGTTTTTACTCGTCAAAAGATTTTTTTAGAGATAAATTCGTGATTTTTTTATCGAGTAAAATTAATTGTTGCTGGGAAACAACTTTTTTTTTTGAGGTTATAAATCATGTTTTGTGGTAGAACTCAATGTAACGCACTTAAAACATTGTGCTGATGGATCGATTGATTAGTACGGGGGTCGTGGAGGTGTTAACATTCAAAATCTTACAAAAAAACTTGTGTGTATTAAAAAAAAAACTTGTCAAAAAGTTGTAACTTTGACCCCCCATATCTCCGTAACTAGAAGGTTCCCAGGTATGGTGTCGAACAAAACAATGATCGCAATGATGGGGAAAACAAGTAGGTACCTTTGCTTCGTGAAGAGGTGTTTTACACCCTTTATATTCTGCGTCAATTCAGCTCGCTCCTCAGTCTCATGTCATTTTGACGCGAGCGCTTGACGAGGGAGGACCTGGACTAAAAATTTTCGTCAATAACAATCTACTCGTGTACGCCGATCGAAATAATTTAATCCAGGAAGCAAAAATCATGATTTGCAAAAAAATGTAATAGGATTCTTAAGATAACTTTATTAGTTTAGCAGTACTAGTCGTTGAACTTGGGTGTTGAATAATTTTGTACCAAATTCAAAGAATAAATCATAAAGGGGCACGGGGCCCGGGCCACTACGGAACCCTACACTGCGCGTGGCCCGACCCACACTTGTTTGTTTTCTACTTAACTCGCTCTATTCACGCTATTTATTTTATTCATTTAAACTGTTTCCAAACAAAATATTTCAAAGGCGGACTTGATGCCTTAGGTCTTGTCCACTACTTCCACTAGCCAACTAACGGTGGTGGAGAGATAAATTAGCAGGTGCTTTGTCGGAAAGATACATTGACATTTCAGTTAAATAAAATAGATAAGTACAAAAACATAAATAAAGGAGAATGGGCGCCGATATATGGGTATTTGCCCTGAAATGCAATAGGTATAAGATAATTACCATTGAAAAGAGTATTTTAAGGAGAACCTTTGCTTCTAACACTTTTTGTGACTATTCGTAGTCTGTTCGGAGATATGGACCTAAGTAGGTGACTAGTGGCAGTGGCGTAGCGTGGGGGGGGGTGGTGGGGGCCATGGCCCCAGGCGGCATACGAAAGGGGGCGGCAAGAAACAAAAAAAAAACTTAGATACCTATACTTACGTTAGATGCATAGTGAATGTTGCAATCAAAATTATCAATTAAATTAATTGGAAATCAAAAGCATATTATAATAAAAAACGAACCTGACACTTACAATAATATATCATCTGCCTAGCCCTTTCCCAAATATGTGTAGCTTGAAAATAGAACTCCTGACTTGTTAGAAATTAAGCTGGTTTTGTGAGAGTGACAGCGGAAAAAACAAGTGCTTGCCGTAAGTTAGCAGGGGGGTCGGCTAAAATCTTGAATGACAAAAAACAACTTAGGTATCCAAAGAGACGTTTGGCCCCCAAACTGGGGGTCGTGCGGTCCATGGGCCTTTACGGGGCCCCAGTGTGTGCGCATTCCTTGAGGCAGCGAGCCGCCCATTAAGTACCTGAACGCGCCCCAATAGGTTGTAGCCGTAAGGCTACTACAGGCCACAATAGTGGCGATAAGTCCGATCTTTGAGGAGTGGCTTGTGAGGCGCCACAGCGTCCTCACCTTCCGTCTGACGCAGGCCTCCGCGTGTCACCGGACACGGCTGTTTCGGGAGGTTCCTGCATCAAATCGGGCGGGAGGAAACGCCTGGATGTTTCCATAGCGAGGATCAACCGGAGGACACGCTGGAGGTTTGGCCCGCGTAGTACTGCCGTGTCCTCGTAGCGGCGATCGGCGGCGGCGCGGCGGTGACCTCTCGCGTCTGGCCCTGGTTCAATCCATGGTCCAGAGCGAGACGGAATGGGAAGTCGTCACCTCCTTGTGCGAAGCAGTCATGCTAGCGAAGAGGATGGCAGTACGCGAGAGGGAGAGAACCTCTCGTCCCAGCCGACGCGGGAGACGCGCCGGGCGTGCGTCGTAGACGCGGGCGCGGATGGTGAGCTATGGGCTAGCTCGCCATCCGTCTGTCTCATGACAACAGGCCGTGTCGACGGCGCGCGAGTGTTCCGGTATGGGGGGACAGCGTAGGCCCCACAATAGGTCGTTGCTTACTATGCAAAAAAATTAAAACAAAACGAATATTTAACAAAAGTTAAACAGCATCTGGGAATCTACAAAGCCTACAATGTTCACTCATTCACAAATAATATATTAAAACACATCTATAAAAAGGTAAGTAAATATTTAAAACAAGAAAATTTAATTAAGGCGACTAGTCGAGCTAAATTAGCAACTCTATTTGTGGTGGTTCAAACTTCGTTTGAAATGCTGTTAGAATAAAGTTCAAATCAGTTTGCACTACGAAGTGGTTTTTATGTTAGTCACTGCGGGCAAAATAGTGCGAATCGAGTGGTTTCGATCGATTTATAAAAAATCTATTGATTGGACAAAAAAACTAAAACACTATAATGCTAATAAAGGGTGTAAAACACCTCTTCACGAAGCCTTAAGGCACTTGTTCTCCCCATCACTGCGATCATTTTTTTGTTCTACACCATACCTCTGAACCTTCTAGTTACGGAGATATGGGGGGTCAAAGTTACAACTTTTTGACAAGTTTTTTTTAAATACAATTTTTTTTGAAAGATTATAACTTTTAACACCTCAACGACCCCCGTACTATTCAATCCATCCATCAGCACAATGTTTTAAGTGCGTTACCTTGAGTTCTACCACAAAACATGATTTATAACCTCAAAAAAAAAGTTGTTTCCAGCAATATTTTTTGCGTAAAGTTACTTACTTTCCGTACATTCCGAGATACGATATAATCACTCACAGCGCTCACAGCAATATTTTGCGTTCCGTTTTAGTTTTCACGATTATGACAGCTAAGATCTGTCATTAGGTCATTTGACAGCGCTCACGGTGATATTTCTTTGGGGCATGGTCGGTGTAATCGCAAGATGGCGCGTGTCATGACGTAATCTATGACGACTCAAGGAACATCGATATCGCGCTTATGATCGCGCTCACGGTATCTCGGAACGGGTTTATGGACGCTCATAGCGTTTACAGTCTATCTCGGAACGCACTGTTTGATGTACAGAATGCTTGGTTAACGGCTTTGTGATGAGGTGGTTTACACCCTGTATATTGCTTGTAGAATTATTTGCCAAAAAATCAGAATGATCGCATGTATTTTAGTATGTTTTTTTTTGGTTGAAAGAATTTTTTAGAGATAAGTTCGTGATGTTTTTTTATAGAGTCCAATTAATTGTATTATGTTTTCAAAACACTATCATTCTAGCATAGATCCTGAAGAATTTCATATATTATTCTGGTTTTGTTTAATGCCGTGAATCATATACTTGTAGGCATTATAAAACACGTGTTTAGCTCATGTAAACCCTAAAGAACCAAAAACGAAAAGCCTTAAAGAACTAAATTAAACAAGTGACACAAATATTGTCATCAGTGCTGTAACTATTCTGAGCAAAATATGAGAAAAAATGTTTCAAAAACTACTGTAAAAATCTTAATCAAAAGAAAAAATAAAATGAGATTGGGAATAGTTAGAGGGAAGCCGCACGCGCAGAAGGAAATATAGCCAAGCTTCTTCGTCTTCAACGTAGTCCTTGATTTTGTAATATGCTTTTTTCATAAGGACACGTTTAATATAGTTTTTGAACTTTCCATCGGTCAGTTCTATAACTGACTTTAGCAACTTGTTATAAAAGCGTTTACTTAATAAAAGACTTGCTAGTTTTTGTTAATCTGAATTTAGGTATTACAATTTCATGTTTACTGCGTCTATTTTTATTATGGAAGTCGCTCTAATTTTCAACATTCAAAGATATAAAGTGAAGGCCGAGTTAGTATTTCGATCTCTTTGAATTTTTCTCTGAGTGACTCGCGAGGACCCATTTTATTGATCGCGCGGACTACCCTCTTTTGTAGTATAAAATACAATAGGTACCTTTAACTCAATCGAACATTAACTTTTTTTACCTGTCCGCTTCACGTGTAATGCCTCTATAAGTAAAAAAAACACGAAAAGTTTAAATAAATAAAAAAAAATACTATATATTGTGACGTTCTGCTACCTTTCTTGACTAAAAATGAAATGAAAATAGAGGGGGCGGCGAATTTCAGGTTGGCCCCGGGCGGCATAAACCCACGCTACGCCACTGACTAGTGGGGCACCGAAGTTAAGATTGTCTTTGCTACCAATTAAAGTTTTCTGGGATGCTCATAGTGATAACATATAACCCATTACATAGAACTCTTTATGAAGAACCTTTGCTAGTAACTCGGCTTTTACCAATTCGTTATCCGTTAGGAGTTATTGGCCTAAACAGGCGACTGTTTGAGGACCGAAGTTAGGATTTTCTGGGTGGCCAATAGCAATAACATTATAGCATTGGAGAGAGTTTTTTAATGACAACTTTTTCTACTAACAGAACTTAGCTGACTATTCGGACACTGAAGTTAGGACTTCATCTGCAACCAATTAAGATTTTTTTGGCATCATTAGATATAACTTTTTAAGGAGAATCTTTGCCTCTTACATGACTTTCGCTAATTGTATTCCGTGCGGCGTTGTTGACTGCAATAAGATATAGATCATTAGATAGACCTTTCAAGGGAAATCTTTGCCATTAAACGACTTGCGCCACACTTGTATTCCGTTCGGTGTTATTTACCTAAATAGCTGACTAGTTGGACACTGAAATTAAAATTGTATTTACAACCAATTAAGAGTTTGCGGGTAACTAATAGCCATAAAATATACACTATTAGATAGAGATTTGCAAAGAGAACTTTTGCTACCAGCACCACATTTGCTACTTCGTAGTCTATTTGGATTTATTGACATTAATGTTTGTATAATTGGACACTGAAGTTAACATTTTCTGAGTAACCAATAGCAATGAGATATACACCATTGAAGAGAGAATTTCTATGAGAACTTTTGCTACTAACATAACTTTTGTTGCTAATTCGTAGTCTGTTCGAAGCTATGAAGTTAAAATAGGGCCAATTTAATAGATCACATTTGGCATCTGTGACCTGCTTAAAAACTTCGACTAAAATGTATGAATCGATACGGACTTCAATCATTATGTGAGTAAAATTACAGTAGGTACCCGTATGTACGAGTAATTTTTCGTAAAAACAAATAACTGAAAAGTAATTTAAAAAACAAAAGAGTCGAATCCCTGTCCCATTATTATTTTCTATCGTAAATTAAGGAACGTAATAAGACAAATACATAATTTAACAAAATATATTTTTAAATCATTTTAAAATTATTTCCTTTATTTTTTCCACGATATTTTTCCAGTCTTCTGACTTCTCGCACACGCAGTTTCTAGCAGAGTCGACATTTCAGCAGTACTGAAGGGTGGTACATACATAATTACTGCATTTAAATTTACTTATAGTTTCGATTTTTTTGGGTTACGTCCCTAGTATTTAAAAAGAAAAAAGGGTTCACTAACGTAACATTGTAGCGACGTTCAGTTCTTTTTAGAATTGTTTATTAGTTTTTAAAAATTGTTAATTGTTTAAAATTCATGAAAGTAAATCGTAAATTAACCTTATGTCATTATTACAATAAATCATCATCATCATCTGCCTAGCCTTTTCCCAACTATGTTGGCGTCGGCTTCCAGTCTAACTGGATGCATCTGAATACCAGTATTTTACATGGAGCGACTGCCTAATTATTCTTACAATAAATATGTAATCGTAATTGAAAAAAGTAACGCAATTGTGCAGTTCTAACTTTAAAAAAATATGTAATATTTTATGCCCGCCGTTACAAGCTTACGTTGTTGAATTTTGATGAAGTTGCCAAATGTGATCTATTATCTTGGCCCTACAGTAAGTAAGTCACTAGTTGGACACCGAAGTTAACAGTTTAAAGAGTTTAGGGGCAACTAATAGCCAAAAGATATCTACCATTACATAGAGCTTTCCAAAGAGATCTTTTGATACTAGCACCATTTTTGCTTAATTGTAGTCTGTTCGGAATTATTGACCAAAATGTGTGTCTAATTGGGCATCCAAGTTAAGGTTTTCAAGGTAACCAGTAGCAATAAGCTATACACCATTCGAAAGAGCTTTCAATAAGAACATTTAGAACTTTTGCTAATTCCTAGTCTGTTTGGTTTTTTTTATAGAACTAGGTAGTTGACAGGGTACCGAACTATAGCTTCTCTCTGATCCTGAATCGAGAAAATATTATTTTTACATATCTTAACGCTATTGGCCATTGGGGTAGAATTAACGATCTATAAACCCTCAGTTACTATAAGGATTTGTTCCTAAAACGGGAGTTCAGATGTCAATGTTTTGAAAGAAACTTTTATCACCTTGTAATATGATGTTTGAATCATACAGTATCAATAAAAGTTAATTAATTGACAATTGATAACAGAATTTAATTAAAATTAATTTCTCATACTTAGAGCTCTGACTCCGAATCGAAAGAAGTTGCCATCATGAAAAATGTTCTTATTAAAGAGATCTATCCATTGGTATATACTCGTATTTTAAAGCTATTGGACGCAAGGGCAATTTCGCCCATTACCTTTCGGGTTAACTCATATTTGACTATATTCGATATCAGATGGAGCACGGCACTAGCACTGGTACGCGAGCGCAACGCCGAGCGCATTCTAGAGCGAGGCGAGCTGCCCGAAGATGACGTCACCACTCTGCTACATGTTTACTGCAAGGGACTTGCTCAAGCGCAGCCGGGTAAGCATACACATAACTTCGTATTTCACATTTCCACATAAGCAAGCACATCAATTTTATTTTATTTTTATTCAACAGACATGGTAGCGATCACGAGGCCGGTGCACGAGCTTTCGCAGAACTTGTCCTTCATGATGGAGAGTCTCTACAAGGTGTCGGTGGCGCTGCAGCGGCAGGAATATGGCTGAGCAGCCTGCCTAGGCCGCTCCCCTCCCCGCGACCCGCACCCTGCACCCCGCATAGTCGCCGCCACACCCACCCACACACCACCAAGTTCCTTATAACTACACTTTTTTCAACAATTCAAATGTAGCCGTTTGTGTTCAGCACCGTCATGTTACTACTTATATTACAAGATTAACAATAGATATCAATTTTTTAATGTTCAGTGTCAAATCATTAAATCTGTATACATACTTATCATTACAAATATCAGTATATTGTCCATGAAAGTTGTAGTACTTATAATATATTATTGACAGACCATAAATATGAAAATATCGGATATAACGATCATGTAACCGTATAGTGTAAATTAGGTAAACGAATTTAAGCGTTAAACGAGGTGAGGCCAAGCCGACACTTGATTAATATTATACAGGTTAACTTGTACCCAGGACTATTAAGAGCTTATTGTAACGCATATGATACTTTGCTGTCTATTCTGTATTTAGAAATAGTTTCCCATATCACGTTAAATTAATATTGTGAATTTTCCGGCGGCGCATCGGATTATGAAATAAAACCAAACTAATACTTTATAAAATGAAAATCGGTATACTAACGTACTAAGTTTTCAAGATAACTGATCTCAGATAGATTAATAAAGTATGTGCTCTAGAAGAAAATAGGGCAGCCGGGACCTGGCCCCTGCGTTGTGTCACGCTCAGATAATATTCAATGACCGCTATGATGTTCTTTAAGAGTCTGTACTGTGCGTAGGGCCAGGCGCCACACGCATCACGTTTCACTGTAGTTCATCGTTCTTTAACAACTGCATATTTCTAGTTTTTCTTTAATCGTTGTTTGTGTTTGTTGCCCGTGCTACTACGTGTTACATTCGGGATTGGTTCATTCAAATTAACAATCATAATCTCAACTATTCAATATCTCAACACTTTAAAATATCAAACGATTGATAAATCAACAATTCATTACCATTGAAAATTATTCATAATCAACATGAATCTTTTTTTTCAAACTAGTACTGTTAGGCCTTCGTTTGCACAAGCCATGCCTTTTTATTTTCAAACAGGTGTAACTGGTCTGTTTTTTGAAACTATTTGTTTTGTTTAAGAGGCCCGCGGAGCATGCGTATTTCACACAAACGTAATAAGTACCAAAATAATTCGTAAATTATACATATTTTTAAGGTAGTGTGTATTTACTTCGATTGAGTTACATAATATCTAGGTTCCTAAATATATATTTTGAATGGACACTGATTTAAACTAGAGTTATGAGAAAAATAAGTAGTTCTAAAGAAATTTTAAATTCCTCATAAATCTCATCTTTATATCATTGTCCTTTCAAAATATATATTTGGGAACCTAGATATTATGTAATTCAATCGAAATAAATAAACACTTTCTTAAGAATACGTTTGATTTACAAATTATTTTGGTATTACGTTTGAACGACGCACGCTCCGCCGGCCCCTTAATTCATTAACTGTCAGCGAAGTAGACACAATAGTTAAACAATGGCGTCTGACCGTTACGCTCAGGCTTGACAGATCAAGGGCTGCAAGATCAATGACTAGAAATATACACTTTTAGGAACAACCTATATCATTTAAAACTTCCTGCACTTCTGTCGTTTTATAAACGGACGGTCGGATTGGTCACCGAGGTTCGCTCGTTGGTATTAGTTAGATATTATTTCGCCAAATACCTGTGTTTCTTTAATTTTAACAAAGTACCTACTAGTGGATCTGATTCTAAATTATCGATATCCTTGGTGCACGGTAAAATTCAATGAGTTTATGTCGGCACCAAATGTATAAAATGTATGTATACTACTGAATAAATAAATAATAAATTATTACCCTGTGGGCGTGCCCAGTGCAAACTAGGCCTAATATTAGAATTAGTTTGAACAAAAAAAACAGTGCTAAGATGATGTATTGTTGATTTATTATTCGTTTGATATTAAGTGTTGAGATTTTGTATTGGATCTTAAATGTATCAATCCCGAGTGTAACACGGGTAAATAAAATCTTCCCGTGGTACTACTGGTAATAATACTGGTAGTACCACGCGCAACAAACGGTTGTTTGTGATATGTTTGCTTTTGTAGTAATGTTAATGACAATATTTATTTCTTAGTTTTTAAATTTTAGCTGCGATGGACTTTGTTTGTGTTAGATCTTAGAGAAAACGGACTTCATGTTTATAATGTTTTAAATTATTGAGATAATATTAATTATTAAATGAATTTGATGAAACTGAACCAAATTTAATAACAACAAATTCATTGAGACAGTCCAATTCCAATGAGAACATCTAACATAAACAGGGTCTTTATAAATTGTAACAATATTATGTACTAATATTCGTAACCAATTGTAAAATGTATTTAATGTAATAAATAAATACAAACTAAGTTCTCGTTTTTATAATGTTGGCATAAGTTAACTCGTTTCGTCGAAACGCAGAAAGGAAAATCGCCATGATTCCGTGAATGTCTTGTGTGGTTGGTAGCCAAGTAGATAGCCAGCGCACACGGCATTGGTGGGGACTTTTGAAATTTAATTTGCAATGAGGGATTTTCTTTTTAAACTCTTCCCTAGCCGCTGGATCGATGGCGCTGAACGTTACGTCACATCATTTTACTCGGTTGTTACCATGGTCTAATAAAACAATATTATTATTATGTAACCGTGTAACGGCTATATTCGGAAGCAAGCGAAAGTGCCAGTCAACGAGCGTATGTGACGTGACGCAATGTATTTTTTTTCAAGCGTTTTGGCTCTGGCACCTAGTAACGTAGTCAGTTTAACGCCATCTACAGAGTTAGTGGAAACTGTTTTTTTTTTAATACTCAAAAAGATAACCTCTCATTGTGTATTAAAGAACTCCACCAATTTTCGACTTCATGCGAATTGTGGTTATTTCAAATGTCTATTTTGAAACTGGACTAAATAGTGACGACGATAGCAATGAACAAATCCTGAGCTGTGTGTTCAGTATGCTTGACTACCAGTCTACAGAGGACATCAATATAATCATTTATAAATGCCTTAATAATCTTTATTCTAAATTGTATTGTTTATAATCTCCTAAACGTAAATACAATGAATATAACCGCATACGCTAAACAAGTCAATATCTTGAAACAAAATATTATAGAATGTATTAGTGAATAATATATATCATAACGGATAGACAACAATACCCAATACAACAATTATTACCTTCCTAGGACGTGTTGTTTCAACACGTCCTAGGAAGGTAGATCGAGTGAATTTCTCACCCCTACGCAAAATACGCGCTTTGACGTGGGAGTTGCGGACACCAACCCGTTATACAATACAAATACGATATTGTAGCTGATTTGGCATAGCGATACTTCCGATACTTCATTTCGTAGTTGACAAGCCGTTCAGAAACTAAAACCATTGTGAGCATCAGAAATAACAAAAACAAAACAGATTTTCACGAAATCTAAGAAACTTTAAACTTTACAGCTCTGCAATGATCGGAATCACTTGGCCTGGATTGACTGGGCTGCATATACAGCAAGATCCCACAGCCACCAGATCTTACTTATTAATGCAATTTATGGGTTGGAGTAGTGTAATAAGTGTACTATAAACGTATGGATATCTGCTAGCTAGAGACAGACTATTTTTTCTAGATATCAGGTGTGTGACTGGCACTGTCTTGGCCTCCATTCTAATTCCATTTTAATTTTGATAACATAAAAAAATTGTCGCCAATGAGTTGAATGTTTTCGCCAAATATGAGTATTTTTCGGTCACTGGTTCAAAAGATATAAAGGTTTATAGGTGGCCGATCTGTAGTCTCGGGACATCTCAAAAACTAGGGCACCTAGCGAAGATGTGTTTTGTTCCAAATTTAATCACTAATAATTAGTCTCAATTTGTCGTCAAGTCACAGATTTAATCAGCTCTAGAAGATATGAGTTTAATTAGTAAGGTATAGTCCAAGAGCTAGATTTGCTAGATTGTCGTGAAGTCTTCGATTTATGATCAACACTGACAGACATTTCCCGTTAGGGAAATTTTTTGCCAGACGCTTTATAGCCCTGGAAAATTAAGAGTCTTAAGGAGATCGGGCGAAAGCGGCGTAAGTAGCGTCGGTGAACGAGGCGTATATTTTCTTAAAGCTCATGAAAAGATTCGGGCATCACTTTTTGTTATGGCGTCAAAAAAAACTTCTATGGAAAAAAGTTATTGACCATTTAAAATGAACAATGTAATTAACGACTGCATTAATTACAAACGGTGTCGGTGATCACCTCAATATCATTTTAAAGCTTATAAGAGGGTTTTTCTTGTTAAGGTCACAAGCAAATCGGCGCCGGGTTCTCCCTTTTCTATAGAACTTTACAACCTGTTGTTCATAGCCCCAAAGGCCCCTTAGGTAGTGCGTACAACTGTCCAGTAAGATGTGTGCGTTACCCTGGCAAAATGTTGTGCATTTGAGATGTGAGACCACAACAAATAATTAGTATCATAAGGAGTTTGTTTACTAATAGCAAAATTTGTGTGAATTGTAGTTTAAGTTGTTTGGGAAAAACACATTTTGCTGGAGTAACATTTGAAACGTTATCCTGGCAAAATCGATTTTCAAAAATTCGTTTAGTCCGGAACCAAATACATTAATAGATAGCTTTTGTTGCGTAGTAAATGTTTGTAAGTAGCAAAATTTGTGTGTGATATGGTTCTCGAGTTGATTTTTTTGCGATTACGTTTTTGATTTCCCAGATCTCTAAAACGGCTCAACGCACAAGATGGAAAAAATACCAACAAGAGACCTTAATATGTTTAAATTAGTTTAAAAATAAGTATTTGATTTGGTTGTCGAAAACCAATGGTTAAATGGTTTCAAACATCAGATAAAAACGGATTTGCAAATAAATCAACACTTATAACCAAATAAACAGCTGTAAAAGATACCCATGGTAATTAGATTTTGTAACTTTACACGATATGAAGATAAAAACAAATTTGATTAATTTTAGACTGGTCGTACTTTAGCGATGACATACGCAGTTCCCAAAACATTAAGAAACGTGGTATACTTTAAACAATTTAAAATGATTCATGAACATTCCTATTAATTTCAGCTTTTGTTCGATAAAAAACTGATGAGCTGAAATATGATGAAGTTTTTTGAAATTCATAGAACAAAAGTTGTTGATTATGATGTTATTAACATAGTCCTGAGAGGTTGTCGGTGTTTCAAATAGCCCTGTATATAATAGTAATCTACCTTACGTTTTTTAATAAACAAAAGCGGCCAAGTGCGAGTCGGACTCGCCCATGAAGGGTTGAATGAAAGGTAAATTGCGGTTTACGATTTATGACGTATAAAAAAAACTACTTATTAGATTTCGTTCAAACCAATTTTCGGTGGGAGTTTACATGGTAATTTACATAATATATTTTTTTTTTGTTTTTTACTCTCTTATTTTAAAAGTTAATGCGGTTCACAGAATACATCTACATACCAAGTTTCAGCATAGTTCTTATAGTTTCGGAAAAAAGTGGCTGTACATACGGACGGACGGACAGACAGACAGGCAGACAGACATGACGAATCCGGTTCGGTTTTTTGCCATTTGGCTATGGAACCCTAAAAATTAAGAATTTGATTTACAAAAAGTACCTTTTTTCCGCTTCCGCCTTAAAGCGATTTCCATGAGCTTTGGTAATTGAAAAGCATCAAACACGACAAGTGATTTCAGTATCCTAGAATCAACAAAGCTTGTTGGACCAGAGTCTATAGAAGTCTGCTCTGTCTCCTTTTAGAATCCACGGTTGACTTCAATAAGTGAGTTATACTTTTACGAAACTTTAGCACCTGATATGTACCAGAAAATTGGCCGACAACGCAAGCTAACGTATTATGCATAATTATGTTTATAGTACATACTCACACTATTCGCTACCACACCCGTTTGTTACTCATAAGTAAGGTATAGCGGCCCTGGAAACTTGGACCACTACTCACTCAAAAGATGTCAAATAACTTTCAAATGACGATAGTGAAGAATCAACAAATCTCGGTTAAGGGACATCATAACCATCTTCCTCGTAATTTTCGAGTACAGTGAATTTCTAGAAAACTTGGGCTTTTTACCTAACTTTCAGTTCCTGTAAAGAATAGTCTCTAAAGGAAGAATAAGGAAGGATAGCCGCACCTATTGCAATCTTGCATAATTTCCTAGTGCTGGGTTTCTCGAAGTAATGACCCCACGTACCACTTTGCTAATTTACAGGCGAATGCGTACCACTTAAAAAAATAAAAAACTAATGTAAAAAATAGTAAAAGTGAACATCAGATAAACATTAGCAAAAAGAATTATGATGTTATAATACTATATCACAAAGTAAGTCGAACTCATGACCAATTTTAGTGATAGTGTGTGGTGCGAACCCCATACCATGATAGACCGAAGCCCCAGGGATTCGAGTAGGTACTTGTTAGTTCGAGGAACCCTGTGCTAGGGCATTCACAATGGCTGAGTGTGCTCCTCCCGCTACACTGCACACCCTTCCTCACTGCTATTAAATACACTCAGATTTTTTTAATGTACGAACAACAGCGAATTTAATGAATATTATTATTTGAATCAGACGGACAACTATTGATTCAGATCAAAATTTATTTAAAATAGAGAGCTAATTTGCTTTATAGCTTTCCATTTGCTTACATATATATTTGTATACAATATATTTTATGACCACATAGGATGTTTGACTAATTTTTTTTAATGCATGTTCTTAAAATATTTATTTTACTAACTGGCGCTACACCGGGGCACCCGGATCAATTTACTCAAGTCTCAGTCTTAGTGCTCAAGTCGTCCTAGAGACATATAAACAATTGTAAGCCGGACTATTACGAGACTGTGACTGCGGACTCGCCCGTTACCGCACTTCATTCTAAGTATTGCACAAAAATGTCAAACACCCTTATAATAATGAAATACAGTTTATAACAATATTCTATAATTTTATATTTTAACATAGTTTGATGATACCACCCATGCGTCACTATGCAGGTGGCGTGGGAGGGATAACACTTTACAATCTCATTTTATACCATTGAAACTTTAAAATAAATAAAACTTAGCTTAATCTAGAACCAACGTGCAAGTTACTTGTGATTTCAATATTGCAACTGTAATACATAATCTTTATAAAATCTATTATAAAAAATGTCGCGCGCCGAATGGCAACACGCACTCGTGTAAAGTTAGTTATACAATATTTACTAATACTTAGTAGTTTATCATTTTAAATTCTCAGTTCTTTTATATAAAAATACATATAAACAGTACAATATTCAAACATTGAAGGAGCGAGTGCTCTGCGCCCTCCGTCGCCACATCAGTTCGTAATTATAAAAGGCTCGAGAGAATATTATTTAAAGAATTTATTAATAATAACGTGTATTATTCATGTACTGTGTTAGTGATTGCTTACTTTATTAAATATTATTCATGAGCTGCAATTTAGTTCGTATTCTAAGATAAGTGTCATCCCTGTATCAATGCTTCTTGTTTAGGAAGATTATTAGTTTTATTTATTTTAATTTCAAGAATTGACTTTAATTAAATATTAAAAACCTTTTCAATTAAATAAAAAAAATGTATTCATTAATCATAATGATTGAATTCAGTCAAGTATAAGAGTAAAGTGTTGGGTCCCGCCGGCGCGCCGCCGCGCCGAAGGGACCGTTATATATTGCTTGCGTCTCGTCACGGTCTACACGGTCTACATGTGGCAGCTAAGCGAGTAGGTCGCGTCTCGCGTGCCCTCTCCGCGCCATCTTCACAAATACGATTACAGATCATAGAATGGTAAATCACAACTGATACAGGGACGGGTGAATATTAAGCTGTTTAACTATTATTTTCAGACAGATTCGTAATATATTTATGTACAATATATACAGTTGCTGGCTCACAATCAGAGCTACCCTTTAGTTATCTATTGGACAAGTGGGTCTCCCTCCTGCTCTACCTCCGTCAGGGTCAATTATTCGTACAAATATAGTTACCATGCTATAAAATAATAATTATATCCGATTCTATAACTCTACTTAAAATGAGATGTTGGTAAAACATTATGCTTTATATGCGATACATTATTTACATAAAACCTCGTGTAAAATATCAGATTACTTGAAAACAAGACGAAATAAATTAGTTCATTCATATATTAATATCTAACATCTTTTGTTCATAATTCATACAGCGATTATGTATACGGTTAAAATCCTTGATAATTATGATTTCAAAAAGATTATTTTACATTTGAATTGATTAGTCTATTACATTAAAATGTTTGCTAATACACTTACAAATAAAAATACTGAATGTCATCTGGTTTACTTGAGCGCTGGCTGCGAGGCCGCGGGCACTCAAGCTAAACTATTGACATGTATGTTACAAAATAGTGTAATTCATTAAATACTCTGTATATAAAATGGTACATCTTGTGGTTATTGATGTACTTTAATAACGGATCAAAATAATCACAATGAATATGTCTTTTACCTGTTAATTCGACTAATTGCGATATACTTGTGTGAATATTACGCAGAGTTCCAACAAAATATACAAACGAGTTGCCAGCGCGACACCTACATACTTGCTATACACTATACGATTCAACTGTTCTATATCCTTTACATAAATAACCTGATACGTAACCAAGCGACGCGTTGACGCGTTACAGTTATGCAAGGTGCGACTCCTTGTGGAAGTTTCAACTGTATGAACTAACACTACTGACCACACACCTATCAGTTCCTGTAGTAAGGTTTGCATTGCAAAGTTTGCAGATGACTTATGAAGTAGGTGCACCTCACTCGATACCATAATGGTTAATGTTAGTGGACACGATATGACAGTGTTGCATAACGTAAACGCGTTCATGTGATAGTAATGGCACGCGATGCGTTGTCGGTACGTTGCTGCACGACAGTACAACATGGGGAGACTGAACTCTTTAAAGAAGGGAAGGGTTTAAACAGTGCGTGGCAGTAAGCACAGTGCACTCAGTATCCCGGCTCCGGCCGTGTGGCACGTACACGCGCTCGCTGCTAGGTGTTGGTCGACTAGGGGGCGCGTCGCCGGGCGAGGCGCGCGCGGGCTCAGTTGAACAGCACGGAGCTCGGGTCCTCGTTGTCCATCTGCTTCACGTGGCGCAGCACATCCTTCTTTGTGATCACACCCAGCAGACGCCTGGAAATAGATACCTGTGTCTGAATGCGGCTTTATGTGTGCTTATTATCTGTGTTGTGTGTCGGGTTTTTTTTTTTTTTTAAACGTAGAAACCGTTTTAACATAAATAGTGAGATTTCTGAAGACAAGGGACAAGTTTGACAGTAAATAAGACGAGCAAGATGGATTAACTAAGAAGTGTATTTTATTAAAAAAGTAAAGATTCATTCCAAGTTTCATTTCCATCTGCAATCCTATGCATCGAAGGTTTCTAACAGAGTCATGTTAGTCCGCATGTAACATTCCACAAGTGGCACACCCGCCTCTCACTGTGAGCGTGGCTCGCTATGCACCACGCAGGCTCAGCACAGGTTGGCAGAAGTTGCAATCTATACTTTCTAAGACATACCAGTTTTATTACTATGTTTTCCCTCACTTTTGAAAGCAGTGATGATGAAATAAATGACACAATGGCAAATACCTCTCGTTTTGAACCATCGTAAGTAGTTAAAAGAAAAAAAAGTCTTCAACAAAAGTACTGAAGCAAACCATTCATTTTGAGGAAGATGATTAAAGTTAATATCCTTATTTGCATATAAGTTATAATAATCGTAGGTTATGGGTTCAATCCGGAGTTGTTTATCATAACCAAGCCCGGTATCCTTTAAATCTGGAAATCTTTCTATAATAATTGAAAACCTTTTGTATGATACAACGTAACATAACAAAACACCACGTTTTGTAGACATACGAAACGTGGTGTTTTGTTTTGTCGTGGTGTTTTGGGTACAATCTCCCTACCGAGATTGTTCGTTTAGCGCACCCACATTTTGTATGTCTCAGAAGAGTTAGGTAGGGAGATTGTTCGTATAGCGCACCCACATTTTGTATGTCTCTGAAGAGTTAGGTATGGAGATTGTTCGTATAGCGCACCCACATTTTGTATGTCTCAGAAGAGTTAGGTAGGGAGATTGTTCGTATAGCGCACCCACATTTTGTATGTCTCAGAAGAGTTAGGTAGGGAGATTGTTCGTATAGCGCACCCACATTTTGTATGTCTCAGAAGAGTTAGGTATGGAGATTGTTCGTATAGCGCACCCACATTTTGTATGTCTCAGAAGAGTTAGGTATGGAGATTGTTCGTATAGCGCACCCACATTTTGTATGTCTCAGAAGAGTTAGGTAGGGAGATTGTTCGTATAGCGCACCCACATTTTGTATGTCTCAGAAGAGTTAGGTAGGGAGATTGTTCGTATAGCGCACCCACATTTTGTATGTCTCAGAAGAGTTAGGTATGGAGATTGTTCGTATAGCGCACCCACATTTTGTATGTCTCAGAAGAGTTAGGTATGGAGATTGTTCGTATAGCGCACCCACATTTTGTATGTCTCAGAAGAGTTAGGTATGGAGATTGTTCGTATAGCGCACCCACATTTTGTATGTCTCAGAAGAGTTAGGTATGGAGATTGTTCGTATAGCGCACCCACATTTTGTATGTCTCAGAAGAGTTAGGTATGGAGATTGTTCGTATAGCGCACCCACATTTTGTATGTCTCAGAAGAGTTAGGTAGGGAGATTGTTCGTATAGCGCACCCACATTTCGCCTTATGTTACTGGTGGCGAGCTTTTAGTCATCGATCAGACTCAACACTTCGGGCTACTACTAAATTCCCGCTGGAAAAACGAAATCACAATTTGATCGCTCCTCCGATCAGTAGGCCAAAGAAGCTGACCATCAACACCAACTTCCTGCACTTGCCCCATGTTTGTGTGATGAGCATGGACATTTGTTTCCGAGTCATGGATGTTTGTATGTATAATAAGTATGTATTTACAAACAAAAAGTATACATATAGTATATCAACTTTCTGGTGACCACGATACAAGCCTTGCTTAATGTGGCACTAGATGGTGCTCTGTGTAATGTCCAGCAATATTTATTTATTTATTTAAAAAAAAATCTTTACAGAATTTAACACGAAGATATTTGACGTGAAGCTGTGCTGGCCCGGTGGGTTCAGTATTTAGCTGAAACTAATTATATAATAAATAATTATAGCAGTAGATGCGGCTGCTTGAGAGGAATGGGTGAAAAAAAGTGTTGCGTGTTGTTGTAGGCTGATAACGTCATTACAGGAATAGATTTCTTTGTCCATTCAACGTTTCTTCTTCAAGTCAAATTGTAACAAGATCTTGTCCAGACAACAGGTGTTGGGTCAGCTAGTATTAGTATGGAATAGTTACCCGTTATGCGTTACGAGCGTCTGGCGCAGGCCGAGCTTGCGGAACATGTCCACAACGGTCTCCATGGGCGTCTGGTCCGTCACGGTGATGGGCGCCATGTCCAGGATGCGGTTCAGCATGAGGCAGGGCGGCGGCGACGGCGGCGCGTTACCCGTGCCCGCGAAGATCACCACCGTCTGCCCGGTGATACCTTCCATCGTACGGCGCGCATTTGCTGACGGGAAATACACGCGATGTATCAATCGACGTCATTAGTACAACATGCGTGTCGTGCTCGAATAACGCGCTCACATAGCACAACGCGGTAGACCCACCCACCCACAAACAGCTAAAACGCGCCGCGTGCCCGTCCACAGCACGTGCCGCGGTGTGTTTGCACCTTAAATTGAAACCTTTTTATGTGTAAAACATGAGTGGACAAGTACGGTTCTTTCACCGTTGTTAGTATGTCCTGTATCTGGTACTGTAGCTTTGTCTCTTTATTATTGGCAATTTAAAAGTACCTATTTCTGAACTCGGCATTATTGATTTTGTTGTTTTTATATGTATACAGGACCGCACACAAAAAAAACTTGTTAGTAAAAAATCTAAGTTGGGTCAAATAAAGTCTAAGGTCGTTATCATAAATAGAAACATATTTCCCGACTAACCAAAATTTACCTGTCAAGGAATTATGAAAATTATTTTATAATTATGCTATAGCTGTAACAAAAGTCTTTGCGGAAGATAGAATAACCGCAGGGCAAAAATCTCCAGACAATGGGTGCCAGGACATGGACGGCGCGATCACAAGATTTTCTGTAATAAGCCTGAGTACTAGCACTAGTGTACGTGTACAATGATAGCCCGTCAAATTAGACATGCAAGGTTACAATAATTCGCATAGAGCTAAAAATTGATTCGAATGTTGGGAACATCATTACAAGTGTCAAAAGTCCCCATCGATTCGCTCTTTGCAAAAAAAATTCAAGGTCGAAGGTCGTGTAAATGGACTTTTTACATTTTTCAGCCAAACGGTAAGTTTTATCATAAAAATCTGTTCGACAAAATTGTAGATCGTGCAATTACCAATAATAATTGGTTTTTCACTCCTCTTGCTCAAAAATACCGTCATAATAGTGTACCAGAGCGGGCGTAAAATTGCATTTATTGCCCTAGGGGGAAAAGTTTTTTTTTTAATTTTCGTCGTCGGCGCTCGAAAACGCATAAGTCTTTATTCATAATTCATAAAGACTCGACTTATTACTGATCCATTAAAAAAATACATTCAATTTTTATAAATGGAACTAATCGCGGCTAATGACGAACTCTTTGGTAGAATGCATTGCATTGCAGCTACAGAAGAAATAAAAAAGGAATTGGCGCGAAATTATAAGATAATTTCTGTATTATTTATTTTAATAAATTAATAATAAAATTTTCTGTATTATTTATTTTAATAAATAAATAATACAGAAATATAATAATTATATATAATTCCTTTTGTAATATATTTAATTCCTTTTTATCTCCAACGTTTACCCCACAAACGACACAATATTCATTTTAGCCTCTTATGCTTTTTTCTAAGAATCACCACTTCTGAAATATAGCTGTTCAAAAAGATGTGTACCTAATTATCAAACGTTTCCACACCACCGGTGTGTTTTTTATCGTGGATACCCCGCCCCGGTGAGCCTATTCCACGATCTTTAATTGTGGCCCTGTTTAGTTAACAAGCCGGTCAAGTAAGAGTCGGACTCGACATGAAGGGTTCCGAACCATCGCACTACGTGAGCCTTTAATTTTTAATTTATTGTTTGTTGTTGTAGCACGAGGAGTTCGTGGCTAAATAATAACAGCCGCTCGAGTCGATCTTAAAGCTAAGCTGTACTTGCCTAGGTTGGTCTACCACAATTACATACTGAGTTTCCTCTGTGCCTCGGAAAGCAAGTTAAGTAGTTGGCAAGACCAACTGCTTTACGTGCTTCCGTCGTTTGTAGATCTTTGACAGTTGTAACAGATAATCGGTGGCCCAAAAAGTCTGACAAGCAGTCTTAACAAGGGGTATATTATTACCCAGTACTAACTGGGTTGTGGAGTTCAGATAGGCAGTCGCTCCATGTAAAATACTCGGGTTCAGCTACATACGGTTAGACTGGAAGCCGACCCCAACATAGTTCGGAGAAGGCTGGTCAGATGATGTTACAACACGATCATGACATAATATAGCGCGCTGACAGACAGCGGACGGACGGACGGATGGGTAGCAGAGGCTTAGTAATAGGATCCCATCGGTTACCTTTCGGAAACGGAATCATAAAAAACCACCACAATTGGAAATGATGAAAGCGGAGTACTTAACTGGAGAAAATTATTCGTGTGATTGATAAAGTTCTCTAATGGAACTTCAAATGTAATATCTTTTTGTTTTTTTCACCTTCTTCCTGCTGAGGACAAGTTAAATTGTTCTATAACCAATACATCAGATATATCCTCTCTGATATCGCGTAAGAATACTCTTCTAAAGGCGATTCAACATTCAGCATCAGACACGACTGGCCCTAACAACAGGAACATGCTAATAATCAAAATAACCAACAGCCGGATTTAGCATGATACCTACCCTTTATTGGACTTGCAAAAAATTGTATTAAGGAGTTTTTCTGGTGTCACCTGCACCGAAAAAACTCCTTAACCCTGGGTTTTGAAGTAATGTCTGTATTGGTTCCAATGTATTGTAAATTAATTTCCAAGCAGAAGCAGAGGAAGACAAGCTGACTTTTTAGTTTTTAGTTTCATTAGATAATTCATTACATTTATTTATCAATCAGACGAATGATTTTCTACAATCACACTTCACACTGATATTATAAAGGCGAAAGTTTGTAGGTCTGCGTCTCTTTCACACAAAAACTGCTAAACGGATTTGGATGAAATTTTGCTGTACAGATAGTTCATGACCTGGATTAACACAATGGATGCTTTTTATTCCCGTAGTATGATCCTGTGGGACAATTATCGAACTCCACGCGGGAGAAGCCGCGGACATAACTCTTTACTCATCACCGCAATTTCCAATTGTACAAATTTTTATTCTATACTAGGTATATATTTTATATTAAATATGACCACAATAGATCGTGGAATAGGTTCACCGGGAAACCACGTTAAAAAAATCACGCTAAGTACACCAGTTCGCCGGTGGCTTGGAAACGTTTGATTATGAAGAACAAAACTTTTTGAACTTTTATCTCAGAAAAGGTGATTCTTAGGAAAAAGTATAAAATTAGTTTTTATAGATTATTGCACGATCTACAATTTTGTCGAACAGATTTTTATGATCAAACTTACCGTTTGGCTGAAAAATGCAAAAAACACGTTTACACGACCTTTGACCTTGAATATTTTTTTTTTGCAAACGTCGGATAGATGGGGACTTTTGACATTTCATTTATAAGTGTGTTCCCAACATTCTTACCAATGTTTAGCTCTATGCGAATAATTATAACCTTAGCCCTGTTTTTTGAGCTAATTTGACTGGACTAATGAGGAACATTTTCTGTTTATCCTTGAAGGTCAGCTCAGCCAGACCACAGGCAGAACTGGCTTCTCAGCCTTATGTTACGTCTTGAATGCAATAAAGCATTGATGACAAGGATTTTTAGGTAGATTTCGTCAGAAAAAATCTACCTATTGGTCTTGCACCTTAAGTCAAGTTTTCCAAAAATTTCACCATGCCTAGATCTAGTTATGATCCCTAGAACCCAAATCAACCACCCATTTAAAAAAAATACAGGGTTTAAACAACCTCATCACGAACACAAACCCTGAATCGCGAAAAATAAATCAGCTGTTCCATACATTTTGTCGATCGAGTTAATGAGAACATATTGTAGCGTTTTTTCGCCGTTTCAGGGTTTACCAACTAACTTAGGTTAAGTTCGTGAATGGGCGGAATTCGTCACTGGGGCCGCGGGTGGGGGGCGGTTTTTCTAAAATCAGTTTTTGGCCATAACTTTTTTCCTATGGAAAAAATTTGAACCATTTAACATTTTTATCATTCCGAGTAAGAGCAAACAACTTTTCGTGTGCAATTTCATCAAAATCCGTTCAGCAGTTTTGATGCAATTACATATTTTTGATGCAACCCCTAACTTGGGGAGGGGGTTGAACCTCCAAAATTATAGGTTGGGTTTTTTATTTATATTACAATCTGGCCTAATAGGGCTAATAAGCAATTTGAATGTAACTTAATTTGCTAGAAGTAAAATTATATCTAACAGCACGTCCATTGCGTTTACTTAGCGTGTATTAAGGCGAAGTCACTTGGTTCTTGTGTCCATATAAATAGCTAGGTACTATATTACACTCGCGGTAAAGTCACTAACTCAAAAGGTTTAGTTCTTTTGAGCCTTCTTACTATGTCCGTGTTATGGAGGAGCTGGATGGCCTCGACGTTAACATGATGATGAAGCCGATGTTCGTGAGGTTCTGCATATTTTTGGATAATACTGTTTACGAACTCTATATTTAGGTCCCGATGGATGTCGTCAATTCTTATATACCAAGGCGCGTTCTTGAGTACTTTGTTCTGGAATTTTTGTATAATTTCTACATTGCTTTCTTTGGCGCAACCCCATTGGTGTATACCATAGGTCCATACTGGCATAAGGACGAATTTGTAGAGCAGGATCTTGTTAGGAACTGACAGTGCGGAATGCCTTCCTAATAACCAGTTCATGCTTCAGTAACGAATTTCCAATTCTTCTCGTTCCTTTCTGACACGGGCTTTCCGGCGAAGCTTTGCGTCTAAGGTCATACCAAGATATTTGGAAGTGTTTTCGTACGGTACAGTTTTGTTGTTTATATATGTCGATGTCATCTGGTTGTATCTGCTATTTGATGGAATGACTAGCGCGTTCATTGAATGACTAGGCCGAACTTTGATTGAACAAGCGTCACTCAACATCCAACTAGTTAGCGGATTGTAACATAATATAGCCCTTTGAACAGAGCGGACGTAAAATTAGTCAGGTGATTGAAATTTAGTTCATTTTTTTTCCCACTGCGGCGCTAGTATTCACCAAAATATGGCGTCAAACAGCTCGCACAGATAGCACTGTGTTGATATTTTTTTTGATTAAATTTACTTTAAAGGGCGTTATTCGTAATAAAATAGTGTGACAGCATGGATTTACCCATTATTACGCCACCACCGGCTACTTTTTATTCCCCTAAAAAGCGTAGTTGACGGCCCCTATTTCTGTCTGTAGGGTTAAAAGGAACCTAACTAACCTATCGTGGGGGTGATCCAAGTCCCTATATGTCGGCTATATCCCATTCAACGACTATGCTAAATCGTCATTTAGCGTAGTTTAGCTTGGCGTTCTTGACTGAACGTCTTCAGTCAAGACGTTGAAAGTTACATTAAACAACTTGACGAGTTGTCCTTTAGTCATTCAATTAAACCTTTAGTCATTCAATTAAACCTTTAGTCATTCAATTAAACATTTAGTCATTCAATTAAACCTTTACTCATTCAATTAAATGTCGACATTCAATGAACGCGCTAGTCATTCAATCAAATAGCAGATTCAACCAGATGACTGCGACATATACACTGGGTGGTGTTCCGGTATCTTGTTAATGAAGTCAAAACATTTAAAAAGCGGTAAACATTTTTACCGCCACAATATTAAATTTTATCTACAATTTTTAATTTTAAAGTTTAGCTTAAAATAGTTTTCGAAATAAAAATTATAACTTAAAAATTGAGGGCGTTTCCATGCTAAACTCTATGACAGGATTTTAAAATTTATCATAACCATTTCTCAGCTGTAAAACCATCATCTGCCCGTTAGTTAAAGATTTTATTAAAATGGACAAAATAAATAAATATAAGGGTGGAACTTTCTTCGATCCACCTCCTCCCGCGGCTTTCCGAAGGGATCCTTTTTCCTACAACAAATACTCTCGTTGGTTAATTGTTTGTCACAATAGAAACAGCAGCAGTAGCTGCACTTATCCTCCCATTATCCTACTGAGATAACTACCCATTTGTTTTGGTCTAGAGTTCTACATCTTCACCATACCTCGGAACCTCTTTGTTACGGAGATATTGGGGATCAAAGTTCCAACTATTCATACTTTTTTTTTAATACAAGTTTTCCATGTTATTACTTCACTCTAAGTGCCACCACGACTCTCGCACTATTCAATGCATTCACCAGCGCAATAAAAAAGTAAAACGTGATTTTTCACCCTAAAAAAAAGTCGCTGACCGACATTTTGTTTTGCATGGTTCCATAGTTTGATGTACAGAATGCTTGTTTGACGGCCTCTAGTAGAGTCCGTTTACACCGTGTATAATAAAGCACGATGAGCACGCGATATGTTGTTACGTCGAGGTGTGATACCTATGGCCAGGTTGAGGTCGCGGCGCAGCACGAAGCCCACCAGGTACTGCGACTCTTTAGACACCACCACGGGGTAGCCGTTGTGCTCCGTCTCCTTCAGCAGCGTCTCCACGTCGTCCACCGACATGGAGTCCTGCGTGATCACCGACAGCGTCTCGTTGCGTCTGCGAGAAGCGGTAACAACATGTTATATACCATTCAACCTAACTAAAACCAAAACTTAGATAGTTATACTTTTACTGTAAGACAAAGTGGATATTTCGATAGGGTGACACAATGGGCGGTCTTTAGCGGCCGTTGCAAGACAACTACAGGAAGAAAGGGAGACAATACTACGGGTAGTCTCTGGTATACCATCACCTACCTATCACCTGCATTTTCCCAAATATGTTGAGATCGGTTTCCTGTCTAACCGGATGCAGCTGAATATCAGTATTTTACATAGAGCGCCGGCCTATCTGACCTCCACAACGCAGTTAGTATTGGGTAATACGATACCACTTGGTAACACTGGTTGTCGGACTATTTTGGCTACTGACTACCTGTAACGACTGTCAAAGATTTACAAATGACAGCCGGGACCAACCGCTTAACGTGCTTTCCGAGGCACGGAGGAAACTCGGTATGTATGGGTGGTAACCCATCCACTGACTATCCTAGACAAGCACGGCTTAACCTAAAGATGGACCCGTGCGGCTGATTTTATTAAGCCACGAGTCTGTGGTATACCATTCACATAATTACTTATTGTCTGTGGCTTATTGTCTATACTATATTCTCGTTTCTCACTGTTTCGTGAAGTTTTCATTACATAATAATGATTACCTCAGTATCAGAAGAATATTGTTGTCGCCGACATAAGCTCGTGTTTGGCTTAAGACAGAGTTCTCGAGTGAACACAGTTTCTGGATCATATACGGCAGTAAAATACATAGACCGTCAAAAAATCGAGCCTCACACGTGTTTTCAATAAACTACAAATAAATATAGACTAGCCCCTATTCCGTGGGACATCAACATAACTGGCGAAATAAATATTATCATTTATTTACATTTTATTGTGAATATTGATTATTTTTGTTTTGTTTAACTATTATAAAGCTATTTGTGAAAACTTGTAATTGGACATATTGTTGATATTAACGAAACTATTGTATCTGCCTAGCTGTAAGTTTTCCGAAAATAATAAAATATTTCTGCAAAATAACGAAAAGTGTTATAGTTTAAGGCTGCGAACCTTCTGCGAACACGTAATTCTACCAAACGATATATCAAAATCATGGTTTAAGAAACCTACTGGAAACTTATCAATTACAACGAATCTATTGATCACAACAGTAATAATATAACAAAGCATGCACAAAATATGGATAAGTAAGTGTATCGAAAAATCAAAATTTCTAACTTAAGCTCTTTTCAGCTAGCAAAAGCAGCACTTTAAAATGTTTATTACTACCCTAGTCATTCAAAAACTAACATCAGATTTAAAGAAATGCAAAAATTTTTTTTGATGACCAGTTTAGTAAATCGCGTCAAACAAAGTGTGTCATAGACTTTGTTGGACTCAGAAAAAACAGCGCAATACAACATAGAAAAAGGATAAATTAAAATGTCGCTCGCTTCCACACCGACACCTTGCAGTATCTCTAAATTACTTATTATTGTAAGTTGCGCTACACAATTACAGTAATATTATGAGTGCAGACTGGGCTCTCCTTTCCTACAAAAGAATCAGCTCTGGCAGTATTTTGGATGGTCCTCACTATTTCATTAACTATTTGGATTAGACAAAGACTGTCCTCCGTGTTTGTTTCTGTGTTTCTTCTCAGAATAGTTGGTTAGGAAACACAGACTCAGGTAGTTTTTTGATTTATTACTTACTTTTTACATGTAAAAGTACTTTTTATGATCAATTTAAATAAATTAATACAGTTTTATTCCAATAGTATTTTGACAAATACTTATTGTTTATTACCGAACTAACTTATTTATATTGTAATGCATCTTAGCAAGCATGAAAATAAGTTATATCGCAAGTGGCAGGGCTAGGAGCAGCGTCGATGTGGTGTGTGAAACAAAAAAGGAAATAACAAGCAAAGCAAATCAAACTTGTTTGGTTATTGTCATAATATGTGCACTTTAGGATAGATATATTAAATAATTCCACACGTAAAATATGCGCTGTGGACGTGGATTTCCGGACACCAGCCCGTTATATACAGTACAATAGTTAAGAATTTAGACACGTGCAACTTAACACGTTAAGCGCCGCGTGTATAAGTCAATATACACCCTAGTGCAACTCTCACAGGCCGGTGTATATCTAGTTATACACCTCGAGTACTCAACATCGGAGGCCAGTGAACATTTTCTTTAGTATAGTATATTTTATATAGTATTTTAGGACCAGGAGAAGCCATATATGCAACAAAAAAAAAAGTCATTTCCACAATATTTGCCTCAGAGGTGTCTTGGAGCTGAACGTGTTAAACACTGTTTTATGCTTTGACGATTTATAACTAAACTTGTCACTTATCGAGAGCTCTGAATAATTGATAAATAATCACGGAAGATATCGTAAGTCATTATAAACTAAAATAGCAAATCATTATAAACATAAATGCTACGAAACTAAATTCATAATAGTAAAACATTACCATAAAATTGCAAAAAAAAATAAGTTCAGCGCATAGCGTCCGCAAGCATGCAAAGTAATTACTTCATAGCATTTTTTTGTAACAGAGTGACTCTACTCTAAGTGAACGGCTTGTTGTAAGTACCCAACTTGGCGTGAATAAGATATCACGTCAATATCTACGAAAAGACATTGTCGACTTTAAATTAAGTTGGTCGATTTGACTAATGTTTTCGTGATCAAATATTTTAACAAAAGTTGTTAAAATATTTGATCAAGACAAAACATTCATTTAATGACTGTTTTGTCTGGATTGACTCTTGATCTTGTTTTATCGGTTATAAATAATATATAAATTCATTTATTCAGGTAATTTACACCCATTGCCATTCATCATAGTACAATCAGACTATTAATTACACTACATACACAAAAACAAAACATTACAATTTAGACAAAATGTATAAAATGAACTACAATAGGAATAGAATTGAAGACAAATACAATCACATACAATTAAAGATCATCAAATTAAGAGGACACAAAAGGGCCGTTTTTGCATACAAACGTAGTCCCCTGTTTCCTCCCTGGATAATGCCAGTAGAGCAATCTTTTCTTTCCCAAAAAACCTATGACCACCATTGGCGTCACAATGTTTTCTTTTTTTTTTTAGATATTTATAAGAAGAGATATAAGCCTTCAAAAACCTAAAAAAATTGCCAAATTTTCCGATGTGGTCAAACCTCTATTACTCGGGACTTCAACATAATTAGCGAAACGAGTAGATTCATTATCATTTTCGCATAGCATGAGTACGATATTATAGCATTACTCAACGTAGGTATACTTTTGCAGTTACATATTTCCGCCAGAAACTTTACTTTGGCAGCAATGCTTGCGAAGCATAAACTTTAACCAAATCTTCATAAGGGCAACCAAAGCATCTTTGAAACTAGCCTACTAATATCGTATATTGAATACTAAAGCAATAAATTGTTTTTATTGTACTTTTAACTGTAACTCTTCCTTTTGGCTTCGCCGCCGTGGGGTAAAAAAATAACTAAGTAGTGTACAATGTGCGCCCCATGGTACCTAGATGAGCTATTTATAGCGTAACACCGACAGTCCTAGACCTTATGGCTATTTCAAGATTTTGTCAAGAATAGCGGTTTAGTAGACAACATTATGATGAGGAATGATCTAAAATATAAAAACTATTTTGCAAAAAATAAAACCAACTTCACACAAAAAATTTGTTTGATTGAATTTTTTTTTGTCACCTACTTCTGAAGTTACTTTTCACTTTTTTGTAAAAGTTTTTACTAGCCAGCTTCGAGTAATCGGAGAACATATAATATTATACAAAAAAAATAAAAAGTTCCGACGAATTGAGAACATCCTCCTTTTTGAAGTCAGTTAAAAAATGAGTAAAGGGCCTGCTGGTTGACAGAGGAGAATGGAAGAAAAACAGGTGTTGCGCCGACCACAAGTACGAGTAACACGGGACAAGGGCTGGCAACATTATGATACGCCCACGTTATCAATATGGGGAGTATTAGTATAACACAGCCGACTAGGTAGACAGACGATCTCATTCAAGTGGCCGCCAAAAACTAGATAGCCATGACACAAAACCACCGAAAATGGAGAGATTTGGAACAAGACCTACACTCAGCATTGCGTGGCCAAGGGTTGATGAAGACGAAGTATAAACTAATACTGTCAGTCACGCGATATCTTCCATGATTAGCTATTATTCCTGAGCTAATCACGGAAGATATCCTGTAAGTGACAGTATAAGTTCAATTATAAACCGTGAAAGCTTAAAACAGTGCCAGTATTAGTATGGTTCTGTTCAAACTTATGGCGGTTTACACAAATATCAGCCGGTGACTGGCGCACCGTCTTGACTGTAAAATGCGCAGACCGTCACACACAAAGTTCGAACTCACGTACTCAAGCTAGGAAGTACTAGTACTCACTTGGGCTGCATAACATCAGCGGCGAGTGAGGTGTGCTGGAACTCGTCCTTGCTGTCGAGGAAGGGGTAGCCGTTGAGCGCGATGTGCGCGTCGTATATGCCCTGGCGGCCCAGCGCGTCGCCCACCCACTTGCTGGCCATGGCAGCCGCCATCAGCGGCACGATGTAGCGCACGCCGCCTGTCAGCTCGAACATGATCACCACCAGGGACACTGCAAACATACAACTTTCATCGTAAGGCACTGTTTCTGTAAGCCTCGTCACTTTGTTCTTGTTCTACGATAACTCTTTGAACACCACCTTGGCCTGCTTGCATCACAAATCACTAATTATGGTGTTTTTAGCACTAAACTTGTTCAAAGTGTCGGGGGGAAGAAACTGATGGCCGCTCCTACACAAACAGCCAATAATTTCCCGAGTGTTGGGAATGTGTCTCCTTTTTATAAGGACGGGGCCGAAGTATGGCTATAATCCAACACTTGGGCCTAGTGCAGCATGTTTGGTTCTACGACATGATACGACCATACCAACAGGCTTTAAATGAGTCATTGTCTGGGCCGAGTCCATTCCGATTGCCACTGAGTCGATAACAAGAAGAAAGCACGTAGTACCTGTCATGCGTGTGACCCCGCCGAGCACGGCAGCGGCGCCCACCATGGCGTACAGGCCCGGCGTGATGCAGTCGTCGCCGGTGGAGCACTCGCCCGAGAACAGCCACACCTTCGGGTAGTTGTAGGCCAGTTGTTCGACACCTGTGCATACACACAGTTTATTGCTTACCATATCAAAGTCAAAATCAAAACATTTATGTTAAGGCAATTAAATGACACTTTTGAACGTCAAACACGACGAGTTAATGCTAGTTTCATCTAAAACTATTGCCGCTCGGGGGTTAAGTAACGAAAGATCTAAGTAATTATGTTTGTACAGTTTACTGTAGTTTTGTTTTTTTTTTCAAACAATTCAAAAATGATAACACTATGAGCTGTCTTATTCCATCTTCCGATATTGTGCTAACATTGAAGAACAGTTTTGTTAATTGACTTTACTGACCACAATGGCCCCAAGCGCGACTCTTTAAACCTCAATAGCGCCTTATTGACGATGATCTACTTACCGATGCCCACAATCCTGCCCGCAATAGCGCCGAGCGCGAGGCTGGGTATGAACAGTCCGCAGGGCACCTTAATGCCGAACGTGAAGATGGTCATCACAAGCTTGAGTATCAGTGCCAGCACCAGCAGCCAGATGGCGCGGTACACGCCCGGGCCGGCCGCCGCCTTCTCGATGGCAGAGTTCACGTCCGTGAAGTTGCGGTTGTAGTCACTGGGGGATGAGCGATATTAGACAAGTCAGCTCTCAACTGATATACCAAGTTGACAGTCTCCGTAAATGTACCACGTGATAACCGTTTCACAATATTGACAAAGAATGAAAATTGCGATTAGAATATACAGACTATTGTATCGTATGTGTATCGTAACTAAGAACTTATCCTGTACATTAACTAATCAGAAAAAAATAATCAGAAATCCCCACCGACAAATCTCTACCAGTGGGGATCGTTACTTTTTTTTCCAGAAATCCCCACTAGTTAAATAATCTCAGACTAGCCATTTTTGGAAAAATAAACAACAATCCTCACTAGCTGTTGTTGTTCCTAATTGTTGAACTAAAAATGAGTTAGCCAAACCGTTTAATTGTAAGAAAAAAAAAGAAAACATCTACAAGTGCACACAATAAAACAAAAATAAGTATGAAATAAAATACTTCAAAGTACACATTAAAACTACAAAATAAAAAGTAAAAAAAAAAACTTAAAACTAAAAGAGAAAACACTATGGGCGAGAACTGAATTTGACGAAATCCATCATTTTGAAGAGCAAATTGACCTTGCTGTAGTACTACCACTTTTATCGGCAAACTTAATTATGGAAGGCTTGTTCTATTTTTTTGGTCAAAGTCCAGACAATGAAAATAAAAAAAATACGCGATTGTGAACTTTATCTCAGTCTTTCCAAAAAAAAAGTAGCACTGTAATGCTGCCATGCATCAAGAAGGCTATCACATTTTTTCTTGCGAGTGTCTAACACTCAAAAATGTGATTATAAATTATGATATAATTATATGATATCAAGGGTGTAAAACACCTCTTCACGAAGCCGAAAGGCACTTATTCTTCCCATCATTGCGATCATTTTTTTTTTCTACACCATACGTGGGAACCTTCTAGTTACGGAGATATGGGGGTCAAAGTTACAAAGTTTTGACAATTTTTTTTTGTAAGATTTTAACTTTTAACACCTCCACGACCCCCATACTATTCAATCCATCCATCAGCACAAAGTTTTAAGTGCGTTACATTGAGTTCTACCACAAAACATGATTTATAACCTCAAAAAAAAACAGTTGTTTCCCAGCAATGAATTTTGCGTAGTTACTTAGTTTGATGTACAGAATGCTTGGTTAACGGCTTTGTGATGAAGTGGTTTACACCCTGTATAGGGTGACTGGTAATTAGTGTAACAATTTAGAAACAACAACATCTGGTGGAGATTGTTGTTTATTTTTCCAAAAATCCCCACTAGGCTGAGATTATTTAACTAGTCGTGCTGCTGGGACTGTTGGCCAGCGTCACAGCACTGCCGGGCCAAAGCTTCTCCCCATGACTTCCAGTTCTTCCGATCTAGCGCTAATGTGGACCACTGTTATTAGGTTTTCGAAGAAGCCCGCCCCAACGCCTTCCAGCTGTGACAATGTCGTATTTTCTAACGCATAAGAATCAGAATTAGACTCACCACACGGGATCAGAGTTGGAAATTCCGCACTGGTTGAATAGCAGATAGATGAGCTCGCTGGTGTTCATACGCGTGTAGGGGTTGGGGTAGGCGATGACGGCGGTGACCAGGGTCACCACGAGTACCTCGGTCACAGGGTACTGGCCCAGCTTCGAGAACTTGCGGTAGCGGCACCAGAAGATGTTGGCTTTTATGAAGATCGTAGCTATGCAGCCCTGTGGACACGAATGGCGAGTTTAAAGTATTATAATAGACGGGTCAGGAAATGCAGTTGCTTATTATTCTTACTTATGGAATGGCGTCGTCATGATAACTACCATTACGACGTAATTACGTAGTTTCAGAAGAACGCGTAAACAGGTTTCGATGAGCACACAGACGAAAAATACAGCATTTTTGGTTAGTCTCCCTCCATACTTCGTAAAAACCAAAAAATATGAGTATGTGCATGTTTATGTCGTAAGCTAAAAATCTCGATAACTGCTTTCTCATGAATAATAAATAAAAAAGTTGGGCCTTTGTATTTTCTTTACTTACTTTATTTCTTGGTTTGCTAAAATGCTTCGCTAACTCAATTATATTGGACCTACGAGTGACACCTAGTGTTATCAGCTCGGACTCATAATTTAATCAACGACGACGCTAAGGAACCGGATACACGGCGCACCTTTGTTTACACCGGCTTATGTTTCTGTACGTTCATCAAATAGACCCAGCGGGCGTGGAAACATCGACGACTATGGTGGATAATAAATTCGGAGACATGTGGCATCAAGGACGTAGCTAGGATTTTGTTAAGGGCAGGCGTAAACAAACAAATACATATGTACTTGTACGAGTACATGCATTCGGGCTGGATTTTCAATAGTTCACATAGATTAACAAGTAGTTAGCTATAAGTTATACACAGACGCCAACTGCTAACTAAGTTATACTCAGTCCTGATAGAAGTTATAACCAGGATCTATGTACGGTCTACACTTACGCCTATGATGCCGAGGCCAACGAAGGGAATCAGCTCGAAGAAGATCCAGGGCTTGTTGTACTCCACGAAGAACAGCACCGAGTGCTCGTTGCCGAACGGGTTGATGGAGCGCAGGATGAAGGCCGCGATCAGCGCACAGAAGAATGAGCGCCATAATGTCTTCAGCGGAAAATAGTACGACACCTGGGAACAAACATTTGAATGCCATTTAACTAATTAATTAAAGAGTTATGACTTATGTGATACTATGGCCAACTGCCGGAGAAACATCTCATTGGTTGATGTTTTCACATATTCTGTATCTTAGATTATTACTGCACATTATACATACAAGCCCCCCACTCATGATCTTTGACGCATTTTATCTTCGTCAATTTTTATTAATTTCATATAACAACAAACATGTATACTTAGTGTGAGTACTTTTGTTTATTTGGGAAGTTCAAGCGCCTGTTTGTGTGTCCCACTGCTGGTCAAAGTGCTGGCAGTTACAGACAAAAAACAGATCAAGGGTGTATGGGATCACTCACTGTAAAGCATTTATAATTGTTTAGTGGTGCACATAACAATTTTCATGGTATAGTGCAAATAGCTTCCAAGTGCAATGGCTATATAAGTACATGTTTTAACACAGATTTGACTTAATTGTTTTAAATTCGGGCATAACACTTTGTTTCTTGTTTGTATTATGAGGACCATCATTGAAAAAGAAGGTATTTCCTCAAATTGCACAATATGATTTGTTTTTGTATTTGTGCATGCTAACAAGTACTCAAGTAAAAACTAAGGTCAGGTCGCAGAATTCAAGGTGAATGAACAAAAAAGTGAACAAAACGATTGGGAACATTAGTTCTCTGTTAACAGTAAGAAATTACATTTCGATTTAATATTTCAAGCGTTTTACATTGTTGATTAGATATGGGTGGAACACGACAGCGCGAATTACTTACTCATGTTATTTATAATTTGCAATTTACATAAGAATCGCAAATTTAACAAACGATATCCTAAAAACATACCTATATGCTGTTTTCTTACGTATCCAATTAAACTAAAGGATAGATGAATGAATGATGATGATGAATAAAAAGAGCAGTTCGGAAGTTTTATTTCAAGTCGGTCTAAATTGTTTACCTACTAGCCTATATTAGAGTTGTAATAATAATTATTATAAGGTTTCTCGTATTTCGGACTATTTGTATGTATTTTAATATATTTTAGTTTATTTTATTTGCTTATTTATGTATTAGTATGTAGGTACCCATTTATGTGTTTGATTTTATTCTTGCAAAATGGCATGTTTCTTTTTATTTTTATTGTACTGTATCACAATGCTGTCTTATTTGACCCAAAGGTTGACTGGTAGAGAATGCCTTGTGGCATTAAGTCCGCCTATGTACCACTATTGTACATGAAGTTTATATAAATAAATGAATGGGGAATTTATGCCGCCACTTCGTCGTTCCAGTTAAAACACTAGGAAGTGTCGAAGGATGGGCTTTTCTGGGGAGTCTTGTAAACTTCGACGTTCAAAAAGGTGCTGATTGTATTAGCTTTATTTGGATATTGATTTTAATTTTCTATACACCAACCGCAATTAAAAATTATCACACGAGTCGTACTACCCGGTATAAAGTATCGCCGTATCCCAGTCGTTCCATTCTCTAGTTCCATTATGGAACTACTGGGATTTTTACTCCCAGTAGTTCCATGGAATTAGAATACTTTTTCACCTAATCCAATTAGTTCCATTGCATACAGTTTAATGTTAACAAACGGATAATAGTCTCGCAGACTACCAGGAGGCCAGAATAATAAAGGTGGTATTGTATATTGTTAATAGGAATCTCACAATCAATCCAATACTTCTTCATGATTCTGGTCTCCTGGTAGTTTGTGAGACTTTACTATCCTTGTTTCTCATCTCCTAAATTGTTTTGGCTCTCCTTTCTTTTATTTGAGTTACGAGTGTCACCTGCATATTTTCTCCCAATAGGTAACAGTGTAACACAACATGGTGTAACTGAACGGCAACATGGTGTCCTGACTAAAACTATTAAACAAACTCGATGTAACGGTATACGAAAGCGTAAAAAATAATTTTGCAAATACAATATCTCAGACTCGAAGTAAAGGAACTAAAGGAAAAAAATCGTATTTGATTATTACTGTTGTAATCTGTGGTAAATTTTATAATCTTCCTACCTGAAGCGCCATCTTTAGTTTCTCACTGTAACTAATTTTGTCATGGCCACCCTCCCGTGTTAACTAAGCGCATCGTCACTGTTTCTATTTAATATTAAGTTTCTTATTAATAAAAGCATATAATAGTAATTCTGGCCTACTTACTAACTTCACCAAACGCTCCAATAATTACAACATGGTAGCAGAGCGTGGTTAGGTGGTTAATAAGTTAGATACTGTGTGCTCAAGAAATAGTCGTGTGGAAAATACGTGGAATGTGTTTTACATTACTTATGTGAATTCGCGTAATAATCATCATTAAAATGGCCAAACAAGCAAGGATAGAAGACATAACAATACCCATCTTTGATGGTGTCAATTATTCAAGTTGGAAATTGAGGTTAGTCACGTTGCTCGAATACAAAGAATGCAACGAGCCCGTTAATTGTAAGATGTCCGCAAAATGTGAAGATGCGACTATGGCGAAATGGAAGAAAATGGATTTAAAAGCAAGAACTATAATAATGAGTACAATTTCAGACAAACAATTGGAATATATTAGTGAGTGTTCAACAGCATACGAAATGTTACAAAAGTTTGACAAAATGTATTTAACTCAGTCTACTGCCATGCAAATAATATGTAGGGGAAAAATTGAAGACATTAAACTAAATAACTACAACAATATAGAAGATTTTTTTGTAGATTTTGAGAAAACAATAAACGAATTTAAAGCAGCTGGTGGTCAGATCGATGAACCCGAGAAGATGAGATATCTGCTCAGAGCTTTACCGCCAAGTTATAGTTACATTGGAGATTTCATAGATGTTATACCAGAAGAACAAAGAACGGTAGATTATGTCAAGTCAAAAATAAAAGAAAAAAATATGACTACTAGTGACACAGACAAAAAAGGTGATATGAGCACATTTGCTATGAAAACTCAAGCAAAATGTTTTAACTGTGGAAAGACCGGCCATCTCTCCAAGGATTGTTGGCATGCGCAGAAAAATAGTCAAAGACAGCAAACTCATCAAGGACGATATCCAACCAGTCAACACCAGCAAGGACATAGAGGTTACAACAGAGGTAGATTTCATCGAGGCCGTGGACGAGGCACAGGTCAAGGTCATCCCAGAGCTGAGTCTTCAAACGCTTGTCAAGACAATCATCCAACGGAGACATGGACAGCTCAAGTGTGTACTTCAGAAGCAAACCAGGTAACGGGGTGTAGTGACGGGGAATATTACAGTGATGGTTTAATTAGCTGGTTATTAGATAGTGGGTGTACAGATCATATTATAAAGGATGATTCATTTTTCTATGATTATGTAGATTTAGAAACTCCCGTTGATGTAAAACTGCCAGATGGTAAAGTGTTAAAAGCAACCAAAGTAGGCACTGTGAAATTGTACTTCAGAAACTATTATAATGAAAAACATATTGATGTTAAAAATGTTTTCTTTGTAAAAGGTATTAAACAAAATTTGTTAAGTTTTGCGAAAATAACTAAAACCTGCACAATAGTAGCAAGAAATGAATATGCTAAAATCTATACTCAATCAAGAGAACTAATAGTTGTTGCTAACAAAATAGGAAATTTGTACTGTATTGAAAGCTTTGTTTCAAAAATTGATAATAATAAAATGTATGTAAATGCAGTGAAGTTAACTGATAAAGAAAAATGGCATAGGGCACTTGGTCATGTAAATTTTCAATATTTAAATAAGTTAGTAAATAATAAACTAGTAGAAGGTTTGCCAGATAAGATTGAAAACACAGAAATGAAATGTTCTAATTGTATTGAAAGCAAAATGGCTAATGTACCTTTTCAAAATAATAGAGCCAAGACAAGTGAAATTTTAGAGTTAATTCATACTGATTTAAATGGTCCCCACAGCACAACTGGTTGTGGCGGAGAAAAATATTTTCTGACATTTATTGATGACTATAGTAAATGTACAAGAATCTTTTGTATTAAAAGTAAAGCAGAAACAACAAATTGTTTTATAGAGTTTGTTAATTTAGTAGAGAATAAGTTTAATAAAAGAGTTAAAAAATTACAGTGTGATAATGGCAAAGAATACTTGAATCGAGATATTTATAATTTCATTAGACAAAAGGGAATAGAGTTATTGCCATGTCCACCCTACGTCCATGAATTAAATGGAGTAGCGGAGAGGTATAATAGATCTGCTATGGACATAGGCAGATGCTTGATGAGAGAAGCTAAAATTCATAGAAGGTTTTGGCCTGAGGTTATAAAAACAGCAGCATATTTAAAAAACCGAACTATTGCTAATACAGTAGAGAATAAAACCCCTTATGAAATATTTTTTGGTACTAAACCAAATGTAGAGCATTTAAAGATCTATGGTAGTAGAGTCTATGTTAGAGTTCCTGAAGTTTTAAGAAGAAGTAAATGGGATGATAAAGCCCAACTAGGAGTGTTAGTCGGTTATAACGAAAATAGTTATAGAGTACTATTAAATAACAGAATTATTAATGCTAGACATGTGCAGGTAGTCGAAGAAAATACTCAGTTAATTTGTTTAGAAAAACTTGATTATGAAAAGGACAGGGATTTAGAAAATAACATAACTCCAGACAGTGAAACATTAAAAACCAACATTGATGATGACTTTGTTGATGCAAGTGATTCTAGTTCTAATGCTGGGCAGGATCTTGTTAATGATAATAAATTGAGTGACAATTGTGACAAACTTGTAATAGAAAGAAGGCACAAAAGAAAAATATCTCCAATTTCTAGATATGGTAACCCAGTATCACATTTTATCTATGTAAATTATATTGATGCAAATGTACCAAGTACATTTGAAGAAGCAATGGACTCCCATGATTGTAAACAATGGCAAACAGCCATGGATTCAGAAATTAATAGCCTAAACAAAAATAAAACATGGCAAATTGTTGAACGGCCAAAAGATAAAAAAGTTATTGATGTCAAGTGGGTTTTTAAAAAGAAAAATAATAATACTTATAAAGCTAGATTAGTTGTTCGGGGATTTCAGCAGAAAGAATATCTTGAAAATGTCTATTCACCAGTAGGTAAAATGCAAACATTGAAAATCTTATTATCTTACAGTTGTAAAAATAATTTATTCATCGAACAAATGGATGTTGAGACTGCGTTTCTTAATGGTCATGTAAAGTCAGAAGTGTTTATAAATCAACCAAAAGGTTATGAAACTGAAGACAATAAAGTTTTCAAATTGCAAAAGGCTCTCTATGGTCTCAGAGAAAGCCCAAGAGTATGGTATGATTGTTTCAATAAATTTATTGAAAAATTAAATTTTGTTAGAAGTAACTATGATTACTGTTTATATGTAAACCGTACAAACAAAGATTCAATATATATATTAATATTTGTTGATGATCTTCTCATTTGTTGCAAAGATAAAAGTAAAATAAATAAGATAAAAACGAGCTTAATGGAAAGATTTGCAATGAAAGATTTAGGAAAAGTTAAAAGTTATATTGGTATAGATATAGATTATAGCGATGATAGAAAAATAATGACTTTAAGTCAATCAAAATATATTGAATCTTTGGCTGTAAAATATAACTTGGAAAATACCAGATTGTATGATACTCCAATGGAAACAAACTTAAAATTAGAAAAGGCTAGCAAAGTAGATGATAGTTTAAAGTACAGAAATATAATAGGTGAATTACTGTATATTAGTACAGGCACTAGACCAGACATAGCATTCAGTGTAAACTACCTAAGTCGATACCAAAATTGTTATGATCAAACTCATTACAAATATGCAATGAGAATCTTAAAATACCTGTATAAGACAAAGGATTTAAAGTTAACTTACTCTGATAATGTAAACACTGAAATATTAGATTGTATGGTAGACTCTGACTATGCAGGAGATAATATAGATAGAAAATCTACAACAGGTTTTGTAATTAGATTATTTGACAACTTAATTTTTTGGAAAACCCATAAACAAAGTACAGTAACTAAATGTTCAACCTTTGCAGAATATACTGCTATGTCAGAGGCAGTCACAGAAATACTTTTCTTAAGGAACTTGTTAATTTAATCATTTAATGTAAACTTTGATGAACCAATTAAATTATACGAAGATAATTCAGGTGCAGTTTCGATTGCTAAATATGGAAACTCCACTAAAAACTCAAAGCACATTGAAGTGCAGTATCATTATATAAATGAGAACTATGAAAAAGGTATAATTGATAATGTTAAAATTGATTCAAAATTTAACTTGGCAGACATGTTAACTAAAAGTTTAGATAAAACCAAATTCTTAAAAAATAGGATAGGTTTAAGATTATCTTAAGTTTAGTTCAGTTACCTAATAATAATAGTATATATACATAAATGATATATATGTTAATTACATGAGGTATTGTTATTGCTAATGGTAAAATTCAAGATTATAAATTTAGGGAGGCGTGTTGTAATCTGTGGTAAATTTTATAATCTTCCTACCTGAAGCGCCATCTTTAGTTTCTCACTGTAACTAATTTTGTCATGGCCACCCTCCCGTGTTAACTAAGCGCATCGTCACTGTTTCTATTTAATATTAAGTTTCTTATTAATAAAAGCATATAATAGTAATTCTGGCCTACTTACTAACTTCACCAAACGCTCCAATAATTACAACAATTACCTCCATCGATTTAACTCTACTGGAACTACTGCAAGAAAAAAATCTCAGTAGTCCCATAATGGAACTAGACAATGGAACTACTAGGATACGGCGAAAAGTATGGTATCTTATGACTTAATACCTGTCAACTAAATTATGTATTAACATTTCATCGAAATCAATCCTTCCTCTTTATGAGTTTTGTGATCAATCATTCTAAACAAGCAAACAATAAAACAACAAGACACTGACAGTTGACCAGCTGTCAGATTCTTAACTTATTTCATTAAAAGATGGCGCAGGTTATAACAAGTATTGTGTGTTGGACACAGTCCCATAATTTGCCTTCATGCAGTCTTTATTATGTGTATGGTGGAGACTGTTTCATAAGCTGAAGGAAGGCTGAATGCCTGTAATTTATTTAAAATGAGTGTGCTATTTTGCAATTATACTAATGGTTACAAACAATGAGTTAAATGCTATTCAGTTCATGGAATGCTTTATTATGGAAAAATATTTTAAGACACTTACGTTACTGCAAAAGTAAATGGCACAGCAACAAATCTATTGAGATAATTTCGGACTGGTGGATTAATACTCGGTGCCTGGCGAGAAGATATCTGGTGGTAATTCATTCGACGACTCACCATTTGATAGGTAATCTTGATGATGTTAGATATATAGAAAACGGGCGGCAGTTTAATATCTACGAACGCAACATTAACATTGGTGTAATCTGTTCTACTAACTGGGGCTCAATTCTGTAAAATAACCAACTTGTCAATAGTGTGTCGGTAGTGTGTCAGTAGTGTCTCAATAGGCTAATCATTGACATTTGGTATTCTACAAATTTTTATGGTCTTTGACTTGCGACTGAAGTGCTATTGAAACGCCATAGTAAGATTGTTGTAATCATCGGTATTCTGCTCCACTATAATATGTCAATGTCATCATGATGGTCAAAGTAAAGGTATTCTGTAAATATTTTAAGTGTATTTGACAGTTGTGTCTATCGTGTTTGAATGGTGTTTTCGTCTTCGAGCCGCCATTGTGAGGCCATCGAACAACGACACCTCTTTTCCGTATTAAATTGGTTCAATTTGTTTATTTTTGCAATTAGTGATCTATGTTTTGGATTTAAAATAAAGTGTACATGGCTGTGTGCGTCTTACGCTTTTAAGTTTATAAAGTGGACGTAGTTTTTCGTCACAATGAGTCGTATAGTTGATTTCATGTTTGAAAACTTGTGATATTAATTTAAAGGTATAATTATGTGAACGTTAATAGAATCTCGCTAGAATCTTGTTAGTTGTATTATAATTTAGCATCATGTTAGTATTAAAGTCTATTATGACCGATTAGAAAATTAAAATTATTGTATCATATAATTACGTAACTTGAAATAATGTTTTTTTGTTTGTAAATATATAATGTTAAAATTAGAGTCAAAATAATGGTCTTAACTTAAAACCATTTTCTACGCAAGAATTATGTAAATCGGTCCAGTAGTTTAGAACATATAAAGCCAACTAAATAGTAAACATTTCGTACATCGTAAGTTTCACACATAATGTTCTAGGATATTTTTAATATACAATGTAAGGTGCAATATGATTGTTTTATGTGAAAATAAGTGCAATAAGCTATGCAAAAATGTATATATTGTAAGGTTTATTTCAATAAATAAAGAAGGTATGGGGTTTCAGGTTTCGGCTTTCGCGAAAACAAACGCAAAATTGGGTTCAAAACTCGCGGTTCCAGTTGTGGGTGGGAAGGGCCGTATATTAAGATGGGGCCGACGGCGAACGATGGTCTGTTGCAGCCAGCCATCGAGGAAGAAACACTATAAGGAAAAACGAGATGCCGAAACCTGGGGAACCGTAATTGATGAAAGAAATCCGGGTTTTAAATTATGCAGCCCACCAACCCCCTCTTTCCACCGAGGTCCTGCTTTACAAAGTCGCCAGTACCCGCGACCTACCCTATATGCATTCAGGGGTGCGTGGAAGCGTGCGCCACCAGCAAGTACTGCAAGGATTGCTCGCCTCAAGTTTTTCAAGTAGAAAAACGCCGGTGCAAGTTTTTTGACAGTTGTCTGTTTTTTTTTTCAGAAAGGCATAGACAAGAAAATTGTTGTGATAAAATCTTATTTTTTTTAACGATCATTTCTTATTTTTAGTGAATAATAATATATAATATATAGTTTTTGGCCTTAAAGCGTTTTTATATTGTTATAAAAACTTATATTATAAAGATTTTATTGAAAAAATTGGATTTCAAAAAGTGGTAGTTTTGATGTAACCTCTATAGTTGCATGGTAGATTTTTGTTAGCAACACCTAAACCTATTGAACTGCCACAATGTCGACATACTATCGACACACTACTGAGACACCACTGAAACGTCACTGAAGTTTTTGCAGAATACCAAATTTGCAACAGTAGCAACATAATATCTATAGTGTGTCGATAGAGTGTCAATGGCGCGTTTCTTAACGCAAAGTTACAGAATCGGGGCCCTGTTCTGTACATTAATTTTCTAAATTGTCTATTAGGTTGCGTCAGTTCACTTCGCTGCAACTTCGTGTCAGTAAGGTGCTATGACGTGAAACATGCATATAATATGCAAATGTGACTTCCTAGTTTTTCAAAAACTAGAAATAAAACTGGTTTCATAGTGTTTTTCATTATTAATTTCCTGCACAAACACAACCTCTTATTGTGAGGCATGGCTGATTATGACGTGGGTCTAAAAACTTGCAGGAGCTGGAGCCAGAGAAGGGCGGGAGTATAATGATGTGAAAGTACTACGAGTACCTCCAACCTTCATTCATGGCCCTTCCAAAACTCGGAGGGTCTCTCGGTCGCAAATAATGTCGCAGTTAGTATTGCAGTGGACAGTGGAAAGAATTTGAGTGTTGTGAGAAACCTTGAATATAATATTACTGAAGAATGTGTTACGTACCTCCTCTAAGCTGAAGAGTACTCCTCCGATGGGCGCTCCGAAGGCAACGGACACTCCCGCCGCCGCGGCCGCTGACAGGATCTCGCGCTTCTTGGCCTCGTTGCGGCCGTACTTCGGGAACAGGTACGACAGAATATTCCCTAGAGAATAATGATTGTGTTAGATTTGAATGCCCTTTGTGTAACGACACCACAACTATAAACATCTGACACTGACATTTCAATTATTTATTTTAATGTGTATATTCATATTCTACTGGTTACTGCGGCAGGTAAAAACTTCGCCAATTCTACGGTATCGTCGTCGGTAGCAGTGTAGCACGGAGGTCACTTTTGCTTGTAGGGGCACCGAGGGTAGGGTAAGAGGTGGAATATAGTTTGCCAACAATGCCGTTCACACTTCTATATCAACATGTTCAGAAATGCACTGAGAAACTTGACTTGGCGCTTCTTTCTAACTCAATCTCTCAAGAACCAATGTACGTGCTATATACAACGTGTTTTTTTTGATATGCCATAACTCTAGGGTATGATTGAGACCATATCAAAGAATCAACTGGCATATGTGTTATGTTTCAATCATCCTTTTTTTTATTTTTCATACAAAGTAATTCGACAAAGTCACGATTATCAATTTAAAACACCCTTACGTGAAATATGCCAACGTCGCATTTTCTTAGCTTTAAATATGAATGAATTACTCGTATTTATCAATGAAACTTAGATACCTAGACACATCGAGGGTCTATTTTGTACGGTAAGCAAATAAAATTAGGTAGGTGAACTTTTTAAAATTTTAGTTAAGTGATCAAAAGTAAAAGTAATGATTCGTCATACTGGTGACTATTTTTGCCCTTATTTAATTATGATTGATGATATCTCCGAAACTAGGCATTTTTAGACCACCTATTCTTGGAGTTTTAGTTTTATTTTTACCTACAGAATATAACCTTAGAGTTATGGCATATCAAAAAAAACACGTTGTATATGATTTGGGACTTACCGAGGCAGCTAGCAATGTGTACCATAGGGCCTTCCTTGCCGAGCGAAAGGCCCGACGACACAGACAGTATCAGACCAACCACCTTGATGATGAGCGTCCACTTGCCCAGGTAGCCGCGGATGATGAACCCGCTCAGGATCGTCTTGATCTCCGGAATACCTGGAAAAGGGGTACTTTAGTAATTCTGTCCGGTGAGAAAATTCTTTCAATTAAAAGTAACAAGACACATGTTTTCCCGAAGGACTAGGCGGGAGCGGGCGCCGCGCGAGCGTGGTTGACACTGGGTCATGGGTTGCTGACAAAAGTAAACTAACTATGAAGGTAAAAATGTAATCGGATGTTAGCTTACCCGATCCGCACGCGTATGGTGCGAACATCCGGACCAGTGAGGCGGAGAGCGCGGCGAAGATGAGAGCCCACACGATGTAGAACAGGTAGCTGATGATGTAGGCACCCGGGCCCTCGCGCTGTCCGCCGAGAACTTGTGGCCATGTCAGCCACTGGCACACCGACATTCAAGTTGTTGCCATATCAAAAAACTCTATTCACTTCGATCAACAAAACCGTGGGAGCATTAACTGCAGGCCCGAATATGAATACGATGTTACTTTAGGTGGCATAACAGGGGTATCTTTCAAATAAGACCTAGTTTAGTGGCATGGGTTCATAATACAATGTTCGTAGGTTGTATTTTAGGAGAAAATACTTTCAATGTAGTATTTACAGTATTTGTTATGCGCGGATAAAACAATTTTATCAGGGTTAACATCTAAATTAATAATAGTGCATCATAGAAGGTGAAGAAACAAATGACTGGATTTCAATTGGGTGGACTGTTCTGTCATTTATTAAGAGATGTTTTTTTTTCTTCTAAGTATATAATAAATATGCCAAAATACTGTTTTTAGCGAAATGGAATAAGAAGTGTGTCCTCACCTGAGAACAGTTTCCAGTATCGAAGGTAGTGTCAGTGTCGGACCAGCAGCACTGTTCACGGTTGAGCCAGAAGGCTTGGGGGCAGATGCCGAACTTGAGGTCGGTCATCCACGAGGCGCCGATGTCGATGACACCGGCCACTATGCCCGTGCACACGCCGACCAGGAGCACGCACACCCATCCCGACCACGCGTCGTGGGCACCCTGTGTAGTTGATCACAATCATTACGCAACAATCGAACATAAACCGATCAGCAATGAAAATTATATGTTATTCCAAAGTTGTTGGTTAACAAAAAACAGTGTTGGTTTTCATAAAGAGGTGGCAACCGTTTGTTTAAGGGTCAGGCTGCGAGCGTCTTGTACACAATCTAAGCTAGAATAAGTGGAGTAGAAACTTTAATGCTTGTCAAAAAACTAAGACAAGAAAACTAAGTCCAAAGTGAGAAGGGAGTCTTATAATCAGCGTGTTTCGTACATAGGAATGCCCCTCTCCTCACGATGTCATTCTATGAATACTGACCTTTATGAGATCCCAGATGGAGTCCTGCCTCTTCTTGACGATGTATCTGTGTCGCATGCGGTCGCGAGCGATGTCGCGTTGCCAGTCAATAGTGTGGAAGTCATCGTATTGGCCGATCCCGGGGATGTCATCGTCACCTTAGTATAACAAAAATATATTAGTTATGCTTAAAGATTAGCACAGGTGCAGCCGGCAAACACTTGGCTAACATGCACACGGCGCGGTTGGCGCAGCGTCTAAGCGATTGGCAGTCGTGTCGCAGGTTCGATTCCCGCACCAAACAAATATTTCTATAGCCTACGGGTGGTTTTTCCGGCTCTGGACATTTGTGTGTGTGCTCATAAAAACAAAACTTGTTTTTGTTGATACCAACCAGCGATTGATGTAGGTTTTATACGTGGCAGCTTTGAAAAAAACGTCGGAAAATTAATATGTTAGAAGATACCCGGCCAGACTTCATACAAAAACCTACCAATCCTTTTATGATTTCTTGGTTTAAAATTCATTATCAATGTAATAATGGTGCTCTACAGACAGTCGCACAAATAAAGTGTGTCAGACAATGGTAGATAAGGTGTCATCGTGACAAGAGTTTTTTTATTGTTTTCGTTTTTATATTTCTTTTTCTAGCCATTTTCCTACAAAAAGTGAGGAAAACCTCGTACAGACCGATTGCTAACTGGCTGCAGACAGTGTACCCTGGTAGATTGTATTGTATAACAGGCTGGTGTTCTCAACTCCACGTCCAAAGCGTGTAGTTGCGTACCGGTGAGAGAACTTATCATTCCATCCACCAAAGTTTACCGGAACAGGCCAGCAACACATTGATTGTCCACACTGACAAATACTTCAATACATTACCTATAATTATGCAGGGGTGCATACTAAATTTCATTAAACACATTGAAGCCATTCCCGAGATTCAGATTATATACATACACACAATGCTAAAATTGGAAAATGGGATGAAAACCTTTAGAATGATAGTGAAGGATACAAAATCGATCATAGTGCGCTCGAAAAATTTAACAATAATCATACGGAAATATAAATAAGATATTAGATTCTCAAAAAAATTTAGCACCGTGCCTCTGATAGGTTCAATTAGTTTGGGTTGAGCTTGCATCTTCTGTGCATGTTAAAAAGTACAAATAACATTTTAATCTTTTGCTGACCATATTCAACGCTTCCATAGGTTGGAAACCACTGGACTAGAAGTTGACCCCAACATAGGGTCGGCAGATCATAAATTCATTGCCTATTCCAATTTAGAGCCAAGTAAATACACTAGTGTATGTGTCTGTCATATTTGTTTGCAACTCTCATAGATGGTTGTTGATTTACATGTAATCTAATTTCTATAGAAACACGTGAAAGTTAAGATTTAATTATAGAAATACACAGTCACAGACAGTTTATCGTAATTTCTATAGTTTCTTATAGAAATTACGATAAACTGTCTAGTTAAGCAGACACTTAACATTTTACAGAAGACTAGAAACATAAAAGTCATGATAAAATAACCGTTTAAATTATCTGTACAGGTTGAGTGACAACAAAAACAATTATAGCTGGTTGCTACTGGGCGTGCATGACTTGTGCTTGTGTCGCACTGAGAACAACTCAACAAAGAAGCAAGTTATAGTAATCACTTACTTTAATGTACGTAAATATAGAATGGTTAACTTACTTGCCATTCCGGAAAATAGCACTGCGTCCCCTGCAACAATAGCGCACCAATTTCAACGACTGCCTTTACGATTAAACATTAGATTCTATGCCTTACATAAAACACTTATATAACGTACAAGCTACAACTATATTAAAACTACTATCACAGTGTATGTTGCTTATTCTTAATTAACGCTACTGAAGAGATAAGTCATTGAAAAGGTGAAAAGAATGAAAGAAAACAAAAAACAAAATTGCGACAATCAGGTGACGCAGACGCAGCTTGAAACGTCAAAATCAACATGTCAAGTCAAGTGTCAACGGCAAAGTGTTGCCATTGATGGTCTACAGAAACTACTAAGAGTGAATTAATAGGTAGGATTTGTTTGAACGAACGTTAATTGTTGTTTTTACTGTAGCGTGAATAACAACAACACAACATTTGAAGTATAAATAACAAAAGAATTTGACTTTGGTTTTGATTTGAAACTTGTATGCCCTGAAATTCAACAATATGTGATTTTTTAACAAGAGCTGCCAAACCACCCTATGTAATATTACTAGTACTATACTATTCTGTGGTAAAAATTACCATTTGTATGAGGGATTTTCTTTTTCAACTCTTCCCTAGTCGCTGGATAGATGGCGTTGGTCTGACTCGTTACTGCAAGGAACAGAACGTCACATAATTTTGACTTGGACCTAATGGTTGTATTCGGAAGCTTATGCAAACGAAGTGTCAGTCAACGAGTGTGTGACGTGTGTTTTTTTAAGCGTTTTGGCTTTGGCACCTAGTAACGTAGTCGGATTAACGCCATCTATCGAGTTTATGGAAACTTTTTTATCTCAAAAAGAAAACCTCTCATTGAAAAACCTAAACTTTTTTTTACACACTTACCTAAAAGACCAACAACTTTTTTGGTCAAAAAACGCTGTTTTAGTTTACTAACGTTGAATAAATTCATAGGACTGAAAAATACTAAAATACTCTATATTTTTTGAGGCTGGAAGTAGAAAATGTTTTAAAGAAAAACAACACAGCCTTGAGATATTAATGAGATGGCTGATGACGACACAGCGACGTCGATCACGTGCCGTCTTGTCGACCATTTCACCTATTTTAGTGAACTGTTACGAAATGTACCTATAGGTACCTATAATATTCTCATATTCAGGGCCAGCTTATTCCAAAAGACTTTGACCAAAATGTTATTGGTAAAAGACCAATTATATTTTTATAACATCAATTTGTGTTAGCATAAATAATCCAGATTGATAGCAAATCGGTTAATCGGTCATTTAAGGCTGATGCTCCAGGGTAACCCGCGAAATTCAAATTTTCTTACGTTTTTTGCAATTTGCAGGAAAGTGCTAGGTTGTATGTTGATGAAAATATCGTTCGCGGATGTAAGAAATATGTAGTTTTATAATTGTAGTCATAAAAATCATCAATACAACCCTCCAAGTTCATAAAGGTCGAGGAACGAGTTTTTCAAGGTCAAAGTTGCGCTTTCACTTTAATAACGCAAGTATGAGGGCACATAAATACCTATTATTCAATTTTTAATCGTCCATCCTATCCGCCCCCTTCATCTTGCTCGTAAGTGCAAATATCATTACTACCATAGGTGGTATATTTTTATCAATGCACCTACTTGCACGATTAGATATTCAATAGATTGATAATACCTAATAATCAGTTTAAAGCACATGAAATCGTGAAGAAAACGACTCACGGATAATTTGCTGTAGCAGTACAAACTACCTAATTCGTAAAAACAACAATTATTTTACCTACATAATCTACGGCGACAAGGGGATCTGTGTCCCCAGGTTCAAGTTCTACTGGCTCCATGTCCTCGTCACTAAAATCACTGCTTACATTGAGCACTGACACCGCACTGGACACAACTGACATCTAATCTAATCTAATCTGACCGTTTTATACTTAGAACAGCATTCGATAAGCCCCTTATCGATATAGAGGTAATCATTATTATTATGATTCATTCATCGTTGTTATTTAAAGTTATTTTGTTACGATCGTGTTTTATTTACAAATAATAGTTACACCGCATCTGCATCAAAACTAATAGGAGGTGTCGAAGTTGAGAACTTAAGCCCTACTTAGAACAATAAATTGTTGAGAGACCCCGTGAGAGCCCTTCACTGGTGCTTGTAAATAATTTTATTTAAGTACAAGAGACTATTGCAATGGGAAAATTGAAGATATTTTATTCAAGTGTTCAATAAAATTGAGTTCATCAGGTACATTTCGAGTTTCACGAAATAATGGAATGAGAATACGCAGTTTTACAAACTGTAGGCACAGAAGACTTAATAGGCTAGTGTTTCGTCACTAAATAATAATGACATAATTTAGTGACGAAACACTAGCCTAAATAAAACTGAAACTTAACTTCTATAAAAAAAAATGAAAATGTTGTCTATTAACGTCTTTTGGTCTGTGGGTCGCCTTATGGGCGGATTTTTATTCAATTTATGTTAATGTTAATTCGCAATTTTTTTTATTTGCTCTGAATACTTAAGTGGGGAAACTTTGTCATTATAGCTGAGACACTTGTATAAAAATATTCTATTTAAAGTGAAAGCGTCAGGGTAGCCCGCAAAATTAATTGTTTATTTTACGTTTTTTCAGGCCAGTGCGACTTTTATTGACTTGGAGGACTTTGTGATTTTGCTGATTATAATTCTATAACTACATCGACTTACAGTCGCGAACAATATTTTAATCAACATACAACCTAGAACTGGCCTGCAAATTAAAAAAAAAATGTATACAAATTAAACGCTGTCTACCCTGGAGCATCCACCTTAATGGAGGATAGTAAAGCTTTCTTCTACTGAACTACATACTAAGCCATCTTATTTGGGTCTGCACGTTTTGATCATTTTATAACACTAGACAGTAGTTTGACTAGACAGTAGTTTGACTAAGAATTCCGTTATCTTATCCGAGGACGCATAGTGCAAAACTAAAAATTCCGTCATCTACCAGAGGACGCATAGTGCAAAACTAAAAATTCAGTCATCTACCCGAGGACGCATCGTGCAAAACTTAAAATTCCGTCATCTACCCGAGGACGCATAGTGCAAAACTAAAATATTTCGAGAGTAGGTAAGTACCCACCTATGTCAATTTACCAAGGTAGCCATTAAGGAAGAGATGAAGTTAAAAAGTTGTTAGCAGCTTCAGTATTTCGATTGGAAATAGGTTCTATGATTAAGCATGTACGACATGGGGGTAGTATTCATAATTCTAACGAGAGGGGTCCGAATTCATAAGGAGCGGGGTCAAGCTCCAAGCCTACGTCTACGTTCTTTATATACATAGATTTACAATTAAGGGGGTGGTATCTGCTAACGAGAGGTCTTGTCCATGTATTAACTCCTCTTTGATGAGTGAATATAAATGTGCAAAAAAATATATGTTGCTTATTAGACTTTAAACTTTAATTTGTACAATTGAAATAATTCTAACTTTATTATTACCATATGAAAAGAATGTTCAAAGCAAAGCATTTTTTCTTTTTTTCGTAACTACTCCTAAACGGCATCAAGTTTTAGTTTTTTTTTTACACACAAATATTTATCGCTATTTTCTTCACAAATTGTACAATTGGAATTTTGATCTAATGATTTATTAGGCTACAATTAAATAAAAACCACTCATTTCGCACTATTCGGACCGCTGCCGCTGCCGCCCGCTGTGACTGACGTAACAACCACTTTGTAGTGCAAGCTGATTAGACATTTATTCTAACAGTATTTCAAACGAAGTTTTAACCACGACAAAATGGAGTTGATAATTTAGCAGATACCACAGCCAAAATTTTGATTAATATGGGTTAAGCTAAAATTTTGATTAATACGGGTTAAGGGCCCCTTTTCCGTTTTCTTTTTTCTATGAAATTAGGCCGGACAATGGCACGGTGCGCTTGCGCTGTTTTTCACGTTTTTTATTGTATGAAACAAACAAAGTGCCATAAATAAATATATCCAATAATATCCCAGTCAATCCCGATTAGCAAATGAAATGTCAAATTTTCATAAAAATTGCGTTCCTCCAAGTCTCGTTAAAATATTTTCAAAATCTACGTTACTTCTGACTTTTTTAAATCGAGCAGAATTTTAAATATTGTCTTTTAAACCAATAAAGTCACTAGATCAAACATGTATAATACACTCTTTTGCAAAAAAAAACGGGCATCTAAGGAAAATTATGTTCTATTTTTTACTGTTCTCTTCTGCAATGACAATTTTCAGCTCCCTGATGTTTTGTGGAGCAGGTTGCATTGATCTTACCGACTCTTTAGAACTTCTCAGACATGCTCAATTGGATTGAAGTCAGGTCTTTGAGCTGGCCAATCTAAACGATGGATCCCAAGTTCTTGCATGTACGCTTCCACGTCGCCAAAACGGTGCGGGGGCGCATTGATGTCCATAAAAATGGAATCTTCCCCAAGAGCAGTCAATGCGGATTGTGCATATGAAACAAGGACTTCCATTATGTACCGGTGAGCATTTAATGTTCCATTTTCTATGAAAACTAACTCCGTACGCTCCGTCGAATTAATTGCTGCCCAAAACATGACGCGTCGTTCCGCCTTAAGGAATGATTATTTCGAAACACACTTCCGCATTGCGTTTCTGTGGTCTTCGCAGCACTCGCCGGCGTCAGTCCTCTTCATATTTAGCTTCATCAGAGAACAATACTTTATTCCAGTCCACCAGAGTCCATGAAGCACAGTTTCGAACAAACTGAAGTCGAGCAATACGGTGCTCACGGAGTAATTTAGGGCCCCAAGCTGGGCGGTAACTCCTGATATTGGCAGCCAAAAGCCTCCTCCTGACCGTCCAAAAGCTAACTTGTACCTACTCCTCTTACTTCTTCAAGGCTCTTCTTCGAGTCCACACTTGACGCTTTACGATTCCGCAACGCCTGACTCACCAAAAAGCGGTCATAATTTGGTTCTGTGCATCGTTTTCTTCCCAAATCGGGTCTTCTTTTGACGGAACGGATCCCTTGATACCGTTGCTTGCCAAGTTCTCTGGACAGTTTAACGACTCACATTTAGCCGCTGAGACACGTAAGTTTGCGAACAACCTTCTTTAAGTAGGGCTATAAATTTATCGGCCCTTATCGATTTATCACTCATATCAAAAAGTGGTATTTAATGTAAAAAGAAAGATTAAATTGTTTAATTTCAGAAAATATCCAAAAAGTTTTAAATTCTTAGTAATCAGTAAAAAATCGTCTCAGCAATTCGCGCCATTAGTAACGCAATTTTACAATAATCCACAATAATCAATAATTTTCTTTTGTTATTTTCAAAATTTAAACATGGAACGTAAAGAATCATGCTAGGATGCTCCAAGTTACATGCCAATACATCGTCAAATGAATAAAAACCTCTTCTTTGTTCTTCTTCATTGAAATAGAGAGAAAAATCTAAAGTGCCCGTTTTTTTTTGCAAAAGAGTTTATATGGTGATTTCAATAAAAACAACTCGATGTGGAAACGTAAATCTCGAAAAAGGCGGTCCTTAATCCCTTCCCTGGTTACGCCCATGATGTACTTGATAAACTATATTACGACTAATGTATAACAAAACTTACAGGTCAAAGACTAGTTTATTAGCTTACCCGCAGACGAGCTGAAGTATTGAGCGATGTAGGCTTGAAAATAAAAAATATTATTAAATATATATTTTAATAATTTGAGCATTCACTGGCCTACCAATAATGATACATACTCGTATACTACGAGTATTTTAAGTAGTTAAAAAAATACCTAAGTATAAACCTTGAGGATTCAATACGCACTGAACTGAGTATGCTGGAAATACGCAATTATTATTGATTATTTATTTGCCAAGTTTCTGGGATCAAATATAACATTCATTCATTTGCGTTTCTATAACTTCAAGTCAACAACTAACGATTGTTTATTTACCAAGGCTTGCTTTTTGCGAGATCTTTCTATTTTATATGCGAAAGTTTGGATGGATGGGTGTTTGTTACTCAATCACGCCAGAACCGCTGAACGGATCTGAATGAAATTTGACACTGGGATAGATTATAAGTAGTCTGGATTAGCATAAATGATTCTATAAGGTATGTTTAGTGGCTGCCTCTACACGCTTCCGGCGGGTGATCGCTTTTCGTTTTATTGGATGACTTTCTCCTAAAGTCCTGTCAGCCCGTCTGACCGTGCGGGTTTTGTGAACTGAATGAAAATGAGGCTTACAGTTGGCGCTTGCGTTGGAGTGCCTCCCGCCGTGCTCGTAGAGTTGGAAGGTGCCGTGACTGGTGGGCGTGGAGCTGACGCTGCCGGTGGCCGCCTGCTGCAAGCCGGGCGTGATGTCTACCATGTCATCTTCACTCGCCGACACAATGCCCCGCCCATTGTTGGCGTTCGCACCCTGTACAAACAACACGGCGAAATTTACATAAGATTTCAGACTAAACTTTTGAAAACATTACTGTGTGTAAACCGCAAAGGGTCAGGTAGAGGACTCCCGTGGAATAGGGCTACACAAATACAGACTCCGGCCTGTCTGTTGTGTTGGGTTGGGTAAACAAAGCAAAGGTCGGCAAAGGCTAGCCTTTCAAATATATTAGAGCTGGAGTATTACCCAGTACTCCACTACCCACAGGGCAATCTTTGAATCTTTCCTACTGGGCACTCTGGGCACGTGCCCAGAGCCGGGCCCCGCGATCTCATGCAGGAGGCAAGTTCCCAAGTTCCTGGACCGTCAAAGGAAATTTAATTTATCCCAGGCAGGACTGCAGATTACTTAATTTTCGAGTTCGCTCCGCTCGCCTTTGCATCTAGCTTTACATCATGAGTCAATAATTACATTACAAAGGATGAAAAGTTTAAATTGAAACAAAACACAAATTTTTATTATTTTATTATCCTTGTAACTGGCTTTATTTGACTGATAACTTTATGCAATTAATGTTTGTATGCCATCAATGAGCTTATGAAAGGAAACCTTCCTTTGGCGTACACCCGCGTACCCAGAGAACGTCTCGAGTTTGATTTCCGGATCGGACAATAGTTACCTATTGGATTTTCCAAAAATACTGGCCGTACGATTTAGTGTACACGGATAATACGGATGTCCCGTATTGGAGAAATATTAAACCAGCATAATTTTATTAGAATTTGTTCGCTCGCTCTCTCTAGCCCCCGTCTTACCCTTTAGGGTCAGTTCAAATTTAACATAGTAGGTACCTACATAGGTACCTAATATTTTGTTTCACATAAACAAATTAGGAAATATCAGAAGTCAGACGTATTCGGATCGAATTTGTGGTTTCTTAGAAAAGAACCGACAATAACCAACACTAGGTACTAGGTACCTAGTCTTTTAAAATATTTTAGTGAGGTAAGTAGATAGGTACCTATTGCGGCGGATCTTAGTCCTCTGATCAAGCTATCATCATAGGTACGTCTGCCTAGCGTTTTTCCAACTAGGTACGTCAAGGTCGGCTACCAGCCCAACCAGATGTACAACTAAGCGGGTTCTAAATAAGTAATGAATGGTCCTCTCTACGGACCTCGGCTACCGTTGCTTAACCTTGAAGAGCGATCCGTGCAACTGTTATAACTAAACCAGAACCACATTCGTTAGACTCGTTACTATCTAAGTTCACTTTGGTTTCATATTCTATCGTTGAACGTCTGAAAATTTGTCATGCACCGAGTTAAGAATCATGCATTTAAATTGTAAAATGAAATGAACAGGTTACGCACGTGTCCCCGGCTGGTAACAGTTGCCCGAAGCTGCCTATATTTGTTCTTCCCACCCATTTTGCTGGTTGTTAGTGAAGTACAGACGACCCCTCGTCACGAGTTAGCCCGCGGACTGCGCGATGCACACAGTTATTGCAATTTGGACTGATTGAACCATCTCTGGACATTGTGCGAGTACAATGTGCGGTTGATACGACAAGAGCTGAACTTCCGCACCGAGCCACGTACATGCGGGCATAGAACGTGACTTGTGGGAACCTAGCTAGCTATACCCTGACTAATCTAGACACTTGTATACCTACTTAGTAAAGTTTCTCTGCTATCTCTACGAAGTTTTTAGTTCATTCTACTCCTACCATTCTCCTACATAAGGAACTAGGTACCTACTTACCCTAGCGAATGGGTGTAGAATAAATTTAAATTAGGTATAGGTATTTCCTGTTTTAAATACTTTGACGTTCAAAAACTTATTTTAATTAGTAGCCCAATTGAAAAAAAAATGGTTTGACTTTGGCTTTATTCAGGGAATCGCGCTTGAACAGAGACTCCCCTGACTTTATCCCAATTCATTAGGGGTCAACACAGCATATTTTCTTCTTGCACAGGCGCACAGCACACCTAGTTTCTCTAGTCCATACATCATTTCTTGGTCGTCCCATACTCATTTGAAAAAAATGCATTGCCTAATTAAAATGGCGTAACGCCGACCGTAAGTAAAGTAGGTACATGTGTAGATATTTAATACCTACTACACATACCGGCTCGCACTCACGGATATCGATTGATGCAGCACCAACGTCTGCCATTTTCACCACCATGTTTAGATAGGTACCTACCTACCTACTTAGCTAAAGTTTTCCATTTTCTAAAGTGATTAGCAACATTTTGTAATTTTTAGATAAGTAGCTATTAATTAATAAGCTGAACAACTATTTCCTGCATTAGCTAGCTATTTACATATCATTGAAGCATTAGAATATCAATACCTAATAACCAATACCAATACCAAACTTAGATGATGTTCAAGAACACGTCCACTTTGTGCTCGGAGATTTTGGCCAAAGTTGGATATGCCAGTCATTCGAGAGCACAACATGAAAGATCAGCACACCAAAGCGTCCAACAACCACCCTAGCAAGCCATCGAAATTCGAATGATAATATTATCATCACCTCCTAATTATGTGTAGCACTGACAAACTATGACGTGACGTATGAAATGCCTTAAATCGGCATTGAAAATATGGGTTATAAAAGTCCATTTAATTCGTTATTTATGGAATATAATAGCTACCTATCATCCTTGCTGCTTATTTTAATGCCAGCTATTATTTGCACGAGGATAAAATCATACTTACATACGGCGTACTGCAAATAATCCGATCAATGATGGAGCACTTATTACTTATACGAGGCGCTAATGAAGAATCGAACAACACCGTTTAACAATATAAATTCCAGATAAAAGCGATGGAGCGGCACTTGAATCGTTCGCGATCTCGCACACAGCACCAGTCGAATCCCACTGAAATATACGGGGGTGAAAATCGATAAAGCGTTTAGGGGCGCCGACCGGCGAGCTGCGGAGCTACCATAGAGAAAGCGGCGGATTTTAGAGTGTCATCCGCACCGCGCGCGGCCCCTTACCTGCATGCATTCGAATTTTGGGCGGGTTAGCCCGCAAGTGGAGTACAACAAGGATAATGCACCTAATAAGGCAGGCAATAGAGACTAGATCACTCTCGCACGCTGCAGCGCCACACCTGCAGCGTGCGCATCTGAACCACGACCCGGGTCAAGCTTTATTACATCAATAACGTCATTTATTGAGCGACAATGTCAAGCTACTCGTACTGGGCTTGTTATGTGTGGTCAACTGCCGAACCCATAGAAAGATATTTTTTACTGCAATTACGTAGGATTTATTTCTAAAGCAGGGATAAATTTGTGTATTCCTTACAATTTTAAACTTAGGCATGACTTATTTATTTATTGATACATCGATGACCTACTTATGTAAAATCACCAAAATATGAAGAGGGCAGTATTAGAGTCGTAACTTCATAAATCTTAAACACATCGTAAATTCGTAAATAGGTCACGAATAATAAACGACGCGACATTTCAGCCCAAAAGTTTGTTAAGATTTCAGAGTCAACACCAACCTGCACAGATATAAATTCTTTGAGCCGCCATGCCTCAAAGAATTTACATCAATGAGCATTGCCAGGGTGGCAGCCTATGACGATATACGTTGGTTCTGGTTACAGGGTGTAACGAAGCGCGGGGAAGTTGGGAAAAGCAAGAGTTTTCTGAGCGTTGCCACAGCAACGATAGCGATGCCTTCAATGGAGTTTCCATAAACCCTTTTACATGTGCTGAGTATAGTCAACGTACTCACCGCGTGGTTTTATGTCGGTAGAAGACTGACATAACGACCCTATTCAGACGAAGACAAGATGTCAAGAGGCTCATCATTCATTCATTCATTTCACCGAAAGACGTCCACTGCTGGACATAGCCCCCCCCCCCCCCCCCCCCAAGTGTGTGCGACATTGACCGATCCCGTGCGACTCGCATCCAGCGGATTCCCGCAGCCTTCACCAGGTCATCGGTCCACTTAGTGAGAGGCCATCCAACGCAACCTCTTCCGGAACGCGGTCGCCACTCCATAACTGTTCGGCCCCACCGGCCATCCGTTCTGCGAGCAATGTGCCCTGTCCACTGCCACTTGAGTTCGGCAATTCTTCGAGCTACGTCGGTAAACTTGGTTCTCTTGCGGAAGTCTTCATTTCTGATTCGATCACGCAAGGAAACTCCGAGCATAGCCATCTCCTTTGCCCTTTGGGTGATTTTAAGCCTTCTGATGAGGCCCATTGTGAGCGACCACGTTTCGGTTCCGTATGTCACTGGCAACACACACTGGTCAAACGAAGACGAAAAGATACTGCGCAACTTTCCGAACGCTGTCCAGCCGTCGGATTCGGCGATTGACCTCTTTCTCGAAGTTAGACCTACCTAACTGGACCGTTTGTCTCAGGACTCTCAGGTACACATAATCGTCTACAACTTCGAGTGAGGGAGTCTCCGATCTTGATATGAGTGGGTGTGACATGGGATGAGCATTCAACATGACCTTGGTTTTGTCCATGTTCATTTTAAGACACCCCCCCCCCCCCCTTCCGGAAGAGAGGAAAAAGGCTCAGTCATCAATTTTAAAACCTCTATGTTTCTATGAGCATGGCATTTAATTTGTCAATTGTGATGCACTCGATGTCGAGCTCACAACAAATAGAGCAACATATAAAATTATTTTCCATCAGAAATACGTAGCAGTACGGAAAAATATAACCTTGTTTATTTTTCTTGTTAGTTTCGCTGGCACGGCGGCGGTGTCTTATGTTTTGTTGGTCCAAAACTTCGTCACCTCCACGGCAACGCGCCGGTGGCAGTTTTAGGAGATGGAGTATAGTTTTTGACACTTGGCGATGTAACCCCACTAACGATTTTGTAGTTTCATGGTCGCGCTTGGGTTATTTTGATGTTTTTAAACCATAAATAAAAAGGTCATTTGGTAACCGATCATGGTAATGATCTGGAATTTTACATAAATTCCTAACGAAGCGAGAATACGGCAACTATTTCGAATGTTAATGGAAAACTTAGCATATTCAAGTATCTACGACATTATATTATTAATTAACTATAAGCTTGTGCTCGAAGAGATTCCTCATCTGCAAACTTGAAGATGTTTCATACATTTTTTTATCTGCTATTGAACTCATTTAGTGAATGAATTCCAAAAACCCTTTTCCTTCGTTACGTAACTACAACTCTTGTACAAAATTCCATTCTTCACGAACTTTTTGCCCAGAATGTGCTTTGACCAGTAATTAAGCTTTTTTTAAAGATACAGACACAAAAGTGTCTAGGAGCTACACCGACATAGGTACTTTCTTAAGGCGCAGACACATGACTTTTAGTGATTTTAAATTGATCATCACGTCTTAACTTCTAGTCTAATTTCTTTGAAAAAAATATATGTTATACTAGACCATTTCTTTCATAATTTGATATGTGAAAATGTGAAGAAATATTTTTATAACTTAGTGTAATTAATTTGTGAAGTAATGTCTAACGCGGCAAAAAAACGATCATCACGCAAAAACTATCGGGCGTATTTGCATGAAACTTAGATCATCTCAAAGACAATTTAATGCCCTTTATATTAGTATACGGCTTTTATCCGTATTGTGTTTGATAAATCAAGGTGGGTTGTTTTTTCGAATAATCTTGGTGCGGGGCTCCTCGGGGCGACGGGTGGCAGTGTATTGCTGACCACTCTCACGCACGGGTATAGGCTATTGCTAAACTTCTCCCACTCGCTCAAGGTCGTTGGCGTGAGGTAGCCCCTTAATGCGTTTTCGGAAAATATCTAAGTACAACAAGGAAATATATTATAGTATGCAAGTACCTATGTTGTATACTCGTAGTACGCACCTTTTTGTAGACGGACTGGTACGTCGTACCCATTTTAGGGCCGGTTGACTTCAGAGGAAAACGTTCCATGACAGCATCTGCAAACAAAACCACCTCATCACTAAGCCGTTAACCAAGCATTCTGTACATCAAACTATAACTTTACGCAAAAAATATTGCTGGGAAACAACTTTTTTTTTGGGGTGAAAAATCATGTTTTGTTTTAGAACTCAATGTAACGCACTTAAAACATTGCGCTGATGGATAGTTTGAATATTACGTGGGTCGTAGAGGTGATTAAAGTGAAAATCTAACAACAAAAACTTGTATTTAAAAACATTACTCTAAATTTTGCTCGTCGTCGCCCCTGAGTTACACCTCACCCTCATAAAATTTGAGAAATCATTAAAATCGTTAAAAGATTTTTTAAATCCATTAGAGCACTTTAAAGATTTGGAACCCATTCAAAAACCCTTAAAACATTTTAAAAACTATTTCAATAAAAAACTTTTTTGCAAAAAATATAACCGACTTCACACAAAAAAGTGAAAAATAACTTTAGCTTCAGAAGTCGGTGACCTTTGTTTGATTGATTTAGTTTTTTTGTCACCGACTTCTGAAGCTAAAGTTATTTTTCACTTTTTTGTGTGAAGTCGGTTATATTTTTTGCAAAAAAGTTTTTATTTTTCACTTTTTAGTGGTTCACATGTGCTTACCCTTTCACAGTGTATCGGTGTGATTTTTTGTTATGAACTGGTGTAAACAATAGACAGACGTGAGTCTTCAGCGATCCCAGTACATTTGCTATCATTTATTAAGGAGTTCAGTTGCCTATCTTCCGAAGTCACCAGATCTTTATCAAATCGAAATGGGACCACTCCGAGAAAGTACTCTGCCTAAAACTACCCAAACCGCTTCTGGTGTGCCTATAAAGTTAAGGAGTTACTATTTCTCCGGGATCCCATTGAATGGAACTTTACACGTCTAACTGTCGAAATCTGAGTGTATTGTATACTTCTGCGTACTCCCTCAGAGCATACAGGTGTGATGTTACGTCATGATGTTGTATAAACAATAAACAACCAAGCGATTGCAGCAATTACTGCAGCTTTGCCGTGTATTTTTGAAGAGTTCCATTGTATATCTCCGAAGATCAGAGTAAGATCTTAACCAAATTGACATGGAACCACACGGAAAGCACCAGCTTTCAAATAAAAGAGAAGAATCATCAAAATCGGTTCACCCAGTCGAAAGTTCTGAGGTAACAAACACAAAAAAAAAAAAAGAAAATACAGACGAATTGAGAACCTCCTCTTTTTAGAAGTCGGTTGAAAATCGGAAATTAAAATAAAAAAAACAACATTCTCAGACATTTTCCTATTAAAAAAAACATTACCCTAAAGTTTGCTCGCCGTCGCCCCTGAGTTACGCCTCACCCTCATAAAATTTGAGAAATCATTAAAATCGTTAAAAGATTTTTTAAATCCATTAGAGCACTTTAAAGATTTGGAACCCATTCAAAAACCCATAAAACATTTTAAAAACTATTTCAATAAAAATCGGAAATTAAAATAAAAAAACAACATTCTCAGACATTTTCCTATTAAAAAAACATTACCCTAAAGTTTGCTCGTCGTCGCCCCTGAGTTACGCCTCACCCACTCAGAACCTATCTACCACCAGAAAGCTATCTTGACCTTTTCCCTACGCTACGGGGGTCGCCGGCTCGCTTCGCTCGCCGTCTCCCCCTTTACCACCACCGGACAGATTTCGACGCCTACTATAACATTTGTTCAAACACCTAATGGTCATCTCTAACCGTTATGAAGTTACAGCCCTTTCAATTTTAGGGGAGGTTGGGGAGGGGAGGGTAAACAAATTTCAACGCCCCTCAATAAGAAAGTAAAGACAAATCAAAAAGCCTCTACGTGTCCCTAATTTCCGAGATACGATGGGGGGGGGGGGAGTGAAGGGGGGGAGAAGGGGAGTTTTGAAAAATGATTTTGACTGATTCGGGGCTCCTACGTATGAATCTGAAAAAATAAATGTTCCAATTCTCTTAACTTCCGAGTTCCACCTAAAGGGGGGGGGGGGAGAAGGCAAGGGGGCGACTTTGAAAAGGGCTTTTTTCTTTTCCGAGTTACGCTTCACCCACTCAACCTTCGTTGCGCTACGGGGGTCGCCGGCTCGCTCCGCCTACCTACCACCGGAAAGCTATCTTGACCCTATCCCTACGCTGCGGGGACGCTGCGCTTACCACCACGGGACAGATTCCGACGCCTACTATAGTATTTGTTGAAACACCCAACGGCTATCGATAACCGTTATGAAGTTACACCCCTTTCAATTTTAGGGGAGGCTGGGGAGGGGAGGGGTGATTATACAAATTTCAACGCCCCGCAATAGTAAATTATATAGTCAAATCAAAAGGCCTCTACGTGTCCTAATTTCCGAGATACGATGGAGGGGGGGACTGAAGGGGGTAGAAGGGGGGTTATGAAAAATGATTTTGACCAACTGATTGCCCCTTGAAACGAATCTGAAAACAAAATGATCCAAATCTCTTAGCTTCCGAGATCCACCTAAAGGGGGGAGAAGGGTGGCAAGGAGTCAACTTTGAAAATGGCTTTTTTCTTTTCCGAGTTACGCTTCACCCACTCAACCTTCGTTGCGCTACGGAGGTCGCCGACTCGCTCCACTCGCCACCTCCCCCCTTCGCTCCACTCAGGACCTACATACCACCGGAAAGTTATCTCGACCTTATCCCTATGCTACGGGGGTCGCCGGCTCGCTTCGCTCGCCACCTCCCCCCTTACAACCCAGGCAGGTTTCGACGCCTACTATAATATTTGTTCAAACACCCAATGGCTATTTACAACCGTTTTGAAGTTACACACCTTTCAATTTTAGGGGAGGTTGGGGAGGGGAGGGGAGGGTATAAAAATTTCAACGCCCCTCTATAATAAAGTATATAGTCAAATCAAAAAGCCTCTACGTGTCCTAATTTCCGAGATACGATGGGGGGAGGAGTGAAGGGGGGGAGAGGGGGGAGTTTTGAAAAATGATTTTAACCAAATGATTGCCCCTTGAAACGAATCTGAAAAAAAAAATGTTCCATATCTCTTAACTTCCGAGATCCGCCTAAAGGGGGGGAGAAGGGGGGCAAGGGGACCAACTTTGAAAAATGGTTTTTACTTCTCCGAGCCTCCTCTATACGTATCCGGAAAAAATCAGAGCACTCATCTCTTTGTTTCCGAGATACGATAGGGAGGGGGGGAAGGGGGTTGAAAAGGGGAGGTTTGGCACTTTTCCCATACTCACGAGAGTCACTTGTTTACGAATCTGTCAAAATATACCCACCTTCCCCTTCACCATCTGGGAGAACAATTATGTCAGTCAGTCAGTCAGTGGTAATTGAGCTTTATATAGTTAAAGCCCTTTTTCTCTGTCCTACTTTGCTGTGCCCTTACAGGGTCCATATTCATGTACCTAGCTTTAAGCCCTCTGTAACATCTATAAACAATATGGAATGCAAAATAAATGAATATGAATATATATGATAGACATTATTTGTCTGTATTTTTTTCCGCCACAATCCGAACTAAAAGCAGGATTTCCTAATCCTGCTTTTAGTGGCACGAATACCTACCAGCGACCTGTTCAAGAAGCCAAATATGTCTGAAATCATAGTGCTCATCCTCACCGTGCATCGCATAGGTATAATACGAGTATGATTGAACGACACTTGGTTAGTAGTCAGATTACTGGTACCTATTGTCATCTTGTTACAAAGCCAGGAACTGCAGCAACTTGCAAAACTACGTTCCACAAAAGAATCATTTCACTATTATAAGATAGTTGCATATAATTCAACGCCAGTTAAAGCCCCATCCCGCACTAAATTGGCACTATTGTGTGAAGCGGATGACTCACTAGCTAGAGCATAGCATAGGCGGTACGTCGCGTTCGGGACCAGCACCGGGACCAACTCAACTCACTAATACATCAACTAAAGGCATGCGCTTTATACGCGCAATTTTCAATGGCTCAGAATGAAATTTTTCTTCAAATAAAAACGGTATGAAACGCTGACACAGAGCGTTCGAATAAAAAATACGTTCTCAATGAACACAAAATATTTTGCACATACGAGATTTGCTCGAAACGAAGGGAATGCAGAATTGTACGGGTGGTAAACCCCTCTCATCGGTAATCAAAGTGCAGGTAGAATGGAGCATACAATATTTCCAGTCCAGTACTTTATAATGCAATTATTCACGTGTATTTATAGTGCTTCACATTTTTACTACTTAAGTACTTAGGTACTTATATTTTGTTCAATGTGACGATGTTTTATCTTTTATTGAACAAGAATATCTAGGTAATTTCAAATCTGAAATAAGGGTTGATGTTTATTTACTTAATCTAATTTTGAACGAAACGAGACAATAAGTATCTATTAGGTAACAATAATTTTAACTAAAACTATACATTCGGTAGAATATTATGATTATATGACATCATAATATGAAAAACAAATCTTACTTGAACAGTTTAGGAACGTGACGTTCTTATGGCATAATTATGATAATACAGAATCCACCCTGCTGAACTGGCATGCGGCAAAGTTTGAATGTATTAATATATTTGCCTTAACCACGACCCATGAGCTACCTACATATGCTCTGTAAGTAGTTCCAGCTCACCCTGGACAGGCCACCCAGCTACTTAGCATCCTGTCTAGCACAATGACGTGCCCACTGCACTGCTGAGAAACAGGCCTCCACTTTGTCAGAGGGAATGCCGTAAATCCGCCACAGGTGCCATGTGCGGGTTGACGGAGCTCAGCACATGTCTTCGAAATTTAGTTTCCCAAAATACATAGACATACCGGTTTCTTTAATATTTTTTCCTTCACCGTTTTAAAGAATAGTGGGCAGCAACCTGTCTGGCACTCCTAATACCATGGCATGGTATATTCTCGTGCAGGTCGTTAAGGCAAGAGATTATATGTCCGTAGATGCATATCGGAGAAATAAAGTTGTAGGTGTGACCTTCAAATAAACGCGTAAAGTATCCGATTCTGCTGCATGTTTCAATCTTTCTCAGATATGGGGAAAATTGGTAAGGGATGATTAGTGGTGATACGCTCTTCGTTGGAGAGTTACAAATTATTAGAACGAACTCCAGCCAGACTCCGAGGCCAGAATCTTATAAAGCACGACGGATGGCGCGGCGTCGAAGGGTTGTACAGACATTGTTATATTTGTGATGATTCAGCATCCCGGTTCCGAGACTACTGCAAGCGTACACGCTTAGCTGCAGTTTTCGTTTCACTTTCGTTGAGGATACACAATCAAAGTTCTTCTTACATAACAGACGGATGAATTGCTGGACCGTTTGATCCGACACTTCTTCTTTTCCAGCTAAAACACTAGGAAGTGAGGAGTGCCGGGCGTCTTGGGGGTTCGTGCCGATTTTCAATCATTTGAATTTGAATAAATCCTAATTTTAATAAATGACTTTTGTACGTTTTTCTACTTGCTAGCGATTGTTTAAGACATACATGATAATGACCCGTAAAAAGTGATTGAGGGTCGTAGCACACGTATCAAATTGGAACGGGATCGTCACCGTATCAACTCGAGCCGTTTAGTATTATTTGTATGAAACTCCCTACTGCAACGCACACTAATCCGAATCGTAACGTAATCGCCTCGCCTCGGGACAAGCTCACGAACCGCGGTGCGGTGCGTGGTCGACTTGCAGTCCCCGCGCTTACGGCTCTCCGTACCCTGGCTTATGGCTCTCCGTACCCTAGCTTACGTTAACGTTCGGATTCAAAATGAATGAACTAGTGCCGCCCAGCCGTCTACCAGCGGTCGGCGAGCCGTAAGCGCGGCGTCGCCTAGCTGTAGCCGAGTCGACGTGCCGGAGCTTCTGATCCGCTTACGTTACGTGGTTACGTTTCATGGACGCCTGTTTGACGCCAAGGGGAAAGGCGAGGCGGTGACGATCCCTTTCCGAGTTGATAAGTGTGCTACGACCTTCATGTGGAATGCCAGCTAAAAAACGGGTACTTACCTGCAGCCGGCTACTGCGTGGACCACACGCACATCGTGCTACCAGCCTAACCTCGAGCAGCGGAAGTGACAACTACACATATTGAACGAATCAACAACAGATAAAATGCAAAATGCGAATACAAATTCAGCTCTATTACTTTCCATCTGCTGCAAAGGATTGCAGTTTTCCAGGAGAAGCATGTAAAATACATGAAAAGTGATTTTGGTGAACCCCTTTCTAACATAAGCTTCTGGGTCAAAACAACCCCATTGCCAATGCCATGATTTTACAAAGACTACATAGCTTCGGCAATACTGATGCGTAACTTTCATAGTTTAGGAATAGGTAAGTTTTGAAAGTACTTTGTCAAATGGTTACTATTGATATATTTAACAAGTTACAATTTTCGACCTTAAGAACTGGGCATCAGATCAGTATGTTAACCTTGTAAAGGTTATTGCAACAAAGCATTTCCCACTTAAATTTGATTTAGCACCCCACCCCAGATCTCAGAAGTGTATCTGAATAACTATGCACATCCTGCTTGATTGACTGAGCAAGACATCTACATCTGTTCATATCGACAATACTGAATATAGTGCCATTCTCTGTGCAGTAGAGGCGTTGTATGGAGCTCGAGAGCTACAAGCAACTGTCACAACTTTGGTACGCATTGCACAATTGTTTTGCTTGAAGTTTACTTGTTCTTCTAGAACAATCTACTAAGTTAAGTAATGTCTCATCAAGTTGCACATTAGCATTAACTACAAGTTGATGTATTTATAATGGTGTCTGCATTGTTTGTGACTGACTGATGGAATAATTTATTCTAATTATATTTATGAATATCTAATTATAACATACAATTATTTAATTAAGTAAATATTAGTAATATAAAGCTTTTATAATATATTAATTTATCACTCTAGTTATTTTTACTTTTACCTGAGTATATCATGACACATTAAATTAATTATTTGGGTATATTAAATTATTTTTTCAAAAGTGAGTAAAATTTGTAAGATATAATGATTCTTATTTAGATATGGTCATCGCAGTAACCAGTGATGAGACATATATGATGAAGATCACCTGAGGTTATCACCATGAATCCCTATCAACTTTTGAGTAATGAAATAGCCTCATAACTACAGTCACGCTACAATCAAATGTTGTCTCAAACAAACAGGCTAGTATACTAGTGTTTGCAATGTTGCTTTTCGGCAATGTTATTTATTGCCTCAATTATAAACCAGAAAATGAGTATTTACCAGTGTACTCTACTGCTCTGGGTATGGAAAATGTTTGATATGCTCAACCAAGTTATCACAGGCATGATAAAAAATATTTTTTAACAGTTCAGATGATAAAGTAATGGTAGACAAGTGATCATGTTTCTGAACTACTAATGACACAATTATAAGTAAAAAAACATTAGCAATAATAGTCATATATCACAATCCTTAAAATACTTACGCCAGTTGAATAACTGGAGATAGTAATGATTTATTTTATAACATATTGTTAAGAGAGGACTTCGCTCAAGAGCCCCGACCACCCGCAGCTGGTCCTGATTCTGATCGGCAATTACTTTTTTTGTTTTTTTTTAATGTTTTTTTTATAAGCTTTTGTCTATAGAAACATTTAAAATGTAAAATTATATGTAAGAAGAATTAATAAAAACGAAACGTGAACATGCAATGTTAGTATCAAACGCCCCCCTTACATCGTACCAGCGCGCAGCGGCAGCGCCAGCGCTACTACAATAACCACTTGTTAAACTATTATGTAAACAAAGCTACGTGGACAGCCTCCAATCTAATCTGTGCAAGCGGGAACTATATTATAACTCCATTACAATCATGGAATGAACCGTCAAACGCCACCTCATGTTAGTAATAGTCCAGCTATAAAATGAAATTGGTTAAACTAACCTATCACAAAAACATTGTAAGATCCTCAGGTAGCAAGTTTTTCTAGCAGTTATCCATTTATATGACACTTTATAAACATTCAATATACACCAAACTGGATTTCAGTGTGGTAAACAAGGTTTCCTTTACGACAGAAAATCGAAATATTACGCGAATGACCGAGTATCTTTTGTGACGAACGAAAACCACAACTTGACAAGCTACTGCTCTGTCAAAAAACAAACCCACAGATTACTATATTAGTAGCTAGCAAGGCTGTAAACGACTTTTGAGCGTACATAAACTCGTTCCGAATTACCGTGAGCGCGACATCGATATATCGATATGATATATATGATATAGATACCGTATCTTATAATATCTGTGCCGTATCTAACTGATGGCCACTCACAACAACCTTCTGTGTTCTATTTTGAATGTAGGATGAAAACCACCGGAGCAAGTTTCCCCGTATGCCATATTTGCAATTTTATTAAGTAAAATTTCATGATCGACCTTATCAAAGGCCTTCTTGAAATCTGTGTAAACAGCGTCCACCTGCAAACGCCTGTCCATGTTTTCATAAAGATAGTTGGTGAATATTAATAAATTGGAAACAGTGGATCGGTGCTTAACAAAACCATGTTGTTCAGGAATGAATACGTTGTGCAGGATTGGATATATTTCGTTATGAACGAGTCTTTCAAACAGCTTTGGCAAGGTCGATAGAATTGAGATGGGTCGATATTGAGCAATATCGACATCATCAACATCATGAATAAATGCATGATATCGACATCATGAATAAATGCCTGAGTGAAGGGGTGTTTCCTGAAATATGGAAACGAGCCAATATAACGCCTGTACACCAGGGAGGTGTACAGGCGTTATATTGGCCCGTTTCCATATTTCAGGAAACACCCCTTCACTCAGGCATTTATTGTAAATGATATGAAGAGGTCTGTGTCTATTAGCGGTAGCTTTAAAGAATAAGTAGAGCTGGGTATCCATCAGGGCCAGCCCCTTTGGACGGGTCGAGTTTTTTTAACTCCTGAAGTAATTTAGATTACTCGATACATAGATTATCGATTATGACGTTAGCGTCACAGTGAGTTGGCGGGGTCCATGTCGGCAATGTGGGCGATGATGCTGGTTCGAACACTGACAGGAAGTAATCGGAAAACATATTGCAAACCTCTTCTGGAGCACTTGACTTAAGGTTTTGGTATTGCATCGTAGATGGGATACCTGATTTATCTTGGCGATTAGCTATTTATGTCCAAAAGCATTTAATATTAGAGGTGAGATTATCCTCAACGGATTTAATGTACGTAGAATAGCCTAGGAGTTACAGGCTTCTTTATAGGTCGATCGGTATTCGGCAAACGTATTGTAGTCTTTAATGTTTTTAAACTTCTTCCACTTTATCAGAGGCGCTGTTTCTTTTTGAAAGTTTTAATCAAGTGAGGAGAAAACCAAACAGGAAATTCAAGTGCTCGAGACTTTACTAGAGGAACGTTCGCTGAGACAATTGTTGCTCAACACATCATATAATTTTTCCACCGCTTCCTCAGAAGAAAGATGATCCAACAGGACCGACCATTGGACTTCGTCGATTTGTTCATTGATAACATCATAATTGGCCTCACGGAAATCGTATTTTTCCAAGGGTTTTCTTTATATAGTAATTGGCATTGATAAACCTATGGGTTCACAAACGGAGGGTGGTGTGGATCTATAGATAGTAAGGGATCTATTGGAGGGCTCAAAGTGCTAATTATGTTAGAAATGAACAAATCGAGAATTTTACCGTTACCATTAGCTATGCTATTATATTGGTAAGCAACTAAGGTTGACATTAGCTGAAGGAGTTCTGAGCCTAAAGGGGAAGATCCTGTGCAAGTCATGCCAGTGGTTTGTTGCTGACTACCGGGCAGTGCTACTTGCCACGTAATATCCGGAAGATTATAATCTCCAGCAATGAATACAGTCATCACGTCAGGTTCATTCAGTACGTCCTGCAGTGTGTCGTATTAATGACAATTCCCGATATTTTTATAAAGGTTGCGAATTTGTACCTACTTAACTATAAAACTAATAATAATGGGATTCTCTAGCTAAAAGTATCAACGCGAACACACTGTAATCACGTGCTTTCTCGAACATTCTCGGAGGTACGAAAATCTAATTAGTCCGTCAGTTAGATTATCAAAAAATATTATACCGGTATTTTTTCTTTTGTTAGGTTAATCAAAATTGACGACGATACGACGCATTTAAAATTCTCAAAACGTCACGCCTTGGTATAATTTTCAGTGCTTTCTGACGTCACGAGCCCCCACTGCCTTTCCATTCATTGATTTACAAAAATAAAAAAAATACGTGTCCATTATTTTTCAATCCTAACTGACGGACTAAATAGATTTGCACCCCTAAGACGACCCACTGACCGCAATTTTTTGATACTGTCGTAATGCCTATTATGTACGAATAAATAATAGTTATTTGTTATACAAGAGTGCAAAGTTGTTTTTTAACCGCGTGCTCAATTTTGATGACCGAGCAAGCGAACGATTCTAAAATTGAGTCACGAGCGAAGCGAGTTATTCAAAACTTAGAATCTTGAGCGTTAGCTAGGGAATCAAAAGAGCTCGAGGTGAAAAATCTTTGCACTCGAGTGCAACACGTAACTTTTCATCCCACCTCAGCGAGGAAATGAATAAACGCGAAAAAAAATTGCGCATTATTAACAAATTCAGTTAATTCTGTTGGCGTCAAATAAACTTCCTCGTCGCTAGATAATGAGTGGTCATTTTAGGTTTTTCACTTGTTTTCAAGTTGGATTCCTTGTTTTTAACCTAAGGTGTTAACAATATGACGTGAAAAGAAAATGGCGCGTGCAAAACATATTAAAAAAAGTAGACCAAGAAGGTTCCGAGTCTGAGTTCTTAACAAACTAAAAAAAAAATATGATAAATTCGGCACCATAGAGGTAGAAGTAAATAGGTTTAAGATGTTTTGAATTCACATGCTTAGTGCACACGATGTTCTAAATTCAAATTTACTTTACCCTCAAGACGATAAAAACGGCTTTTGCACTCAGATATTGAAGAGCAAAAATACTCTTTCCGAGATGGGGGGATGAAAAAAAATTGAACTATACTATCTCACGCGTAGTTTTCTAGCTATTAGTCATGTAAACCAAAAAAGGTAAAGTTTCGCATTTTCAAATGTTTAACTTCTTAGGGAAAAATTTCCAAGTTGTATGTATAATATGTATAGTTCATATCACAAAAGCTTGTTTAAAAAGAGGAATAGCTGCACTTTTGTTTTTAGCGGAACACGTACAAACTAGTTGATATTTTGTCACATGCAGGCATGCAGTCAGTAGAAAAGTTTGGGTTTTCGTTTTATTTAAGGTTCATATCAAAGCTTGAGTAAAACAAAATAACGACCAATTCAATTGCAGATCATGTATCTTAAGCCAAAGTGCAAAAGAAGAGATACAACAGCAAATAATGCACAAGTACAACACACTGGGGAACAATCCCAGATGGAGGAGTTACCGCAAGTTTATTGGCGGTCGCCACACCCTCTCTGGGATTTCTTAAGCTTTGAACAAAGATCTACCCACCATCTACTACCATATCTAACATCAGAGCCGCCCCACAACACGTTAACCATACCACACAACACGATAAGCAAGCCCCAAATGGGGCCTGGGCAGCATCATCTAGACTCAGGTCTATTCGATTTGGAGTCCAGCCTGCCTGATCTGGAGACAGCTCTGTTTGGTATGGGGTCGAGTCAGCATGAAATGTTGTCAAGTCTGCCAAGTCCATCAGATCTTTCGGTGAGTGCACCATAACTTGCATGCATGAAATATTATGCTTTTCAGCAATACGTGCCTGCCAATGTGACCACAGCCAACATATATATCTGTCACCGTAAAATTGTCAAATACGTTATATTGTAATATCTCTAGCGATAGTGTAAAATCTCGAAATATTGTCAAATGAACATACTGCTTACAACAAAACGCATTATTTTTCGTGAAATGCATGCGATGGTAGTCAACTCCCGCGGTGTGGAGGAAAGGAGGGGTCCCCCTTGCCCAGTGGTACAACTCTCATGAAAAGATATTGTACCATTCCTGAGAAATACCGATTATTATAACCTAACCCCCTAAAAAGCGTAGTCGACGGAGCCCCGCTTCGCGGGGCCCCTATTTCCGGGTGCAGGGTTTAAAGGAACCTAACTAACCTAACGGGGGGGTGCCCTAAGTCCTGATTATGGGGGCAGAGATACTTCCGTATGTTCAGTTGACAATATTTCGAGAGTTTACAATATCGCTAGAGAGAAACACGTTATATTGTAATATAACGTGATTGACAATTTTACGGTGACATATCTATGGACCACAGAGTATAATATAATCACTACGTTTAAATGTGACATCGACAGACTTACTTTTTCGCAATACATAGAATGCGTCATGGTCAAACCTCTTCATTTACCGGATGTTTGAATGGAGTTGCGTTGGGGTGCCCCAAGTCCCGATTATGGGGGCAGAGATACTTCCGTCGCATGCATTTCACAATATTACGGTTTCACTTCGATAGGTTGTAATCTACCGAGAAATAATGCGTTAAATTGTAAGCAGTATGTTCGTTTGACAATCTTTCGAGTGTTTACAATCTCACTTGATAGATTACAATCCAACGGGTTTTACAATTTTACGGTGACATATCAATAGATTTATCTCTTCAAAAAGATTATTTCTTGCTTCAGAATTAGAGAGGAGCTACAGTTCGGTATCCAGTCAACTACCAAGTTCTATCAATAAAACCAAACAGACTAGCAGTTAGCAAAAGTTCTACAGTAGTAAATTATTAAAAGCTCTTTTGTATGGACTATGGTGTATGGCTCATTGCTATTGGTTACCTAGAAACTCTTAACTTTGGTCAATAATTACGAACAGACTACGAATCAGCAGAAATGGTGCTAGTAGCAAAAGTTCTCTTTGCAAAGCTCCATCCAATAGTAGATATCTTGTGGCTATTAATAGCCCGTAAATTTTTAATTAGTTATAAATAAAATCTTAACTTCGGTGTCCAACAAGTGACTTATTTAGGTCCATAGCTCCGAACAGACTACCAGTTAATAAATGTTATGTTTGTAGCAAAAGTTAACATGGAAAATCACCCTTCAATGGTGTATATCTTATTGGAATTGGTGAAAGTCATGTTACTGGCAAAGATTCTCCATCAAGAGTTAAAAATGTAATGGAGGAGCATATGTGTCACGGTAAAATTGTTAAATACGTTATATTGTAATCTCTCTAGTGATATTGTAAACTCTCGAAATATTGTCAAACCAACATACAGCTTACAATAAAACGCATTATTTTTCGTGAAATGCATGCGATGGTAGTCAACTCACGCGGTGTGGAGGGAAGGAGGGGTCCCCCTTGCCCAATGGTACAGCTCTCATGAAAAGATAATGTACCATTCCTGAGAAATACCGATTAATATAACCTAACCTTAAAACACTTTATATTCCCCTAAAAAGCATAGTTGACGGAGCCCCGCTTCGCGGGGTATTTCGCGAGCGTATTTCTGAGTGCAGGGTTTAAGGGGCCGGCGGAGCATGCGTCGTTCATACAAACGTAATACCAAAATAATTTGTAAATCAAACATATTCTTAAAGTAGTGTGTATTTATTTCGATTGGATTACAGAATATCTATGTTCCCAAATATACATTTTGAATGGATACTGATTTAAACAAGAGTTATGAGAAAAATAAGTTTTCTATAGAAATTTTAAATTCCTCATATCTCGTCTTTACATCATTGTCCTTTCAAAATATATATTTGGGAACATAGATATTCTGTAATCCAATCGAAATAAATACACACTACCTTAAGAATATGTATGATTTACAAATTATTTTGGTATTACGTTTGTACTTTGTATGAACGACGCATGCTCCGCAGGCGTCTTAAAGGAACCTAACTATTAACCTACAGGGGGTTGCCCCAAGTCCCGATTATGGGGGCAGAGATACTTCCGTATGTTCAGTTGACAATATTTCGAGAGTTTACAATATCGCTAGAGAGAAACACGTTATATTGTAATATAACGTGTTTGACAATTTTACGGTGACTTATATATTATTACTATTTGCAACCCAGCAAACTTTAATTGGCTGCCAAGACCATCTTAACTTCGGTGCCCCATTAAAATGTAATTTTCACCTGGTTGCAAATTTTCTTACGTTTTTGCAATTTGCAGGCCAGTAGCAGGTTATATGAAGTTGAAAAGGTCGTTCGCGACTGTAAAATGTATGTAGTTACAGAATTATAACCATCAAAATCATCAGTACTACCCCCTAAGTTCATAGAAGTCGATGAACGATTTTTGCACGGTCAAAGTCGTTCCTATAATTATGTGAGCTTGGAGGGTTGTATTGATGATTTCGATGATCATAATTCAGTAACTACATACGTCTTACAGTCGCGAACGATATTTTCAACTTCATTCAACCTGCTACTGGCCTGCAAATTGCAAAAAACGTAAGAAAATTTGCAACCAGGTGAAAATTACATTTTAATGGGGCACCGAAGTTAAGATGGTCTTGGCAGCCAGTTAAAGTTTGCTTGCTGGGTTGCAAATAGTAATAATATATAAGTCACCGTAAAATTGTCAAACACGTTATAATAGATAATAAATATCGCTGGACATTAACACACAGCGCCACCTAGTGCCACACTAAGCAAAGCTTGTGTCGTGGACACCAGATAGTTGATATACTACATACATATATTTTTTGTTTGTAAATACATACTTATTATACATATAAACATCCATGACTCGGAAACAAATGTCCGTGCTCATCACACAAACATTTGCTCCTATAGGGATTCGAACCCAGGACCCTAAGAACGTAAGGCAGCGTCACTACCACTACTATATTACAATATAAAGTGTTTCTCTCTAGCGATATTGTAAACTCTCGAAATATTGTCAACTGAACATACGGAAGTATCTCTGCCCCCATAACCACCTGCTACTGGCCTGCAAATTGCAAAAAACGTAAGAAAATTTGAATTTCGCGGGCTACTCTGACGCTTCCCTCATAAAGAGATCCTCTACTATGATAGCTGTAGCCCATTACTATTTGGTATTGGTAGTACTTTGTTTATATCAATTAGTAGTACTTATTACTCCTGGTTCCATTAATTCAGTTGTTCCATTTATTCCTGGTACCATTAATTCAGTTTTTAGCTACTGCCTTCAGTACCTTCCCCTAGTTATATTAATTATATGATAGAATCACAGATTACTATATTAGTAGCTAGCTAGATAGAATGAAAAACGGATCAGTACATTTCTGAATGCCAACATTTTAGAATTGAGCACAACAACATTGACATGTTGGAACGGTTGGTACACAAAGTAATCGATAAACCGACTTTTTCCGACTAATCCGGTTTATTCCCAACGCTAACTATATCCGATGATTTGTATAAAATGGCGTCAGCCGAGTTTCTAGAGCAAGCTTTGTCCACAAACGTTGATGAGAACGCCGTTAACGCGATTGTGGGCTCATTAGAAAATCAGTTAGTCACGTCCGTTCCGTCGGCATCCTCTCATAACAATTACGTGAATGTTATTCCGTCTCAACATTGTAATATAACTTCCAACGCGGGCTCTATTATAAGTGGACAGAAATTTATTACGGACCAAATCAATTCTGGTGGAATAGTGAACAGCCTTCAACAAAATATTGTTTCAAGTGCCTCTTTCAATAATGTGCAAGCATCAACACAACCAACATTTACATCTCTATCATTGAGTAGTGGTACTCCTCTTTCTAATGAGACATTGAAAGTGATATACACGCAAGCGCAACATCTGGGTAACCCCCACGCCGGCGTGTCGCTACCTGTTCAATCGCTGGCGAGCGGTGTCATCGCACAGCCGTCGCAGAGCCAGATATTACACGCGGTGTCTGCCGGCGGCGTGATACCACAGCAGGGCAACAAAACTATCGCCATGCAGCCTCCCCTTGTCATTAAGCAAGGCGCAAACACTGGCCAAGTGGGTATGCAGCCTGGAATGGTGACTGTCCCAATGACTGTGAACTCTAGCATGCCTGCTTCAATACCTAATGTGATGACACTGAACAAGCCTGGAGGGCAGAACGTTGTAGTGACCACACAGAATTTAGGCTCCGCACAGCCTACTATCATCCCCAATGTCCAAATATTAAACATGAGACCAGGAGCGCCCGCAGTGGCTGCTCAGAAATCTGTAGCTACAGTATCACCCAGAGTGGTTATTGGTACGCCTCAAGTTGTTGGTACGAGAGCAACTGCTCCAGTAAGTTAGAGTCTGTCTAAAGTGTACAGACAATTTGCTCAGTATCTTCACATTTTAATAACTATGCTCATCAGTAACTCTTGTACAGACATTTTGAGGCTGACGGAACACACTTGTGAGTGTGGGATGTGAATGTGACCTCACCTCCTGAGATCCTCTCTATTTTGATTGTTATGATGAGTGTACTCCGCACACCGTAAGTACTAGATGTAACTGTTCTGTTCCAAGAGTCACAGAGTATAGACACGTCTGCTGTACCAGGTTTGTTTATATGTCTGTTGCAATGTTCTGTCAGTCTCAACTTGCACTATTAACTGTCACTGTTCTGTACTATAGACACATGCTTTGTATACAAAATGCCTATAAAGCAGCAGTATTAATGTCACTCTGGGCTCTTTGCATACTTTACTTTCAATTGACATTCATTCTAAATGATCAGCAACCTTGTGATCTAATTTCTAAGCCTGTAAAAACTGTTTTGCTGATCATTTTATCATCATCACTATCATTGACACCCACACTTAGTTGAGCTAGTACACACATTCTACCATTGATAATATTCATTTTTCTACTCATTTCATGTTGCATGAGTGGTCAATCAATCAAATATTTGCAATAGTTGAGTCAATGAAGATATTCTATTTAAAACAGCAACAATTTGTAATAGTTTTATCATGATCTAGTGGCCCCAAAGTGGCATTATTCATTTCTGTAATTACATAAGAAAAGTGTTTTTTATTATTTATTTTATTCAACCATCATAAAGAATAATGTTATGCTTTTACTAGAAGTAAGCCACATGATTTATAATTTATATGAGTGATGGATGAGTGTCTCTATATATTTGACTAATGAGTGCTTGAATAATAATCAAATATTATAGAAAATAAATAATCTAATATGAAATAACTTTGAAGCATCCAACTGCATGTAAACATTTCCACTTAAAATGTCATTTAAAAATATAAACAACATCATAAATTATTAAAAAACTCATGTTGTGAACTATAACAAAATGATCCAAAACTAAATATTGTAGCTATTTTCTGTATGTAAATGTTTCTTATTTCATTGACTCTACTAGAAAATTATCTCGATGTATTGTTGTGCTCTGCAAAATTATTTATTATTGAGTAAATTCAACTGTTTTTACATTTTCTAATAATCAAATGAAGGAATCTGTGAAATATGTATTATATTTCTGCCACAGTTTTTCTTAAGATGGAAACACCAGGGTCGCCTGAGAAATTCAAATTTTGTTATGTTTTCGCTATTTTCAGGTCAGTGGCTATATGATTAACAGAATATAATTCACAACCGTAACACAAATTAAGTTACAGAATTATAATCATTAGAATCATCTATACAACCACCGAAGTTCATTTAATCCCATTCTATGAATATTTCATCAAAGTAAATAAATTAACTTAGAAGGTTGTATTGAAGATTTCAATCATTACAACTCTGTAAAGCTATATTTGTGACAGTCTTGAATCATATTTTATTCAACCTACAACCTAACAATGACCTACCACTGCCAGAAACGGAATAAAATTTGAATTTCACAGCCTGTCCTGGCACTTTCACCTTAACATACAAATCAATAACACTTCAGCCAATTTACAATTTAGTTTATTTTTTGACCTATGTTACTTTGTTGATGTTTTAAACTGAACTAGAGACTTAAAAAGTAAAGGCCAGATTACAAATGACACCATTACTTGAAAAAAATAACTGTTGTTTGAAAGCTGATTGGAAAAAGTTATTTTTTCTATAAAATAAAATCAATTTTTATTTTGGCAGCACTTGTAATCCAGGTTTACTTAGTAAAGAAAAATTCACAGACGAGACAGAACAGTACATTGAAAGGCAAAACAATCTAAAACCAGAGGTGTGGAATACTTCTGTACAGTTTAAAAATAATAATTAAATTTGCAGAGACCAATTAAATGTTTTTGCACTATGAGCAATTAATATAACTCTAAGCTTGGGATTAATAAATGAATGTCTTCCAAAACTGTAAATATAATCATTGGCCCAATAATGTGATCAGTTGAGGTGCTTAAAGTGCCTACAATTGTTAGTTAAACTCAAGCGAGTGTGTTTGATACTCAAGTTATATAACGGCACTGATAGCCCCAGTCTTTCATTAGCTCTGTGAACCATTACTAGATGAACCCTGTAATGATGCTGAGCAGTGGAATGTTGGCTTGTAATGCTTGATTGTGTACAACACATCACAATCTAAATGTACCCAAAGAGTGCCACGTAATATCTGTGCTAACTAGGCTTGACTATAATTTAGTAATGACCATGGTAAACACAAGCTTCCACCATGCTAATCCCATAATTCCAGTGAATCCCACACTCAACTATCTAATTTATAAATATTGATGTTACATACACATAAATATTAATGTTAATAACTAAATCCACTAAATGTGTTATATCTAACAAATGACCTGCTTTAGAATCATACTCTCAGATTTCATTTATTGGAACGCGAAGCTAATTTTTGTATTTAATCAAAGACAGTTGAACTGGCTTTGATGAGTTCAATAAAATTGAAACTAGGCTATCATTTTTAGATAACGCTGCAAACTCTGCAGAGTCTACAACCGGGGCAGCAGGGTCATTTGTTGTTAAAGACTGAGAATGGTCAATACCAGCTGCTGAGGGTGGGCCCTGCGCCCGCGGCCAGCACTCTCACGGCGCCGCAGGCTCAGACCATCCGGCTGTCGACCGTGCCGGCAGTAAGTAGGCACAGCCACTCCACTACTCACCCGCGCTCATAGAACTTGGACAATGTTCAGCACTCACACACCACCTCCTGATAGAGGAGATGTGTTTGCAATTGTTTGTCCAATTTCAGTCTCAATCATGCATATAATATAACATATGGTGGAGGTGCATGCTCTTAAGGTTTTTAACAAGGTAAGAATCTTATCGGAAACTCGTCATGATTGTGTATAATCTAATACTAATTACCTATGAACTCTTTAGTTCTAGTGTTAGGCGCAAACATGACCCGGGCGACTAGCGCGGCCGACTCGTGCCTAACTCGCTCGCTTGCGATATTTGCTGCGACCATTAATGTTATAATGCTTTTATTCCGATTTTGTTTCGAGTGTTTGCTATGTTGACCTTAAATCTCGAGTAATTTGTTGTATCTGTTCCTATTAATTGCAGTTATTTGGCTATTTCATAGTAAAACCATCTTTTGATTTTTTAAATAAAGAAAAAAAAGTAAGTAACAAAATGTTTTGCGCCAAACATTAAAACATTCTAAATTTATCCCTACCCTGCCACCGCTTGAGAATGAACGCTTTGCGCATTCGTGACGGCCTGCTTAGCATGCGTAGTGTTGTGACGTTGTGGCGTATTAAGTGTGCGGCCTCTATTCACGCAGCACCCTGGCGTGGCGACAGTGTCCACGAGTGTTGCGGCGCAGGGGCCCCTGCCCGGGCAAATGCAGGCCCCGCCGATAGCGGCGCCCGTGGTTGTATCAGCCCCCAGCGTGGCGGTCGCGACGCCCCCGCCTCAGCAACCACAACAACAGCCCACCACCACGCATATTGTAAGTCTATTAGTGGCACAATTGTGTTGTTCTGCGGGCCTAAAATGGCCGCTTTAGAAGAATCATAATTTGAATCATCTTATAAAATTTAAATTGGTAAAATGGACCTTACCTATGTTTATAGATATAAAGTCCATTTTAAATTTTAACGTGATTCAAATTATGATTCTGCTAAAGTGGCCTTTTTAGACCCCCTGTTATTTACTACCGAGTTGCGTAACACAATTGCAATCACAACCGGAAAGATATTGTGGGGAATTCCTAATTTATAGCTTAAAAATCTTGTCGAATTGTCAAAATGTATTGCCATTGCAAGTGTGTTACACGGATGAGGATGTATAGCCGCGTAATTCAGCTAAAAAACTTGTAGAACTTGACTTCCTCAAGCATACCTATATCTATACTTATATGTCTTTCCCCTGGTTGTATGTAATCTATCAAGTTGCCAAATTTCATTACAATCCGATCTCCACGCGTGCGAAGCCGCTGACAAGCTAGTTCTTCATAAAATTAAAATGGTTTCATAAAGCCAACTTCTGTAAGTTTCGCTGTTGTTGCTAACTAAGCTTCGCATTATGCACCATGCCCTCTAGCAAGTATTTTAGCCAAATATAAATGAGCGCTTGCTGTTAGAAAGAACCCAGAACTAGTAGTAAAACATATTCGCACCGCGTCTCGTGTAAGTCCTGTGTTGTCTTATACAGAAAAACGTTTGAAAGTTTTGTTTGTGTCACGTAATGTAATGGTGACCAGTTTTCTCCATGTTCAAAAATTCAATGATAGTGGTCACTATTTGATGGGCGCGAAACAAATCTTTCAAAGACTTAAATTACATTGTAAAATGTAAATCTACATACAGAACGTACGTCACAAATTTTTGTAAAAAATGTACTGGAATTCAGAAAGGCGCGAGCGTGTAATCAGAAACAGAACATTTTTTTGTCTGTTTGCTTGTTCGTTTTGCATCAACGTAGAACCCAGTCCTTGGATTTTAAATCGAATTCTGAAAGATAAAAAATAATGTAGAATAGAATAGAATTTTATAACAACACGCAACATATAATATAACATTTATCTTATCAAAATCAACCCGCCGAAACAAAACATTATTAATTTTTTAAACTTGGTTGGAAACCGGTCTAAACGTTAATGTGAGAATAGTACATTTTGATACAAGTGGAGAAAGTTTGTTATTGTTGTTCAAGGCGGTATTAACACACGAGCCGTAGGCGACGGTGTTTTTGAGCCGAGAACTGCAATAACAAAATGTCCAAGTGTATCAAACGACGTTTTTCAATACATTTTTGCAGAAATAAAATAAAAGAGTGAAAAACATTTCTGTCATGAATTATAACGAGAAAATGATTTAATTTTTTTTTCCGAGCTTTGCTTTCGCCAGGTTGAAGGAGAGGCAAAGGTATGAAGCCGTTAAAAAAACACTGTTTTTATAAATTTTTGAATTTAGAACACAAATAAATGTTAATTTGTTTCTAAAAGTAAATGTTATAATCATCAATAATCATGTTTACGAGTATCTATGATATTGAATTTATAAACACAATTTGAATATTCAAAAAATGTTAACAATGAAAAACGTAGATCGCTTTTCCGAAATTTAAAAAAACACACATTGTATACATTTTTTTTTCCAGATTATAAACTATCTGTGTACAAAATTTCGTCCCAATCCGTTCAGAAGTTTTTGCGTGAAAGAGTAACAAACATATCCATCCATACATCCATATTCACAAACTTTCGCATTTATACTCGTAATATTAGTAGGACAACAGTACAGCACTTACCAGGCAAACATAAAACACAACGGGCTCGACAGTATAAAAGCTAACTTTGCATACTAGGTAGGTACATGCTTTTAACTTTTAACACTAAATAGACGGAACTTGCCAGTATAATCATTATGGACTTCGTAATATGTATCGATTTTCAAAATGTAATTCACGAAGGGTGAGCCGGCCTCGCGTACAATCATATGATTGGGGTCAATATCCTCTAGTATCTCGCAACCCCTGTCTGTGTTTAAAAACGGTGTCAAGGTCAAAGTCTTTCCTCGCTTGGTCGCGTAGCGTAGGTTTGGATCGATACCACCTGTTACTGTTTACTTAGCAAAGAAGGATTCATAGCACGCTTTTTAAATAATTGCGTTTTTTTAAGTAAAATATTCATCTTTAATGTATTACCTACGTGTCTAGGAATAACACAATATTTTACTGTAATAAAAAATGAAAATTGGACCAGTAATCAGGAGAAATCGGTGTAGGGACATCATTAAAAAAAACGTAAATAGGAATATAACCTTTGAAGCCAGTTTATGAAACCAATACTGTCAATAAATTGCGCCATTGAGATATAATAGATCTCTAGTGAACTAGCTCACACTGTTACGAATTTTCGACTGAACATTATTTAAAATCAAACTTGGGTCGGAAACGGCAAAAGTGCGTAAAGTAATCTATCTATAATATATATATTATGCATGTACCTAATTTATGTAGTTTTTATAAAACCGTTCCGCCGTAGGTATTTACTTTCATGTTTGCAGATTTAAAGTTGGGTTCATTAATAATTTCACCAGTTAACTCAACAAATAAAAGGTTATAGCAACTGTTGATCACGTGACTGACAAATCATGATCAAAACAAACAATGCCGTCTCACATGGGACGGCTTCTTTTGTATTTCACGGCGCGCATGCGTTCCGCTGGCTCCGTGCCGTGCCGGGCTTCAATATCATCAGAATGCATTCGACGCATTTTATAGTAAAATTTGATAACCGTCATTAATTTGATTGCTTTCGTGAGCGGAGTTTTACATTTGCTAATTATTATTATTGAACATTTAGGTCCATGTTCACCGAAAAGATAACAGCCTGATTAGCTAAAAACAGCTGTCACTGTGACATATTACCATACAAAAATGTGTTTTAAACAGCTGTTTTAGATAATCAGACTGTCATCTTTTTGGTGAACATGGACCTTAACCGTTCTGACTCTCATTCATATCAAAGTAAGATTAATGGAAAGTTTTGCTTAGGTTTATGGTTTGCGTAAAGAACCTACTTGATCTATACGTCATGTAAGTAAAGAAAAAAACGTGACGGATGATTCGGATAACGCAGGCGCCAATTGACTAGATTGATTAGTTTGTACACCATGACATTTATAAGTGAAAAGATGTAGGATGCAGATTGAGTTTGTTATTATGTGAATATTGAGTGCCAATCGTTTCGAAATCCATTAGTGTTTGTTTATTGCGTTCTCCACAAAGATGGCGGTAACTGATAAATAATTGTTTAAATACATTGGTTTCAAAGCACAGTTATGTACAGTCACGAACAATAATATGTAAACAATCGCTTTTAAAGTGTTTTTGTCCTACTGTTTTGATTAAAGTCTTTACGATCATAGTACCTATTCTGGAACTCATATTTTTATGAAAAAAGATCTTATCTCCATGTTTCAATCGTTATTTTTCACGAAAATTGATTTTAAATTTAGGAAAGTGTATACATATTCGTGTTCGTGACTGTACACACCTATCATACCTATTGTTTATAACTTAGTAAGTATAAATTCCAATTAAACCTTCAACCAGCGTCTTCAGCGACTGTTTTGGTAATAGTTTTTGTTCCATCAACTTGTGATAGTTTTATTAATAGGGGCTGCTGTCACACATTCCCAGGGCTGAACTCCTATCAGTAGCTTGCTAGTGGACACAGTGCATTGAAATCTTGTTTACTATTCTATGAATAAGTTAATAAACGTACAAGCGTACTGCTAGATTTATATATTACACAAATATCATAAGTACTCGCTCACTCTTTTCAAATTATGTTTTTGATCCCGAGTCACATAAATTGTTCCAATTGAGACTGGAATTCACTTTATTCTTAGACTATGGGAACATTGTAGACATATTTAACTATATAAAACGAATACTTTTAGATTAAAATGTTGATATTCTTTCAGAATAATTGATTTTTGTTTTTTTTTTTTAACATAGAAGCCATCAGACAATACCAAAGAAAAATGCCGGAACTTTTTGGCAAATCTCCTGGACCTTTCAAGCAAAGAGCCACCCTCTGTAGAGAGAAACGTGCGGAATCTGATTCAGGAGCTCATTGATGCGCAAGTGGAGCCTGAAGAGTTCTGTGACAGACTGGAACGCCTCCTCAACGCAAGCCCGCAGCCATGCCTGATCGGCTTCTTGAAGGTTAGTTAAGTTTTTAAAGATGACCTGTTTGTTTGACTGTTTCCATATTGTAGTCGCCCAGTATCCTTGGATCATCAAGTTCATCAGTCTGTTATATTTATTTTGGTTTAATGAAAAGTAGTTGTTATCATAGGTACTTGGAAACAACAGAAGTGAAACAAACTGATAATTAATGAATATTAAGGTTTAAAATTAAAAGGTGAAGTGAAGTTTGACTGGTCTTGGCCATATTGAATTAAATTTAGGTGTATAGTTTAGTATGTGACAAGCTTTAATTATGAAGTGATGTTGGTTTTTCGGCAATTACATAACATTTATATTGAAACATAGAAAAATAGTTTACAGCTGATTGAAAAAACCCAAGTTACAAAACATCACAGCTATTTCCCCGAAGGGTAAAGCAGAGATATAACTGTTGAATACCTTCCTGGAGTTATGTTTTGCGTCATTTCCTTGATAATTAATTTTGATAACTTAAGAATACTTGGATAGACTCACGCCTATGCTTGTTTCCAAATTAATTTGATGGCATTGAAAACAAATGGATCGATAAAAGCACATGTGGATTCCAATTTGAAGTGCCATGAAAAATGAACATTTTCCATGTTTTGTTTGTTTGATAGTACAAATTTAATGAAATTTCACCTCAATGAAATTCAATTGACAAAAGGTTAATTATAAAACTACTAATATTAATAAGTTGATAGTGTTACTGAGGCAATAATATCTTGATTGTTTAATTATTAACTAATCTTTGATCATTTGGTGAATAAGGAACGGTTATCATCAAGGTCGCGGGGGAATCGCCACAATACAGGACCACACAGACACGCCCGGGAAATGTGGCAGCGGGATGGGTAGGCGTACTCGGCAGAGCATGATTCCGACCTGAAATGATGATGATTTTTAATAAAGGTTTAATTGCAGCTTTTGTACACAAATATCATAAGTAGGTATAGGTAATTATTAGCCTGGGACTAGTGATGAGCGTTGAATGAACGAACTAGTTAATTCGACCGTCTACGTACTGTCAACGAATGGACGGTTCACCAACAGTCCATGGACTAGTCGAATCCGTCGACGTCTCAACGGCAGTCAACGGCTAAACTGAATGCGTCTACCGACTCAAGAACGTAGGCAAGTCATTCGTCCTTAGAAATAAAATAAACGCTCGAACAAATTTCAACTCTAATGAATTTATGTTACTTGCCTACGTTAGTTTTACATCAGTCCCGTACTAATATCAACTGTCTGCTGCTAGATTTACAGTTAAAATTTGTTTGAGCAATTATTTTGGTGTCTATATTCAACTGTCTACGTTGCCGTCAACGTAGTAGACTTTGTTGCAACGTTTATTTCAACGTCTGCATAACCAAGTTGACGCTTAAACTAGTCGACGAATTCAACTAGTTGATGGACTAGTCGATGAACAAAAATGAACGGTCTAGTTTCGTTAACGCTAAATGCGTCGACGACCCATCTCTACTTGGGACCTAAGTCCCTATTTACAGGTTTTACAAAAACAAATGACCATATGATTAACTGGGCCTATTGGAAGAAGTGACGACAAATAATGTAACTTTCTAAATATACAGGTGAATATTTATATGTATACAAAGAGGGAATCATTTCCCTGTAGTTTGCGGGTTTGTCTACATCAGCCACCAGTCGTGCGAACTTAGCATTAGATAGAAGCCTTCGCCCAACAGTAGCAGAGTATCGGTTGATCCTCATCACCTGCTTAGCCTTTTGCCAGCGATTTTGGAGTCGGCTCCAGCCGAATACTGTATTTTACAAGGAGCTGCTTGGACAGTTTTGATAATAATGCATAGTGGGTGAACCGATTGCCAGTTAGCACAAAACCATATCAGAGACCGCTGCTGCTATTTTCAAATGAGGTGCATTTTTTTTCCACGATAGAAAAGTCTGCCGCTGCTCCGACAGTCTCTAGTGACGAAGGAACTGGTGATAGAAGGCATCAACCCACCAGCGCCGCACATCGCCTTCTCCACCATCCCGGCACCGGTACAACCTGTTATGGCTACGAGTACCAACATGCAAATGGTATGTTACACACCATATTATTATCCTAGGAAGCTATCGTGGTGATGATGAATTTGACAGTTTGAAAGGTCAAAGTTTAACTAACAATCGGTGATGTGGTAGTTTTCTTTTGCAATCATAAGCAACTATGTAAATACATATTGTGGGGTTTAAGTCTAGCGACACATCTGCGCAAGATACCTGATGAACGTTCGATTGCACTGTTTTTTAAATACGCAGGAAGAGATCAGGCCGAAATTGGAAAAACATTCCTCGCATTTTATATAGGACGAACTGTTGCCCGCGACTTCGTTCGCGTGTAAATTATGATGTGTATAATTATGCGACACTAAAAATAGCCTGCGACCTGATCTTAGACCTATCAAATACACACAAAAAAAATAGGTCAATCCGTTTCGGAGCAGTTCGTTAACAAACACTGTGACACGAGATTTTTATAAACTTATTAGATTACGACTTGTAATTTTCTTTAAGGTGAATAATTATATCAACCTAATTCTCCGAAACGTACGTTTATACTGGCACATGCAAAGGCACTGCGCTAATTCGAGCTCACATCTTCTAATTTTGACTAGCTGATCATCAAGTCGGCTTCCAGTCTAAACCGTGCTGAATACCGTGTTTTATATCTGACCTCAACAAGCCAGTGAAGATACATTTTAACTAGATGATGCTAGTTGAGGTGATGCTAATCCTGTGCGGTGCTTTGAGGTTTAACCATTGAGTTCTATCGGTTTGAAGATGTAATTTCAGCAGATGTGCCGCTACACTTTGTGTGATGGAGCAATGTTTGACTTGCGTTATGAGGTGATGGTTAGATTAAACCACCGTGTTTTATATCTGACCTCAACAAGCCAGTGAAGATACATTTTAACTAGGTGATGCTAGTTGAGGTGATGCTAATCCTGTGCGGTGCTTTGAGGTTTAACCATTGAGTTCTATCGGTTTGAAGATGTAATTTCAGCAGATGTGCCGCTACACTTTGTGTGATGGAGCAATGTTTGACTTGCGTTATGAGGTGATGGTTAGATTAAAAGCAATCTTGTTATACTCGCACATTTACAATTTCTTTTGCAATTTTCTATTGTAGGCGTGTTTTAGTACTATCACGTACAAGATTACTTTTAATCCGGATTTCATGTTGACTAACATTTCTTTTTTTCAGTTTCTATTTAACCGTTTTTTTCTATACAGAGTGACTGGCTCTGGACCTGCCATAGCAAATTCGCATTATAGAGGAGGTCATTTTCTAATTACTGAACCTTACTTTCCGTAACCAAAGTTTTATAGGAGATAGGTCAATTTTGATACTTTATTGAGATTTTTCCAAAATTTTACCTTCAAGCATTCGTAACTTTTATGCGCTTTATTTTTGTGGGGTTTTTTTTACTATCTGTTTGTAGATAGTCATAAATATTGGTGATTAAAATACCTCGGAACTTCCCTCAAACTAGGGTAAAAAAATAAGATAGTCCGCTTTTTCAAGAAAATAATGCCAAATCAAAATCATTACGATAAAATTCAACCTCAAATAAAAAAAAAGCTACAGTGTTTCAATAATTAATTTTTATCAAAGTTTGTTAGTTTCCAACGATACCAAATTTGTATTAAAAAGTTACTAGTTTAAAAAAACAATTCAGTATAGGTTGTTGAAGCTAATTGTGCAAAGTATTTATTGCAAATTTATGAATAGTTTGGTAGAAATTCTTAGTGGATTTACAATTTTTATTATTCAAAAAAATACTTATACAATGTAAAACAGAAAAATAAAATCTTATTTTTTACCCTAGTTTCAGGGAAATTCCGAAGTATTTTAATAACCAGTGTTTATGACTACCAACAAATAGTAAAAAAAAACCCCACAAAAATAAAGCGAAAAAAAGTTATTAATGCTTGAAGGTCAAATTTTGGAAAAATCTCAATAAAGTATAAAAATTGACCTATCTCCTAAACTATAAAACTTTGGCTACGGAAAGTAAGGTTCAGTAATTAGAAAATGACCTCCTCTATATTTGCGAATTTGCTAAGGCGGGTCCAAACTTCCAGAGCCAGTCACCCTGTATATTGGATCTTTTTTTAGTTACAATCAGACTAACCTATTTTCTTTTTGCTTTTAATCTTTAGTTTACTAATCCAGTCGATGAGCCGTTCTGCACAAGTGTATTGTCATAACATTGTATTGTATGTAATTTTCCTTAATTATATCCTTAAAATATTCCATAAAATTATGTAGGTTCGGAATATATTTATTTACAAGTTGAAATACTTCCACGCCTACATCCGCGTCGGAAGTAGGCTGAGTTGAATATTGATATTAACCGGCCATAGAGCTAAACTAGTCTGCTTCTGAATTTATTTTAAGAACAGGTCGTATGCAGCCTGTCGCTTGTGCCAGTAGGCCTTTGAATAGAAATTTCATAAATATTAACCAGGACACATGCTTGTTTTAACATCCGATAATTATGGTAACACTCGCTACATTAACATAACACCATTCTAATGACCCTTCAGGGACAAGCCAATATTAAATTATTATCAGCGAGCTCGAGACTGTGTACCTACCAGCTACCTGGAGTATTGTACACTTACTGAACCGGCTCTGTCCTGTCTTCTTTCGTTTTTAGTTTCATTTAGGTTTATTTGAAGTACCCCTGTTTGACCGTTTGTTATGTAATATACATGAGAAATGAACTCGCACTTATTTTGGGACCTGTTTGGGTCTTGGTAGCAGAGACACACAGACGAACATTCTATCAGATATGATAGATAAACAAATGTAATTGTGCTTACTAATAAATTATATTTATTCTGTAAATTGGTTTTTACAAACACTTTTACACGTCAAAAAAGAAATTTAGAAACTAGATGGGGTCGGTGTTTACTATCCGGCTGCTCTGAGACACTGATCGAAACAAATCTTTGTCAAAGTAATGAGGACTATGCAGATTGGTGTTTGAGATCGTCCTTTGAGGAAAAACCACACACTTTTGAGTAGGCCTGTCCGTTCGCTCAGTTGTCAGTATCGTGTAGGTCGACTCAAAACGATGCCTAATCAAAATCTACTTTCGCAAAGTATGAGTATAAGGGAATTTTAGCAATTTATTTTGTAGTAAGGTCCGACGGTTAAAGACCTGATCCACAACCACACGACGAACAACACCAAAGAAAGGACATTTGAGTAAGCCGCATAAAGTACTCAAATTCCCAGGCAATCGTTAAAATAACTGCAAAAAAGATTTGTTAATGTTTGTGTGCGTTTAATGTAACTAATTGAATGGTGTTGGGTCAGCGCGACGAGGATAGCTCGAGCCCCACTCTGACGCCTCTTCTGCCGCCGGTGTTACCTCTAGCACTGCCGACCTCCCTCGTCGCCTGCACAAAGTCGCTTACCGTTGTACCTGTGCCCTCTACCGTCTCGACTGCGCAGGTTTGTTCGACCCCACGTAAGGGCTGCCATCTGCCACCCACTCAAACACTTCGCATTCATTGGCAATAACTATACGTCTTGTCTGAATTTTGTCGTAGTTACTCCATAGGTGTCTTGAGTAATCAGCAACAGTACAGACTACATGCAGCATGATTTAGATGCTTTTATAAGTCTTTTTCCGTCGTAACGCGGATAAGACTTGTATTGCCAGTAAGATGGCAGCCCTCTGTAGTATGTGTCCCATGCTTCGTGTCTTCGTACCAATAGTGCGCTAAATCCATTCTGTTTCATCCGTCGTTCCCAGCTTAATCCTCATGGAATATTTTTCTAGGTAAACTATAATTATGTGTATTCATTTATTATGTGTATAATTTTATTATTAGGGCGAAACCAAGAGCACTTAGAGAATACGTACAAAAATTTCGATGAAAACTAAATGAAACCGAGAGTGCATTTACCGTTATTACGAGATAATAATAGTAAGAACATGCCTATACGTCCCAACTTGAATGATGATGTAATTGATGATTGTTCTTTGTGGGTTATCTACTTTGGTTATTACCTACAGTGGCGTTTGTGGCAACGTTGTCCCAAGCAATGTGCTGCCGTACGATGATAGAGGCATCGATCGGATCAATGAAAGCGAAAGCAGCTGGATTATACTTCAATAGCAATTCAAAATTAAGCAAAAATTTAAGAATTGTATTGCATTGGGAAACCAATACGACCACACGTAATTAAGTCTATGAGGAAAGGAAAATGTTCTTAAATAAATCATATTATCCGGGACACCACAGTTTTGTGTGAATTTCAAAATCGACACAAACTGCGACCTGAATGTACTGATGTTTTGTATCATTAGATACTAATATTACTAGTATACTCTAGGCGATACTCTAGGCGATATCGCTTTGCACTCGCAATAAACCCTAACCTAAGTAGGTTACTTCATAGTTTATGTATTTCTGTGTACTAATCAATGCATGACTCTAAATTCCTATTTGCATGACAGTTCCAACTATGACACGAGAGAATAATAACGCCGAATAACAATTTTAACTTAATTTATAACGACAAGCAAACGATGTAAGAAATTGTAGCAATGAAACTCGCAATGAAACTTGAGCAAAGTCCAATCCTCACAACCTGAGAGGATTATATTTATTGGGCAGTTTTTTATACCTTATTGAAGAGTTCCGTTGATTTATCATTCATCATAAAACATGCGAGGGTTGCAATATAAAAAATCAAAAGGTTATGTGCAAGGCACAAGTGTAAAGCGCTTATTACACTACACGATTTGCAAGGCACGATCGGCAGTGCGGCAGGGAAGTAGGGGGCGGTCAGGACCACTCGACCACCCGATTTCTTATTTATTATACTTCCTTTTCCCTGCAGGCAGGGCCCTGCAAATCGTGTAGTGTAATAAGCGCTTAACTCTGCCAGTCGGGAGAACTCCGCAGAAGCCCACGACTCACGTCTCGCGAAGACTGTCCATGTGATAGTTCTCTCGTGTCGACTTGTTCCTTGATGTATGTAAATATTGTGTTCAATATGAATCCTTCCCAAGCACTGTCCTACTTTAATCTTACATATTGTGTCTTGTCAGTTCGGAGGTAGATGTGATTGTATTCACCTGTTTGGATACGAACACGTACACCCTACCCTAAAATAAAAGTAACATAGTTTATTACTCGATATAAAAATGTTATAAATGAGTAGTTTGGTTATCGGTGTGCGTATCTAAACAGTTTGCTTGAATGTGGGAACGTTTTTGTAATCACGTTCACTTGTACTAGAAGCCGGCACAGAAGAGCGGCACCATAGCCGTGCTCCAGAACATCCCGCTGCACACCAAGATCAACGTTAACAAGGTGGGCAAGGCGATGACGGTCAACAACAAGGCCAACTTCCCGCGCTCCTCCGTCGCCGGGTCCGCCCTGTCCACCGTCCTCACCCCCGGCAAGTCCCTGCTCAGAGACAAGGAGAAGAAGTCATCGGGACAGTTCTCCGTACCGTTCGTTGATGACAAGATGGCGGGCGATGACGACATCAACGACGTGGCTGCTATGGGCGGCGTCAATTTGGCCGAAGAGTCGCAGAGGATCCTTGGCTCTACGGATATGATTGGGACGCAGATCAGGTAACGCGCATTTACATTTTTCTGTTGTATTAGTTTGCACTCAAGAAAAAACAGGAGGAATCGGAACGATAGCGGGTTGACATGAGAGAGTGGAAGAAAAAACCGTGTTGTGCCGACCGTAAGTAACAGTAGACAAGAGCAGGAAGATGATCATTAGTTAGCGCTCATAAGTATATTGTTTCTAAGACTAGTTTGTTTGCAGGTCTTGTAAGGAAGAGTACCTGGTACCGACCAGCTTGATGCAGGCGCGCCTCAAAGGCATAACAGCCAAACACAACATGGAGGAGTGCCCGCCGGAAGTCGCCAACCTCATCAGCCACGCGGTGCAGGAACGACTGAAGACCCTCGTGGAGAAACTTGCCAGCATTGCGCAGCACAGAATTGATATAAATGTAAAGGTAAATAACACTCTCTTGCGATCTTAGTAACTGTGACTGTTATGCTGTGCGTAATACCTGTCGCGCCATACGTGAGCTGTGCGGCCTGCGACGCCCTGCGACTCTTAAACTGTGTATGTCATTACTTCTCAGAATTTGATCCTTACTCGAGACTATCGAATGGTCTAATAATACATATTTTTTTTACTTTCAACCCCCGACGCAAAAACGACGGGGTGTTATCTGTCTGTCTATGTCTGTCTGTGGCATCGTAGCTCCCACACAGATGAACCGATTTTGTTTTTGTTTCTTTGAAAGGGGAATTAGTCGGGAGTGTTTTTAGCTATGTTTGATAACAATCAGTCCAAGATGGGTGCGTACCATTTGATATAATAACAAAAGTTCTATCGATCACATGACCCAATTTCATGTCATATACTTTTTTTTTAGTATAACGATGAAATGCTATAATGAATTATTAATATAATTTCAGTTTACCTAATTTTATATGGTTTAATAAACATTATCTATAATGCACATTTGAACTAATATTCAGTTAATATAATATTTAGTTAGTATATTATTTAAAATCTATAGTAACGTTAAATATAATTTTGAAACTAACTATATAGTGTTCTAAATTTTTGCAAAAACTGATTACACTATAAACGCCTGCTACTTTCGTGTTTCCCCCCGACCCCCCTATTTTTGATGAATCATCTGGGTAAGGTAAACCTATTAGAACAGTGACCGTTAGCGCGCGATGGCGAGCGAGCGGAGCAAGCGTGCCGCGGCCGCGGCCGCCGAGTGGTAGATTCCCCTATTTTTGATGAATCATCTGGGTTAGATGAGGTTATAACAGTACCTAAGAAGTTTCCCGATATTTACTTATTCATTACAGAGCTTTGGCTGAAAATGACCAAATATGAAAATTAGATCAAATTAAAGTTAGACCAACTGAACGTTATATAAAAAGAGCATTATACAAATTGAAAATTATTATAAATGAACGTTATACGAAATGTTATTAGAGCAAAAGAATTTTATTTAACATTAGATCACATGAAATTAGGTTATTTGTTTTTACAGCATATAAAAATTATATGATGTGAACGTTATTTCAAGTGAAAATATACTTTCTGTTATTACGCCATATATTACACACCCGTCCAAGATGGCCGCCACCACAAATTGACGGATTACATATTTATTCAACAACTCCCTCAATATGGGTATCAAATGAAAGGGCTTGACTAGTGGACTATACGCTATAATAAATTTCAAATCCAAGATGGCCTCCACCAAAAAATGGTGAATTCCATTTTTTTCCCTCACCTCCCTCAATATGGGTATCAAATGAAAGGGCCAAAACCAAAAACCGGGAATACCTTGAAATTATGACCATAGAATAAAAAGGGGCAGTAGGCTATCTCCGGTACAATCCGCGTTTTAATTACCTACCGTACATGGTCTAATAAAACAGGGTCTGGCATTCCGGGAGCTTCACATGCTTACGTTACTATTCAGTTGCCATTTTATTGCGACAAAACACGTAATTATGGAAACATTTTCAGTCACCATTCTATTAAAAAATATGCAAAGCATTTAAATTGTGGTTTTCGTTTGCCTAATCAAACGAAATAATTTAATTTAATCTTATACCAACGTAATTGTTACTTAAAACTTCAATGTTTGATCGAATTCGCACAGGGAATAAAGGTAGTTAGGGAGTTATTCTTTCGCACTACTGGTAACACCGAAACGGGCTGTCTCATTGACATACCGCCATTTCGTCATGTATCGCTATTCTTTTCTAACACATGTGCTACTTAAAAACTTCAATGTTTGATCGAATTCGCACAGGGAATAAAGGTAGTTAGGGAGTTATTCTTTCGCACTACTGGTAACACCGAAACGGGCTGTCTCATTGACATACCGCCATTTCGTCATGTATCGCTATTCTTTTTTAACACATGTGCTGGTCTCGCTCAGTGCAAGTGTAAACAGTGATTTCCAACATTTTTAAAACTGTATACTTACCTCTAACAAGTTTGTCTTTTTTTATTCATTTAATTTCCCCGAAATGAATCAGTAAATCACTAAAACAACCACTAAAAATGGCCAGTTTGTAAAATTACTAATGTATTTAAATTATAATTCTATGTTGCATTACCGAATGCTAAGTCATGGTAAGGTTAACGTTTCAAAATATACCTTTATACCTTTATGCTCATAAATAGACTACCGAACCTTTGGCTTGTAATTTGAAGCTTGAAACCCTAGGATGGACACAGGATTCTTTTTGTCACCGAAAACCTACAATGCGGGTAGAGCTATAGGCAAAAGTTAGTAGGAATTTAACAATTAGATCAATGTTTTACTAGATTGAATTACCTCATATTATAAAGTTTGAGAACCATTGATAGCGGTGATGACGTAGACTTGTGTCACTCACGGAACCTCTGTCTCGGAATGCTATACCTGGCGAAGTATACAGGGTGTAAACCACCTCATCAGAAAGCCGTTAACAAAGCAGAATGCTTGGTACATATAACTACGTAACTTTACGCAAAAAATATTGCTGGGAAACAACTTTTTTTTTTGAGGTTATAAATCATGTTTTCAAACTCAAACTCAAACTCAAATCATTTATTTCAACTAGACCATTACGGCACTTTTGAATGTCGATAAAACGAAAAATAAAGCGAAGCTACAGTCACAGACACAAGGCATAATAACTTGAGAAAGTACTGTAGTTGCCCATTCCCTAACGTAGATCTCTATGGAGAAGAACGGGCAAGAAACTCCATGGACACTCTTTTCAATCAAAAATGTTGTTACAAAATCTTGGTTACATCTTTCATGTTGAGATTATACATATATGTGAGAACGATGTAGAAAGACGTGCACAATAAGAGCGTCCAGAGTAAAAATAAATAAATCAACAATTAAAAATAAAGCAATTCAAATGATCCACGGCAGCTAAGAGATGACCAGTCCCGACTGACAGCGCCCGTTCACGAACATGACGCATGAATCAGCGCCATTCAATTCAACCATATTGTAGGGAACTAAATGACCCGACCCACCCGCCACCATCAGCAAGACATTTAAGCGAGCATGACATTCTCTCAGCCACCAAGGCATATTCAAGTCAATGAAACATAACTAAATGCAAATGGTAGCTTTACGGTACATGGTACTCACACATGTGTTATGCAATTATACAATACTAACAGATGGAATCTATACAATGCAAGAATATTTTTACAATCTTCTGCAGCTACCACAATAATTGTCCAATAAGTTTGCATCTAAGGTTGCGGAGCAGGACCAGCATTTAGCCAAGCATTTTTATCCTCAATGTAATCCCCCAGCTTATAATATGCTTGCCTACATAGTGTGCGTTTTACACAAGATTTAAATTTCGTCTCATTCAGTTGTAGAATGTGGGGAGGTATTTTATTGTAACATTTTAAACAGTACCCCATGAAAGATGAATCTACTTTAGCAAGCCTGAAACCTGGCTGAACCAGTTGGTCCCTATTTCTAGTATTATAGTGGTGTCTGTCACCTCTTTTACTGAATAAATGCAGATTTTTCCTAACGTACATGATGTTTTCATAGATGTATTGACAAGGTACTGTCATGATATTAATTTCCTTAAACAGTTCTCTTAGAGAATCGCGTCTACGTAATTCATATATGTCTCTGATGGCTCTTTTCTGCAGAATAAAAATAGACTCGATGTCTGCAGCACGTCCCCATAGTAAAATACCGTATGACATAATACTATGAAAATAACTAAAATAGACTATCCTCGCCGTATCAACATCAGTAAATTGACGGATTTTTCTAACAGCATACGCTGCTGAGCTCAGCCGGCCTGCAAGAGATGTTAAATGAGGACCCCATTGTAGCCTGTGGTCAAGCGTAATTCCCAAGAAAACCGTTTTATTGACAAATTCAAGTTTCTCTTGATTCAATACTATGTCACAATCACTACTTTTGACATTTGGTAAAGCAAATCTTATGCACTTAGTTTTTTTCCCATTTAGTACTAAATTATTAGCGGTAAACCAATTATGAACCTGCAGTAGGGCGCTATTTACGTCGTCAAGATTTGTGGCACGTCTGTTTATCCTAAATATTAAATAAATAGTAAAGAAGTTTTGTGGTAGAACTCAATGTAACGCACTTAAAACATTGTGCTGATGAATGGATTGAATAGTATGGGGGTCGTGGAGGTGTTAAAAGTTAAAATCTTACAAAAAAAACTTGTATTTAAAAAAAAACTTGTTAAAAAGTTGTAACTTTGACCCCCCATATCTCCGTAACTAGAAGGTTCCCAGGTATGGTGTAGAACAAAAAAATGATCGCAATGATGGGGAAAACAAGTGCCTCTCGGCTTCGTGAAGAGGTGTTTTACACCCTTTATTATTGTACCATGCTACTGTTACATCGGACCTACTAGAACATTCGAGAAAGCACGTGATTACAGTATGTGTACGTTGGAATTTCGAGAGATATCTATTATTATTACTTTCAAAGTTGGGTAGGTACCTACAAACTCGCGACCTCTTTATAAAAAGACATTAGAATTTCAACCGTACGCCTAGGGCATACGGTTCATATTTGTTTGTGTTGTACAAGTAGCTAGTAATAATAATTACCTACCTACCTACCTACTCTTTTGTTAGTGTTTTCAATGACCCTCTAGAATATTCGAGGTTATTCTGGTGTGTCTGTGGGCGAGTATAAATAGACCGCTCAGGGCCGCGACAGTCAGTCTTGTTTTGGCTACCATCGAAGCGAATCGAAGTGAACTTCAAGTGCGATATCTAAGTGAATAGTGATCAGTAGTGTACTGTAGTGTACTTGTGATTAAGTTTAAATTGTTTTGTGATTAATAAAGTTATTGTGTTGTTTAATCGGTAGTAATTGATTTATCTCATACCCAGCTCGTAACAAATTGGTGTCAGAAGTGAGAGATAAATTATGCCAATTCTACCAAAGGACGACACGGAGGGTATCTGTACCAGGAGTCAGCGACAGCAGGACATGGACCAACGGCGGTTCGGAGATTCGCCGACACAGACACCGGGTGGTGTCCAGCCTACGTCACAGCCAGTCGCTGGCCCATCCGGAGTTTCTCCAGCATCAGTGGCGCCAGACTTGTCAGCCTTAATGGCGCTGCTGCAGGATCAAGCTCGCCGTCAAGAGGAGCAAGCTCGCCGCCAAGAGGAGCAGGCTCGCCGATTGGAAGAGCAGTTACAGCGAGATAAAGAGGAGCAAACTCGCCGTCAAGAGGAGCAAGCTCGCCGCCAAGAGGAGCAGGCTCGCCGATTGGAAGAGCAGTTACAGCGAGATAAAGAGGAGCAAGCTCGCCGTCAAGACGAGCAGATGCTCCTCATCAAGGATCTGCATGCAACTTTCGGCAAGGACCTGCAAGTGATGAAAGATCAGGTCCACCAGCATGAGAATCGCATCTCGGAGGCCGAAGTTCAGATTGCTGGGGTAAAGAAGGCTTTGGGCGAACTGAAGACAGATGGCGGGACTGTAACTTCGGTGGTTGCTGCACCATCTTCGCGTGGTTTTAAAGTGCCTCCATTCGACGGCACATCTTCGTGGTCGGCTTACAAAATACAGTTTGAGAGAAAGGGATCATCTTCGGCCAAGTTGTCCAAAACAAGTTGTGGGATACCACAACTTGTTCTCTAACTTGCAACCTGAGCGCCAGCGTCCGCGACGATACAGCCCTAGGTGTTACACTTGTGGAGAAAGGGGTCACCTTCGGTCGAACTGTAAAAAGCGAAGCGCACCTAGAGAAGATCAATCTCAGCAGAGAAAAGCGGCTGAGAAGACTGGTCAGCAACAGTGGAGAAAACACAGCAACACAGACGAACTATCAAGAAGACCTTTGCCCGAAGATTGTAGGCACAGTTCCAGACAAGAGTCTAAGGAAGTGGTACCTGTGAGGATGCTAAGAACGGATCTTAGTGACGAATGGAAGGTAACGATACAGCAGGCTCAGCACAATGACTCGGACATCAAACCGATCTTCGAGTGGATCAAAGCTGGTGTTCCTAAACCCAAGTGGAGTGATGTGGCTGCGATGAGTTCCATCACTAAGAGTTATTGGGCGCAATGGAACAGCTTGGTGATCCAGGATGGAGTCTTGTGCCGTAAATGGGAAAACGCTAGAGGGGACAGCTGTCATCTACAAATGGTTGTCCCTAAAGCCAAGGTACCGGATGTGCTACGGCTCTTCCATGATGGATGTTCTGGAGGACATATGGGGGTAAAAAGGACTTTACTAAAAATTCGAGAACGCTTTTACTGGATCCACTGTCGAGATGATGTGGAGGACTGGTGCCGTAAATGTACCAGTTGTGCGGCCGTGAAAGGACCCCGTACACGCAGCAGAGGTGCATTAAAAGTGTACAACGTTGGAGCCCCTTGGGAACGGATAGCACTTGACGTTGCGGGACCATTTCCAGTAAGTGAGAGCGGAAACAAGTACTTCCTGGTGGTCATGGATTACTTCACAAAGTGGCCAGAAGTCTTCGCCATTCCTAATCAAGAAGCTACAACTGTCGCAGATAAATTGGTTCAGGAAGTCTTCTGTCGTTTTGGGGTACCCTTAGAAATACACAGCGATCAAGGAAGGAATTTTGAATCGCAAGTGTTTCAAGAGACTTGTCGATTGATGGGTACCCACAAAACCAGAACCACCTCTTACCACCCACAATCTGACGGAATGGTGGAACGATTCAACCAAACGTTGGAGAGATATCTGGCGAAAGTTGTGGAAAGCCGGCAAAGGGATTGGGACAAGCACATACAGCCGTTTCTTCTGTCTTACCGAAGCGCAGTCCACGAAAGTACGACTGTGACACCAGCCTTCGCGAACTTTGGAAGGGAATTACGGTTACCTGCTGATTTAATCACTGGAACTCCCCCTGATGCTCCATGTAGTGTAACAGATTACGCGAATGAATTGCGTAATAAGTTGAACGATGTTTATGAGCATATCCGACAATCCGGCCAACAGATGTCTGAGAAGATGAAGACCCGTTATGATCGGAAGGCAAACGGTAGGGGTTTCGACGAGGGTTCACTGGTATGGTTGCATAACCCAGGGCGGAGCAAGGGAAAGTCTCCGAAGTTACAAGCAAAATGGGATGGACCATACCGAGTCGTGACTAGGATCAACGATGTCACCTACCGAATACAGAAGGATCCACGAGGTGCGCCTAAGATTGTGCATGTTGACCGGTTGGCGCGATACTACGGGACTAATGATGCTCGGGACGAGCATGTCTAAGGAGGGGGCAGTGTTACATCGGACCTACTAGAACATTCGAGAAAGCACGTGATTACAGTATGTGTACGTTGGAATTTCGAGAGATATCTATTATTATTACTTTCAAAGTTGGGTAGGTACCTACAAACTCGCGACCTCTTTATAAAAAGACATTAGAATTTCAACCGTACGCCTAGGGCATACGGTTCATATTTGTTTGTGTTGTACAAGTAGCTAGTAATAATAATTACCTACCTACCTACCTACTCTTTTGTTAGTGTTTTCAATGACCCTCTAGAATATTCGAGGTTATTCTGGTGTGTCTGTGGGCGAGTATAAATAGACCGCTCAGGGCCGCGACAGTCAGTCTTGTTTTGGCTACCATCGAAGCGAATCGAAGTGAACTTCAAGTGCGATATCTAAGTGAATAGTGATCAGTAGTGTACTGAAGTGTACTTGTGATTAAGTTTAAATTGTTTTGTGATTAATAAAGTTATTGTGTTGTTTAATCGGTAGTAATTGATTTATCTCATACCCAGCTCGTAACACTACCATACTTGCCTGTCTCAGGGTTGTCACTTTTAGCTATCAATTTTTGTTCTGTTGTTAGGAATGGTTACGATTCGATATTTGGTCAATTTAAATCTGATTCACAATTCGTCAATTATTTTAAATTTACTATACTTACCTATAATACTGAGAAATCGGCATGACTAAGCGTAAACAAAGCAATAGCGGCGTATCAATTGACGGATCAAAAGTACCTAATACATTCTAGTGGGAAAGTAGGCCTGGCTACTTCGTCTGTCCGATAAACTAATACCTACAACAAAAAAATAAGTGGGTATTCTCATCATCAAGTATAAATTATATGCTAGAATAAACGACTTGCTTACTTTTCCTGTTTAGTAGGTAATCTGAACAAAGACAACTCTGGAATCGATGAATTATTTGGACACCCAAACACACAGAAATATGTTCTCCTACGATTATCACACATTTTTCATTTATTTAGCGGTGCCGAAAAGCCGTGACGGGCGCACCTTGTGCGATGTTAGCCTCGACTGGCGGCGGCAGTAAGAAACGAGTCGAGATTTTGTTTGAGTGTGCGTGTGGCGACGTAAAGATAGTATGGCGCACACATACAAGCCGCGCGCGATGCGTTTGTATGAAGATCCCCTACTTTCCCTGTTTATTCTATGTTATGACCCTATGTGTCGTCGGGGGTTTTTAAATTTTTAATTTAATGTAACTTGTTGCACAATTGATAACAGTAGACTATGTGGGGCTTAAACAACTGGCAAAATTGGGTGTACTATCAGATATACGCCTTTACCTAACCCTAAGGGGACTGCAAGCATTAGGTTGTTAAATTATTTTGTAGGGATGGATCGGTACGCACTTCAGCCGATACGATACCGACACGGACAGTTAGGATTCAAAGGAAGCTATAAAAAGCTGAGGTTTCAGATCAGACAAAATTACTAGCAGATAACAGGTAAGAAGACAAAACTTAATAACTAAAATTCACAGTTAAGTATACGATTTTATTCAAGAAACAACATTCTTTAAAATCCGGCTATTACAGTCTGTTTGGACGAGAGGTCTGTCAGATGCAACAGAACTCATTTAGATACGGAAACTGAAATATTTTAAATTTAATATCGCCGAATCCGGTATATCGGCGAAATCGTGAGTTTTCCGAGATTTCAGAATCATATATGCATCCCTATTATTTTAGGAAAAAACTTGTTCATTCACGTGTTCATTATATTATTGACCGATTGTCAACACTGAAATTTGAAAATAATGTTGGCTTTCAGCTCATATCTATGCCAACATTATGTAGCCTTGGCGTTCATTGTAATTAACTAACAATAATTTTCCTCATATAACACATACTGATTAATTCTAATAATACCTATAGTATGCGCCAGGCAGATTCAAAGCCAGTTTTTTATAATAATGAAACTATTAATAGGAACTTGTTTCTGAAAACAGTATGCTAAAGGTTGTCTTTAAAAGATCGCTTTTAGCGATAAGACCGCCCATTGTGTCACCCCTTGTAAAATGTTCAAAATTTTTGTATTTCTATTTTTTATGGTGTACATAATAAAGAGTATTCTATTCTATGCTGTACTGCTTTTCTTGTATAAAATATAAAAAAAGTAAAAGTTGTATCTACTGGTAATGATATTATATTACGACTGGTTATACACAAGAGATCTCAACTAAGTGATACAAATTTCTTGAACATTATTCTGGCATTCCCTCAGACTGACAACCGATACGAGGCTACACAAGATGTGAAGGGGCAGCTGAAGTTCTTGGAGGAGCTCGACCGAGTAGACAAGAAGAGGCGGGAAGATTCCGAGAGAGAGATGCTGCTGCGAGCTGCCAAGTCCAGGTCCAAGAACGAGGACCCGGAGCAGGCCAAACTGAAGGCCAAGGCCAAAGGTAAAAAAAAAACTTTCTCGTATACAGGGTGGATACGTACAACGGGGCAGAAGGGGAAGCTACCTTAACCGCTGCAGCTACACGAAGATGGTATTAGGAGAATATCTATAATTTTCGAAGCCGGGGAAGTCGCATACATACATGGTCGCCAGATATAGCATCATATCTAATGATCTCCGAGTTTATTACTTCTCAGAAAATAAAAGGGATACCATATGCAATAATTAAATTTGTTACACAGAGATGCAGCGCGCTGAGCTTGAAGAGCTAAGACAGCGCGAAGCCAACCTTACGGCGCTGCAGGCCATTGGACCGCGCAAGAAGGCCCGCCTCGACATGCCTGGCGGCTCTGGGGATTCCATCGCGAGCGGCAACACTCAGAGCGCTGTTTTAGGATCTGTACGTATTGTTTTTTGCTATACTAGAACCATCAATTCGAAGACTATGACATATCTACCAACCCGCGCTGGGCCCGTGGGGTGGTAGCAAGGAGACCTGTGTCGCAGCAGTGGAAAAACGCATACATAAACTCGGGCCTTCCCATGGGGATAGGTTACCTCGTTCACATTCATACGTCGCCTGTTTACAATACTGCGCACCTGTCCTTCCTGAAGAACAACACTATGCTGTCCTTGTAAATATTCATGCCTGTATCATTATTGTATTGAACAAGTCCATGACACACATATTGGCCGTCATCTAACAAACAATATTTTTAAAGTTACCACTTTTGGGCTTATGAGGCAGTATGTTGTATGCAAGTGTTATTGATAAAACCTTGTTTAAACAGTTGCTAAGAAATATGAAATTGTGTGTGTACATAACTATAAATTGTTTTTAACAATACTGATGATAAATATTCTTATCCCATGCTGCTGAAAAATATGAAACAACAGATAATTGTAAGTACTCTAATCATAACAGCACTAATCACATAAAAACGGCTTGGAACATTTTTGTATGAAGCGTGGCCGAATTTTTTTTCCGCCATTTTGCTCTTTTTTTTTTAAAGTAGCGGCCCCGCATAAGACTATAAATCGATAGCTGGTATCAATACTAACAAGTTTTGAATGAGATAAAATGTCCTAAAGTGTCACCTTTCCGAGATATGAGCTACCAAAGTTGAAAGTCAATGCACTGATGGAATCTTCAGCACAACTTTGATTTGATCAGACATGCATAAAACGTATATCAATCGATAGCTGGCATCAATACAAACAAGTTTTGTCTGAGACAAAATCATGTAAAGCGTCAGTATAATTATGGCGTTGTGATCGCTACCAGCACAACTTTGATAGCTTAAAATTCGGAAACGTGACGCTTTAGAAGATTTTGTCGTAGTAATAAAATGTTAGTATTGATGCCAGCTATCGATTGATGATACACGTTTTATGCGTGTCTGGTCAAATCAAAGTTGTGCTTTCACTGCTATCCAGTGAATGGATTTTAACTTTGATAGCTCATATCTCGGAAACTTGACACTATAGAACGTTTTGTTCTAGACAAAACTTGTTTGTATTGATGCCAGCTATCGATTGATATTCGTTTTATGTGTGTCTGATAAAATCAAAGTTGTGCTGAAGACGCCATCAGTGAATGGACTTTAGCTTTGATAGTTCATATCTCGGAAACGTGACAGTTTAGAACATTTTGTCTCATACAAAACTTATTTGTAATAATACCAGCTATAGATTGATACAGGTCCGCGTGGCCGGTGGCCGCTACTTTGAAAAAAAAAAAAAAACAAAGTCGCGGAAGAAAATCCGGCCAAAAAGTTCAAACCCCTTTGTCCCATTTCCTGAAGTAATTTGAGTTGTTTAGAATTGGGTAGACGACAGAAAAATATTGGACACGAATTTTTTCTTTACTCGAAGACGATACAATGTGTTGAAAACTCGTGTGACGTCACAGTTCGGTATACTTTTTACCGATAACTGACGTCACAAGCCCCCACTCATGATCTTTAACGCGTTTTATCTTCGTCAATGTTTTAATAATTTGATGAAACAAAAAACACGTAGCCAACATTTTTCTATAATCCACGTAACTAACGAACTAAACAGAATCATATTTTTTTAATTCAGTCGTCATCCCTATTGTTTGCCATGATTAATTTTATTTCTAAGCAAACGTTTTGCATGTATCCCTAAGATCCCATATACTTTACTGGGTCCTATTGCCCCATTGAGCATGTGCTTACGCTTGTTACAGAGTGGTCGCAGCCAGATGGCGCTGCGCACGCGACTGAAGCGCATCAACTTGCGCGACATGATCTTCCTCATGGAACAAGAACGAGACACTTGCCGGTCTCTGATGCTATACAAACTCTATCTCAAATAGCAGGCCAGATCCACTCTGATTGAATCTTACTAGTTCACTTAAATACATGCTATGGCAGTATGAACCTTTAGTTTCTATACGGAGTGAGTTTTTAACTGTGACAAGAGCTAATGTTTCCAAAGGAAGTTTCCTGTCCCAGTCGCAAACCGTAAACTAACTAACGTAACTGGCGAATGTGGATGTACAGGCGGTGGACGTACACCTCTGACGTATAAATATCAGTCTGTAAACCAAATGACAGTCAAACCTCATTGTTTGTTTATTTGGCGTTCGAAACTGGTACTAAATTATAGGTTTTGTTACTGTTATACCCGCGTAATATGATTTTCTCGCATTAATATATTAGCATGGTTAATAGTCTAAAGAAAGTGTTGATTCTGTTGGTCTTTAGCTGAACTTCAGTAGTACGTATATCCTTTAAAAATAAAATAATAAAAAAAAGTATTACGTATATCATAAGGTAAGTGGGAAGAGAAGTGGGGGCTATGACTATTCAAACTTCTTTTGCAAACTGACAAAGTGTTACTTATTTTGTAAGTATATAATTATATTATATAGTGTACATCTTTTTCATACTGACTGACTGATCATCGTTCAAGTTTGAAGAGTAAAACACGACATCCTAGTGGACGAGTCTCGGCTACAATACACAAGAAGTATTCATCATGAAACAATATAATGACAAATTGAGATATTTCTTGTTACAAGTTATGTCTGGAAAACATAACATTTTAAGTTCAGTTAGTGAGCAACAGAATCGGCTCAGTTATTTGTTATTACTTAGATAATTATAGTGCTATATACCGCGGCAGTAGATAGGCAGTCTGGTTATATCAGCGATATTTTGAAAATGATTAATATTTATTAGGGCCTCACATGTTCTTTGTTATTATTTTTACAAGTTTTGCAATATGCTCGTGGTTTAATAAATACAGTCATGTTGATAGATTTTTCTGTCTGTAATACTTAAGGTACCTAATTGCCAATTTATTAGAGAGAGTTAGTTACAAATGCCAACATTATTAAGAATTTTGTCTTGTTTTGTATCTGTTTTTGCACCTATCTCTATTTGAGGAGTCGTCAAGTCACGAGCAAATAGGTTACGACTCCTGGCCAGATGGTAACGTGACTATTAGCTGATTGGGACCTAAAGATGGTCTGCCAATAACAGTGTCCCACCACGAACGATTAGCGGAGGAGAGCTAGTCACTAATAACGAGTTGTGTGAAGACTGCTGACGCGGCACGTACAATCTTTTGTACGTAAGTTGAGCAATTAAATAGACGATAGCTAGTTGTTTCCGCGTCGCGGCGTGGGATACGTGCACATTGCGGTTATGTGTGCCTCATTTTACCAATCATCGATGTTGTTGAAACTTTGAAAGTCTATCTTTTAAGCAGTTAAGTTGACACATTCCCGTAGACTGACAATTAATTTTTAAACACAGTATTTATAGTTATTTGTAGTATTTTCAGAGTTGATATATTGTTATTGCTATACAATAAAATATTAATCGTTTATTAGGAATAATACATATATTCAACTTTCTAGCTAATATAAATTTATATTTATTCTATTAAAGGAATATGGTACTTCCTTGGATCAAATTCTATTAAATAAATGTACAGTCAGCCCCTAAATTATATAATTACTGTAGTTATAACTAAAACAATTATGGAAATGATGGATAACAGATATAGAAAAAAGATGTGTTAAATTTGAGGCTGACTGATTTATTGCCTTATATTTTATCTACAATCCACTAACGCCTTATTTATTTTATCTTAAACTAGCGAACCCGCCCGGGCGTCGCACAGGTGCAATGTAGATAGACCTTCCTCTTGAATCACTATCTATTGCTGAACACGTTTAGTTTAAAAGATGTAAGCGTACAAATAGCGGGAACGACCTGGTTTAATAGTATGTAAAGTTGGTTAATCCTTATACAACGTGTGTATGCTGTAGTATATCTAACTGATAAATAGCTCAAGATGTTAATCAAACCCAATAATTTCAATGTCCGTGAATCCTATCTGCATCATTATGAAGGCTACATCTACGTGTTTACTCAGGAACGAAGTTACACACTGTTGACATCGACTATCGATCATGCACTGTTCCAAAAATGTTTGATTAAAAACGTACTAAATAAAATAGGCGCTACTGTTATATGACAAAATAACATGCTTATGCCATATTTATTGTATCTAAGACAACAGAATTGATGTTTTCTAAAATGTGCATAAACAATTATATAGATTTATTAAATAATTGATATACATAGCATACTATTGTAACTACAGAGGTCCAACCCGGTTACATTATCCCTGGGACCTGGCGTCGATGACTGTTAAAGCAATAAAGAACCAAACGTAACAACGAAAGAATTGTTCAAAAATAATGCAATTGATGGCACGAAAATATCACAACCTGTCGAAATAGCTGTCGAAATAGTAAAATAAATAAAAGAAAAAGTCATCGCCGCCAGATCCAGAGATAATGTAACCGGGTTATAAATGTAACCGAGTATCCGTCACCGCGAGCGTGCGCCTGTAATGTAACAACCCAACGTTCGATTTTGTAACAGTAACTAATTAATCTCAACTGTTACATTACAGGTGAATGGTCACCGGCATATTCATTATACTAGCCGTAATCATGTTCACAGAGTATAACATAAATCAGTTACCTTTTATTTTTTGGTAAACTGCATTATAGATATTCATAGCAAATATTAATCTCTTAGGGAAATGTTAAACTGGCAGCTGTTTGTTATTTACTGTTAATTACTTACAATACATATTTCATTATAACTCGGTGCAAAAAAACATCTTCAACGTTATTACCATCATAAATAATATACAAACTTGTCTACAAAAATAAGCAAAAGTGTTAAAACGTTTGATATTCTTGGGTTAAAAATGCACTAATATTATATCATATTTGTGATTTTCACGAGTCACATTTAAAACCAAATGTTACAGTATTTTGTGTACAATTAATTCTATGTGTAAATGTAATAAAAAATTCCAAATTCCAATGTTGTATTTTTTATGACCTTAACCTACATTGGCCTTATTGGCCAACATTTCAAGTGGCACGAAAAGAGTTTCTGGAAACCCACACCACCAGTTCAACATTCATGCGGCCTACATAGTAGATTGTATGACAGGGTAGCAAAATAATATTTTTACGGCGAGGGCGCTCTATAATACTAAACTTGTTAAATTTCACATAAATACGCATTAAAAAATAATGAGGCAAAATATGGTTTGCGTCTAAACCACCAACTTTAACAACTGGTAACACATGTATTAAATTATTCTTAAATAGAATCCTGAGCGTAGGGAGGGATTCATCGCGTGAGGGAATAATATTTTACTCTCCGAGTCATTTATTCTACTTTTCATCTCGATAAAATATTTCTTCTGGGATTTCGTGTGTACGTTACCCTAGCTGGAAAGTGTCTCCTAGAGTTATCTGAGTAGAATGTATAATTAGAGCCTTAGCTGCTGTAAATGTGCCCCCACATAAAGAATTTGTGCCCCTTGTAGTTTTGGAGAAAAACTGAAAAAACGATTCCTGCTAGGGTAACGTTTTTCCAGCTGGAAAATTCTAAACGAATGATCGGAGAGAAAAAAAATGTACATGTCCAGAGAGCTTATATTAGTGCCAAAATGTGCCCCCAAAAATAAAATTAGTGCCCCTTCAGGTTTTCGAGATATTGCATTTCTTGCTGGGGTAACGTTTTGCAGAATCGTATTTCTCTAAAACCATTGCATGTGCCCCTGTAGAATAAACATACACGTGTAGCTCTTAATTTGTGCCCATTAGTGCCCCAATTAGATTTAAGGAAATATTTATAATTTTCAAGTTATCGTGGTTTTATGAAAACCTGAAAAAACGTCGCAGCGCCTAAATGAGATAAGCTACAAGCTCACTGAAAACTGAATTCGGTCCTCCTTGACGCTTATAACAACCATGCAAAGTTTCAAAACTATTCACGCATGCATTTTTGAAAAATCTTGCTAAAAGTCAAAACGATGGTGTCATAACTTTGACGGCAAAGTACAAGGAACCGGCTCAATTCCAGATGTATAGGTGTAAACCGAAAGCTAGTGCCTTTAATGAAAAATACATGGTGAAAATATTCAGCTTGGAATGATTCGCATTGAGTAAATATAAACAAAAAACATAACATGTACACAACGGCTGGTTATCCGACCAAATTCGAATGACTACTAAAAAGCGACGGATTCATACATATCGATGACCTTCTTTATCGGACGTATTAAACCCAAGCTGTTGTCCGTACAGTCGCGTTCAAAAGTTTTGGGGCTAATTAAAACATTATGAAATGCACCATGTGACCATATTAAATGAAATAGCTTGTTGATGTGGACATGTTTATTTTTATTCCTTTAATCAGTGATATTTTAGTAAACAGATATGTTATGAGCGCGCAAAACGTGAAGACTAGAAAACGTCCTAATTGGGACGTATTGCCTTTAGTCTGTGTCACGCACGACTACGAGTGATACGTTGCGCGCTGCTACGTAATTACCATCCAAAATGCCATCGTGTGTATTTAGAAAGTGTACCAATTATGATACCAAAGTTAATAAAACACAAGGGATCTCATACCACACGATAGTACGCAATATACTTCGATTTATTAATATATTTCAATTATTTTCCTAATATTCTGATATTTAGAGGTTAGAAAAAAGAAAGAGATGGAAAATACATTTTTTGCCGTAAGAACGACAAGGATGCGTGCACTCCGGCCATAGAATAAAAATACAGATGCGAATATTAGGCAGTAAAGTCATCTTTACTCCAGAGTTCTAGTTTCCCTTTTAATAACTTTTCTTTATAATTTTGTTTGATATACTTAATTATAAATTAACATGTCATAATTATGTAGGAAAAGAAAATATAAATAGCTTATCGTTACCACAATATGTCACAGATAGTGTTAAAACAAAACTACCATTGAGATCAGGCTTCAAGAATGGATTGCAATATATTATTATTTCTTTCTTTTTAAAACGTGTTTTATTTTTCACCTACCTACCTTTTAATAGTGGTTGTTCGTTGCATAGGCACAAATCCCGGCTACAAATTCTACACACGCGGTTTGTACCTTCTGCCTAGTTAATTTGTTAGTCTATGATGCCAACGTGCGGTGATTGGTGGATCGAATAATGTTTGTTTACATTCACGCGCAATTGACAACATCTAGCTGTCACTTTTTTTCTTATTGGTTTTATCAAGCTATCCTTTTTCTATACTTTTTATTTGTATTGAAATGTAAAATGAATGAAAAGTGTTTGTGTGCTGCCTCTTGGCGCGGAACACTTTTTTCTGTTGTTTTGTAAGTGTATAACATATCTGTTTATTAGAATATCATTGCCTTTAATTTTAATTCTTAAAGTAATTATAGCATCAAATCACAGATCAAATTTCCTACCTATAAATATTAGTACACAAAATAGTACATAAAAAGCGTAGTCGACGGAGCCCCGCTTCGCAGGGCTATTTCCGGGTGCAGGGTTTAAAGGAACCTAACGGGGAGGTGCCCCAAGTCCCGATTATGGGGGCATAGATACTTCCGTATGTTCAGTTGACAATAATTCGAGAGTTAACAATATCGCTAAAGAGAGACACGTTATATTGTAATATAACGTGTTTGACATTTATAATGGACCAATCGGAAAGTACCTATCGAAAAATAAACAAACATGATTTAGAATATATTTTGTTTAAAAATCAGCAATTAAAGTAGGTACTGAACCAAATCCAAGTAGGTAAGTACTGTGTACCTAGGCAAGTACTTTTAAATAAGTCAAAACAATGCCATTTAATACTTACCACCGCAGATCGTGCCATCATTGGAACTCATTTTTATAAAATCCACCACCCCAACAACTTTAACATTGTTTTAAAATGTTTAATTAATACGCCACTTTCAACCAACTTAAAAAAAAAGTAAACAAACAATAAACTGCGTGTCTCAACGCGACAGTGTCCTTGGCGTCATAACTGCAACTGTTTACCAATAATACAAAGTAATCATCCAAACGCACTTCCTACTCAAAAAACACTTGGTATTGTTCATAGACTATATACTAGGTATTGTTCATAATAGAGTGACGTGTATGTAGGTATTTTTCTCCGTCCCACTAATACCGTACGCGTACTAGCTGTCTCACTTTCTCCAAGCTAGAATAAGCGATTCCTTGCGACACGAAGTTAGCGGATGGCGCGGGGCCAGAGATAAGCAGTAGTGGGGAAGCGAAAAAGGGAATCTTCTATGTTAATTTGCTTTTTTGTGTTATTATTTTCGGCTTGCATCAATAAATATATACTTACCTGAATAAAAAGACAAATACACACGTAGGTATTTGTCTTTTTTTTACTGTTGTGTCAACTGGCTTTTTATTAGTAGGTATTCATCACACAATCCATGAACTAGTATTTTTTTAAAACATCCCCAATTAAAATTTTGGATCATAGACCTGGCAAATGTCTGGATATGTATGTCTTTCGTTCACACATAAAGTACTGCATGTATTTTAATGAAATTTATAATGAAGAAGATGGCTTACCTTGGAATAGCGCTTAGGCTACTATTTATAATGTAGGTACTTAATCATGTGCAGTCACAAAACAGCTAGTAAAATATAATCCAATAACAATTTTATTTTATTACATTACTTCTTTTCTACTTCAGTGTACTCAGGCACAACAACTGTCAACCGGTTATTGAGTAAAGTTAAGAAGGTCATCGATATGTATGAATCCGTCGCTTTTTAGTAGCCATTCAAATTTGGTCGGATAACCAGCCGTTGTTTACATGTTTTATTTTTTGTTTATATTTACTTAATGCGAAACATTCCAAGCTGAATATTTACACCATATATTTTTGACTAAAGGCACCAGTTTTTGCATTACACCTACACATCTGGGATTGAGCCGATTCCTTGTATTTTACCGTCAAAGTTATGACACCATCGTTTTGACTTTTAGCAAGATTATTCAAAAACGCATGCATGAACAGTTTTGAAACTTTGCATGTTTATTATAATCGTCAAGAAGGACCGAATTCAGTTTTCAGCGAGCTTGTACCTTGCATCATTTAGGCGCTGCGACGTTTTTTCAGGTTTTCATAAAACCGCGATAACTTGAAAATTATAAATATTTTCTTAAATCTAATTGGGGCACTAATGGGCACAAATTAAGAGCTACACGTGTATGTTTATTCTACAGGGGCACATGCAATGGTTTTAGAGAAATACGATTCTGCAAAACGTTACCCCAGCAAGAAATGCAATATCTCGAAAACCTGAAGGGGCACTAATTTTATTTTTGGGGGCACATGTTGGCACTAATATAAGCTCTCTGTCCATGTACATTTTTTTTCTCTCCGATCATTCGTTTAGAATTTTCCAGCTGGAAAAACGTTACCCTAGCAGGAATCGTTTTTTCAGTTTTTCTCCAAAACTACAAGGGGCACAAATTCTTTATGTGGGGGCACATTTACAGCAGCTAAGGCTCTAATTATACATTCTACTCAGATAACTCTAGGAGACACTTTCCAGCTAGGGTAACGTACACGGATTTCGTAGGTATTAAGTTTTGTATGACGTTATTAGCTTCTATTTTTATTGATTCAGGAGTTAATCCTGTATCACTTTCAGAACTCGACGTAGAACTCATTTTTTTTTGCAAAATACATTTAGGCCGTACTGATCACAGAGTATATCCTATAGCCTCCCCGTCAACACTAAAAGCTGCTTTCAGACTACGCTATAATAATTATAATAGCATATTAACTAGCTCATCGCACAACAACAATATTGCGCACCATACATTGTTATGGACACGTTCACTCTGTACTGTACTATATGTTTATTCTTGGCCTAATAGACGCTATAAAAAATTGGTGCGATGCGCTGAGTTCACGCTGTGTTATATCACGCGCCGCCCTCTTACTAAACTATAAATACTTGCGATATGAGCGCTATGCTATATAGTATAGCATTAGGTCCATCTTTGCTATATTATATAGCACAATAGTATAGCATAGTCTGAAAGCAGCTTTACAGCCAGTAATTCATACAATTTATTTGCGTTCGATTTCAATAAACGATTCATGTTAGTCTAGTGTGTCACGAAAAGTCTAGTGTGGTCTAGTGGAGAGAAAAGAGCTGCTTTGCTCCCGCTTATAGAGGAACAAAACGACACTTTTTGTATAGAAGGGATGAAAACCGAATTTGCCGCATTTCGACTAGGCTTCCATACTCTGTGGACAAAGGTTATATACTCTATGCTGTGGACTAGGACTAGGCATAGAATGGAAATAGTAATCAAAGCGAAATGATAGATGAAAACGTTGAAATATTTGTTGTTGGTCACACTAGCGAAACAATTTTTTATTTTATTTATTTCGCAGCTGAAATCCTTGTGAATACAAATAGTATGAAATTAATTTACGTTGATACCTAGTGTGCGTTACAGAATGAAACTAATTCTGCCTCAAATAAATAACTAAGCAAAACCGATACTATCCGATAAAAAATATTGTTAGACGCGTATCCAAATGCGTGTTGGCATAGGAAAAAAAAATAGTGACACGTCCACCCACCCTGTCAAACTTCTACAGTTCCTCTGTTCCTGTATGATAAATTTTCATGTTTTAACTATTAAAAATGGTAAGAACTACTTTAAATTCACAATAATTATAGTAACCGAGTGTTTGCGCATATTTCTCGATGCCGACATAATTTCGCCACGTAGTTGTATATTTGTCGGCAGTGTGTCATCATTCGTATAATGTCGGCTTTTAGTTGATGTAATTCGCGTGTAAGGTGTTTGTTGTGTTCTGTACGGGTCCGCTAACGTGTACTGTTGCTATGTTCCTAAAGCCATTGCGCCTGGATATCAAGAGGAAGTTGACAGCGAGGTCGGACCGCGTCAAGTGCGTGGACCAGCACCCGTCGGAGCCCTGGCTGCTGTGCTCGCTGTACAACGGTGACGTGAACATATGGAACTATGAGACACACTCCCAGATCAAACGATTCGAGGTAATACTTTATTTCTTTTGGCAAACAGAATTCCACCTAGGTTATGCATCTTTAAGGTCTGTTATCCTCATTTCCTGGTCCCTTTACTTAGTTGTATGATGTTCTTGGCACTTGCATGATTTATTAGAGAGTTTTACGCAGTGTAATTTTAAATTGGAATTGTGTTTGGTTAAGCTACATCCAAGTACATAAATTAATTTCAAAATTATTTTGATCAAACAGATTTAATGCTGTGAAACCTAACTGTACTGGGAAATATTTTCTGATAAAATAAACTACTTCAGTGATTTTTAAACCAACTGATTCTGGTTCATGAGCTTTAAGTGAACAAGTGTTTTAATTACTTTCCTATTCATAATTTTATATGAGTTATAATTCTAAGCCATAACTAATTTTTAAAGGCACCTAACAGAAGGAATAAATTACTACTAGAAATGGCTAACTTCACTGCTAACAAAACATGATGTAAATAAATTGATATTTGTGTTCCACAGATAGATAATGATCTGATATAATTAGATTACCTAGAGTACCTTCTCTAATTTAATCACAATACAAATAAGATTTCTGCCAAGATAATAATTATATTGTTTTTGTTAGTTTAGAATATAAAATCTATAAGTAAGAATGTACTGCTATACCAGTTGGCACATATTAACAAAAATTCCAGTCCCACAGAACAATAAATTATTTATGACAAATGGAATCAAAATTATTATTATGCCTGTTTTAGAAGGCAGTTACAATCAAATTCAATTTTAATTGCAAAAAAAATAGACAGTATTGAATAGTAACATTAGTGGTTCAAAAGGTTTTAGTTTATTTCTCAGCAAGAAATCTGTTTAATCAAAATAATCAAATTATTTTATGTGCTTGTGTGTTTTAATAATATATGGAAAACTCTCTCAAAATCATGCTTTCTGAGACCATGGGCTAGGATAAAAATAGACTAGGTATGTCTTTAATTATTAATGCAGAAAATAACAAATAGTCAAGTCGTAATCAAGAACATCTGTTAAACACTATGGTCCAAAAAGTAAACACAGTTTCCTTTGAGTTTCACAACAATGACAGGATATTAACAAACTGTTTATCATTCTGCTCTCAAAGAGTTACATTCTTTCTATTTACTGATTTTCTTTGGAATTGTCTGTGAGAGTGAAAGCCATTTTCCATACTGGCAAGTGAATGTTCAAATGGAAATAAATGATTGGATTTAACTTTATGAATAAAAGTGGATGAAGCAAATGGAGTATTTAAAGTTTAGTTGATGGCATTCCATAGTCTCTGCCTAATCCAATCCCATGTGAAAAGGCGGTGAGTTAATACTATCGAACTTTGTGTAGGTATGCGACCTCCCAGTGCGCGCCGCCAAGTTCGTGCCCCGTAAGAACTGGGTCATCACGGGCTCCGATGATATGCAGATCCGCGTGTTCAACTACAACACGCTGGAGAGAGTGCACGCCTTCGAGGCGCACTCCGACTACGTCAGGTGCATCGCTATACACCCCACACAGCCTTACATCCTCACCAGCAGCGGTAAGTGGTGCTCAGAGAAAGATAAGAAAGTAACTGCATTGTGCTACTGGTGCGTTGAACTCCGCCATCTCGTGTTTAAATACAATTTGCAATGCCTATTTAAAAAACGTTTACCTATTTCACCCTGATAATGTTATTCAAGAGCTAACATAACTCCCCTGCACTATACCAACAATCTTATTTGTTTTTATATCAGCACACTAAATAAGTAATTTTGTGGTAAAATCCTGTCAGTCAGGCCCATCAGACATATGTGTTGCTGGGGAGGCTATTACGCCACTGCTTCCCCGCTAAATCACGTAGTGTTATGTAGTATAAGGAGACTGTATTAAGTCATTAATTATGGCGTTCAAAAAGTGCTGATCATAAGTATAATTAAAAAAAAATGCTTTTGATTTTGAAAGCACGCATCTCATGAAGGCTGTTTTCATGGCGAACTCGATAAACTCGAAGAATTACACTGTCGTCGGGTCAGCAATATTTGTTTAATTTAACTCAGAAATAAATTTAGCTATTTTAGCTTTTACCTTTTGTTGGTCTTGGGAAAACTGTTTGTTAACAAAGTGTAGTGTAGTGTACTAAGTAGAAAATGAAACACTATCAGTAGGTCAGACTAGGTCAACATATTCACATAATATACTCATAGTTTGTGCACAGTCCGTCAGTAGGATAGTGCAGTCAATAATACTGTAGGTTCAAGTAAAATGGCCCCCAATAGCTGGTAGTAGTATACTATTCCAAGATAATCGCCAATTAAAATGGTTACTACTTTGATATGCTTAAATTTGTTGTTCTTGAAATAATAGGCAGTAAATACGATATCAGTGTGCTCTAAGTGCTTAACTTTTAATTTGTAAAGAAAAACCACAACAATTAACGTTCTTTCTATAAAATACATTATGTGTGTTAAAAACTTTTTATTCATAAGTTTTTGCTTGAATTTAGAGTTTCATTGTCACGGCACCAAAACAATACTTCTTGAAAAGTTTCGAAAAATACATTGCAAGCGCTACTCATACCACACCAAGTTTTATGTCACGTGTGGCAAGGTTCCTTCTCATAGAAAGGAGGCCTGTGTCCCAGCAGTGGGAACATTAATAGGCTGATCATGATGATGAAGTAAAAAATAAAACCGACTTCTAAAAATACAAAAAAGTGAAAAATAACTGTAGCTTCAGAAGTCCTTTGTTTGATTGGTTTAGTTTTTTTGTCACCGACTTTCAAAAAGAGGAGGTTATCAATTCAACTGTATTTTTTGTTTTTTTTTTGTTTTTGTGTTTTTCGATTTTGTTGATTCTTTTTTAATTTGAAAGCTGGTGCTTCCCGTGTGGTCCCATTTTAATTTGCTGAAGATCTGATGCTGATCTTCGGAGATATACAAAGGAACTCCTCAAAAATATATGGTAAATCTGCAGCGATTGCTGTAATCGCTTGTAGGTTTATTGTTTATACATCATGATGTAACATTACGCCTGTATGCTCTGAGGGGGTACGCAGATGTGTACAATACACCCAGATTTCGATTTAGACAGTTAGGTGTATTAAGTTCTATTTATTGGGGATAAGCCTATCACCGTGACATGTATTGTTTTTTTTTTATTTTATTGCAAAAAAGTTTTTATTTTTCACTTTTTAGTGGTTCACATGCGCTTACCCCTTCACAGCGTACTGGCGTGATGTTATGTTATGAGCTGGTGTGAACAATAGACAGACATGATTTCAGCAATCCCAGTCCATTTGCTATCATTTATTGAGGAGTTCCGTTAAATAAATAATAAAATTAGGCCAATATTTGTACAGATGTCGTTAATTTATAACTCCTGATAAAATGGTAATTCCTATGGAACACTTATTGGCTTATGGTTTCGTTATTTTGCACTAGTCAGGCTTCAGATAGGATTTCCCATGGACGATAACGACAATCTTTCATCCCTTGTTAAACAGCTGTTTATTATTTATTTATATTAAACCACTGTGAGATTTTTTTAGGAGATTAGCTCACTTTCCTTTTATAAAGGACTCTTGCGCAAAACTGTGTGCTTCTGTATCCAGCGTTTTAGGCTGTATTGTCTGTCAGTGGATTAATTGTTTAGCGTGGAATTTCATATGATCCGTATTTCAGATGACCTGCTGATAAAGCTGTGGAACTGGGAGCGCAACTGGGCGTGCCAGCAAGTGTTCGAGGGCCACACTCACTACGTGATGCAGATCGTTATCAACCCCAAAGATAACAACACATTCGCGAGCGCCAGTCTCGACACAACCGTCAAAGTAAGCATGTGTTAGCTTCCCCACCGGCCTTTCTAGTTTTCGTACTGCGTTTATTTATGCATGAGTTTATTGAGTGAAATTGCGGTCACAGTTATATGGCTGCACTTTATTCAATTTAAACACACGTAATAATTAACAGAACTGCTTTATCAAACAATAATCTTAGCCTGTCGCAGTCCACTGCTGGACAAGGGCCCCCTCCATAGCTGCGCCACGGCACCCTGTCCTCCGTGTCCAGTATCTAGTCTTAATAACAGACACCTTTTTAAGCTTGTTAGTCCATCTAGCTGAAAACTGTTTGACATTAGGATATATTTAGGTAAGGCACTTCAATACTATAACAGAAAAATTGAGAAATTGATGGCAGCTCTTGACTTACCATTCTTGTGTGCAGGTTTGGCAGCTTGGATCGTCAATCTCAAACTTCACATTAGAAGGCCACGAGAAGGGAGTGAACTGCGTCGACTACTACCACGGCGGAGACAAACCCTACCTCATTAGTGGTGCCGACGACCGCCTCGTCAAAATATGGGACTACCAAAACAAAACATGTGTTCAGACATTAGAAAGTAAGTGGAAACTCTCAACTATTAAAAAATGATGTGGACTGAAGGTAAGCGGACTTTGTAATACTATGGTACTTGGGTGATACTCAAACTCACTCTCTTGAAACTTTTACTTTATACGAGTACAATCAAGAGCAAACATATGATACATTAAACAAAACTCTAAAGCTCTCATCTGCTATATTTGGATAAGTCTTATTTAGCTTGTAGACATAGGAGCGCGCTGCACACTTGGTTAGTGTGACCTTTCAGGTTTATTTTGATTACTCTCCCTTTCTGTATACATATGTTTCCTTACTTCTTTTAAAATCGTTATTACACCGTTAACTGTTTGTGTCTCAAACAAATTAAATAAAAACACATGTTTACCTCTGACTGTATTTTGAGATGTCTGCCACACAATGTCGGGGTCACCTTCCAGGCTTCATTTGCATTCTATAATTGGTTGAACAAATCGAGATCACAGAAATTAAGTTTAAATTTGCCTCATTCAACTCACAATGATCATTTGTGACCCTTTCAAATGCTTTTAATTGCTGCATTCAGGGGTTAAAATTACAACTGAAATACAATAAAGCGTTTGCTGTCTTCAATTTTAATTATATTGGCATTTGCAGTTTAATCGTTAATGTCTCCTTGTTAATATGTATTGTGTGCACTTTACAGTGTGCATATACTCCTATTTTATTTAAATCATCGCTCACACAATTCGTTTATCGTGTCGAAGTTTCGGTTTTCTCCTGTAAATCTATCAACATAATATTCATGTTTTGGCATCTCACACTATTTACCAAACTAATATGTCAATGATGCGCAGGTCACACTCAGAACGTGTCAGCAGTATCATTTCACCCAGAGCTTCCAATCCTGCTGACCGGCTCAGAGGATGGCTCCATCAGAATATGGCACGCTGGGACTTACAGATTGGAGTCTTCCCTAAACTACGGCTTTGAGAGGGTCTGGACCATATCCTCAATGCACGGCTCCAACAATGTAGCTATCGGGTAAGTTAATGACTTAAAATTATATTAGTTACAGTTGGCAGAAATGTATCCCTCACTCGAAAGCTGCTATTCAGATGAGTAGAAACACCCAGCTTACAACTTTTAGATCTAGTCCTAATTGTGCCTGCTTAGTATGGAAGGCTTCTCAATGTTATTGTGTGACAATTGCCGCTCTTACGGACAATGTACATCGAAAGTACCGCCAATTTTTACCAGCTTGGCGAAAACTAGCTTCGCTCGAGGCGATTGACCCCCTGTGACAAGCCAGTGTCCCTGGACAGTCTAGTGGCAAAATGATGTTGTCGTTATGTTACGTTAAACGTAAAATATTCGTAAATACAACGTATTGTTTAGACATCCATATCCAGTATTTGTTTGTGTGTCCGCCAGTTACGACGAGGGCACGATCATGATCAAAGTGGGCCGCGAGGAACCCGCCATCTCCATGGACGTCAACGGAGGGAAGATTATCTGGGCCAAACATTCCGAGATGCAGCAAGTCAACTTGAAGGCGCTGCCTGAAGGTAAGCTAAGTTCACCGTGCACCTCTACCATTGCGCCACTCAACTAATACGTCATCATTCCGCCAACAGTAATCCATTGTTGGACATAGGACTCCCCCAAGCGGTCCTGAGCCGACGAATTCCCGCAGCCTTTACCAAGCCATTAGTCTACCTCACCTGCCTTCATCATCTGACTGAGAGTTCCCAGCTATGTTAGGATCAGATTCCGGCCAAACTGGATGCAGATAAATACCAGTACTTTAGATGGAGCCACTGCCTAACTCACCTTCAAAACCCGGAGCGGTTGTTAAAGATCTAAAAATGACAGGCCGCGATCAAGGGCTCATTGTTTAAGGCTGGTGCTCCAGAGTAGCCCGCGAAATTAAATTTTCTTACGTTTTTTGCAATTAGCAGACCAGTTCTAGGTTGTTTAATATAGACAACCTAGAACTGGACTGCGGCTCCCCAGTCCCCTGACGTTTTCACCTTCATGTTGAAGGGCGGCTGTTATATTTAGGTCTGTATGAAATGTGATATCCATACATAGGTGAGGTTTCCGTTCAGTCGCACGTAACGTAACCGTACCTTCTATTATTGATCGAAAACGCGTACTATGTGCGTACTATGTGTTTTCAATTAGTTTCCTTGATACTTCAAGAATCTTTGCCACAAAATGACTAATTTAATACTACTTCTATGCTTTCATTTAAATTTCCAGATACAGAGATAAAAGACGGCGAACGCGTTCCTGTAATGGCTAAGGACATGGGGTCCTGTGAGATATACCCTCAGACTATTGCGCACAACCCCAACGGTCGCTTTGTGGTGGTCTGCGGCGACGGAGAGTACATCATCTACACAGCCATGGCTCTCCGGAACAAGGCCTTTGGTACAGCCCAGGAGTTCGTCTGGGCATTTGACAGCTCAGAATACGCGACCCTTGAAAACTCTAGTACCATAAAAGTGTTCAAAAACTTCAAAGAGAGAAAGAGCTTCAAGCCCGAGTATGGAGCTGAAGGTGGGTTGACTAGTACTTGTAGATGTGAACTATCTTTGTTTGTTTATCTTTGAAGTAGCAGATGGCCGCGCCAGTGAAATGTTATAACCTACATTCATTTACTTTTGTATTTGTCTCTTTTTGCTATAGTAGGTATAGATCTATGCAAGGGTCCAAAATGAAATTTAAATGCTTTTTTTGACACATTTATTGAATCAATAATAACCTTATTTGTGGTAAACGTAACGGTGTGTTGTCCAGGCATATACGGAGGTTTCATGCTGGGTGTAAAGTCCATCAGCGGAGTGGCATTCTCTTTTTACGACTGGGAAAACCTGGAACTGATCAGACGGTAAGTTTGCATTCAATAACATTAGTCAATTTACCAATAATAACTAACAAATCTATATTTGAGAAAGATATTGAAGCTGTTTGCTTGATCATTTAAGATAACTTTCAAAATTTCGAAACTAACGTTTACAAGTTCAACTTAACAATTTCAAGATTCTCAAATAATCTAGCAAATGTCTTTAATACGTAGCGGTTGCGGCATTAGCTCGCGCGAGCTCCCTTAGTTACACTAGAAATATATTTGATAAACACTTACCTAGCCGTAAATATGTAACATTGATTTTGAGAAAAGGTCTGGTTGGGGAGCGTCATCTCTGATACTTATAATTATACCTGTGTAAAACTCTTTCGGAACCACGATTATACATATTTATGAGACGATGCTGTACCGAATTTTCATATAAAACATTTAACTCTAAGCTATGCGACATTGTATTATTGGGTCACGTCAATCGCTATGCAAACACACACATCTGTAATAATATGTCTAGCTTAGCTTAGTTTTCACAAGACATATTGGCACTCTTTACATACTCGTATTTTAAATGCTTGCTAGAATTTTTCTGTTTAAAAATATTTTTTTCGTAACTCAAAAGTATAGAAATAAACGAAAATTTGCCATATAGGCAAAAGTAAACTACCCATGAATTATTGATACAAGTTAATTGTTGTAGCTAAGGAGTAAGACTTTCTATAACGTTAATTAAGTACATTGTTGTTCGTTCTCGAATCGCAATCGAAACAGGGTGTAAATATTATTGTCAGAATGTTTAAATTCTGTGTTTATCACCTCTGGAATTACAAGCGTAGCGTAACAAGCTTAGCGAAAGCACGAACTTAATTTCTTATGTTTACTAACATTTTTTACACTAGCGAATATTATGATCTTATATTGTTGATACAATTATACAAGGGTGTAAAATGATCCTTCACGAAACTTGTTGTTCTCCCCGTCATTGCGATGTTTGTTTCTGTTTTTTATACCTACCTATTTTCTTTACATATTATTTTAAATTTTCATTTTTCACGAAAAGACACGAACTTAATTTCTTATGTTTACTAACATTTTTTACACTAGCGAATATTATGATCTTATATTGTTGATACAATTATACAAGGGTGTAAAATGATCCTTCACGAAACTTGTTGTTCTCCCCGTCATTGCGATGTTTGTTTCTGTTTTTTATACCTACCTATTTTCTTTACATATTATTTTAAATTTTCATTTTTCACGAAAAGACACGAAAATATTTAAAATTATAAAAAATAGTAGCCCATCGGCATCAGGAACAAGGTCCAGACTGCCGGAAGAAGAACCTTCTACTTATTATTATTACGACGATATTGGGTGTCAAAGAAACTTGTGAACTTTTTCTCAACTTGAAAAAATTTTCTTTTTGTTCTTTTAATTTCTGTACTATAAAAACCTTCATGACCTCTGAACTATTCAATGCATCGATCAGCACAATATTTTGAGTGTGTTACATTGAGTCCTACCGTAAACCGTGATTTTCCAGCCACAAAAGGTCGTCTCCCAACCACAATTTTATTTGGGCGTTCAGTTATTTAGTTTGATGTACAGAATGCTTAGTTGATGCCTTCGTGAATGGATCGTTTACACTTTGTACATCATTGAGCACACAGCACCATTTAACAGATACATACATGCATGTTTGTAGCAGCACATTCAGACAGCAACATGAAATAGATGTACAAATATAATCGGGATAGAAATACTTGACTCAACTCGAGGTGTGCCGACCCGGCCCCAGCTTGATTCAGCGAGGGTAGAAGGCGAACGTTGTTGGCCGATCAGCACGAGCCAAATGAAGCCGACTGTGTCTTCTTATTGCTTCGAGTCGGTTTTGTTGTTCAATGTCCAAACTCTGTCGAATGGAATGTGTCGATGCGAACATGTGTGTAGCATCAATCATTTATCATTTAGCTTTACTACGAATATCGAGAAAATCTTGTTGATATCGACAATTCGGTATGTAAAGTATTTTTCAGGTATTATTTTTACATTTTTATTTCGTAAAACATTTAATTTTAAGCAACTAATTTTAAGCTTTTTTTTTCCGAGTTACAGTTTCTTTTTTATTATTTTTTAAAGTATTATTCGTGATGACGTCATTTCATAGCCTGAATAGCTTTAAGTCTTTGCCACGTTTTCAGTACATACAAAAAACACTAAATAACTTCAAAGTTGACATTGATGACAGTTGACGCTTGACAGATACGTGTTTTTATTTTGTTGTGAAATGTGAATGCTGTGATCGTGACTGTGATGTGAACTTTTTGGTTGAGTTTCTTTTCCTACGATTTTTAGCAAATTTTAATTTCTATCCATTATCCGTGCTGCGTATCCGTGCAATGAATCTGTCATCGACAACTAGTGCTAAATGCTTCGTACCGTCATGTAAAAACACTACAACAAATAGCCGACACAAATTGTTTGTAAATGTGAAAGAAACGCTAAAAAAGAAGTGGTGCAAGGAAGTAAATATGGAATATAAGCCTGGGCGTCGTCTTTTTTGTTGCGAAGATCATTTGAACGCGAAATTATCAGCGCGCGATGCATTCAAATAAATAACACAGTAACTAGCATTGACAGTTTTGATTTGACACTGACGGTATGACAAACAAAAGTATTTTTTTTTAATTTATCTTGAAAAGCACGAAGGAAGTAGTCTATTCAGGCTACGTTATGACGTCATTTAGAGGTCAAATGAAAGTCAAAAGATTACAAGTATTATTGTGAAAATAAACACAATCTTGTGATATAGAAAGCTAAAAATAGAAAAATAAGGCATAAGACCCTAAAATCTCCAAATGGTTTTGGAATCAGCGTAGGTTAATTTTTACTTTACATACCGAATTGTAACAACTTCAGTTACTTGGACAAATTAAAGACAGAAAAAGCTACTACGGAATAGAATAGAATAGAAATAATTTATTTGCATTGAATGTAGGTACATACATGAGTTGTTACAGTAATGGTTATAGTTCCTGGTACATTCTACCAATGGGGTTGGCCGGTGAAAGCCGAAATCAGATGGCGCTAGCATAGCTTGTTCCCAATCTGACCAATGAGGTCAAGCCATTTTGAAATATAAAATGACATTACCAGATTTTCTACCAATGACGATGCTTGGAACAAACTATGCTAGCGCCATTAGTTCCACAGTTGCCATCCCCATTGGCATGCAAAAATTTATACTTAGGATAGTATAGGTACAATACAAAGACACAACCTCAATTTAAAACTTTCACAATCACTCAACAAATTATCGTGTACTTATCAAAAAAAAAAAAAAATCAAATCTAAATTAGAATAAGTAACAAAAATTTAATAATACAGCTATATTTTATCTGTTAGGAAATCTGTCACAGAATAATAACATTTTTGTATTAAAAAAGATGAAAGCTGTTTTTTAAAAAGTCTCAAAGGTTGTTCCTGCAATCGCTTGGATGTTTATTGTTTATACAACATCATGACCGAACATCACGCCTGTATGCTCTGGGGGTACGCAGATGTGTACAATACTCGATTTTCGACAGTTAGGTGTGTTAAGTTCCATTTATTGGCGATAAGCCTATTACCGTGACATGTCATGTACTGTTTCTTTTTTTTATTTTATTGGTAAGGGTGTACTTCAAGGGAAGTTTGATTTGTGTTTGGTTAGGTTCTGATTATGGGATCCATGACAAAGTAACGGAACTCTTCAATTCTTAGGAGCAAATTTACGAAACTCGGCCAAATCTTTTATAGGCTACCCGGATATTTGAGTCACCGACCATAACGTCGTTATTAACCGACTTCAAAAAGGAGGAGGTTCTCAATTCAATGTTCCCCGATCACTCGAAGATGGCTGGACCGATTTTGTTTTTATTTTTTAGTTAGGGATCTCTGCCGTACGCAGCCTCGCGCCAATGTCGACAGTCGGGCATGAGAGTTCTGTCCTGTTAGGATCGCAGTAAATTGGTATCATTATATTTCTAAAGTGGTCATACCGTTATTTAATTCCCACCTCCATAGTATAGCAGGCCCATGAAAATGTAAGTCTGGACATTCAAATAAATCGTGGCATGCTAGAAAGACGGCGTTAGGGCTCATTTAGGCGGTTCACCCACTGAAGATGCGTCCATTGTATGCAAGTATGCATACAATGGTAAAATCTGCCATCCCGCGCTACGCGACGGGGCGCGGTGCCAGTGGGTGGAGCGCCTTAAGGAGACACGGTGCGTTGCGCGTCGCGTTATCTCATTCGCAAACACAAATAAATAACAATACAGTACGATGTTGTTTACGGAGATGCGGCGCGTGCGACACCTCGTGATCACGTGCGGGTATCGCTCCCTGTCACCGATCGTTTCTCTATGAGAACAAAGTATTAATGCAGCTGGCAGGCCGCAACGCTGCGTGCGTCTCGGTGATGTCATCTGCGAGCTCCGCAGCAAATATCGTTTCGTTTCTAGCAAACGCGCCGGAAATCGCTTCTCCGTAAACGTAAATGCTCTCATACGTCGCCATAATTATGTTTGAATTCACAGCGAACAACGCGCCTCGTTTGCGTGAACGAGTCCTTACACGGATATTAAGAAACCAGCACAAAACCAGTTACAATACGTTAATTTTCAATGTTAGCTCTGCACGATGACAATAAAAAGTGTACTTGCTTTTGCTTTATGTGTAGACCCTAGTTTTGTAGAAAATCTGTTGTAGTTGATATCTATCGATTGCATAAAAGCGCACAGCATTATGAATACACTGTTTACGCGACGCGAAGGGTTCTTAGTTCTCGCGACGAGACGTGAGCTTGCATTTTGAATGAGGTAATTATCATTCAGATGAATTCATGAACTCCATTTTATTTGGGGCTAAAATTGTATTTCTTCACTAGATTCAAACATTTTCGGTGACGTCGTTAGTGAGTAGACTGTGGAGCAACCAGTATTTTTGATAGTTCTTTCAGTACCCTATTGTGAACCGAGCTTTTTGGATCTAAACTCTTAAGTCCAGCGCAAGAGTCTTGCGACAGCTAGCGAATTCGAAAAAGAAAACAAATAAAAGTAGTGGCTTAAAGCATTATACCATGGTCCATGAGCCTTGTGGAGCGACGGTAGTCACTGGAAGGTAACAAGTGTCTGCTCGCTGGTCGTAGCTCCTACCTACATGCGCATTCACATAAAGTTCCATTTTAATAGCTAGTCTTTTCAACTAAGTCCGCATCACATGGATAGCCTTCGCTCGCGTACTGTGCGTTCATACCTATGTGCGGTTTCGCATCTACAAGCAGTTCTCCTGTCCAGGATCGAGATCCAACCGCGCCACGTATACTGGTCGGAGAGCGGCAACCTGGTGTGCCTCGCCACCGACGACTCCTACTACGTGCTGAAATACAACGCGGCGGTTGTGACGCGCGCTCGCGAAACCAACTCGAATATCACTGAAGACGGCATTGAGGACGCTTTTGAGGTGAGTTACTTGCTATATTTAATCAATTATATTAGTCGGCTTATCAGCAAGCGCAGGTTTTGGTGCCCAACTTGGTGGACCGAAGACCTTAGGAAGATGGCAGGGTCAAACTGGATACAACGGAGGACAGGGTGTTGTATCCCAGCTTTCTATGGAGTCTATGACCAGCAGTGGACTGTGATAAACTGAGTTCATTGATTAGGTGGACTAACGGGGTAGACTTCGGTCGAGGTGTCCAATGACAACCAGTGGATCACTTTCAGTTGAATGAATGTATTATTAGTTGAGTGGCACAATAGTTATCATCTCTGACTAAGGATGTGCGTTAAAACCCAAGCGGGTATATATTATACTTAATTACTGTTACAACCACACTGGCTCCATGTGGGGGATTACAGCTCACTGATTCTGCAAAAAAAACATCGAATCAAAGCTAGCAGTCAATAATTAAATAAATAAATATCATACAAACACAAGAAAAAATACTTCTAAACGTTTGTCTGCAAAAGTTATGTTCAACGCTGTTAGTGGCGCGATAACGACTCATAGTTATGATAAGGTGCGAACCGTTGCGAAACGCCTTATCTCATGCCTGTACTGTTTTACTACACAATAATAATATAGTGGAACTCGAGGCAACCTAATTTATATTCAAACTTATAATTTTACTGCCGCTTTCGCAGGCGCGACTACTGAGCCTGACGTCCTTGTGGTTCGATTATATGGGACTGAAACATAACTAGCAAAATGTTTTATTAGGTGCAACTCTGCTTGAGCCCTCACGACGGGGGATGCGATATCCCGGGGCGGAGTCGTCTTGGCGGTGTCTCTCGACATCGCCAACGCCTTCAACTCCCTGCCCTGGAGCTGCATCAGGGAGGCACTCCGGTATCACCGGGTGCCGACCTACCTCCGTCGTGTGATCGGGGACTACCTGACGGACAGGGCCGTCATCTACCCCAGTCGCTGCGGAGAATGGAACCGGCGAGAGATGTCGTGCGGTGTCCCACAGGGATCGGTTCTGGGACCGCCCCTGTGGAACATCGGTTACGAATGGGTGCTGCGCGCGGACCTCCCTAGTGGTGTCAGCGTCGTTTGCTACGCAGACGACACCCTGGTGCTGGCACAGGGGAGTTCGCACGAGGCGGCGGCCGAAATTATGACACGCGGGGTTGCGATAGTCGTTGAGAGGATCCGGCAACTGGGTCTCGAGGTGGCATTGCACAAGTCCGAGGCCATGTGCTTTCATGGGTCTCGGAATGCGCCACCATCGGGATCCACGCTGACGGTGGGAGGGGTATCCATCGGCGTCGAGCCGACGTTGAAGTACCTGGGACTCGTACTCGACAGCCGATGGAACTTCGTGGAACATTTCCGACGTTTGGCCCCCAGGCTGGAACGGACCGGGGCTGCCTTCAGGCGGCTCCTGCCCAACCTTGGGGGGCCAAACGCCTCCTGCCGCAGGCTCTACGCGGGGGTCGTGCGGTCCATGGCCCTTTACGGGGCCCCAGTGTGGGCGCGTTCCTTGAGGCGGCGAGCCGCCCATTATCTGAACGCGCCCCAAAAAGTGGTGGCCGTAAAGATGGTCCGTGGGTACCGCACGATCTCCCGCGAGGCAGCGGGCCTGCTTGCCGGATTGCCGCCATGGGATCTGGAGGCGATAGTCCTCGCGCGCCTGCACGACTGGCGCGCGGAGGCACTACGCCGGGGGGAAACTCCGCTGCCGCGGCAAATTGCCGCTCAGCGGACAGACCTCCGGCGCGATCTCATGGCGACATGGAGAGAGCGACTGTCGCAACCCCGTGCAGGGCACGCCACGATAGTGGCGGTAAGTCCCCTCTTTGAGGAGTGGCTAGAGAGGCGCCACGGCGTCCTCACCTTCCGCCTGACGCAGGTCCTCACCGGACACGGATGTTTCGGGAGGTACCTGCACCGAATCGGGCGGGAGGACACGCCCGGGTGTCTCCACTGCGAGGATCTCGCGGAGGACACGGTGGAGCACACGGTGGAGGTCTGCCCTGCGTGGGCGGAGCACCGCCGTGTCCTCGTAGCGGCGATCGGCGGCGGCGACCTCTCGCGTCCGGCCCTGGTTCAATCCATGGTCCGGAGCGAGACGGAATGGGAAGCCGTCACCTCCTTCTGTGAAGCAGTCATGCTAGCAAAGGAGGTGGCGGAACGAGAGAGGGAGAGATCCTCTCTTCCCGGCCGCCGCGGGAGACGCACCGGGCGTCGGGGGCCACGTGGTGGCTACCGGCCACCGTAGACGCGGGCCTGTGGACGGTTGGCTATGGGCTAGCTAGCCGTCCGTCCGTCTAAAGACGATAGGCCGTGTCGACGGCGCGTTCGTGTTCCACGCGCGCCTCAAAGAGATGTCAGCATAAGAGAGAGGCCCGCAAGGGCCGAAGCCTGCCGGGGTTGCGGGCCTATTCGAAAGAGATACCGCGGCCCCGGAACATAAAGGGCGAGGAAGGAACATGGATGGGTTTTAGTCAGTAAAAGTCTGACACTCCCTCCCGCTCCGCCCAGAGTGGGAGAAGTCATTTGATGATTTCCCATCCCAAAAAAAAAAAAAAAAATTTTGTATACTTACGTGAAAAAGAAAAAATATGACCAATATTTTTTGGAAATCTATCTGACGGACTAAAAAAATTCTTGTCTACCCTGTTGAGTATAATTCCGCTTTAGGTTTTTTTGTCTACCTTATTGAGTATAATTCCCCTTTAGGATTTTTTGTCTACCCTATTGAGTATAATTCCCCTTTAGGATTTTTTTTCATGGAGAAGAATGGGGAAAACATTACATGATGATAATGTACAGTTTCTCGGTACGTTATTTTATGTGTGTAAAGTTTGAGAGTATGTTGTATATAAAATTATGAAAAGTCTTCCATGTTTTTAATATCCAGGTTGTCGGTGGCGTCAACGAGATCGTGAAGACTGGGCTATGGGTAGGCGACTGTTTCATCTACACAAACTCCGTGAACAGAATAAACTACTACGTTGGCGGCGAGATTGTCACGATATCCCACCTCGACCACACCATGTATATCCTAGGATACGTCGCCAAGGAGAACAGGTAACATTTAGATGTTATTTTCGTCTGCTAAAACAATTTCTCAAAATCCACCGTGGTTCAAAACTGTCGGCTCAGAGTGAGTCGGCCTTCGTAGTATCCGGAGGGTCCGGAGGGTAGTTCCTCGTGTCGCTACCTCGACACTATTTAAAATTTTGTGTTCCCTCGGTGGTAGCGCAGTGGTCACTAACGCTATGTTCTGGAGCTTAGTTTGTGACACAGCTCCACTGCAGTTCCGTCGAGGCTTCGTTTATGACTACATTTACCTTGAAACTTACGAATTTATAAATCGTCGGTTTGTATTGATATTCTCTGCAAGCGTGTAACTAAATGTTTGTTTGCAGACTGTACCTGAACGACAAGGAGCTGAACATCGTGTCGTACTCGCTGTTGCTGTCGGTGCTGGAGTACCAGACGGCGGTGATGCGCGCCGACTTCGAGACAGCTGACCGAGTGCTGCCCACCATTCCTCAGGAGCATCGCACCAGAGTCGCACACTTCTTAGAGAAACAAGTACGTACACCTACACAAGACAGTGTCTAGTAGCTTCTACTTATTCTTTGTATCACGACGACGTTACATGTAATAATATAGAGCAGCGGTGGCTCAGTGGTGGCGGCCCCCAATTACGAATAGTAAGTCGTGGGTTCGAATCTAGGCAGGCGTATTACTTTGTCTAATTTATTTAATCACCACTGCTCTCAAAACGGTGAAGGAAAAAATCGTGAGGAACGGTTTCCTCACGATGTTTTCCTTCACCATGTCCTAAAACAAAAAAAAAAAACAAAGACATGTGACATCTACCAATCCGCACTGGGACCGCGTGGTGGATTTCACGTATATGTGGAGGTCAGATAGGCAGTCGCTCCGTGTAGAATACTGGTATTCAGCTGTATCCGGTTGGACTAGAAGCCGACCCGAACATAATTGTGTAAAGGCTTAGCAGATGATGGTTACCGGAAGGTACCCAAGTATAGCCACAGCTGATTACGGGCTTCCCGTATTTAGCCGATCTCCCTGGTCCGCAGATATAAGCTTTTAGCTTTATAGTTCTACAACCTACGTACAAGCCCCTGACGCCACAATAAACGTGGCTACTTACTAGGCAATAATAGTATAATATTAATGTTCCCACTGCTGGGACACAGGCCTACCCTCTATGAGAGGGAATGGGCTATAATTAAAATTTCCATCCTCATTCCCAGGGCTTCAAACAACAAGCTCTCGCAGTATCTACGGAACCTGAGCACCAGTTTGAGCTGGCTCTATCTCTGGGTGAGCTACGGAGGGCCATGCAGCTAGCCGAAGAGGCCGCCCTGGCGGAGGGAGCGCCCTCCCGCTCGTCCTCCGCGCGGTGGTCCCGCCTGGGCGCCGCGGCTGCGGCTGCCGCCGACACAGAGCTGACGAAGACTTGCTATCAGAGCGCTAAAGATTACAGTGCGCTGCTTTTGTTTGCTGCTAGCACTGGTAAGGGTTCTTTTTATTACTTTCATTGACACCTCTAACTCATGCCGTCTGTCTGTAAGAGGTTCCGAAGACAAATCCCTAGTAACACAGCGCATAATGACATTACATAAGCAATATTTGAAAATAGATAGATGTTAATACCAACACGCAGTGCATATCAATCGCACATTCACACCTAAATTAAGATTCAGAGTATTTCAATTTTGAAAAATGTTAAAAGCCTTTATGTTATTAGTCTTATGGATATTGTTATGGTTTACGTTCGTTAGTACAAACCAAGTTTTATTTATTTATTATCACTGAAACTGTTTGCTTTCTGTACAGGTGACAAAGTACTTCTCCGGAACGTGGCGCAGATGTCTTCTGAAGAAGGGGCGGAGAACATTTCTTTTGTTGCCTACTTCATGCTGAATGATCTCGAATCCTGCCTCAACCTGTTGATACAACGTGGCAAGCTGCCCGAAGCCGCCTTCTTTGCCAGGTAAGCTATAATAGCAGTAGTCTGCCAAGATTTTGTAACAACATTTTGATTTAAAGCGTCGTTTTTACATAATTATATTGTCTTGTGGTTGGGTTAGGTTAGGTTAGTGCTTGTAAATGGTTCATTAGAACTAAATGCGCGGCTAGGTAGGTAGAAGGGGGATTCAATGCCGTTTCGCTCGTACGATCTCAGGCTACCTTTAAACAAAAGCAAATTAAAACTATAAACTGAGCTGTCTAACCTACCATACCCATTCGTTCCACCTGCTGAAAATGTCGTTCCCAGTTGTGCTTAAGGAGCCTTGGCTGACCTGCTTCCAGCCCTGGCGTGACGTTGTTCCACAATCGACTCATCAATTGAATATTGTGTTTTGCGTGTCCAGTTTGCACAATACAAGAGCAAATGGACGCTACTGAAAGTGCTAAACTCGTCGCTAAATTCTGGGTCTACTCAATTTAATTTATCAACAATACTTTAAGAAGAAGATACGGTTTGAAGGATGACAAGATTATAGATAGAAATAATTTATCGTCAACCTCTAACTCTTCGGACTTACTGGCCAATATCATTGGGTAACCAAGGTGTAGGTAATATTTTAAGCTACCATGTTATCCTGTGTTTAGCTTATTTTCTATTTCTATAATGATTACGTTCTTGATTGCAGATCATACATTCCATCAAAGATGTCGGAGGTGTTGAAACTGTGGCGGGAATCCACCTCGACATCTAACAAGAAACTGGGTCAGTCGCTCGCCGACCCAGAGCAATACGAGAATCTGTTCCCGGAGTTTGTGGTAAAATAGAACTTTTATTAACTTGACATAGGTACTCAATGAGACTTGTTAAAGTTCTCTTGGAAAATGAAACTTTTATAAAATCACATTAAACAGGCTGGGAATAAGATGCAACTATGTTTTATTTTAATAATGACGGTTCAACAAATCGTATGTAAGAATTTTTTGACGGCATCATAGTTTTTTTTTTTTTTCAAATGTAAGGTGTTTCGAATAATCGCGATTTACAGTGGGTTATAATGTTGCCAACATCCGTCCGCAAGATCTAAGAGTTTGTATTCAAACAGAAATGAACGTAGATAGATAGAATGTACTTTATTGTAAATTGTAAGAGTAACATTATGGGTATGATTGTATTTAGTTGACTTGATAATAAGAGCTACAGAAGATCCATAACTCATTACTTAATGCCTATTTCAGCAATCTTTGGACCTGGAGACCTTTCAGCGCGTATACGGGCACGAGCAGAGTTGTAACCTAGCAAACTTGCCAGAGAACTCAAAGACTTGCAACCTAGACCGCAACCTGCTTGCCGAGAAGGCCGAAGCCGAACAGCGAGGTTTCAAAACTCCATCAGTGGCGCCATCTGTGCAAGTTGCGCAAGTCGCTTCAACTGCGCAAGCATCGCCGGCTGACGGCGTCACAGAAGCGCGGGTACCCGGCGAAAATAGGTAATAAAACATTAATTTTTACATTAAGCTTGATTTTCATTCGATTTTGGCGACAAAACGCTCACATATTGTCAGTTATATTATGTTCGGATTCATCTAATCATTGCGCACCGTGTGTAACTGTTACATCGGTCGCAGATCGTTGAAATGTTTCTTACCTAACCTATTATATCTATCTGGTGTAACTAGCTTAACAAAAACTAGTCGTTAGTCTGTGTCAAGAGAAGCGTAGCAAAAGGTAAAACGATTCTAACCAATTGAAAGTTTTCCATTTTTTAAATTGGTTGAAAGTTGAGCTTGTCACGAAAGACACCTTAAAACTTAATTTTGCATTTTGTTACGAAGCCAATAAACGATTTTATTTTATTACATAAAACTAATGGACACTGACCATTGCAGCAGTCCCGCGCAAATTCACCCGGACAGTACGACACCAGACTTCCCCGCGGCCGACAAGAAGCGCAACGACTCTCTGGACATCATGGATGAGCTGGAGCGAGAGATTGACGATATAATCCTCGATGGCGCGGATGGTAGCGTGGTAGGTAGCGCCCCCGCCCCTTCACCAGAGGCCCCTGCGCCTGTGCCGTCATTGCCTGTGGCCCCTGCGCTTTTGACTCCTTTGCCTGAGACCCCTGCGCCTGTGACTTCTTTGCCTGAGACACCTGCACCTGTGACTCCTTTACCTGAAGCCCCTGCACCTGTGACTCCTTTACCTGAGGCCCCTGCGCCTGTGACTCCTTTACCTGAAGCCCCTGCGCCTGTGACTCCTTTGCCCGATAACACAGTTGTAGGCTATCAGAAAACTTCGTGTTTTACAACTTGACTGAACAGATTATAAGGCGGAAAAGCATCCCGATGTAATGTAAAAAAAGGATGACAACAATTGTAAAAAGCATTTTATGGAGATGAAGGCCAGTAGCATTTATTGTTTTGTGCGATGATGCGTTGTACCCGAGACAGTTGTTTCAGAGAGATAGAGCTACAAAGAATTAGTTACTGAATTCATATGTAGGGGGTATATTAGAGTAAACACGGAGTGTTCAGCCCGTTCTTGTTGATAGGAAATTACACTTTTTTCTAACAGTTAGTTTCGACTTACTGACCAACTTAGGTTAAAGGTAGCATGGTATTTAACTTTGACGTTTAGACTAACACAAGTACCTATTACAGTTATTTACGGTGTAGCTCGGTGCGGTGTCACTTGATAAAAAAACATGTTTAGAGATGCGATGTATTGCTATGATGGATTGTCGATATTTTGTATAGACAAGAATTTGTGTTGTATAATACTACAACTAAAAAATCACGCTCTAATTAAAATCGGGGTTGACTAGGTAAAAGTCGACTACTCCTGTTGTTGAAATCGGATAAAATGTAGCCTATATTATCCGGATCATAATAACGAATCGATTGATACCTTAATCATCAAAGTCGAATGAATCGTTTAGGCGCTACGGTGGAACATGCGTACATACATAGCCTGCTAAAATCACAACCCTTCCTTTTGGCTTCACCGTAATCGGGTAAAAGAAGACAGTTTGCAAAAATCTCGTTTACTTTATTACTATCGTAAAATATATTTTAAAATAGTGGAAGCGCCAGGGTAGCCCGCGAAATTCAAATTTTCGTACGTTTTTTTTTAAATTTTCAGCTCAGAAAAAGGTTTTGTGTTGATAAAAAATGAGTCGCGCTTGCAACGCGTATGTTGTTACAGAATTATAATCGCCTCGTTTAAGCGTTTGTTTTTTCTTTTTTTTTTAGGATGGGAAATCATCAAATAACTTCTCCCACTCTGGGCGGAGCGGGAGGGAGTGTCAGACTTTTACTGACTAAAACCCATCCGTGTTACTTCCTCGCCCTTTATGTTCCGGGGCCGCGGTATCTCTTTCGAACAGGCCCGCAACCGGCGTTTGACGCCCTTGAATGACTTTTTCCTGAAATAGTAGAATAGGGTTAATTTTGCTCGAGTGCTGGCGCCTTGTATGCGACAATACCTTTGCCATTCCGTTGCTTGTGTTTTTATGTGTTGAAATAAATAAAAGTTGTCTAAAATTACATAGGGTAAACTTCTTTTTCTATTCTGAAATAAAAATATCGAATATCCAATATAGCTATACATCCCATCACTAAACATGTCTATGGCGTTACTTTACACACATAACACTTTGCTTCATTTTTTTCAATTTGAGTTCCTTTAGGTAAGCAATACTTGACTGATTCGGTATATTAAGGGTAAAGCTAAAATTCAGTCATGATTGTAAATCGCGGTTACGTTTAAGATTGGAAACGAACTGTTCATCTGCTCTGCACCATGCACAGTGCAGACAAGAGTAACAGAGATAACGATGTACAAAGCAGAACATTTCTATCACGGTGTACCACACTGATGTTCACGGATCGTATCGTACTAAACTATGTTTTTTTATCGCTTTTGATACTCATCTTTGTGATACTTTGAATCTCAATATACTTGCTGAGATTTTTTTTTGTGTTTGTTTGTAGATTTGATTGTAGTGCATATTATAAGTATAAAAGGTGTAGATAGGTTATTAAGCGCTCAGCAAGCGGCATGTTAAAATATGGCTAATTAGCCAACCTTGACGTCGATGTCACTTTGACGCCGTCAACAGACGTTTTAAATGTCTCTTTTACGCTCGCGATAATGGAATCATGCTATCCTACTTTGACTTGTAATCGTAATATGTGAGCTATGACAGTATATAGATACTCATGTCTGCGATAGTGTGCCGTTTTAGAAGATCGAATTTTGTGCAGGTAACCTATCTACGCCTTTTTACTTATATTTTCATTGGATTGTAGGCTCTATAGTATTGGAGGTACCGTTTATCTGACGAAGTCTTTTTTTTGTCTTAATCATATCCAATAATAATTTAACCCTGAGCACAGCCGCGGCATCCGCTCAAATTGGGGGAATCCAAAAGTACAGCAACTAATGGGATGATTTTAGGGATCACTTTCAACCTCAACAAGAATGTTAGCTGCATGTAAATGAGGGGAAATACGTTAATATCTAATAAGTAATAATACATTCTCGTTGGCACATTTGGCTAAAAATAATGCAGAAATAAAAAAGAGACATGTTTCATTTGCTTCAAAATCTAAGGGTTTTGTTGAATGCGATAGATTGGAATTTAGCCTAATATGATAATTTCCATATAAGGTTTACGGGTCGTATATGAAATTATTATTGTATTTTTTTTTAATGTTGACTTTGGATTCCCCGATGAACGCGACAGCAGACTTTCATTTGGCCAAATATTGCTCGCAAAAATTACGCGCAGCCTCCCGTAATGACTACACAAATAAGCACCAACCCAAGAAAAAACAAATAAGTCAAATGGGTTAATAACAAATTAATATTGACATCTAATATTAGACAATGCTATCCAAATGTGAATAACCCAAAGTTAAAACTTAGCACAGGTCAGCTCCCATTATTTGTTTCACTAATATTAGACGACCTCTGCACAGTTTTGATGGCATTTTTTAAATAGAAAAAACATGCATTTCCTAAATACAATGTAAATCAGACATGAGGGTGTTGGCACTATTATTGTGTTTAGCATTCAAGTATGTTAATTTGAACCTGTTAGCATTAGGCATCGTGACCCCCGTCGGCGATCAGTTAGTAACAGCTAAAAACGAGTTGTTCGTTTGACAGTAGGCTGTATGGTCGTTGTTTGACAGAGTTAAGCCCGGGTAAGTCTGTGATCAAGTCAAAGTAATATGTACCTACAGTGCCCTCCAAAAGTTAGTAGAAATTATTCAGGAGTGGAGTATGGAGTATCTGGACTGTACTTCCGGGTTAGTCCTGTTAGCCGTGGACTTCCTGCCTACTCCTGGAACACGTCACGATATGTATAAATAGTAATTGAGTGAATGATGAGGTCATAAAATAAGTTAACATTTACATAGAATTTAAATTGGCCTTAAAGTCATCTGCTGACCTGCCAAGCAGGATCTTTGAACTATATTATAGGTGTTTTGTAGAACTATGTACTCAAATATATTATGTATTTGTTTCAGGACCTGTCGGATGAAGCAGATTTACTTGATTAGTATTTAAGTGTATTTAAATTGATTATTTTATATTACAGTACAGATCATAAAAATAATGTACTACATAAAGTGCTAATTCCTTGTAAGATTAAAGTATTATACAGATTTGCTTTTTGTGTTTTTGTTGATCACTCAGTGGTACAAAACATATTGACACCTATACATACCCAAGGATCAAACTCTTCCAAGTTCACTCTTGTCTGTCAATATTTAAAATGACCTGCACGCAACATTGATGTAATAAATTATGAGTCACACCAACGTTTCTTACTATCAGCATGTCTAAAAAATACGTAACTCGAGAAAAAAAAAGAATCTGTTTGTTTTTTCTTATCTTCATAAATTACTGAGATTGCGCTAACGTGTGACGTTATTTGGCGCACTGCCAATAATATTAATTAATGAATTTAGCAACTGGTCTGAGGTGGCGCAGGAGAAGAGTACCGAAGGATATGCGGGAGGACTTTGCCCAGCAGTGGGCCATTCTAGGAAACAGAAAAAAAAGTTTTAGCAAAAATACTTAAAAAGTAAACATAACACTTGAAATAATAAGTGCAAACCACTTTATAAATCATATTTTGTAAACGTAAACACTGTTTCGCATCACCCGCAATCGGACACGTGACGTCATCGTAGTAGCTCACGAAGGAACGCTAAGTTAAAAAAGCGGTGAAACTTTACAACGCTGTAACTGGAAAGCCTCGCCCAATTTCGATAACACAAGTTTGGGGTCAAGGTGCATTCACCTCTTACCCTTGGTAGCCCGATGGGACGGCAATTCGTAATGACTGGAGGGACATCAGGCGCAAGAACGTGCTTAAAACGTGCTTGCCGAGGCACGAGGACAACTTCGTAACATAAAAATCCTACCCTCGCTTTGCCATACATGTGCACCTACAGGGCTCATGAAATGTCGATACCATTGCCTTTGCGTAGTTTCGTTAGATTGATTTAGTTGGAACCTGTGGGAATTGTCTAAATTATGGGACGAATGAAAAATATAATACAGTAATATCAGCCTATTACTGTCCCACTGCTGGGCAAATGCCTCTTCTCACACAGAAGATACGAACATTGATCACCCCGACTCGATGTAGCGCACCCAAAACATTGTGCTGATGGGTGTATTGAATAGTACGGGCACAGATATTATAAACGGGGGACGTGGAGGTATTTAAAGTTATGACATCAAAAACTTGTGTAAAAGTTAGAACTTTGACACCCAATATCCCCGTAACTAGAAGGTGTCCAGGTATGAACTAGAACAAAAAGAATACTGCAGCATCGGGGAGAACAAGTGCCTTCTGGCTTCGATCCATTATACTTACCCTCCGTGCTGAGCTACCCGCAGTCGTATATCCTTGACAGATGAACACGATCTGCGTCTCTAGCTAATTAAGCAATAGACCGGGTTTCAGGGTGCCGGTGCATTGAGTCAATCAGTGGATCCGGTCACAACGCAACTACACGAGATTACCTCACGAGCCGCGAGTGTCAGTAATGCCACGCTTCCTGTTTAGTCCGCTCTGCTAAATCAGTCAGACTCGCTTATTAGACAACTACGTCCAATCTAAAAAAGGAGAACCAAGATTTAACCTCTTTAACAGCGAGTGCAAGAATGTGGTCTTAAGGGGCCGGCGGAGCATGCGTCTTTCATACAAACGTAATACCAAAATAATTTATAAATCATACATATTCTTATAGTAGTGTGTATTTATTTCGATTGGATTACAGAATATCTATGTTCCCAAATATATATTTTGAAAGGACAATGATACAAAGACGAGATATGAGGAATTTAAAATTTCTATAGAAAACTTATTTTTCTCATAACTCTTGTTTAATAAACACTCTTGTTAAATCAGTGTCCAATCAAAATATATATTTGGGAACCTAGATATTCTGTAATCCAATCGCAATAAATACACACTACCTTAGAAATATGTTTGATTTACAAATTATTTTGGTATTACGTTTATATGAACTACGTTGACTCAAATTTTACTGTTTTGCGCTTACCGAGTAGGTAAGTACCCCTGCCTGCCTACGTGTGAACGACGTAGTGTCTATTTTATTTAGATTTTGATCTGCACAGTAATGACAGCGCCACGTCACGCCTATTTTTCCTCAACAAAACGACAACAAGATCATGTTTACAATGCCGAAATTAAGGGTGCTTACAACGCCGAAATTAAGGGAAGCCTGAGTTGAACACTGGTACTCCAGTTATGTTCAATTCAAATTACACGTAGTAGGGGGCGACTTTGCCATCAGCAGGGCATCAATCCCTGTTCCGGGATCTTACAAAGAACTCCTAAGAACATTTTGCTAGACTTGGGAATCAATTTAAACTCAACAATGACAACTTAATTTGGTCGGGTTTTACGCGGAGATTTAGTATGGAAAAGTAATGAAGCTAATTTCTCTTAAAATACAACACTTGGGAATCTGAATTTTTGGTCACTATAACTTCTTTATGGGTACAAATTTTTGTATCAAGAGTTTTAAAAAGGGGGAAATCTTGAAATGAAAATTTAACACCGTGACTACCGCCACCCCACCAATGGCATAGTATATCTCGTAAACTATTGAAGAACGCATTTTGAATTTTGGGCACTAATTTTATGTTCCTGGGTACTAATTTTCTATGCAGGTGTGAGGAAAGCGACAAGTGCCTGAAACTTGGAATTAACATTCAAATTTGTGGTCCTGCTGAACGAGCGCACGAAGTTATCATCGTTGATTTCTCGGTAAATACAAATGTTTCAGTTCTGTTTTATTTTACGAAATTAATCACATTTATGGGTACCTACAAATTATTTGTATACTTAGAATAGCTGTAGAATGCCTCCTTTTTCGGCGCTCATGGTGGTCCTGCTGAAGGGATCGTGACTACCGCCGGACCACCTTCAAAGTCGATTTTATCGAAAACTGCTAAGGTACCAATTTTGTTGTTCGGGTACTAATTGGTACCAATTGAGTACAAATTATTGACCAAATATGGAAGCGATTGGCGTTGGTGGTCCGGCGGTAGTCACAGACATCAGTAACGCTTATTACCTCCTTGGTCTAGTGGGCCACTAGACCAAGGAGGCAAAAGAACTAGAATAATTATTATTACTGGCATAGAATTCGTCATAACATCTGGTTAAAATTATGAAGGAAGGAAAAAATATGAGAAAATAAATTGACAATTAGGTAGGTACTTGCGGCGACAGCAGAATCAACAGTTAATAAATAAATAATAAATATCGCTGGACATTACGCACATCGCCATCTAGTGCCACACTAAGCAACGAGGCTTGTGTCGTGGACACCAGATAGTTGATATACTACATAGATACTTTTTGTTTGTAAATACATACTTATTATACATATAAACATCCATGACTCGGAAACATATGTCCATGCTCATCACACAAACATTTGCTCCTACCGGGATTCGAACCCAGGACCCTAAGAACCTAAGGCAGCCTCATTACCGCTACCTACGCCATTTGGCTCGTCCAGATAATACCATATCAGTCCGGAATGACCTTATTGACCCACTGGTTCATACAAACGTAACCCCAAAATAATTTGTTAATCGAACATATTCTTAAGGTAGTGTGTATTTATTTCGATTGGATTACAGAATATCTATGTTCCGAAATATATATTTTGAAAGGACAATGATTTAAGACGAGATATGAGGAATTTAAAATTGGTATATAAAACTTATTTTTCTCATAACTCTTGTTTAAATCAGTGTTCATTATATAAATTCGGAAATCTAGATATTCTGTAAACCAATCGAAATAAATACACACTACCTTAAGAATATGTTCGATTAACAAATTATTTTGATATTACGTTTGTATGAACCACGCATGCTCCGCGAGCCTCTCAATTCGCCGTTTTGTGGTGGCGGCCATCTTGGATTTTTATTTGATACCCGTATTGAGGGAGTGATTGAATAAATATGTAACCTGACATTTTGTGGCGGCGGCTATCTTGGTCTGATTTTTATCAAACATAGCTAAGAACACTCCCGACTAGTTCACCTTTCAAACAAAAAAAAAAAAACAAAATCAGTTCATCCGTTCAGGCTCTACGATGCCACAGACAGACACACACACACATAGACACGTCAAACTTATAACACCTTTACCACCTTTACCTGATGGGTTGGCTAAATAGGCAATAACAGTAGCATGGGTCAAGGTTGTCATTAAAATTACAAGTTTAAAATTTTAATGACAACCGGGACTACTTCAACTTGATCGATCGATCTTTGACATTCATAGTCAGTGGCTTTAAAGTCTGACAAGCAGTCTTACCCAGGGGTATCCTAGTACTCAGTCAGTCGCTGCATGTAAAATACTAATTGTATCCGGTGAGACTGGAATACTCCAACATAGTTGGGAAAAGCCTAGGCAGATTTCGCGGGTTTCGATATAATTACGTAATATTTATTTGTCTTTTATCTTTTACGAATGAGATTCTTTAACGGAAAAAAATTAAAAGCCTTTTTCGGGATGAATTTGAAAACAAAACATTTTTAGTGCATTTAAGATAAGGAATCAGAAGGATAAGTGATACGGTTCCTACATTATAAGAAGGTAAGGTAAGTACCAAAGCCATTCGCTGAAAATCACTTTAGATATTAAACTTTACCGTATTGGAGATCCCTGTGGAGACGTCATGAAACAAGGAAAGGTGTTTTTGTGACGTTCACGGGCGATGCGTTGATTCATGCTATTATTTTACAGAGAGCCATACTTGTAGTGGGAAAGGAAATAATGTTCGTCATAGGCCTTTTTGAATTATGACGGTGAAGGAAAGGGAAAAGGCGAAAATCCCAACGTTGTTATTGACCTAGCCTGTCCTGTGTCTGCGTCGTTAAGGGGCCGGCGGAGCAAGCGTATTTCAACAATTTATTAAACATATTCCTAAGGTAGTGTGTATTTATTGCGATTGGATTACAGAATATCTAGGTTCCCAAATATATATTTTGATTGGCCACTGATTTTAACAAGAATTTTAATAAAAATAAGTTTTCTATTGAAATTTTAAATTCCTCATATCTCGTCTTTGTATCATTGTCCTCTCAAAAAATATATTTGCGAACATAGATATTCTGTAATCAAATCGAAATAAATACACACTACCTTAAGAATATGTTTGATTTACAAATTATTTTGGTATTACGTTTGTATGAAATACGCATGCTCCGCAGGCCTCTTAAAGCCGTAATATTGTTTCTGAAAAAGAAAGTCGTAGAATTGACATCGGTCATGATCATGAAACATTTTAGTGACTAAAATAGGTACTGTCCCACTGATGCAAATGCATTACCTGCTAACTCTCTCAGATAATCAGTCGCTCCATGTGGAGCAGTGGTAGTCAGATGCATCCGGTTAGACTAGAAGGCAAGCTGACCCCAGCATAGTTGGGAAAAAGGCCAGGCAGAAGATGACAGTGTGAAAAGAACAGAATCCTTCCATAGATACTTTTTCCGCGCTACCTTGAACCAGCTGATGTATGTTTGTATTAACGTATTTCCTCCGTAGCGCCTAAACTACTCATCAGATTGTGATGAATAAGGTGGCAATCGATTCGTTGTTAAGGCCCGGGTAACATAGGCTACATTTTAACCGTCTACATTCAGTATTTGGGTTTTAGTTTAAGATGTACCTACGTGTTCATTAAAAAAAATGTTATTAATTTTTTTTAATGAACAAGTACATCTTAAACTAAAACCCAACTACTGAATGTATTATTTGAACAGCTGCTTGAAATACTATATAAGTAAGTCAACAGTGCCACAGTGCGAAAGAAAAAATAACGAAACAAAAGTAGCTAGAACATACTCGTAAGTTACTACGATTTTAACTTATGACTTTAATATAAAATTTGATTTTCTCCATTTTCTCCCAAATTACTTTGTTACTCTTCATCTCAGCAGTCTTGCTTTACCATCGGTACTCTGGTAATAAACGTACCGTACTCAGGCACGTATATACAAGGGTGGGGGGGGGGGGGATAGTTGAGATTTACCCCCCGCCCCCCTCCCGGAAATGTGACTGAAAATAAATGGGATTATAACCACTGCGAAGTACGTAAATTATAGTACAGTGATTACGACGATTTTTTACACAGTTCTATAGGCGCCGCCACAGGGTGCAAGGTGCCGTAACGGAAAATAAAATTAATAGAAAAACCAACCACCCGAACCAGAAAGCAAAATATTTCGCTCCAAATAACAAAAGTAACTTAATTTATCACAAAATACGAGCGTGCTCAGACATAATATTATTATATTGTAGGTATGTCCTTTGCGTTCATAAGCTTTTCTTTATAAATAGGTAGAATGGTCCTACTTTTTTTTATTGAAGGGCTTTTCTGGATAGATCGCCCAAGTTACTCCTTGAATCTAACATAATTATCCGATTTGGAGTGCAAAAAATTTCGAGCTGTTTACATGGAATTGAAGGTGCACCTGGAAAAAATTGTGCCTGCGCCCATGCCCCGTTGTCATGGTTGTTTCAATGTTTGTCCCCCCCAAACCAAAAGTCTGGATACGTGCTTGACCGTACCTACCTACTCATAGAGAAAATTTGGATGTCGTTACACTTTGTACAGTCATTTACCAAACAAGGATACGAAGTGGCGAAAACTCGAAGTGTTTGTGCATTAGACGGAAAACTGATTGGTAACGCGTAGGGCAGTGTTTTTTATCAGAGGAGTTGCGCGCGCGCCGGATCTCGGAGCCTCGCCGCCTCGGCTGACGGCTGCAGTCACCTGTGAACGCGCGCGCACCCCGCATGCGCTCTCCGCTCGAACAAGTTTACGTCGATATTCATTACGGGTAAGTTATACTTTGCTACAAGGCTAAGTTTACTTATTTCTTAGTTTACAGTTTATGATTGATGTTGTTTTTTTGTGTTGCCGGGCGATTTTTTTTGTTTTAAACAATTGTAATTATAATTTAAGTGTTAATTTTAATCTATGCCAAAATGCGCTTTTCTGTTTTTTTTTAACTCGAAACAATCGTAAATCGGAAACTCGTATTTTGTGAATATTTAATGTCCAATTAAAATTCTTTATGCAACATAACATTATTATGAACATACCTTGTGGCCAATTACCAGAATTAGCAGCGAAAGTGTGTGCTGTTTAATTAACTTATTATTTAATTAAACAGCACTTACGTTCTGCCACACTGATTACAAACTTAATGAGTATTTTCTATAGAACTAATAGTCAATTAACCAGAACTGAGAACTCATTAGGTTACCTGCAGAATCTATCAACAAATATCCACCGACAGTTACCTTTGCTGATCATTTAAAACAAGTGTTGGAAGTGTGGCTAATTTACTAGATTTAAGACAGTGACCGCTAATAAACACGAAGTATTTAAATATATACCAATCATCATCTTCTTTCTTCTATTCTATGTTAACTGCGTCATCTGTGCAGCACGTTTTTTTTTCTCCCTATCGCCCCCTTTCAGACGTCACGGAATCAATTACTCCTTTTTCTTTCCTTTCATTCTTGACGCAAACTATCCATCTTTTCTTCGGTTTAAATATTCATATTAATAAATAATTTACAAAAATCTTTTAAACTCGAATGGCACGGACACAGTAAGCCCTTGCTACTGTACGCACTTGTTTTCGAAAGCCGTTTACCTTAAAAAGTATAACTGTAGGTACATATCAGTTTACATTTTAAAGCCCTTCGTGTACGTACGTACTTATGTTTATCAAGCGTTTAAGAGAAGAGAAACAAGTTTAAAAAAAGTGATACGAATCAACAACCCTTTTTTTTCGTCCGGAATAACGAATACGTGCAAATTAGTAATGTGATAAATAGGTGAGTCTGGCGAGCGATAATCCGAACTTCAGGTATTTAAATCTTTAATATTCGAACCTCGCCGGTTGCATTGTCGAGGTTTGCCTGGGTCCTAGCACAAGCAAAGTTGGCTTAGTAAAGAGTCATTTGAACATTGATACTTAACTTTAAAAGATCTTTGGAATCAGTAGTAAGGGTCAGCGGAAATACACCAGTGCAAGGATGCAGAGTATACAGAGTGCAAGCGTAGGTACAACCATTCGCCGATAGTGTAATTTAAATCGATGCGATTGAAATTAGTTGATTCTTCATCGTTGTGATTTCCAGCCTAAGTTTTAATGCAGGCCTACGAAATACTTATTTGTCAGTAAACTTACGGGAATCAAACCCGTGAGCCCTGCTTTCAGTCACCGCAATTATTTCGTTCAACCTCTGCGCTGATCGACCCTTAAAAAGATGTGGCCATATTCTACTACTTATTGTTCAGCATATTTATTGTTGCGGTTGTGTCGTGAAATCGTCAAGTCGTTTTAAGTAAATGTATGATGAAAAAACAATATGGGGTCGTTAGTTGCGAATATGAGGAGCTAAAAGAATCAAGTAGCACTATAAATACACAAACAAGTTGACAAGTAGTGCTACCTACCTTCAAAGCGGACACAACATATTCTAACCTGTTAATGCTGATACTGTCAGGTTATCCGGTTTTTTTTTTTTTTTACTATAATATTAAGAACAAAAGTCTTAATAATTAATTACGATCTAGCCTAAAAGACTAATAAGCAATTTAACTCTAACTTAATATGTTACGTGATAGAATAGAATAGTGTTCATTTGCACTTTTACACAAGTCCGTAGCACTTTCTTATAGTCTAATATAATTTATAAAACACTATGTTCATGTGTTATATGAATAGTACAACATTGTTACTATTACTCATTCACTTTGTATTATACACTACAATAATTCAAAAGGTTTAGTTCTTTTTAGCCTACGCACTAAGTCTGTGTTGTCTAGCAGCTGAATTGCCTCAACATTCACGTGTCGATGAAGTCTGTGTTCGTGGGCTTCAGCAAATTTTTGGATAATAGTGGTGACGAATTCCATTTTAAGGTCACGATGAAGGTCGTCATTTCTTTTGTACCAGGGTGCATTGACAGCATCCCTAAGTACTTTATTTTGGAACTGCTGGATTATTTTGACGTTGCTTTGTTTAGTACAGCCCCAAAGTTGGATGCCATACGTCCAGATTGGCATCAGAATATGCTTGTATAGGGTTATTTTATTATGTATTGATAGACAAGATTTCTTTCCGAGTAACCAATACATACTTTAATATCGTATATCGAGTTCCTGTCTTTTCTTTTTCACATGAGCTTTCCAACGCAACTTGGCGTCGAGAATGATGCCAAGGTATTTGGCTGTATTAGCATAAGGTACTTGCGTACCATTTATGTAGATTGGGTGATAGTCCAAGTGTTTGTTTGTAAAGTCAATGTGAATTGATTTTGACTCATTCAGTTTGATCTTCCATTTTTGTGTCCAGTCATAAACTTTGTTCACAGCTAGTTGAACTTTTTCTACTGCTTCTCTGTGGCTTGATTCAAAAATTGGGCCTAGCACACTTCCTTGAGGTACACCAGCTTTTATAGCTTTTAGCTCGGAATATGCGTCCTCCTGCCGTATTCTAAACATTCTGTTAGTAGTGTACGACTCTAGGATATCTGCAAATTCTGGTAGCATGCGTCTGAGCTTGAATATTAGACCCTTATGCCAAACTTTATCAAAAGCTTGCGCGACATCTAAAAACACGGTGGCGCAGACTTCCTTGTTTTCTAGTGTTTTTTCAATGATGTTAGTTATTCTATGTACCTGATCTATTGTTGAGTGTTTTTCCCTGAAGCCAAATTGATGATTTGGAATAAGGTCTTTTTCTTCTATTATTGGTTTTAACCGTTTCAATAACAGTTTTTCAAATAGTTTTGATAACACGGGCAACAGAGAAATAGGTCTATATGATGATGCTTCATGGGGTGGTTTCCCAGGCTTTGCAATCATATTGACTTCAGCAACCTTCCATGACTCAGGTACATGTTTTAAGATAAATGCAGCATTGATAAGCTTGGTCAGCTTTACTATGGCTTTGCGCGGGAGGTGTTTTAGAATTTCACCTGTAATGAGGTAACCCGGAGACTTTTTCGAGCTAATGTTATTTTGAATTTCTCTCATTACTTCTGCTGGTGTCACAAGCTTAATTCTTTGGTTTTGTGATAAATTTTCACTCACCAGTGTTTCGATCGAACTTTCGTTGAGTTTAAAAGTTTCTTCTAAGTGTTGAGCAAACCTTAACGCTTTATGGTCATTATTTATGGCCCATTTTCCGTCGCTAGTTCTGATGGGCGGTATTTGTGTAATCGGCCTTTTAAGATTTCTTGTCGCTTTCCAAAGGGAGTAATCCGTTGATTTGTCATTGGTTAGCTGCAGAAGGTTGGCACTCAGAGATTCATCCTCAAATTGTAGAATTTTCCTCTTTAATCGTTTAGTTAAGTTATCTAATAATGTTTTATCTCGTGGGCACCTTGTTTGCTGCCACTGCTTCCTTTCGGATTAAAGATTGTGTTTGTGCTCTGGAGTATAAAATGTGGTGTTGTTCCACGAACGACAGGTTTTTTGATAACGTGGTGTGCGTGCTGTTGACTGCACGTTACAAAAACTGGTTGATGCAATGGAAGATGCTGAAATCGTAGCCTTATTCGAAATAAGTTACCTAAGAAGAAAGAAAGAACATGTTATCGGCTCATGCCCTAAGGGCACACAACAAAAAAAAAGAACGTTAGTAAGTTTTTAATTTAATATTAAAAACTAAGAATCTGTGACACAAACATCAGTTTGTATTCAGTAATCATGCTCTATGATCTTTTACTGGTGCTATTAAGAACTTAGCATGTAGAGCACGTTTGGGTTCGAACTCACTTCCTGCTGGCTGCTGGGTCAGCCTTCGAGTTTTTCCTGCTGACTCTACAGGGTTTTAGCAGACTCATCACGAAGCCGTCATCCCAGTATTCTGTACATCATGTTAAGGAATTACTATACGCATTTTTTTTTGTGAAGAATCACTTTTTACCGTAAAACTCAAATGCACTCAAAACATTGTACTGGTTGATGGATTTAATAGAAGGGGGTCGTGCAGGTGTTTAAAATAAAAATCTTACATTGAAAATAAGTATTAAAAAAAGCTTGTGGAAAAGTTGTAACTGTGACCCCCAATATCTCCGTAACTAGAAAGTTCCCAGGTATGGTGTAGAACAAAAAAAAACTAAAAATGATCGTAAAGATGGGAGAAGAACTGCCTTTCGGCTTCGTTATGAGTTTTTTACACGCTTTAGACGACCACATCGTAAAATATCTCAAAAAGTCAAAACCTAAAAGTTCAACAACTTTTCTTTTTGTGTTTGCGGTTCTGATATTACTTACCGGATTTTTTTATAGTTCACACGTCATTCACGTCAATAATCAAGTTTTATATTTTTAGACATGTGTACGGAATAAGTTAACATTCCAAACAACCAGAAAAGTGAATTCAGCAAATTCGGAGAGACTTCAAGACGTGTCTATTTTTAGCACGTATCGATATTTTCAGGTTCTGGTTCAGTATGCTTAGTGCGAGTTTCATACTAAAATTCGAGTAACGTCTGTATCGCGTAGATCGAGTGTACGTCGTCGATAGTGACAATCCAGTGCCTCTAAGAAAGTAAGGACCGTTTCGAGCACATTGCTAACATTTTCATGTATAACGCGAGTGCAAGTTACAATTTCGACAGTTTTGACAGCTTGAATACGAAACACAGTCACTTGCGAGCGCGAAAGTTGTCACTTAAGATTTTGTGGTGAGAGTATCGTGAGAGTGGTCATAATAACAAAGTAATTTAATTTAATTTCATATTGTGAATAAAACTTACAATGGAATCTCGTAGTATTTCGTTTGGAGAATGTTTGAGACCGCAAAAGCACAAGATAAGCGTAATTTCCGCCACAAAAAAACAACACGTTCACGTAAACACGGTCACTTAAACAATGATAGAGTGCTCCACTACAAGCCACTCGGGCATTATTAGATCATTTGCTTAGATCTCCATGCTTAAAAAGTAACAAACTTAGTTTTACAAACTTCACGGATGGATCAAGGTCGCTCACTACACACCAAAAGATATAAATTACACTAACTGCTCCGTTTATGTTACCAACATTTCAAATTGGGACGGGCTAGTCTTTATTTTTAACCGACTTCCAAAAAGGAGGAGGTTCTCTATTCGACTGTATGTATTTTTTTTTTTTATGTATGTTCACCGATTACTCGAAGACGCCTGAACCGATTTGAAAAATTCTTCTTTTGTTTGATACTTCCAAGTTGGTCCCATAGTCGCCAAGTCGATCTGATGATGGAATCTTGGCGAAATCGAGGGAACTCTTCAAATTTTATAGGATAACGTACAGCAATTTTGGTATTTTCTACAACAAGTGAAGCATTTGCGTTTGATAAGAACCATTCTACTACCAGATCTGATGATGAAGCCAAGAGTCACGGAACTCCATAATGAGACAATGTATCCTAGCCGTGTTTGGGCTTGTTGTAATTGTAACGGTATGCACTTTCCATGTGTACCAAGCACATGTGAACCACTAAAAAGTGAAAAATAAAAACTTTTTTGCAAAAAATAAAACCGACTTCAAAAAAAAAACCAAAAAAGTGAAAAATAACTTTAGCTTCTGAAGTCGGTGACAAAAAAATTAAATCAATCATACAAACGTCACCGACTTCAGAAGCTAAAGTTATTTTTCACTTTTTTGGTTTTTTTTTTTGAAGTCGGTTTTATTTTTTGCAAAAAAGTTTTTAACAATAATATTCAAAACTGTATGCAAATCACAACAAAAACTTTCGTAAACACAAACAAAACTAATGACCATTGACCACAGATAAATAATATCGTCTAACTTCATTGTATGACCACAACTAGTTGAATAGGCAGTCGCTTCTGTTATGAACACAAAATACGACTGTCAATTTATTTTGGTCGGTTACTAATGTACGCGACGCTTCTCGCAGTGAATTAACACGAAACGAACGAACGTATTCTAGACACTCACACTCGCAAGTTAACAATTGTCGATTCGTTTAGAATTAGCACTTACAATATGTAGTTCTCCTGTATTACGCTAGATGGCGCTTACTCAGCGCCATACAAATTTGCGTAAACGCTGACACGGTCGATACGTACAAAAAACTCGCACTAAGCATACAGAGGTTTAGCAGTTTAACACACCAGCGATCGTGATCAGCATAGATTACTTACTCATCATCGTGTACTTACAGTAGCTCGCAAGTCAGTGTTGCAATTTGACCCTGGGCTAGCCTTAGCGCATACCTACTACTTAAACTCTTTTTGAGTTTTGATGCGTTTTATCTGACATTTTTCATTGATTTACAAAACAAAAAATGCGTGTCCATTATTTTCCAATACTCTAACTGACGAACTAAATAGATTTGCAATTTGTTTGATACTGTCGTCATGCCTATTTGAAGTTATTGACTCAGGTCTGTACAGTATTTAGTATCCTATATGAAAACAAGCGCAGTGTTGCTGAGCTTATAAAGTAGAGACAGATCACACTGACGCCTCTGTCTTTCAGGGCCTCGATTCTGCTATTACAATAGTGTCAGAGTATTCGATCATTGATTTCATAATGATCAAGTTCTGTCAAATTTTAACAAGTTTGTTAATTCTACTATCATAATGGCGCCATTATGACTTCTCAATGAACAACCACTGACACTCCATTGAAAGAAATGTTATAGAATATTAATCTCGTACATGAAATCTGGCATGAATAAATGTTCGCATTTAGTAGTAGATTTCGAAAACCATTTGTACTAAGGGTTTTATAATAATGACAATACGACAATGCCATTTTATTACGAGACCATTGACCGACCATTGTGAATTTAGCAGATTACGAACTTTAAGCAAAATGACAATGGGATGAGAATGGAATCGTGTTGGAGTGACGAATTTATTAAAATAGCAGAATTAGGCCCCAGTACTACCTCGTTGGTGCAGTGGTCGTAAATGTACGAGGTGTTAAGTTCAATGCCCAGGTCTGAGAGAGTGATAAATTGGGTTATTGGGTTATTAAGGGTGTAAATAGACCCTTTGCGAAGTCGAAAGGCACTTGTTCTCCCCGTCATTGCGATCATTTTTTTTTGTTCTGTACCATACCTGGGACTGGGAACCTTCAGGTTACGGAGATATTAGAGGTCAAAATTTTAACTTTTTCCCAAGTTTAAATACTAGTTTTTAAGGTCATACTTAATTTAAATACCTAAATAACCCATTTACCATTAAATGCGGCCATCACCACAATGTTTTGAGTGCGTTACATTGAATTTACCTTAAAAACTGATTTTTCACCCCAAAAAAGAATCGCTTTCCAGCAATAATTTTTGCGTAAAGTTACTTACTCGTAGTTTCATGTACAGAATGCTTGGTTGACGGCTGCGTGATGAGTCTGTTTACACTCTGATAAATACTGGTATTCCGTTAAACGGGAAGCCGACCCCAACATAACATAAATGATGATAATTACTTGCCCGGTTATAAATATAAACGTTTTTTCTGAATATGCTGAATATGTAAAAGAGGTACACAGATCACGCATAAATGCTCCTTTGAATTAACTGATTCCATGATGAAGGAACTTGAATAATATATTAAATCGAATTGGAAAGGGGTTTGAATTTTTTGGCCGGATTACTTTCCGCCATTTTGATTTTTTTCAAAGTTAAGCTACGCATAAAACCAATATGTATTAAACGATAGCTGGCGTCAATACAAACAAGTTTTGAAGCTAAAAAATCTAAGCCAAAAATCTTCGAAGCTCTTTGAACGACGTTGCTTCACTACTACACCGGTGTAAACAATAGACAGACATGACATTTCAGCAATAGGTACCAGTCCATTTGCTATCATTTATTGAGGAGTTCCGTTGCCTATCTCTGAAGTTCTTCATCAGACCTTCACCAAATTGAAATGGGATCACTCCGAGAAAGTACTATTCCTAAAACTACCCAAATCACTTCAGTGTGTCTTTAAAATTTGAAGAGTTCTCTCTGTTTCTCCAGGATCCCATCATCAGATCCTATGATTATGGGACCACCTGGGATTGGGAAGTATAAGAAAATATGCAAACAAAACAAAAAATAACCAAATCGGTCCCGCCATCTTTGAGTAATCGGGGAACATACATAAAAAAAACCGACTAATTGAGAACCTCCTTCTTTTTGAAGTCGGTTAAAAATACATTCAATTGTCATTACTTACCATGGCTTAACTTCACGCCGGTAATCCCTGAACAGCCAGGCAGAGGTGTACCCATCATCATCATGGGGGATTTAGGTTTCCGCACTTAGTCCTTGAAGTGGACCATGATGGATGAGGATGCGTGAGCCATGGTGGCCGATTACTCCAACCAGCCCACCTCCCTCCAGAAGCAGATTAAACTTCCCGGCCTCCTCAGGACATCTGCAAGTGATCTTGGCGTTCCCAGGATCTCCTCGCGAATCTTGGTAACGCCTGTGCACTCGCACATACGCTACCGTCTCCTCCGCCTCCATGCACGCTCTGCACAGGGGACTGTCAGTGATACCTAGGGTGTGGAAGTGTTTGTTCAGCGAGCAGTGTCCAGTGATGGTCCCCGCCACCAGACGCAGGCTATCTCTGTCCAGGCGCAGAAGGCGCTTGGTCAGCTTTGGGTCCAGGGATGGCATAGCTTCCTTGGATTGCCTACAGGCTGGTGTCGAGGCCCACCATTTCTCTGCTTGATCTGATCCTTTAACCTGTTCCTCAGCTGCTTGAAGGGAATGGGCACAATGGGTTCGGGTCCGTAGGGTTTTGTGCTGGATCCTCTTCTGGCAAGTTCGTCAGCCGCATTATTGCCGAGTGATCCACTGTGTCCTCTAATCCATTGCAGCGTTACCGTGTTGTGCTTCAGCACCGTGGTTCGTTCTAGGGCCTTGTGGCATTCTAGTGTTAGTCTCAACGTGATCTGGTTACTCTTTAGGGATTGGAGGACTGAGGCGCTGTCGGAGAGTATACGGATGTTGGTATCCGTAACCTCCCTGGCCTTTATAGCGTGTGCAGCTAGTATAATTCCTACACACTCTGCTTGGTAGACAGAGTTGAAACTACCAAGAGATTTGGATATTTTAATGTTGAGGTCGTCGGAGAACACCCCGACGCCTGTCCCATCGTCGGTTTTTGATCCATCAGTGTAGACTCTTAGCTCTTTTGTGCTTGAGTAGTCGCACAACTCCTCTATGAGCTCTATGCTGTAGTGTTTTTTGAAGCAGTGAGTCTTCAGAGTTCTGTCGTTGCTGTTCTTTGATTGCATCTTCTCTGATGCGTGTGTGTTTTATTCTAGAGTCGTTACTTAGGGTGCCGGCTAACTCAAGTCTGAAAATCGCTACGGCCGCTTCCTCTCTTACGATGAGGTGCAGGGGTGGTAGCCCCAGCATCACCTGTAGGGCAGCAGTTGCTGATGTTCTCATGCTGCCGGTGATTGCCACGCAGGCAAATCTTTGTAGTTTCTTGAGGTCCTTTTGGGTCGTACTTAGGTTGGTTCTAGGCCACCATACTAAGGACCCGTAAGTGATAATTGGTCGGATAACTGTGGTGTATAGCCAGTAGGTGATTTTGGGGCTTAGGCTCCAGTTTCTCCCTAGGAGTCTCTTGCATTGCCAGAAGGATATACTGGCTTTTGTGGTGATGTAATCCGTGTGTTTTGCCCAGTTAAGCTGTTCATCTATCCAGATAGATACATAGGTATTTGGCTTCGGTCGATAGGCTTAGGGTTGTCCCAAAGAAGCTTGGTAGTTGCAACGTTGCCAGCTTCCTTTTCTTTGTGAAGAGGACGAGTTCTGTTTTGGTAGGGTTCACTGCTAGTTTGTGTTCCTTGCACCAGTCTTCTACTATCCTTAGGGCCTGGCGCATAAGGTTGCATAGTGTGTTTTCATGTGTACCGTTTATTATTATAGTCAGGTCGTCGGCATAGCCCACTGTGTAGTAGCCTCTGCTATTGAGGCGGTTGTTGAGGCTGTCTACTACGAGGTTCCACAGTAGTGGCAGGAGGACTCCACCTTGGGGGCAGCCCTTTGCCACTATGGTGTACCCATTAGTAGTTAGTTCGCCAGTTATGTCTTAGTTCCTGTAATAATGGGCGAGCCTGACATCAACGGGGCACAAACGATGGCTGAGAAATGCCTCATGGAAAAACCTAATAACACTTAGCCCGACCCGGAAATCGAAGCCTCGACCTAATGGCGGTCTACGGGTCTAGTTATTACTTACCAATCTCATATTTTCTAAATCACATATTGCATTAGTCACCTATAGGTAGCAGCTGCTGCTTTTTACGATTATTTACATTTACAACTACTCTTGCTAGTGTAAACATAGCTGTGTAGTAAATATATAGGTTTTCTAACATAATGTAGCTACTTAAGTTGTTAAAATACATATATAATGGTGTTGTTTACCGGGCATTGCAGCGATAGATCTAAAGTGCAAGGGTTTCAGCAGAATGACCAGTGATTACGACATAAGTTTTATATTCAATATTTCAATTGTTATTTATATGTACAATCTTTGTATGATTGTTCGTGTCGCTCTGGCTGGCACGACATTGTATTCGAGATCGCCCCGGGTGCATGGGTTTGGGCTCACCGGGGTGGAGTGGGTGGAGCTCAGTGGGGCAACCCCACGGAACATGCGACGCTTCTGTTTCGTCCTGGCAGCCCCACTTTACGACGTTGTAGTTAGATCTTCTCCCTTATTAGTCCCGCAGACATTTCAGGGACCTCCAGGTGGATCCAAGGTAGTTTGTTATCAACTATTATCATCATTATATAAAATAGGTCTCGCTTCGTTATTCTATATTACAAAATAGATTTTGATGAGATTGTCACTACCATTGTGGATTTTTTTGACAATTCTCTTTGAAACAAATGTTTTGAATTTGAGTTAGGAATCCCCTGTTTTGTTATTTTCCTCGAACGCTCCTTGAAGAGGTGTTAGACATACTGTTGTTTAACACGATAACGATGCATCATGTAACATCAAAACAACAGACGTCAGCTGACACATAGGTAACTAATGGCTTCCTGTAGCAGGTCTGAATCAATAGGGAGAAGCTCAAAGTGAAAAATCTTGACTGGCCTTGACATAGAGCAGCATACTACGAACGTAATGCCTTCGAATATTTAAAACATTCGCAAGAGGAAAATAGTTCTCTTAAAATATTATTTACTTTGACATGTCCTTGTATCTTCCGGGAGACTATAATGTTTAGTAGTTGTTTCTAAACATCTCTAGATTACTTATCATCTCATGTTAGGTGTGCCACTATGATATTTGTGGTTGTACAAAGAAGTCTAGAATGCTGATACGAGTAATTCACCTAAGTTTCTCACCACGGCATTGCCGCGCTTGCACCAGCGCAGCCGCCGCTTCTGCGTCACTGTGCTCTGTGATTTGACTCTGCATATACTTTCATGTAAATATTGATTATATTCGTGTACCTACATGCACGGTCTGTTCGTCTGTCACTGCAAGATGGTGATGGATGTCTCTCATGCCGGTGATTGCCCGGAGACCAAGAGAGACCAAGTGCTGGACCAATTTCAGGGGTCGTGAATGTCGCTCGTAGCGTTCCTCTGTATAAACACCACGAAGTTTGACTGCGGGCGAGGCCCGGGCTACTCTTCCTCTACATAAAGTCTATCAAAGGTCCATGCTGCGTCGTCTTGCTCCATATTACTTCTGCATCTATGAAGGGGTTTCTATAAAATATAATAATAATTCATTTATTTCAGATCATTAAAATCCATAAAATACAAGCACATTACATAAAAATTAAAATATGACTTACTAAGCTTCTGACAGCGCCTTGACCCGCTTGAAGTTCTGTAATTGTCCCATCGGATCTTACTACCGGGATAAAAGTATTCTATGTTTTAAATCCATAAAAAAAATTGCATAATTTGATCCAAATCAGTTCAGTAGATTTTTCGTGAATAACATAATTATACTTACATACATCGTTATTAACATCATCACCATTTCCACTTCCCTCCATATCAGCAGGGGACAGAACGAAACAAGGCCAATAGGCACAAAGGGACGTTTACAACTGAGACTGCCGTCTGCATGCAGTCTGTCCCAGCATCCTTATTAAGGTTATCAGTCCACCTATACATACATATAGGGGCGTCCCACGCTACTCTTGCCGATACGCGGTCTTCCCGGGCCCTCACGACTAGCTCGCTCCACCGGCAATCCATCCTTGGACAAATATACAAATATCGACAACCCCCCGCCACATCCGACACTTTCCCCAGTTCAGCAAGCCTGTAACTAAAGTTCTTTCTGGATAATTTCATTTCGGACCCTTCCTCTTATGATCCAATGGCCCAGGGTTGTGAAGTCAGTCGCTATCTCACTGGTATTCAGTGTATCTGGTTAGCCAAATGATAATGATGTTGTCTTTGATTAAAAACTCCAAGCATAAGCTGGCTTTATTGCGCGCTGAGCATTCAAGTACGTTGTTTTTACATTTCAGCTGAGCAAAATGACGTAATAATAAAATAACAGGTACATCACAACCGGTATGTGTCTGTAGATTGCTATACGTGAGATGCAGTTTGCATGGGTATTTAAGGGTCGTTTTCCTCAATTTTTTTTTGTTTCAGTCAGTTGCAACACCTACCACATTCTTGCATACGGACTCGAACTTATCAAAATTCTGGTTATATTCAGTTCAACCGGTTATTTTTTAATTTGATGATTTCATTACTTACATTATGATTGAGTTTGAAACTTTTTAACAATAATGTATCTACTTGTAACGAAATTATTCAAATTTACAATTTACAATGGTTGTTTAAGGGTGGCCCGCGAAATTCAAATTTTCTTACGTTTTTTGCAATTTGCAGGGCAGTGCTAAGTTGTATGTTGATAAACGTATCGGTCGCGACTGTAAGACGTATTAGGTTACAGAATTATAATCATCAAAATCATCAATACAACCCTGCAAGTTCATAAGAGTCGATGAACGAATTTTTCACGGTCAAAGTCCTTCTTCGACTCTTATAAACTTGGAGGGTTGTATTTATTTTATTGTAAGAAAATTTGAATTTCGCGGGCTACCTTGGAGATCTATGGAGAAGAACGGGCAATAAACAATAGTTTATTATCATTAAAGCTGCAAGACAAAGGGCCCATGGGCGGCAGGTTAGGCTATAACCACATTATAAAGAAGAACTTTTACGGTTTACCTGGTCTAGAATCTAAATGTTTTTTTCACTTTTCTATCCTGCTATACCTACTTGTATATTATGAAAGTCATTTATGAATTCCGCAAGGTTCATGTGTGTCCGGGGCTGCGGAACTTTTCGAAAGAGATACCGTGGCCCCAGAACGTAAAGGGCGAGGAAGGAACGTGGATGGGTTTCAGTCAGTAAAAGTCTGACACTCCCTCCCGCTCCGCCCAGAGTGGGAGAAGTCATTTGATGGTTTCCCATCAGAAAAAAAAAGTTTTATGTGTGTAATAGACTTAAATATCTGTACTTATTTAAAATTATAAAGATTAAAGTCTGTTTGGTTGTACGCGCTAATCTCGGAACTACTGCTTTAGTGTTGGAGAGCCTATTTTTGAGGAAGCCTATATAGGTTATATAAGGTGTTAAAAAATTAACTCCAAGAAATTTGAGGAATTGTTTGGAATTAAAAGTAAAAAATAATCACGAAAAAAATTTATATACATAGGTACCTATATAATTTTTTTTCGTGATTACATAGGTAACGATCCGTTTCAAAGATATGTTACAGGCTTGCTGAACTGGGGAAAGTGTCGGAAGTGGCGGTGGGTTGTCGATATTTGTATATTTGTCCAAGGATGGATTGCCGGTGGAGCGAGCTAGTCGTGAGGGCCCGGGAAGACCGCGTATCGGCAAGAGTAGCGTGGGACGCCCCTATATGTATGTATAGGTGGACTGATAACCTTAATAAGGATGCTGGGACAGACTGCATGCAGACGGCAGATAACTAGATCTTAAGGGAAGGTTGGAAGAGGCTTATGTCCACTGTTCAGGGGACAGGCACAGGCCGCCTTCATGTTCATAAACAACAGTTTCTAAAAACAGTAGCCTTTGTTTTTTGGAATCAGTTTTTTTTAAACCTGTTTTTCTCACTTTTGAGTTCAACTATGTGTGTACTTAGTTGAGTTAGTGTAGGTACTGTGTTGCACTGTTGGGTGTTTTTTTTGACGCTTACATAACATTGACAGACATTGAATATACAATATAATACATGGTATATTCACGTCCATAAGTGCAAACCAAGTCCAAAACAATGAAAAGCAACGAATGACTCAGATCATAGATGCAACATAACGCAGAGGTTACAGTATTCAGTACCCACATTTCGCGAATTATGCTTTAGTCCATAATCATAGGGGACGGACCTATTGTATCAATTGAACATAAATCCAAACTCTAGACTCGCGTTTTCCCGACACGGAAATCGTACCCGGGACGTCATGGTCAACAGTTGCGCTTGCGATCACTACACTAATATATAACAACAATACAGACACAACATTAAGGTATCATCGGAATGCACCACTGACCGCGACGGTACGCACTCATCGTCAGGCCTTCGGGGCTGTCACGGTTATCAAACACTACTCGTATCGAGCGACGCGTTACAAAACCAATAGTAATAAATATGTAAAGCGTGCCATTCTATCCGTTTGTCAGTTGTCAAGTTGTTAGATTCGTAGATTATCGGCGAGATAGGCTGAGTGGCTAGCGCACTGGTTCATACAGATATCGCTAGGTCAGCCTTGGATTCCGAGTAACAGGAATATCGGCCTAATTATTACCCGATACGGTGAAGCCAAAAGGAAGGGTTATGATTTGAGCAGTCTATGTGTTTGTCTCGGTAGCGCCTAAACATTTTATTAGTTATTATGGCGCGGGTAACATACGGAAGAGTCAATTTTTCATTGAAAACCCTGAATTTAATAAGAGCGTGATTTTTCAGTAGTCGGTTTTTTTAGTTGTAATAATATATAATAATAATAAATTTATTTTACCTATGCAATTTGCGTGGGTAAACAAAAAGCTGTAATATTGTGTGTGTGTTTTTAATAAAAGCTCGTCAGATTAGACACTATATAGATGTCACCGTAAAATTGTCAAACACGTTATAATACAATATGACGTGTTTCTCTCTAGCGATATTGTAAACTCTCGAATTATTGTCAACTGAACATACGGAAGTATCTCTGCCCCCATAATCGGGACTTCGGGCAGACGTCAAAAGCAAAAGGACGAAGCTACGGTCCCACATCAGTCATAATACCCCATCTGTGCCCTGCAGTTTAGCACTCATGGCAGGTAGGAGGCAGGCATGGAGGTGGCATTCTTTGGTCCAGCAGTCACAAGCGTAGCTGCTCGACATCAGCTCCTGTTTTCCATTCCCAGGTCGAGTTATACGTTATTGGATTATACGGAAGTATCTCTGCCCCCATAATCGGGACTTCGGGCAGACGTCAAAAGCAAAAGGACGAAGCTACGGTCCCACATCAGTCATAATACCCCATCTGTGCCCTGCAGTTTAGCACTCATGGCAGGTAGGAGGCAGGCATGGAGGTGGCATTCTTTGGTCCAGCAGTCGCAAGCGTAGCTGCTCGACATCAGCTCCTGTTTTCCATTCCCAGGTCGAGTTATACGTTATTGGATTATTTCATCAAGAATTTCTCAGCCAGCTGTTTCATTGGACTATAACATTTCTGGCAAAATGCTACACCTCTGCCCAATCGTTCTGGGACTACGGGCGCAGTGTTAAGTTCATGTCATGTTACAACATAGTGTCACGGAGATGCGTTGCGAAACTCCCATGGCTGTCCGAGGCTGTTTCTATGGGATCTATGAACACAAACCGTGTCGAGGTGAACAGTGTATGGCCGGCGGCCCTTTTAACTTGCTATTTAACTAACATTGCCCCGTTGTTTCGCTCATTTTGTGAAATATTGTTCCTACGATTTCCCAGGTTCCAGATTGCAAGATTCGTAAGTCACATCGTAACAAAAAAAGTTTTGTTAATTTGTTTTGAGTTGCGCAGAACCCAAACCTTTTGTATGTTGGGGTCTGGAACTCTGGAGTCAGCTTCTAGTTGATGAGGCTTGACGTTGGACCTCATTAAAATCTTCCAAGTGGGAACAACCCAATATAGACTAGAATGTTGTTCAACATAAGACTGGATGCTTTCGGAGCATGCAGGATTCTCTCCCGTCGTCCTGTGATCCTACTTATTGCATTAACTAATCGGCGCTTCGTGGGAGGCAACCGGCTGACCGGCTCGCCGTGGGCAGGTCCCTCGGCCCGCGTCCATTTGTGGACTGATGGCTATCGTCTATCATGCGTCTGGAGTTAAACGGAACCGTCTACAATGTATTGTTTTATTTATAAAAAGTTTAGCGTGACAGGAGATGGAATTATGTATTATGCGCATAACTGAGCACTGTTCTATTATTATATGATATGATATTTACTCAGCCTTTGCCCTTCCCTGGGATAGTACATGTTGGTGGTATTATTATACAAATCCCTTTTATGTTATTGTGTGAAGTTGTTTTTCAGTTTTCTTGAAGGTATTGCTTTAGTTTAGTTTGTTCGGTTCGATCTTAGGTCATATTAGTATTGTTGATGCTTCTTATAGCTCTTTGGCCCGTGTCGAAACCTGCTTGTTAGGTACTTCCTACTTCACAATGTATAGGTAGATAGCACCTACACGTACCCACATGTGCCTATCAAACGTGTAAACACTGTGGTTAAGGTTACTATCAGAAATCTGTCAATCATTAAATGGCCTAAACAACAATCTGAAAAAGATAGTAATATAAATGTGAAATTTACATCAAATCTTATCGGATTTATCGTGATCAGTAGGTATATGATGATGATGACACTCATGGAATTTTACTCAATCTCTATCAAATCAAAATAATAAATATGATACAAACAAACATACTCAAATCCGACTGCAGGGCTAGTTCAAATGCATTTTAACGTGTGTTAGTTTCTTTTTGGCAGAAACTCACTTGATCGTAGTCCGGATTAACAAGTAGATCATTGTACCTACCTACCTCCTGATTTTGCTGTTTCGTTTTTAATCTGTTTTAAGTATAGGTACATGTTGATTGTTGGGTGCACACGACATTTAGAATAAGTACCTACTGGAATTTGGAAACTTTGAGGTTTTAGCTGAATAATGAATTTATAGGTCGGCTCATTATGGCATTAACTCGGTTGTTCTTGAGCGAAGTTTCACTGAATCTGAAAAAAGTTCAATGAGACTCCTGACCATTTTCAGCTCAGAGCGGACTGGGCCTCCTTTTACAACTTTTAGCTGCATCGTTTTTTTTTGTTAATTCTTTTATTACAGTTTTATTACCTAAGTGTCTTTTAACTTAGGTACTATATTCTTTTATTACGTTATTCTGCTAGGCAATGCGCGTCCAAATAATGGCATGTAAAACCTGCACAATTGCTCCTCAACTAACTAAGTATTGTGTTTCGACAGGTGCGCCATTAAGTTCACCATAGACTAACTAGTATGGATTCAACACCCACCACCACCACTTTTTTTTTGGGGTCAAAAATCACGTTTTGGGGTATAACTCAATGTAACGCACTCATAACATTGTGCTGATGGATGGATTGAATAGTACGGGATTCGTGGAGGTAGGTATTTAAATCTTGCAATAAAAACTTGTATGTAAAAAAAAGTTGTAACTTTGACCCCCAATATCTCCGTAACTAGAAGGTTCCCAGGTGTGGTGTACAACAAAAAAATGATCGCAGTGACATCCCGAACCTGTGCCTTTCGGCTTCATTAAGAGGTGTTTTACACCCTATATTCTGGCATAATAATGTGACCTATGTGCATCCATTTAACGCCAATTAGGTCTGTTTATTTCTTTGTTGTTGTCGATGAATTGCATATTACAAGTATTTAAAAAAAAAACTATTTTCTTCTTAGGCATTCCGTTAGGTGCCTAAGTGGCACCTAACGGAACGGTGGCGTGTTGTCGAAAACGGGGATTAATTAGGCTTCTAATTACAATGACTCATTCTTTTAGGTGACGCTTTTATAGTTCCCACGCATCTATTGTCATTATATCAGACAAGATACTACAAACGTACATTAGTGCTGACTGACGTGGGCTGGTATCGAAGGAAAAAAAAGGGTAATGACACACAGTCGACAGGAATTTCGCCAGTTTTCCTCAATTGACCAATGGCCTCCGTGCTCATGTCCGTGGAAAAATATCAAAATATAAACCTAATGACATCTTCATTAAAATCTCGTTTGCTTGTTTAGATACCAAAATTGTCCACTTCCTAATGCCAAATGTGTGCCTACTACGTACAGTCAGCAACATAAGTGGAAGTCGAAAATGTGTTCTGTTACTGTGATGTTTTAGAGGAGTTTGCGGGTCGATCTTCGAGGTTGAGCACTTGCCGGGACCGGTCCGAGCCTTTTGGTTCCGGTCATTTGTAGGTCTTTGACAGTCGCTAAGGTTAGTTGTGACCTCGAAAGCCTGCCAACCAGATACTGGTATACAGCTGCATTCGGTTAGTCTGGTAGCCGACCCTAGCATCGTTCGGAAAAGGCTAGGCAGATGATGCAATGCCAAAAGGTGATCACTGATACCTAAGGAAAACGAAAATACTATAATTGCTTTAGTGAAGTTGAAAACAGCATTGTCGTGGTTCCTAATTGAATTCTCAACGTTTAGTCTTACATAATCCGTTATTTTCAGCTGTGCGCTGAGCAAAAAGCGTTAGAAACGTGTCGTCTATACAGGAGGATTTTTATTAACTGTATTAGGGTGATAATCAGCAAAGTGCATTTTTTGTTTATTTTTGTGGCGAAATTTATTCTTCAGTTTTCGTGAAAAATAAGGATCTGGAATAACAATAGAAAGTCCAAGCTTAAAGAATCTTCAAAGGCCCACAGGAGTATCTCGATAACTTTTTGAGATATTTAAGTTTAAAGTGTGGTGTGCCCTCCAAAATTGAAAATTAGCGACAACAAAATTTAATTCTCAGTCACAAACCTCAATTTCAATATTAAAGCTAAGGTAACCAATCCCAAAATCATAGCTTGTACTGTATATCTCGACCTGATCCCAAAAATGGCGGTCCAGAACCACCTTAGCCGTGTTTTTACAGAAGACCTGTCAAAATTCAACCAAGATTAAATCGAGGTGGCTCTTCGACAACTTAAAAATAGAAAAGCTCCTGATGTATATGGGATAACGACAGAGCTCCTGAAAGGGGCCTGCAAGGTCTGCAAGAGAGCTTCAGGAAATTTTCAACTCGGTCCTGTTATCTGGGAGACCCCAGAAGCGTGAAGAAGGGAAATGTACTGGGATCGCTGAAATCTCATGTATGTCTTTTGTTTACACCAGGGTGAACCACATGTGAACCACTAAAAAGTGAAAAATAAAAACTTTTTTACAAAAAATATAACCGACTTCGCACAAAAAAGTGAAAAATAACTTAAGCTCCAGAAGTCGGTGACAAAAAAAAACTAAATCAATCAAATTAAGGTCACCGACTTCTGAAGCTAAAGTTATTTTTCATTTTTATTGCGAAGTCGGTAATATTTTTTGCAAAAAAGTTTTTAATAATAGGTCTTACTTACTCCCAAGTACATAACATTTATTTGTTTGCTAATGAAACTGTCTTGCAAGCTTGCAACGTAAAAACTGGCTATTTATGTACCACAAGTACGTGAAAACGCCACCAAAGCCACCAAAATTGGAACTAGGCATAAAAAAAACTTAAAAAAATAGGGGTTTTAAGTTACATTTCAAATAATGTCACTGATATATGCGTTACCCAAATCACTAGCTATAACGTGTAGCTTACTATTTAAACACGTTAAAATCCACCAAAAGTTGAACAATTCTTGTCCCCGTGCCACCCAAGATAAGTTCTTTCGTTTTTGGCGGGTAATCGCAGCACTAATCATACAGCTGTTATAGGCAAGCCCAGTGCACGACTGAGAGGTGCGAAATAATAAAACGCGATTAGTCGCACACGCACGATACTTCATGTTATAATAAGTTGAAAAACTGCCACGAAATATTTGTATTTTGGTTGGACAAACTTTGATCTAGTGTCCTGTGCTTTCAAATTGTATTTTTTTAATTTTTAGATAATGTGTCTAATGCATTAACTAAGGAAATTGTTTATTTTTTATGGTGACTTAAATTGTTACTTTGGTAAATGCAACTGTATCAAAAAATGGAACTGGGACAAGCCACTAAACTGGAATTTTAAAGCGATTTTTTTTCCTGATTATTTATAAACACTTATAACAATACAAAATATGGCCCTAGTTGCACCAAGTAACGTTATAGTTTACTACTAAAAAAAATCAGAAACATCCTATCATTTAACACCTTGATTCTCAACGTGGACACGTAAAATTGGCTGCTTTGATATTCACCCATTAACAAAATGATAGAAATTACATAGTTTGTTGATAAGTGGCGTTATCTGCCGTAAAATAGGTACCTATCTGCAATTATAAATATTTTTCAGCAATTCTTTTGTTGAATCTGTTTATATTTTTATAATTGTGGTACCCAAACAAGGTTCTGAAATGTTTAGCGCCTAAAACCATATTTGCATGTAAAGGAACTTTTCTATACCTAAAAACAATAATTTCACCGCAGAAAACCCAGGGGGAAATGTGTAAAACCCTAGTTATATAATATAATAACAGTAAAACAGCCATTGAAAATATTCGTCATAGCATCTAAGTACCTATTTCTCTCGGCGTATGATTAACTATGGTAATCTTTTGTATGCTTGTTGCACGAAGAAGTTTTATTTCAGATGTGAGTTTAACTAGGACGAGTCTTGGCGAGTAAAAGTTTCTAGGATGTACGTTGTCTGGTGAAGGCACCAAACAACGTTCATCCGAGATGCTTAACATTTTTCAAGTGCTTAGAAAAATCCTTAACAAATCCTAAAGGCACTTGTTCTCCCCGTCATCCTCATTGCAATCATTTTATTGTTCCTGACCATGCCTGGGAGATGTTGGGGGTCAAAGTTCCAATTTTCTTATAAGTGTTGTTTTAAATACAAGTTTTTAACCCCCGACGAAAAACGACGGGGTGTGATGTGTTTGTGTGTGTGTGTGTGTCTGTCTGTGGCATCATGACGTCCGAACGGATGAACCGATTTTGATTTTGTTTTTTTTTTTGCTTGAAAGGTGATTTAGTCGGGAGTGTTCTTAGCTATGTTTGATAAAAATCAGTCCAAGATGGCCGCCGCCACAAAATGGCTGGTTACATTTTTTATTCAACAACTCCCTCAATATGGGTCTCAAATGAAAGGGCTTGACTAGTAGAACACTATGATAAAGTATAAATCCAAGATGGCCGCCACCACAAAATGGCAAATTAACGAATTATATAGCGCAGTTCTCTATCCGTGAACGTCTCCAACTTGCGAGACAATCCGTGACGTTCACGATCAGCGGTCTGACAGTCGCGCATCACGTTCCCCACTTGTCTCTAGAGATCTAGAAGTCGATGCGTAGATACGCTTGGAACTAAAGCGCAATTCTCTATCCGTGAACGTGTCCGACTCGCTAGACAATGCATGACGTTCACGATCAGCGGTCAGTCGCGCATCTATTGTTCACTGGTCTCTAGAGACCTGGATGTAGATGCGTAAATACGCTGAGAACGCAGGCGTGCTTCGCGATCCTAAGAGGTTTCCACGGAGCAAGTTGCAGCCTGATGTTCTCGAACAGCAAGTCAAGTCCAAGTCAAGTTCAAGTCTCTCCTGGCGCTCTTCGGTAGATTCTTGGGATTTTATGATCCTCAATCTTTTAGCTCCTTTGGAACATTGGGAAAGATTTGACCTCTTTCTAGGCATGGTTATAGTTTTGTTGTGAAGATACCTGATCAATTAAAATCTGAGTGATAAATGGAAAAGGAAATTAAACATTCAAATGACATAGGCCCGAAGGCATATTCATTCGATACAATAAAATAATAAATGGGAGTTTTGGCCAGTCGAGTCAAATTTTCAATGATATACCATCGTCATCGAAAATCATTCCTAAACTATTACCGCCTTCACCGCGTGGAGGTACTCCCAGCTTATGTTATTTTATAATTATACAGTGAAATTAGTGATAGATTTGCAATAATTTTCACATCAGATGTTTCTGATCTTCGATTTTTTATAAGTCAACAGAAAATGCCCATCAGACCGAACAACTTTTGCTAAGACGTCATTCCTATATATGTGTCTCTCTTGGAGTGCCACAACAGAAAGAAAGAAAGAAAGAAAAGATATTTATTTGGCTTATGCCTAGCGTTGCCATAACTTCTGGGAACCAATACGGGACGTTTTTTCTTCCGATACCCAAAACTCATAATCGTATATAACACATTCAACACCGACACGGGGCTTTTCAACTACACCATACCTACATAACATAGCACGCATGTGTACCTTCCTACATATCGAGAAGAAACAAACTAATGTATTTTCTAACAGATTCCCTTTGATCTCAAACTTATCAAAAATGTAAAATCATACTTTTTATTCAAAGTCTTAAGTCCGCCCGCGCCATTCACCTCTATTTTCGTATTTTGTCGAAATACGGGACAAATACGGGACAAGTAGTAATACGGGACGGGATGATCAAATACGGTGACAGTCCCGTATATACGGGACGTATGGCAACCCTACTTATGCCGCAAGTGAACACAAAATAACAAAAATAGGAATTAAATAAAGTAAAAACTTAAAACTAAACAATAAAAAGTAAATAAAGAAACTTAAAACTGTACAGAAAACAAAAGAGATAATATTGTGTGTCTCACGGCTGCGCCAAAAAGGCCCAGTCCAACAGGTGTTCCAGATCTTCAACTTTTTTCTCTCAGCAGAAAATGCTCATCACGTGGAACAATTTATGCTATGGTGTCATTTTTGTATCTCTTAGTTTAGCTGGTCTGTTGCGGTTCTGCATCAGGTGTTCAAGTTTCCAAGATAAATTATAGCTTATAATATAGGCTATAACCCTCTTTTAAAAAAAATCTTGATTAAACTACTAAAAATTTTGGGTGTAAAAGAATTTTTTTTAGGCGAATATTTTTTTCACATTTTTAGATCAACGCAACGCCAAAAATTAAGTAGGGCTGCATTCTTAACTCATTTTCGCCAAAATGGCGTTTACGACATTTGTTGCCGGAAGCATCGATATGTTGCCCAGACTCAATACCTTACAAAAAAAAAATCATTCAAACCCGTCCAGTAGTTCCAAAGATAGTATATAGTAGTAGTGGTAGTGTACAAACAAACAGACAAACAAGCATTTTTTGGATTCGTGCTCTGTTTGGTACTTTGAGTGCGTTACATTGTCGTTATAGAGTTAGTTAATTTAATGTACAGAAAGCTTGGTATCGAAAGTGAAAGTGAGCACCAAAATTCATATTCTTTTCCAAAAATATTACATGTAAAAGAACGCAAAAATAAATGAGGCAGTGTTGACTACTTTCTAGACTTTCACGTGAGGAGAGGTCTCCATCAGCACATCAGAATCTGTCTATAGTCCTATAACAGAGTTCGATATGCCACGAACCGTATTTTTCCGTTAATTGTTAATGGAACACGGTAGATGGCGATGTGTTTATTTTGCGATTTTAGAGTAGGTAGGCTTTACAACCTACTATTATCCTACCTACGTATTGCTATCTGCCACGTATACATGAAGATAATAATTTCACACTCAAAGAATAATATATATATTGTACTACGCATTTTGATGTGTCTCATTTTTCTAGAGACGTCGTAACATCTATGCCCTAGTTTACGCGCTTCTTCGGAGCTTGAGGTTCTGCAGGGTCGATTCCCAGGTCGTGCAAAGTTTTATTAGCTTTTTTCATCACGGATTTCTCAGTTGCAGTTTTTCGCCGCGATATCTATGGGCCCGCCCTTTATTCGAGAAGGGATATCCGGATAATTCGGATATCCGGATAGTATGCCCTAGTTACGCGTGTCCTTGCAAAACGACGCAGCCTTAAATATTGGGTGCATCCCATATAATATAGTGAAAGACTGCTAAATGGAAAATTTTATACCTACACCGTACATGGCGTTTTAATATTATCATTAAGACAACACCCCCGGAAGTTTTTAGACCATTTCAGAATGAATGTGTCAAGTTTGATAATTTACTGAAATTGACGGAGCCTTACATTACTTACCTATCAAGGCACATATTTTCGCAAAGCTATAGGTACCTGCTCCTGAGCGACTAGCAGTCGCAAGGCTGTTTTGTCGTAGATGTGCGCGCCCGCATACATACAAAAGGGAAGCCGACAATCGGTAGTCAGACTGGTCGCTGTGCAGTTCTTGTACCTAGGTATTAGACAATTTTGTCTACGAGACGCTTTGTTTGAAGTGTGCGCGTTTTCAAATGTTTTGTAAAGCAATAGTCTGTCTCAAGACAGTCTTGTCTATAGTGTGCGGTGCGGTGGCCCTAAAGCACAATTCATATAGGCATATCTAAATTCTTATTTTATTTATCAGTGGCTTCGTCTGTGCGTTTCCGCCAGTCATCGAGTCACGCAAATAGTTTTACCTGTGCCTGTAGATAATTTTCACTTACCTACGTTCTGTAATCTTCGTACTTGATAATATTGAAGTACCTACTTATGACGAGTATCAGCATAAAGACCATCAAGAACGTCAAAAGGCAGTCGCCCAAAACGCCGGCCGTACACCCCTTCCTAATGTTTGGAACAATAAGTGATGGGATGATCTCCCCAGCAACATTTCTGACCGTTCAATAAAGTTAGTAGAAGTACTTATCTAACCGTTTAAACATGCCAATTTACAATCATCATTCAAGCAATTACTGAGAAATATGATAATAGGCTTGTTGTCAGTTAGATACCTACATCTGGTTTTTAACTGGTATTACACCTGGACACCGCGCGGTTTTTAAACAGTAATGGGGAAGACCGTTATAAGCTAGTTGTAGATGTTGTAGATGGCGCCACCATAGCTGGTCTCAATCTGACCAATGAGGTCAAGGTATTTTAAAATATGAAATGAGATTCCTTGATTTTCAACCAATGACGATGCTTGGAACCAGCTATGTTGGCGCCATTAGTTCCACAGTGTGCATCCCCATTGAAGAGAGAAAATAAAGAAAATATATTTATTCGTCGCAGGGATCGATATGACGTGCATACAATATTAGGAAAAATAAACATACAAGCACACATTATAATTATGTTAGACAGAACGGAAAAAAAAACAAAACCTTTTTACAAAAAACCGGCCAAGAGCGTGTCGGGCCACGCTCACTGTAGGGTTCCGTAGCTTCCCAGACCATTAAAAATACCAACATTTTTCGTCAGCAAAAATAACTTTGTTTTTCATAGTATTTGTATGAAAAACAAAGTTATCATTTGCGTTTTTTTGAAAAAGTGCTATATAACTCAAAAACTATTCAACTCATCAAGTTGAAAATAATTTTCCTAGAAAGTTCATATAAAGGTCTACTTCTGTGATTTTTTTCATATTTTTTAAACTTATGGTTCAAAAGTTAGAGGGGGGGGGGACACATTGTTTTTGACTTTCGGAGCGATTATTTCCTAAAATATTAATATTATCAAAAAATGATTTTAGAAAACCCCTATTCATTTTTAAATACCTATCCAACAATATATCACACGTCAGGGTCAAAATTAAAAAAAAAATCGCTCCCCACTTTACGTCTGGGGGAGGTACCCTAATAAAAATGTTTTTTTAAATTTTTATTTTTGCACTTTGTCGGCATGATTGATATACATATTGGTACCAAATTTCAGCTTTCTGGTGCTAACGGTCACTGAGATTATCCGCGGACAGACAGACAGACAGACAGACAGACAGACATGGCGAAACTATAAGGGTTCCGTTTTTTGCCATTTGGCTACGGAACCCTAAAAATAAAACCGACTTCAGAAAACACAAAAAGCGAAAAATAATTTTAGCTTCAGAAGTCGGTGACAAAAAAACTAAATCAGTCAAACAAAGGTCACCGACTAACAAAAGTCACCGACTCGGTTTTGTTTTTTGACAAAAGATTTTTGTTTTTCACTTTTTAGTGGTTCACATGTGCTTACCCCTTCACAGCGTATCGGCGTGATTGTCTGTTATGAACTGGTATAAACAATAGACAGACATGAGATTTCAGCAATCCCAGTAAGTACCTACATTTGCTATCATTTATTGAGGAGTTTCGTTGCCTATCTCCGAAGTTCTTCATCAGATTAAAATGGGATTACTTCGAGAAAGTACGCTTCCTAAAACTACCCAGATCGCTTCTGGTGTGTCTATAAAATTTGATGAGTTCTCTCAATTTCTCCAGGATCCCATCATCAGAACCTGACTTGATGATTATGGGACAACCTGGGAAGCACTAAAAAAAAAACAAAATTGCTCCAACCATAATCGAGTAATCGGGGAAGATTGAATAGAGAACCTCGCCCTTTTTGAAGTCGGTTAATAACGACGTTATGGTAGGTGACTCAAATATCCGGATAGCCAGTATAAGACTCGGCTGAGTATCGTTAATTTGCTCCTAAGAATTTAAGAGTTCCGTTCCTTTGTCATGGATCCCATTATCAGAAGTAATAAGAACCTAACCAAATTCTCACCAGACTACCCTTGAAGTACATCCTTTCCAATAAAATAATAAAAAAAACAATACATGTCACGGTAATAGGCTTATCCCCAATAAATGGGACTTATCACACCTAACTGTCCAAATCTGGGTGTATTGTATACTTCAAAGCATACAGGCGTGATGTTACGTCATGATGTTGTATAAACAATAAACAACAAAGCGATTGCAGCAATCACTGCAGATTTTCCGTCTATTTTTGAAGAGTTCCATTTATATTTACGAAGATCAGCGTCAGATCTTAACCAACAAAAAAAGGGACCACACGTTAAGCTTCCAAATAAAAAAAGAACCATCAAAATTGGTTCACCCAGTCGAAAGTTCTGAGGTAACAAACACAAAAAAAATATACAGTCGATTTGAAAACCTCCGAAAGTTGCACGCGTCGTGTGTGCGACAAACAGGTTACCACTCAGCGTGATGATAGCACTGGTTTTCATGGTCACCGTGAACAAAACTTAAGGAAGCCAATACAACATAAACATTTAATTGAAGACTAACAAAAATAAAACAGACAGGACTTAGATCTTTCTCTAGCGTGTGGTTAGTGCCGATCGATCTTTTGGTTAAGCCGTACTTGCCTAGGTTGGTCTGTGGATAGATGACCACTTTAGTTTCTGAAAGTCTGAAAGAAAAAAAACTCTGACAACCAATCTTGCCAAGTGGTATCGTATTATCCAGTATTAAATGGGTTGTGGAGGTCGGTTAGACTGGAAGCCGACCCCAACATAGTTGAGAAAAGGCTAGGCAGATGATAGTGCCTAACCCGAAGCGAAGTCAGAGGCCCGTGGGCGGGTCAGCTAGTCAGAGATAAACTAACTAGTCCGGTTACAAAATAGGAAGTAATTTTAGCTTAATAACAAGCTTGAACAGTATAATGTGTCTGAAGAGATTTGCCATTTAAAAAAAAGACAACAACAGTAACTTTCATCCCCTACAAGGTACGGTTTTAGTTTTTGCAAAAAAAAAAAATATTTTTTTTTCACTTTGTTTGAATTGCACTTTTTTGACATTGTATGATTGCGATGTTATGATTATCATTTAAACATGATGTCATGATTCATTAATCATTGGCTTGAAAATCTGACAACCAGTCTTACCGAGGGGTATTACCCGGTTCTAATGGGTTGTGGAAGTCAGCTAGGCGTCACTTGTATTCTGCTGCATCCTGTTAGGACTGGAAGCCGACCTCAACATAGTTGGGAAAAGTGTTCGACAGATGTTATATTGCACTCAGTTATATGGTTTGAAACAGCTGGAAGTCCTGAAACTCTAGCAGGTCTTTGCTCAGCGATGGAATAACGCAGACAATTTATTTAAATAGAAAAATAAATGTCTTGCACTAACACAATACACGAACACTAACAGGGGGGTAGCATCAACCATCGGATGAACACTTGAACCCCAGACGGCTTCAAAACCACAGAAGCAATCTAGTTGTCACACAATACCTGTGTTTACACCACATGAAGTAATAATAGAGTTACAAATCAGCGCGGGCACGTTGACGATACAATGTTGTTACGTACATCTTAATTTCCTTTTGTCTATCTGTCCGTGTGCACTAGTGCTTCATCATTTACCATCCAATTTAGACCATTCACGTGTCGCATAATTCTCTATTTTACATCTTAGATGAATGTCTTTGAACATGGATATTGTGTATTTTAACAATTCATCAAAACTGATTTGTGTCGGTAAATATTTGCCGGTATATCGATTTTTCTACGAGTTCGCAGTCTTGTCCTAATTGTATTTAACAACGTAGATTTAAAAATACGTTACTACAACTGTGTACAAAATGTCATGATTTTTTTATTAATTATTCATGATTGGAAACGGCAGAAAAATATTGACTGTGTTACTTACCGGAAAATTTCAAGTAACATGAGAACTGTTGTAGTTTCCATAACAAATTTTTACTTGTTTACATTAGCATAACAGGCTTCAATTAACAGACAAGGTAAATTTTTATCTCACCGCGCCGGTTAGCTTAAAAGATTAAAATAATTGAAAAATTAAAAGTGCGAATGTTCTGAAAAACACACTAATGTAAGTCTTGGTACATAGTGTAAGGGATATTTCGTTAAACACGAGTAAATACTAAATAATTAACATGTGAAAAGAACCAGTATAATATTGACAATGGTACTGCAGACTGCGTACATTATACGTATGACTTGGAAAATATTTATGGAGTGTTATTCAGAATTCGATTCTCGTTGAAAACAAAATAATAATACATTACAGTTTATTTCCATGCTTCAGATTATGGAGAAAACGTAAACAATTTGTAGTAAGTTTTTAGGAGTTGAGATGTTCCATAGATTCCTTGTTGGAAAAATATCTAACTTGCTAGTAAGAAAATACCTGATAGTAATCGTGAATGAAAAAAGTAGGAAAACCAAATACTTAGTACATCGTCTGCTGCCAGTTCGAGTTAGAAATGAAAAGAAATCACACAGTGTTATCGTTTGTGATAGTTGTGACACTCGTGACACGGCTGCTTCTTTTATGATATCTGGGAAAGTGAGTCGCTGATGTACTGGTAGCAACGGCGACTAGACATGGGTCTTGGGTTCTATTCTCGGGTTAGCCAAAGTGATATTGGGATCTTCAGGAATTTCTTAGTCGAAGCTACGGAGTCCGGATTAGTGCCCGGTATAACATGGGCATATTGGGCGAAATGTGGGTGTATGTGTAGGTACTATTACGTGTTCTGCCTCATATTTCGAGGATGACAGTCGTGATGTTATGAGTATGAGAGATTACGTTCAATTAAAGTATTGTTGCTCTACGCCAGCGGTCGCCAACCTTTTGGCAGGCAAGGGCACTTGTGATATTAATTAACTCAAGAAGTTCAATGTAAGTACCTATGTATAATTGGTCATGTCCCATAAATAAAATTAAAAGCGAAAAAAATTACGACCTTTGGAAAATCGAGTTTTATAAAAAAAAAAACTACTGCATAAATCAATTACAGAATTCTTCGATAAATGTGCTTTATTTTGGAATTTTGACACTTTTTAGGGTTCCGTAGCCAAATGGCAAAAAACGGAACCCTTATAGTTTCGCCATGTCTGTCTGTCTGTCTGTCTGTCTGTCTGTCTGTCCGCGGATAATCTCAGTGACCGTTAGCACCAGAAAGCTGAAATTTGGTACCAATATGTATATCAATCATGCCGACAAAGTGCAAAAATAAAAATTTAAAAAAACATTTTTATTAGGGTACCTCCCCCAGACGTAAAGTGGGGAGCGATTTTTTTTTTAATTTTGACCCTGACGTGTGATATATTGTTGGATAGGTATTTAAAAATGAATAGGGGTTTTCTAAAATCATTTTTTGATAATATTAATATTTTAGGAAATAATCGCTCCGAAAGTCAAAAACAATGTGTCCCCCCCCCCTCTAACTTTTGAACCATAAGTTTAAAAAATATGAAAAAAATCACAGAAGTAGACCTTTATATGAACTTTCTAGGAAAATTATTTTCAACTTGATGAGTTGAATAGTTTTTGAGTTATATAGCACTTTTTCAAAAAAAACGCAAATGTTAACTTTGTTTTTCATACAAATACTATGAAAAACAAAGTTATTTTTGCTGACGAAAAATGTTGGTATTTTTAATGGTCTGGGAAGCTACGGAACCCTACAGTGAGCGTGGCCCGACACGCTCTTGGCCGGTTTTTTTTATTACTAAGTTGCGCAAAATTGGCAATAAAAACGAATCTTTGGTATCTCCTAACTTTTTAATGGATTTTTATTTGACTATTCTGTTGCTCTACGCCTAGGCGCCCCATGTTGTTCTCTTCACCGCTGTCACTGTGGTGAAGTTGTCAACAGCCTCGGACACCACGGCCTGTCATGCAGCCGAAGTGCGGGCCGATTTGCGAGGCACGCAAACTTGAATGACATCATCCGTCGATCTCTTTTCACCATCGGCGTTCCAGCTTTATTAGAACCCAATGACTTGGCACGCGACGATGGCAAGAGACCGGACGGCATGTCTTTGTTTCCATGGAAGATGGGTAGGCTTCTAGTGTGGGACGCAACATGTGTCGATACCCTTGCACCTTCCCATCTTCCTAGTTCATCGTGCTGTGCAGGCAGGGGCTGCCGCTGCGGCTGCGGAGAACCTTTTTTTTTTTTTGACTGACAAATGACTTCTCCCACTCTGGGCGGAGCGGGAGGGAGTGTCAGACTCTTACTGACTAAAACCCATCCATGTTCCTTCCTCGCCCTTTACGTTCCGGGGCCGGCGCCGCGGTATCTCTTTCGAACAGTCCCGCAACCCCGGCAGGCTTCGGCCCTTACGGGCCCCTCTCTTCTGCTGACATCTCTTTGAGGCGCGCGTGGAACACGATCGCGCCGTCGACACGGCCTGTCGTCACTAGACGGACGGACGGCTAGCTAGCCCATAGCTAGCCGTCCACAGGCCCGCATCTACGGTGGCCGGTAGCCACCACGTGGCCCCCGACGCCCGGTGCGTCTCCCGCGGCGGCCGGGAAGAGAGGCTCTCTCCCTCTCTTGTTCCGCCACCTCCTTCGCCAGCATGACTGCTTCGCAGAAGGAGGTGACGGCTTCCCATTCCGTCTCGCTCCGGACCATGGATTGAACCAGGGCCGGACGCGAGAGGTCGCCGCCGCCGATCGCCGCTACGAGGACACGGCGGTGCTCCGCCCACGCAGGGCAGACTTCCACCGTGTGCTCCACCGTGTCCTCCGGTCGATCCTCACAGTGGAAACACCCGGGCGTTTCCTCCCGCCCGATTCGGTGCAGGTACCTCCCGAAACATCCGTGTCCGGTGAGGACCTGCGTCAGGCGGAAGGTGAGGGCGCCGTGGCGCCTCTCAAGCCACTCCTCAAAGAGGGGACTTACCGCCACTATCGTGGCGTGCCCTGCACGGGGTTGCGACAGTCGCTCTCTCCATGTCGCCATGAGATCGCGCCGGAGGTCTGTCCGCTGAACGGCGATTTGCCGCGGCAGCGGAGTTTCCCCCCGGCGTAGTGCCTCCGCGCGCCATTCGTGTAGGCGCGCGAGGACTATCGCCTCCAGATCCCATGGCGGCAGGCTGCGGAGAACCTCAAACGGCGTTAATATAGTTACCTTAACTATATTTTCGTGGCGTTTGGGGTTGAAATTCTAGGACCGTGGGGTCCGAGTGCTCATAGCCTTTTCAAGGAAATTTCAAAACGCTTAGTTGACACTTCCTGTGACCCTAATTTTACCTCGGCGGCCAAAGGTTTAGCGTTGCCATTCAGCGTGGTAACGTTGGAGAGGAGTTGTTTGACGCCATTTTTAAGTTTTTAGTTTAAGTTAGTTTAGTTTATTTTTGTAAATTGTAAATAATGTACATACTGAATGTTTAAATAAATAATGGCAAAAAAAGCATATTCGTATTTTTCTTTCATAAGATCATGCAATTAAACCAGCGAATCGAAACCCACTACTAGACGGACGTAGGTCTCTTCCAGCATTCTGTACTCATTCATTCGTTCTGTACGCATGCAGTCTGTAACAGCCACCTTGTTTAAAACCGTTGCTCCACAACACTATGTTCGCTGTTGTGCGGTCTTCACTTAATGGTCCTTGGTCGTCGTACTGCCATTTCAGCTTGCTAGCCCCTTGTAACTCCGGCCAGTTTTCAAAAACTACTGAACGAATCCAGATAAGAAACAAATATCTTAATAATGAATCGATAATGCTGAAATAATAAACTTCTGCGCATGGGTTCCAACAAACAAACGACCGTTGCCTATTATTATTGGTTAGGTTAGAATGCATCAGCATAGTGCGTGTAGATTTTTAGAAGCATCAGCTGATTAGCGAGCCTTTAAGGATTAATATGACAGTGGGCTGTTCGTTTTCTATCAAACTGATAAGTTTATCGTGTAGCTACTCAAATAAATGGGTCATCATTAGATTACAAACGTCAAAGTCATGCCTTCTGTATTATGATGCCCAGCACTGGGACAGTAAAAGGCTGGTATTATTATTTATATCATGGTCATGATTGTTCGTGGGTATTTAGCAAGCGGCCCGAGAGAGAGAAATGTGCATAGACAATGTTATGAAAAAAGCATGTTATTCCGATAAACCTAACCTCCGGCTGAACGAAAAAGGAAGACAAAGCAAGGCGTATTGACTACACCTGCCGTAAACTTTGTACTACAGTTACTGCTCGGACACTACTGCAGATGTAATCGAGTTAAGTTGGCAAGAAGGCTTCCAAGTTGAAATCGAATTGGACTATACCGAAGGGCTCGAAAATGGACGGTGAAGCTGAGATGCGGTGAGATTGGATTGGACGCATACCGACGCGTCTGATTCTCAGTGAGTGAGAAGTGGTAACAATAGAGCTCAGGACTTGGGACTGGCCGTCAGACAGATAGGGCTATGAAAAGTTGTTTCCCAGATCGATGATTATAATATCTATAAGCTTAACGAATACCAAACTTGTGCATCCTACTTCAGTTCGCTGAACGATAACAAACTAACGTGGTTTCCAGTAAATACTTGACAAGGCCTCCGTCAGACCAGTGATTACTTATATTAACCACGCTATGAATTTTTTGTAAATCATTAAATAGCAATCTCGCGATTTTGGTGGCAAGAAACTGTTTTCTGCAATTTGCACCTCATTCAAAATATCAGTTGGAGTAGATAGTAGATTTCTTTACGAGAAATCATTCATTGTAAAGTTTTTGATTTATAATCCTCAGTTGACTGTATGCTACGTAATTTTGAATGTTTCCGTCTTGATCGTTACTTATATCAGTGGAAAAAATATGGTGTACGGTACAGTTTAGAGTTTCAAGAGTCCAAGACGTAAAAACGTTTTAACGTGACCTGCCCAGTCCCATTCTAACCTAGCAGACGTTTAGCACCAGTTTAAAGTCTGCCATATAAGTAAACAGAATATCTAAATTAGTCCGTGTATTTAAGAATACATAGTTGTTCCTAGTTGCTAACTGGTTGGATCAATAAAACATGATAATAACAAAACACATATAAAATCTAGTTAAATACAAACTTGCTCATAATTGTTGATAAGTTCTGTACGTACCTACTTGGTAACCCTCGACGTACCTTTTTATTATTATTCAGCAGTTGCAGATTTATTATTGAAACATAAACACATCACGCCTGTATGAATGAATCTTCGAAAGGTTAGGGTGACAAATAATTAAGTGGTTAAGTGGCTGGTAAGAATTACATTGAGCCTATAATCTTCGAATTGTTAGGCAGAGTTATGCCAAATATTACACCCACTATCCGCCATATAACAGAGGGCGAGTCTCTCAAACGGGACTTATTCAGATTTCATTGAGAAATTTATATTTGATCACCACACTTGTGACGACAGGCCGTGTCGACGGCGCGTTCGTGTTCCACGCGCGCCTCAAAGAGATGTCAGCAGCAGAGAGGGGCCCGCAAGGGCCGAAGCCTGCCGGGGTTGCGGGACTGTTCGAAAGAGATACCGCGGCCCCGGAACGTAAAGGGCGAGGAAGGAACATGGATGGGTTTTAGTCAGTAAGAGTCTGACACTCCCTCCCGCTCCGCCCACAGTGGGAGAAGTCATTTGATGATTTCCCATCCCAAAAAAAAAAAAAAAAAAAAAAAATCACCACACTTGTTCTAGGCAGATTGGCGATTTCATACTTTTACGTTTATTTATAAATTAGTCAAAGTACTATCATGATGTTTTCCTTCACCGATGTCAGTAATCTCCAAGATACGAACATATTTTGACTATAATAACGGGAATTAAAGAAGAAAGGATTTGTTATTGAGAAATAATTTTCACATTTCCACCTTGGTACTTTCCCACGAGGTATTTTTCTTACTTCTGAATAGAAATATCTTACAAGGAAAATCTTTAGGCATTACACGTGCAGTACATATGTAAATGGCCTCAAAAATAAATTTCACGTGTGTTAAGATTACCTAAGATAAGTGCCGTCATAACAGGAAGATAAACGAAATATATGTCAAAATTACGAGGATATCAACATATGTTTTGTAGATATTTGTTCTGATACAATCTGATACACTGGAAAACAATAGGCCTTTTCTTTAAACTTCATTTAGCAATACATGAATGTAATTGCTCCTACTTTTAAGTGGTTGGTGATAATATTTTAACTGTTTCGTAGCCAAAATATAATATTGTGTGTAGTTTATTAATTAAATAAAAGGCGAAGAACGGTCAAAACCTATGAAAATTAGTCCTGTCCGCCAGTCACAGCCTTTTTTAATTCACTTCAAAAGTAGGAGAGATTATGTACTGTAATAGCATACTTTTCATGTAAATATGGACACCGAATTCTGCGTGATCCGTGATTATTTTGTTCATTTCGTAGCTCGCACGTTGCTTCACGGTTATTCACTTGACAAGAGCGGTTTGTGAATAGATAGGTACCTAATTTAGCTTTAATAGCTAATCTCGAAGTAATTTCTTCATGTAAAGTTAATGCGTGTCAAACAATTTAACAAAATTGTATAATCATATCTAGAAAGGATAAAATAAAAACAGTTTTGCAGAAAAATAACTTTTTTTGCGAAAAACCTCACCCCCACCGACTTCTGAAACAAAGGATTCTATTCGTTATTTTTTAATTTTCCGCCAGTAGGTAATCTTACTCTAGCACTGTTGCCACCACACTTGCGAAATTATGAGAATACGAGTAGGTGTCTTCTACAAACCGTTATACAAAAGTGATGCATGAAATAAAGATAAAAAAAAAAATAAGAAGTCACAAATCAAAATCAAAAGTCATTAATTCAAATCAAGCTGAAAATCAGCACTTTTTGCACGTCAAAGTTACCCATTACATAGGGGTGAGATAGGTGCTCGTCCTAGTGTTAATTTACCTACTAGTTTCGGGTAATTTGTATTTCAGATCCCTCCTCAGACACCTTTCTCCAATTTGTACCAGTAATTCTAATTTTGATGTAAAGATAAATATAGAAAATGATTTTCGGTATGTAGATACTCCAAATTCTAAACAATAGGTACTCTTATTGTTTCAGGAATACGGAAGATGGAGAACAACAAAGTGAACATTAGTCACATCAGTGGCAGCGCCGTGGCGTTTAGCAATGACAACAAGTGAGTCTACTTAACTCATCGTGGTAGCGTCGGTCGCTGCATAACTACGTAATCTGGTTTATTATAGTGTCCGAACATTCCAATGAAGAAGGATTCATCAGTCTTACTCGGGGACGGTACAAGTACAACACGATCTCTTCCAACGTCTAACACGCAATACCCAATTAAATCAATCCAGCATCGACTTACACAATATGTAATGATCCTACCTACACCTGCCTTTCTTCTTCTTCGTCGTCACACTCTTGGCAGAGTGGTCGTGGTCGTCACACCAGGGGTGGTGGCAAGCTTCACTAACAGTCGAAATTCCTACCATACTATACCTTTTCTTTTTGACAATTGAGTGCAGTTTTGACTTGGTCGATCCAACGTATTTGTACGTAAGTTGCTCCACAGATGTGTCTTTTTGAGGTGTGTTTTGTCCAAAGAAAGTGAGAATGCTGCTCTTATTCCTATTCATCCTTCATAAATCATCTCTTTTTTTTCGCGCTTTGCTATCGCCAGGTGAGGAGAAGCAAAGGAAGAAGCCGCTAAACAGCCTAATATAAAAAATAGTTTTCTTTTATACAGGGTGTAAACCACCTCATCACAAAGCATTCTGTACATCAAACTAAGTAACTTTACGCAAAAATATTGCTACTAAAAACTTTGTGCTGATGGATGGATTGAATAGTACGGGGGTCGTGGAGATGTAAAAGTTAAAATCTTACAAAAAAAACCTGTATTTAAAAAAAAAAAAACTAAGCAAAAAGTTGTCAAAAAGTTGTAAATTTGACCCCCCCATATCTCCGTAACTAGAAGGTTCCCAGGTATGGTGTAGAACAAAAAATGATCGCAATGATGGGGAGAACAAGTGCCTTTAGGCTTCGTGAAGAGGTGCTTTACACCCTTTATTTTTTAATTAAGAACACAAATCACACTTAATCAGTACTAATATTATAAATTCCATTTGGTTTCCAGGTGTGTTAAGTTCCATTTATTAGGGATAAGCCTATTATATACCGTGACATGTACTGTTTTTTTATTTTATTGGAAAGGGTGTACTTCAAGGGTAGTTTGATAAGTGTTTGGTTAGGTTCTGATTATGGGATCCATGACAAAGTAACGGAACTCTTCAATTCTTAGGAGCAAATTTACGATACTCGGCCAAATCTTTTATAGGCTACCCGGATATTTGAGTCACTACCATAACGTTGTTATTAATCGACTTCAAAAAGGAGAAGGTCCTCAATTCAATGTTCCCCAGCAGAGCACCAGCTTCCAAATAAAAAAGAATCATCAAAATCGGTTCACGCAGTCGAAAGTTCTGAGGTAACAAACACAAAAGGAATAAATACTCGTATTACCCGTTTTTACAACAATTTTCATTTATGCTCCGCTCCTATTGGTTGTAGCGTGATGTTATATAGATTACTAGCTGTTGCCCGCGACTTCGTCCGCGTAAACCACCCTTGTCACCTAGAGGTATAAAAGTAGCCTTCAACTTGTTCTCTGACCTACCAAAAATACACAAAAAAAAAATCGGTAACAAACAATGTGACACGATATTTTTATGTATTAGATAGCTTTGTCTGCGGCTTTGCTCGCGTTGCATTTGGGGTAATTTTAATTAAAAAAAACCGGCCAAGAGCGTGTCGGGCCACGCTCAGTGTAGGGTTCCGTAGTTTCCCGTCTGTCACAATAAGTGTTCAATCCAATCCGATTTTAATAATTTATTTATTGTTTGAAAAAAGATACGTTCAGGATAATAAAATATGTTAACGAAGATAAAAAAAATGCCTTCATATACGATTATACTACGAACTTAGTCCAGAGATTATTTTGTACAACTTTTTGTCTTTTTTGTACAAAAACTTGTTTCCATCCAATTTCAAAATAATTGTCCTAGAAAGTCCTTATAAAGTTCTACTTTTCAGATTTTTTTCATATTTTCTAAACTTATGGTCCAAAAGTTAGAGGGGGGGACACATTGTTTTTTACTTTTGGAGCGATTATTTGCGAAATTATTGACATTATCAAAAAATGACTTCAGTAAACCCCTATTCATTTTTAAATAACTTTCCAACAATATATCACACGTTAGGGTTGGAATAAAAAAAAAATCACTTCCCACTTTACATAAAGGGGGGCTACCCTAATATTTTTTTTTTTTCAATTTTTATTTTATTTATTTATTTATTTATTTATTCATGTACACACAAAATACATAAAAGGACAATATATTAACATAGAAGAGCACAAAGGTACTGCTTATTTCAAAAGAAATTTCTTCCAGCAGACCTGCGAGAGGAAAGTCTGATAAGAAATGTAGACACAGTGTGTAGAAAAGTCAAACAAGGAAATTTAAATTAAAACTTAAAACAAAACTATGACTATTTAATATAAACATACATACAAATACATACACATATTATTAAAAAACAAAATAAACTACTATTGTAAATATTTACCTATAACATACATACATATATATGAAGAATATTACTGTATAGAAGAGAGGTAATGCTCTTTGACTTGTTTTTAAAGAGAAATAAAGTTTTAGAATCTCGAATGTTAGGCGGAAGTGAGTTCCACAAACGTACTGCGTGAACAGAGAAGGAGTAGGAATACAGTTCAGTTTTATGGGATGGGAAATTAAGATGATGCCTGAGGTGGGATCTACAGAGAGCATCAGAAGGACGGGTAAAGGAAAAGCGATCGCGTAGGTAGCTGGGATATGCAGGGTTATAAAGGATATTGTAAAGGAGGCATACCGGGTAAAACGGGGTGAATAGAAATGCAGGGGTGAATGGAAACAAAACTTTAAACGCGATTTTATCGCTGAACTTATATTGTAAATTGCCAACAAGGTACCTTTATAATTAAGTATAATTTAGTTAACACAATAGAGTACTTGTTAGTACCGTATCATGTGAATTCAACTTAAAATCCATTCCAAAGTTTTGTTTCTATTCACCCCTGCATTTCTATTCACCCCATTTTACGGTAATATCCGAGTGTTCCTGCGAAGACGGATAGGGAGCCACTTAAGCTCCTTGCGGAAGTGAGAAACATGGTCATATTTCCTCAGACCATACACAAAACGAATACAAAGATTTTGTAAGCGCTCAAGCTTATTTAACAGCTCCTCGGTGGCATCCAAATAGCAGGCATCAGCGTAATCAATAATCGGCTGAATCAGAGTTTGAGCCAGATAAACTTTGGTTTTGAATGGCAAGAAGCTCTGTAAGGATTTGAGCGAGTGAAAAGAAAAGTACCACTTTGTCGGCGTGATTGATACACATATTGGTACCAAAATTTCAGCTTTCTAGTGCTAACGGTCACAGAGATTAAGCGAGGACGGATGGACAGACAGACAGACATGGCGAAACTATAAGGGTTCCCAGTTGACTACGGAACCCTAATGAGGGAATTTCATTGCGCAAAACAAAGAGTAAGTAAAATTCAAGATCGAGCAGTATTTTAAAGATATACATATCTGGGTTGCTCATAAATTAGTTGGTTTCAAAGCAGAACAGAGGAAATTTAAAGGAAAAAGGAAAAAAAAAATCATAGGTGCGTTTTTGGATTTTTATTTTGACCTCATTTTCGATATCAGCGACCCCAAAAACCATGAAAACGACACACATGACGAAAACTTTACTTCAACGCCATTTCGATTTTCATTTCGATCTCATTTTTGTAATCAGCGACCTCGAAAACCATGTAAACGACACCCGAGATGAAAAAAAAATACTTTTCCTCGGCGCTATCTTGGATTTATCAATAGGAGTACTCTTGTGTAGTTTCGAATAAAATAGTCTAACTAATCTTTTTTCCCCATACAAACTTTGGGGACCCGTTTCACCTCATTAGAGGGTGAATTTTGAAAAATCCTTTCTTAGTGCACCCCTAGACTACATAAGAAACTTACTTGCCAAATTTGGAATCTGTAGACTCAGCGGTTGGGGCTGTGCGTTGATTTTTAGACTTTGTCACCCCATTAACCCCTCTTAGGGGTTGAATTTTGAAAAAACCTGAAACCCATTTCTACTGATTTATCAATAGGAGTACTCTTGTGAAGTTTCTTATGAAATAGTCTAACTAATCTTGTTTCCCCATACAAACTTTGGGGGCCCGAATCACCCTCTTAGAGGGTGAATTTTGAAAAATCCTTTCTTAGTGCACCCCTAGACCACATAAGGAACCTACTTGCCAAATTTCGAATCTGTGGACCCAATGGTTTGGGCTGTGCGTTGATTTTCAGACTTTGTCACCCCATTTACCCCTCTTAAGGGTTGAATTTTGAAAAAAACTGAAACCCGTTTCTTCTCATTTATCAATAGGAGTACTCTTGTGAAGTTTTGAATGAAATAGTCTAACTAATTTTGTTTTCCCATACAAACTTTGGGGGCCCGTTTCACCCCCTTAGAGGGTGAATTTTGAAAAATCCTTTCTTAGTGCACCCCTAGACCATATAAGGAACCTTCTTGCCAAATTTGGAATCTGTAGACCCAGCGGTTTGGGCTGTGCGTTGATATATCACCCAGTCAGTCAGTCAGTCAGTCAGTCAGTCAGTCAGTTTACCATTTTATATATATAGATGATGACCAGCCTCGATAAATGGACTACAAAACACAAAAAGATTTTTTCTATTTCAATCAGTAGTTCCTGAGATTAGCGCGTTCAAACAAACAAACAAACTCTTCAGCTTTATAATATTAGTATAGATTAAAATATTAATTTTAATACTACAAAACAAAAAAAGTGTTTTTCCTCGAAAACTGGTTAATCATTTTTTTACTATTCAAATTGTGTTTATAAATAGAACGTCTATAGATACTAATTTACTAATATTATAATTTTATTATTATCACTATCACTATCATCACTACATACTCGTATTATAAAACAAAGTCTGTCAAAAACAAGTAATGCTTAGATATTTAAAACTACGTAACGGATTTTGATGCGGGTTTTTTTAATAGATAGAGTGATTCAAGAGGAAGGTTTTTATATAAAATTTTACGCGGGTGAAGCCGCGGGCATCGGCTAGTATACTATAAAACTTAAGAGTGTGTTTGTTTGAACGCGCTAATCTCAGGAACTACTGATTGAAATTGAAAAATCTTTTTGTGTTGGATAGTCCATTTATCGAAGAAGGTTATAAGCTATATAACATCACGCTACAACCAATAGGAGCGGAGCATAAATGAAAATTGTTGCAAAAACAGGGAATATTTATTCCTTTCGTGTTTGTTACCTCAGAACTTTCGACTACGTGAACCGATTTTTGATGATTCTTTTTTTATTTGGAAGCTGGTGCTTTCCGTGTGGTCCCATTTTGCTGATCTTCGGAGTTATTAATGGAACTCTTTAAATTAAACGGGAAATCTGCAGTGATTGCTGCAATCGCTTGGATGTTTATTGTTTATGCAACATCATGACAGAACATCACGCCTGTATACAGGGGGTACGCAGATGTGTACAATACTCCCAGATTTCGACAGTTAGATGAGTTAAGTTTCATTTATTGGGGATAAGCCGTGACATGTACTGTTTTTTTTTTACTTTCTTGTAAAGGGTGTACTTCAAGGGCAGTTTGTTAAGTGTTTGGTTAGGTTCTGATTATGGGATCCATGGGTCGGTAATTGGTTTAATGTTAATAATCTACTATTAATAAAAACAAAAAACTAAATGTATTAAGTTTACGATACCCCATGTAAGACAAGTTGAAACTACTTTACTAATTAAGGATGAAGAGTTGAAACCGGAAGATAGCACAGTGTTCTTAGGCATAACTTTGGATGCCAAGCTTCAGTGGGGCCCGCATATAAACAAATTGTTGAAAAAACTTAGCTCTGCAGTATACGCCGTTAGAAGAATTCTGATTTAGAGACAGCTCGTTTAGTTTACTTTAGTTATTTCCATAGCGTGATGTCGTACGGTATTCTCTTAAGGTGCAATGCCGCCGATATTCAAACAATATTTGTTTTACAAAAAAGGGCAATTCCTTCAATTTATAAACTAAGTCCCAGATACTCCCTCAGAGAAAAATTTAAAGAGATTAAAATTCTTACTGTGCCCTCTCAGTTTATTTATGAAAACCTTTTGTACGCACACAAAAATATTAATTAGTTTAAAAAATACAGTGATATCCATAACATAAATACGAGGAACAAACACAAATTTGTTGTTCCTGCAACGAGGCTCAAAAAAATAGGGGATACGTTCAAATGCCAATGTATACGTATTTACAATAAACTTACGAGCCATATCCAAGCACTAAGCCTGAATAAATTCAAATCGGTTATAAAACGGAAGCTATGCCTGAAAGCTTTTTGTCATGTCAATCACTATCTCGAAGATAAAAAGGCTTGGGATTAAACTGCTAAAATGAAATTTGCTCTGTGAATGTTGGAATTTCGGACTTCGCTTGTTTATTGTTGATTCCTTTATTTTATACACTGTGACATTGAATGATTTGACATTTGGTTCAGTCTTTTATTATTTTTTTATTTTATTTTATGTGTGTGTATTTGACATGAATATTTACTTGTGACTGTGACATTTAATGATTTGACATGAATACATTATTTTTATTTTATATATATATATATATATATATATATATATATATTATTTTTTACTTTTTTTTGTTTATTTTATGTGTGTTTTTGACATATGTCGTATTTTTATTGACATTCGTTTTGCAAATTATTATTTATTTTATTTAATAATTGTGAATGTGAGGACCATGTGGGTCACATTTAGTTTTTTTTTTCCCCCCGACGATCTGGCAGTTTGAGTACTACATATAAGCGACCAAGCGACCTACCCAAATGTCATTTCTTCGTCGTTTCGTTGAGCTCCTTGAGTTATAAGTCAAGCTACACGATAACTGACAAATGCTTGCACTGACTGGACAGGTCCACTCAAATCTGTGTGGTTCTTTCTTCAAAAGACCATCTCAGACACTTATCTGCATAGTCCTCATGTGAATTAAGCAAGATTGTCTGGACTTCAAAAGAGACTCTGACCTCTTGAGTTTATTTCGGCTGTTTCTTCTCAGAGTAGTCAGGTACGAAACACCGGCACCATCTAATTTAAAAAAAAAATACGTGTAAAAGTGTTTGAGAAAACCTGCTTGCTGAATAAATATCATTTATCATTTAAAGTCACGGAACTCTTCAACTCTTAGAGCAAATTTACGATACTCGGCCAAATCTTTTATAGGCTAGGCTACCCGGATATTTGAGTCACCTACCATAACGTCGTTATTAACAGACTTAAAAAAGGTTCTCAATTCAATGTTCCCCGATTACTCAAAGATGGCTGGACCGATTTTGTTTTTTTTTATTGTTTGAAAGGGTATACTTCTCAGGTTGTCCCATAATCATCAAGTCGGGATCTACCGATGATGGGATCCTGGAAAAATAGAGGGAACTCTTCTTATAGGCACACAAGAAGCGATTAGGGTAGTTTTAGAAGTACTTTCTCGGAGTGATCCCGTTTCAATTTGGTACAGATCTGATGAAGAACTTCAGAGATAGGCAACTCCTCAATAAATGATAGCAAATGTAGGTGCTGGGATTGCTGAAATCTCAAGTCTGTCTATTGTTTACACCAGTTCATAACAAAAAATCACGCCGGTACGCTGTGAAAGGGTAAGCACATATGAACCACTAAAAAGTGAAAAATAAAAAACTCTTTTGCAAAAAATTAAACCGCATTCACACAAAAATTGAAAAATAACTTTAGCTTCAGAAGTCGGTCATAAAAAACTAAATCAATCAAACAAAGGTCAGTATCTCTTTTATGTGACGCAGACGAAGTTGCGTGGGTCAGCTAGTCTACCTACCTATACTAATATTATAACTAGGGCATCGAGAACCGCCCCTATTTTAAGAACCGGTTCTTTCGGTACTAAACTCAAGCCGGAACCGAGTACCCGGTTCTTTCGGTTCTTTCGGGTTTTTTCATAAATTCAAGTTGAAAAGGTATGCTATCTTTTATATAGAATTCCCACTATCAAAACGAATAAATCAAACACACTTTATTGGTAAGCAAGCATATTTATATATTTTTTAATTATACTCAAATTACAACATCGTTTTTAAGTATTTTTGGCAACAATTAGTTCTTTAAAATTCAGTATTTTCACAACCAGTTGACAATCAGTGGTTTATAATTCACTACACTACAAAGATCAAAAAGTATCTATGAAATAATAAAAAAAACTAACTTTAAAAAAATTAACAATCTTACATTACAAGCTAGAATTAGGAACTTTCATAAATCCGTTTAAAATAAATCAACAAGCACAAAAAAGTCGCAAATAAAAATGATATACATTAAAAAAAAACATATATCCCATACGGACTTAACAAAAACCAAACAATAAAATTGATTATTAAATTGAGCATTACGTATTGGGTTTCTTCTTTCCTAAATAAAAGGAACGTAAAAAAATAAGTGCGTCTAAAGTTTTGTCGCTTAGCAACGAACGGAGTCTATTGCAGACTATCCCGGCGGAAGAAAATATACGTTCCGGCTCCACACTAGTGGGTGGAATCGATAGTAAATGTTGGTAAGCCAGCGATAGGATGCTTTTGTGATATGCTGCTCCAGCGAGTCTCTCCATCTAAAAGTAGAGAATACTCCTGTCCAAAATCAGCTTTGACATGCTTTTGAAGGACGTCATCATTTTTAGTCGGTGACTTTTTGAAAAGTTTGACCACTTTTCGTACTTTAGATATGAGCTGATGATAGCTAAACGATTGTGGTGACAAAGATGCTAGTGGCGATTCGTTATTGAATTTAGCACCATCGTCTTCATCGTTGTTATTTTCACCATCATCAGTTTCGTTACTAAATTTGCCAGTTCGCATTCTTAAAGCTAATTCAGATAGAGGCAAATCTTTGTCAAAATAATGCCCGCTCACTATCGGCTAGTATGTGTCATTACCGCGAATACAACTTTTATTACCATACTATCCGAGGCTGAGCTGCAAATTGCAAAACAAATGTCAAAAATTTGAATGTCGCGGAGTATCCTGGAGCATTTACCTTAATGTTGTCGAATCCCTTTAAAAAATCGTTAGTTTCTTAAAGATTCATCAATAATATTAAAATAATAACGTTATTTATTAATTCAACAGTGAAATAACAGTATTTATTCGGTTTGGATAATAAATTTGGATAATAACTTGATATTTAGCAAGAGTATTATAGAGATAATATTATTTCCAAATTTATTTTAAGAGAGAACCGAAAGAACCGAAACGACCGGTTCTCCGTTTTACAGAACCGATTCTTTCAGGGACCCTCAGAACCGGGAATTCCCGGTTCTTTCGGAACCGGGAAAAACCGGTTCCGATGCCCTAATTATAACGCTGAAGAGTTTGTTTGCTTGTTTGAACGTGCTAATCTCAGGAACTACGGATTGAAATTGAAAAAACTTTTTTGTGTTGGATAGTCCATTTATCGAAGAAGGTAATAGGCTATATAACATCACGCTACAACCAATAGGAGCGGAGCATGAATGATTTTTTTGCCAAAACGGGGAATATTTTTATTCATTTTGTGGGCTTTTCTCTTTTATGTGACGCAGACGACGTTGCGTGGTTCAGCTAGTGCAAAATATTTATTTAATTCATAAAGATTTTTATTGAAAAATATTTTTTAACAACGATATACAAAATAATGAATTAAGTTAATTTATTCAACACGCCACTTTTTTAAAACTAGTTGAGGCCGGTGTTTCGTAACTGACTACTCTGAGAAGAAATAAGTAGCCGAAATAAACTCAGAGATCTTTTCAAGTCCAGACATTATCTAGCTCTACCTACTATGCAGATTAGAGTCTGAGATGATCCAGTCAGAGCAAGCATTTGTCAGTTTTCGTGTAGATATCGGCATTCCTCCTCATTACCATACCATGACAACTGATTGGGGTTACCACACAACTTTTCAGTCACCTGTATTCAATCAATCAATCAATGCTGCGGTACAGCTTTCAGAGTTTCTATTCAATACTCAGTTCCGTGCTTAGTGATTATCTAACATTGTAATAAGAGTTGTGATCGCATGTAAACAGGTATGCGCACTTACAGCATCACTTCAGATATTTCTGGATCACAAACTACAGTATAATATAATAAAAGATGCAACTGACAAACACTGCACGTGCAGTGGGTCTATATTGAATAAACGGCTGCCATTGTGGTACTCAGCATTGATCTTGATACTAACTGTCCGGGGACGGCCAATGTTAGGTACCTAGTAACTCTCTGCATTCAACACTTAAAAATAGATATGTACGACCTTCATTTATGGAAAAATATGCTTGCTTGTAGGACGTCCACTTATAATGTGTTTGTCAAATCTTCACGATGTTATTGGCTAATTTATTATTAGCGACTGATGATTACCTATTTAATTAACAAAATCTTCGACGTTTGAAGATTTTGTTAATTAATTCTTAGGGTGTTCATGACAAATATATCTTTTTAATTTATTTGTGCATCCGCCCGTTTGGATTTTTATTTAGTCGCACGGGTCTCCAAAGCGTAAAAATATTGTTTATTTTGTAGCAATACCTTCTTGTTTCCAATAGGCTAGTTTCCACCATCAATAAATTGCAAAACTAATTAGTCCGTCAGTAAGAGTATTGGAAAATAATGGACACGTATTTTTTTGGTTTTGTAAATCACTGAGCAGGTACTGACAAAGATAAAAGGCATCAAAACTCGGGAGTGGGGGCTCGTGACGTCACAACGCACTAAAAACTATAGCACGGCGTGACGTATTGCGAATTTTAAAAGCGTCGTATCTTCGTCAATTTATGTTACAAAAGAAAATATACGGGTCAACTATTTTTCTATAATCTAACTGACGGACTAATTAGATTTTTTTAGGACACAAGCCTAATCCTTCATAATATCGACAGTAACTATACAACGTATTATCGATATGGTATACTGTCGATACAGCGTACCATCGATTTGGTGTAAGTACTGTCGATGTAGCGTACCGTCGATTTAGTATACTGTCGATTCATAAACCCGTCGATGGAACGTTGTCGATACAGCGACTGTCGATGTAGTTACTCTCGATATTATGAAGGTAACCCTTTATTAGGAATACCCGTTTTTTTGGATACGAATCATTTTTTTTGTATCAGAATCTTTTGAATCTGTTGAATGTGCTCAAAGGACAAAACAATTTAAGATTTCCTGTGAACGATGATTAGGTTCTCAAATGTTAATTGGAATTGTATGATTTATTTATAAACAAGTTAAATAAGAACTTTAAAAATAACACCAAATCTTTATTGTCGACAGTTGTTTTTTTTTGTCGCCCCTTAAGTTTAATGACAGCAACAATGCACTCTCATAGGTAAAACTGTGATGTTTCTTACTGGTTGTCCACCTGTACAGGTTCAAATTCTTCAAGCCAGAAGATTTTATGCGGTTTTGGACGTGAAACAATGCAACATGGTTTTGATCGTGGGCTCTTGTACTATTCCTCTCTTTACCTTTATCGATAATAATATTAGAAGGGTCGCGATTACAAGTTTGCCCTTCCGCTGATTTGAGTTCATTGAACTCGGCTACGTACAGCGCAGCCTCCAATATCTCCGGTCATACCTACTTTATAACTTTTATAATATAACAAGCGGACTGTTTTACACATAAATTACACGAAGTAAGGTAAAATGTAATGTTTAAGGCAACTAAACTTATATTGTCACTTACGGGATATCTTCCGTGATTATTTATCATTTTGTGCTCCCGATATTTCGCTGTTGCAAGCGCCATGATCGCGGGTTGACTGGAGAATGCGGGTGGATGGAAAATAAAATTGTTACGAGCAGACAAATCTGTCTACCCTCTTTCTTTGTCTTTTGCTACGCGCACTGAACTCGACACTAAGTCACGACAAAACGCACCCACAGTATCACCAGGTTTTGTGGAGTTTTTAGTATGATGCTGGCTGCTACTTTTGAGCATACTCAAAACTGGATTCCACGTACTCGACAATTTGAAGCCATCCTCTCGATTGAAATTTTTATATTTCCTTAGTTCAATTGCTTCTCTTGTCAGCCTTGGTAGGTAATGTTTGTTTGTTTGTTTTTGTATGTCAATAAAAATCAAAACAATAATAATCACGGAAGATATCCCGTAAGTGACAATATAAGTTTAAAATGTAATGTGTGTACATATGCATCAGCTGGCTTCGTGTGTCAAAAATTACTAAAAACAATTGTTACGGTTTCTCTTTTGATGATTTTGGATGGCATAATTTCATTAAACATATTGGGTCCTTTAGCGATACGATCTCTACTCGCTGATGAAGTGTGCGGATGTCAGGGCATGCGGCGCAAGATGGAAGGCCATTGTCTGCGGAGACACGCCGCACATACACTTGAGGTCTGAGCTGTCCATGAACCCCATTGTTGGGTAATATTGTGAAGGTCAGTCAGATAGGCAGCAGCTCCATATAACAAATACTGGTAATCAGCTGCATTCGGTTGGACTGGAAGTCGAGCCTAACGTAGTTGTGAAAAGGCTAAGCAGAATCAAAAATCAAATCCAATCAAATCATTTATTTGCAATGAATGTACCTACTTAGGTTACATTAAGATATAGGTGGAATAGAAAGGAGTAATCCATGCAGATGATAATGATCTATTCAGTGTAACATTTGTGCCGACTGTTGAGTGTTGACGTCGATTGCGGATCTGCTTTCGTCAAAGTCTAATCTATATTTAGGTAGGTATTCTTCAATGGAGTAGGTAGATTGGCACAGAATATCGCCATTTTGAGAGCTACCTATGTTAGTTCTTTTATCCCGTTTCCATTTCACGTTTCATGCCTACTAGTAGCTAGTTAGGTGCAGGCACCTACTTATAACAGAAAAAAAACCAATGATGTTGTCTGACCTCAGGACCCCGGTTATTCAGAGCAGTAACATTTACATACAGCTCTGCGAAGGCTCTTCAGGGTAACGTGGCGCTATGTTATGGCTACTGACACCTGTGCATGTTTAGTTGCAATCATCATGGTTCATGATCAGGATGGCAAACACCGGTCACGGTAGCTGGAGATGCAAATTATAGCATCAGATAGCGCAGGGCAATATCGTTTTAAAATTTATAATGACACAATTAAAATAAACTGAAGAAGTGTGAACAAACCGTTGTGAAAACATTCGTTCTAAATGTTATTGAATATTACACGGCTGTCATTTTCTGACAGAGGTACAGTTCAGTTAAAGTGCAATAAAGAATATCTGTTTTGAGATACTTACTGAATGCACAGTAATGGCTCACAAAGCGAATCGATATCTGGGCCAATTCACCACTTTGAAAAATAGTTGCCAAAATAATAAAAAAATATTGGGCGGTGGGTCGACCCATTACCGGGTTCATGAGTAATTTTAATTACCCGTGGTTCCGTGGCACTCGGGGTTGTTTCCTGGACTTCTGAATATGTCGATAGAAAATACAAATTCATAATAACAGCATATCATATCCCACCGGGACCACGCGTAACGAGTGATTGCATAATTTGACTACGGGTTTTTTTTTATTTTTTATTTATTTACCAACTACCATGAGGCCAGAACCATAAAGGAGGTATTTTATGGGAATGCTAAAATAAAATTCCACAAAGCATTCTTGAACTAAAAGAAACAAAATTTAAAACATTGTAACGTTTTTTTAGTTGTAGTCCACGTTAGTGCCGTGGTGGAACTACAAGTTTATGCGTTAGGTAGTGCCTAGCGGTAGGTAGAAGATAAATAAAAACCTGCGTTGCAAAGATAGTTTTAATTTACTTATAGTACAAGTAATTACAAGCCGGTTGAGCCGGGCGTGGGTAGGATATCGAGCGCGCGAGTAGCTGTCATCGCAATTGTGTTGCCAGAACAATTCCTAAAGATTCCACTTTAATTGTGGTGTTGCAAGTTTTTTTACTTAATATATATTTTTTTTTATTAGCCTGAAGCCTGTACTGTCCCACTGCTGGGCAAAGGCAAATCAATAACTTAATAATTAAGTTATTGATTTTTTATGTTTTTAATGTTTTTAAGAATAGACGTGCAACGTTACAACATGCATTAAACGCACACTGTGTAAGCAAGCATATTACAAATTGGACGATTATATCGCTGATAAAAATGCTTGGCTCAATGCTGGTCCTTCTCCACAAGGACAGGGGCGTATAAATGGATATAGCACTAATTGTATTGCTGGAGCTGCTGAAGATTGTATAACTTTCTTTGCATTGTATAAATTCAATGTCTTTAGTATTATATAACCTCATATCCCATATGGTGTGAGTGCTGTGTACTAGAATGCTATCATTCGCTGGAAACCTACGTCTTTATTTTTTTGACTTGAATGTGCCCTGGCGGTTAAGAGTATGTCATGCTCACTCAAATGTCTCGCTGAGGGTGGCGCGTGTGTCGGGTCATTTAGTTCCCTTCAAAATGGTTGAGTTGAATGGTGCTGATACATGCGTCGTGTTCGTGAACGGGCGCTGTCGGTTAGGACTGGTCAGCTCTTGTTTGCCACGGCTTTTTTTAATTAATTGTTTTATTTTTGAATTGTTTTTGTTTGTTTTTACTATGGCCACTTTTATCGTGCACATCTTGCTACATTGTTCTCACATAATGCACCATCTCAACATGAATGATATAAGTAACCAAGATTTTGGAACAAAATTATGATTTAAAAAAATGTCCATGGAGTTTCTTGCCCGTTCTTCTCCATAGAGATCTACGTTAGGGAATGGGCAACTACAGTACTTTCACAGTTTTTATGTCTTGTAACTGGGACTGTGTAGCTACATTTAATTTTCATCTTTGTTTTGACAATTTAAAAGCGCCTGTAACTGGCCTATTTGAAATAAATGCTTTGATTTTGATGCAAAATAATTTTTATTTCAATAAAAATAATGAAATCTTGGTAGGGACAGTATTACATGCACGATTTTTCAAGTTGGTGAGAACTGAGAACTTAATGGTGTCTTTATCGCTAGATTCGCTTGTTGTGTGCGACACGCTTGCAGTGTTGTGTTTGGCTCAAACTCACCAGCGCACGCGCACGTGCTTAGCGCACCGCAGCTCAGTGGTGAAACATATTCCACTTACTATTTACGAAATTACGGATTTTCCAAAACTGCTGCACGGCTTTTAAATTAGCAATGATAGGCAATACAGATTTGTAATAACTAAGCTGTTTTTTATAAGTTTTGCTCCGGAGACGCGGAGAGAGATCTTGAGTCGTTACAAAAATAGAACTCTAACATTGTATTTGTTTTATTTGGAAAAGGTTAGGTAAAAAAGTTCATCCGCATCGCTGTCAGCGAAAAGTGCCCGGAAGACTAACATCGCCGTTGGTCCCGACTTAATTTGTAGATCTTTGACAAATGTTACAGGTAGTGGCCTGAAAGTCTCACAACCAGTCTTACAATAAGTTAAATACTGATACGGCAAATGTACGTGTTGTACTCTAAGTAGTGTTGGTTGACGTATTAATTAAATTGTTCTGTGTCAAGCTGCAGTGTCCCAACGTCTCTCTCTGGGTGACGGGTTCACGGGCCGATCCGTATCCACACAAGCCACTTGCTAGGCGTAATTTGTAAACTTTTAATATCGCAACAGGTATATCGTCATTCAAGTCATTACAGTATGTATTATGTAAGTTTATCTTATTTTATAAGTATTACGTAACTTGGCTAGTAACAGTAAATGCGAAATAAGTAGATACCTGTAGGGTTTCTAATGCGTCGTTTCTTCCTCACTATATACCTTTGTATGACGCTATGTTCCCACGGCGTGGTGAAGCAACTTACCATGGGCGTGGGCACTTGGGCAAGGCCGGTCTCTGTTGCATCATTACCTGGTTTGGCAATCAATTCAGCTTCATATCCTGACTACAGGACCAGGTCGTATAAATGGCCAGTTGTAGAACAAGGATTTATTTTAGAACCGTCCTTTCACTCATATCAATGTGACTGCTTTTGTCTCAAACCATATGCCCCACGCCAGGTACTAATTATGTAGGTACTACTGAATAGGGCCGGGTACCCGAAGTTCGTTCCGGCTAGGCGAGGCTCTTGCACAAACCTTCCAAATGGCTATACTTATTCGTCATCGTTGCGATATCATTATTGTTGCTCGCGGATCGGTAACATACTTTCACTTCCAACGTTGGATTCCCCCAATTTGGCCGGAGTTTGGAACCCGAGTCAGTTGTTAGCAGAGCACGGGCTACGATAGCTGGCTCCAAATAATAACAATTCAATAAAATGGTAAGTTTCTTATTTTTGTTTATTTTGACATGGTGATGTGACAAAATATGTGCTGGCTCTTAATTATATCATGCCCTTGTACAATTAAAGACATGCTTATTTATTCATCTTCTAGAGGCCATCACTCATCATACTCCTGCTGTTCTGCGCAGTGGTTGCCATCATCGCTGAAGACGGAGAGACAAGAGACCTTGATATAGACCTGCCAGAAGACATAAACAGCGAGGACCTCGAGAGGAAGCATCGCAAGCGCAAGAAGCATGGCCAGCAAGGCGGTCCCTGCGGGGGGTACGGGAAAACCTTTGGTTCCCATGACACGTTCGTGTCGGCTCCTGTCATGAACTACTTCTTCGGATGTGGAGGATACGTGCCGCAGTATGCGCCCGTGCAGCCGTACCCGTATCCTGTGCAAGGGGGACACGGGCATGGACACGGCCATGGTGGCCACGGTGGTCATGGAGGTCACGGGGGAGGTCACGGAGGGGGTCATGGAGGGGGTCATGGGGGCGGCCACGGAGGCTATGGGAACCAAGGAGGTTATGGAGGTCAAGGTTTCTACGGGGGACAAGGCTTCTACCCCCAGCAGGGATTCCAACCTGGGTACCAACCCGGCTTTAACCAAGGCTTCTCAGGGCAATACAACCGCCCCTTTCAGACCGCATTCTCCTCTGCAGCATCAGGCATAGGATCAGCGCTGGCTGACTACATCTCAAGACCGAGAAAGGTACAGAAACAGATCAATCAGCTGTTGAGACCGATTTATAGGTTGTTTTGAAGTGCTCATTAAGTGTTTTAATTGGACTACAGTGTTAAATAACTGCTTTTTTACACAACATTGAAAGTTGTTTATATCACTTGTCATAGTTTGTGTTACAGAGGTGTGTTCAAGTGCTACTTATTAAGTTTAAAGTGGTAAGCAATCTCATGTTTATAGTTAGATTCAAGTTTCAGTGAATTCTCACATAATATGACAGAGTAACTTAGCTTAGGTGTTAATCCTGTGGGATGCCTTGGTCAAGTGGCAATCACTTTCAAAGCGTTTTGGGTTTCTACAATGTATGTCGTTGTATCGGTAAGCTTTTCGGTACTTTATATCAATCCATACATTTATTTTACCGTTCTCCTATTGTTGATATAGTGGTTCTATGGCCACATTCAAGTAGTAAGTTCGCCGATAGCTCTTCCTAATTGTACTTTTTTAAACATTCTTTAAAGTCTTTTTTTCTACATGTAAAGTAATTATGGTCATATATGATTGCGGCAAAATACTCATTTCGAAAAACGATGACACAAGTTGGCTTATAGTGGGGCAAGGACGAATCCTACGCATACTACATTACTATTTACATCATGGGTCGTAGGCCTTATTTAGCTTCAAGAATGACAATAATTTTTATTTACGTACAGAAGCCAGCACATCGAACTACTGCAATCTGAGAATTTTAACTTTATCGCGATAAAGTTATTGCATTCAGTCAAAGTTGATTTCGAAAATTTGTCTGTTTCGGGTCCCTCGATGTGGTGGCGTCTGTACATTGAATATGTGTAGGTAAGTAAATATTTTCTACATATTCAGTTAGCAAACATCGTCACAACTACAATTTAGATAGGCCAGATAACTATAATATAAAATACATAATATAGCAACTAAACAAGAGATAGTGGTTTGAATTCTTATGAAATAAAACGACAAATAAGTTGCTATAATATTGTGCATTCGATATTTTTGTTAGTATTGCACAATCTATGTAGTTGCCGGCCAATCCTAAAGTAACTTTCATGCACTATCTTGCTAGTTCTGCTGGGAGAATATATAAGAGGCTTATTGGAAATAACTATTATACTTCTATATAGTTTTTAAAACTGTGACAAACACTGTTCAAAATTGCCATGATCGGTGGGAACATATTACACTTTTATGTTCTACTTCTTAGACAGTATTGTTAGTTATTTATATGTATAAATCATATTTTATCTAAGTTTGTAAATAAATATTAAGATGGTTTAGTAATAAAAGCTTTAATGATGCTACATTGTTTTATTTATACATGAGCATTTACTTAAGTTACAGTTTTAAGGAAATTCTAGGAATCTCGCTTTAATTAAATGACGCTGTAATTAAATGACGTCGCATACACGAGTATTTCTATAAAGAATACTCTGAATGATTGTTAAGTTAATGTTATTTTGCCAAGCGACTAGTTCTGATTATGTGATTGTGTCTCGGTAATGCGAAGCGAATTGTAATAATTACTAAAGAGTCTGGCTACGCTCGCCGCGAATGTTATGTAAATAAGTTTGTACTAATTGTTACAATTTTATTCATTATTAACTATTACCCGCCACTAAATACGCATGGAAATTTTGATGTGTATTTGTAAGTAAAAAAAAGATAAAATAGCCTATGTGCTATTCCAGACGTTATCTATCTCTGCGCCATCAGTTGTTCTTGCGTGTTTGAATGACAATCATCCATCCATCTAAACTTTCGTTTTAATAAATACCTAGTAGGTAGTGAGATTTCACTCTGCTACTGCGACTACTACAGTGAACTTTGTAAATGAAGATACCTACAATAAACAGATCAATGGCAGCGAAACTCCACAAATGGGTCTCGATATTTAAACATGCAAAACCGATAAATACGTACAACGATTTCCTTTTGCTCATCGACCATAGGCAAATTACTTTGAAAAGTCAGTGTGTTTTTTTTGACCGACCTCAGCCGAGTGCTGGCGAAACCATTTTGACCCAATACCTACGTCACTATACGTCCATTAGTTATTACAAATATAACAAAACGGTTGTTATGGACCAGGAGCCCGCGAGGCGTTCAGATCTTCGTTATTTTATATAACCTGAAAATTTCTCTGTGTATGTCTGTCTAATACAGGTAGGTATGGTATATATAGTGTCTCACAAATGTGACTAGCTGTGTAAGGACGGAAGGGTTAAAAAAATCATGAAATTCGTGTGACGGCCTCTTAATAAGAAACGCGCATACCAAGTTTCGTGCCCGTGCTTTTAACTTGCGAGGAGTTCTCTCGCTAGGAGACGAAACCTGGCTGCAAGATCAAGTCAATTCATCATTCCTGTCATAAATGTATTGTCAGTAGAAACAAAGGTGTGTGCTAAATTTCAGCTCAATAGGTTGCGGAGAAATGGTTTGAAATTCAGTTGCAAGATTTGACCACTGCATATACTAACTAACAAACCAACTTACAAGGCAAGTTAAAAAAATAAAAATAATAAAAGATGAAGCTAGAGGAGGTTATTGATAGTAGCAATAACGTTCCGAAATGAGGGTTGTGTCCATTTATCGCGAAATATTTTAATCAAGCTCATGAGTTCAACGAAAAAACCAAAACGAGGCTTGTTCTGGAAAAGACTTAAGTCGTTGTAAAATTTTCTTTTACGAGCAAATTTCCATCATGATATTAAAGTTATAATATACAGCGGTAATCAGTAAAGAGGTATTTATTGATACTATTAGCCTGCGTCCCCTCATGCCTTTTAGTTTTTTGATCTTGGACTCCTCAAAGATGTATAAAATATTATCACTTGCGTATACTACTTTCAAATGTTATTAATATCTAACCTGATGCAGCTCAATACCATTTAGAGTAGATACAATAGTAATATCTGTGCTCTAAGCTACTAATTAAACATTTTGATATTATTGGACGATAATATTAAGGGAAACCAGGTATTTCTTGAAACTCGTCCATCGCTGCAAGCTATCGCCACTAACTACATCCTTCCATCATATGTGTGCCTACTGGTTCTGCCTACACTATAACTGCTCGCACATAATCGCTTCCTGTTTTTCGGTTTTTTATTGTAAATTTTCATTTCAATATTTACATGTTTTCTGTAATATCACAATTCTGTGCTTATAAGTATACAAGTATTTTTTAGATGTCACAAGGTTTTTACATAGAGTTATCTAATAATACTGTTCTTTATTGACATTAAAGAAATATTACTAAATTAGTACACAACTTTTCAAAACTTGGCTGGTTGAAGGATCTTTCAGGATGAATTACACGAAAACTGGCGTTGATACTGTAAGTATATAGGGTGCCATATACAAGGTGTGTATATGGCCTATTGAGATCTACTATTTATTTTTACGTGTCTACGTCATCCAGCCTGTAACGTCCAATCCTTCGACTGTCGGCCGGTATGTTAGACCAAATTTAGATAGTTGCGTTAGACCGTCATATTCTCGACAAGTGGTTTTCCTGAAGGGCTAAGTTAAACAAAAAAAAATAACCAGGCCTAGGTCGCAACCTAGGCTACCTGGATTTTAACGAATTACTAAATTAAAACTATAAATACCACTTTCGTGTTTATATGAGTCCAGCGCTTACTTTTTGGTTTATTTACTAACTCTATTATTCGTCACTGTTATTGCCCATTTTTCACTGACGTTCGTCGCGAACAATATGCTTGTGATAAATACGTAATATTTTTTAAATTTCTTTATAAAAGAGAAGTCATTAGTGACCGATTTGTACTATAGTTATAAACTCGAGTTTTTTTGGTTTTATGTTTTAATGAAAGCAATAGGGGAAGTTAAGGCGAGAGTCAGCGAGACACATTGAATCTGGGGTCAAGTCGAGATCTCTGTCTACCATAATGAACGTTACTTGTATTGTATGTTCCGTGTTGTAAAACCTTATCTCCATCCGAAGGAACATTTTTTTTATTGTTTATTGGCAAATAATGATTATTTCTACTTAGCTGGAGTTATGGCATCTACCGGAAGTCCTAACCTTCGTCCTAATCAGCTGCGATCAGCCTGTAACTACGATAATTATGCAAATAACCACCATTATCATTGTTATGCGTTTATACCTACCTACCCGTACCTACGCCTGGACGCAATCAGGTACTTACTGTTTGTTAGTTACACGGGCAGTAACAACGAGGCTTATACACATTACTGCTTACGCTAATTTGGATGACCAGGACTATCATTATCATACTATTCTATTAACTATTAATTATTGGTGAATTGCATGAAATGGGAAGAGCTCATGGCTAAATAATAACAGCCCCTCGGATCGATCTTTAGGTTAAGCCGTGCTTGCCTAGGTTAGCATGTGGATGAGTGACCACCCTTACATACAGAGTTTCCTCCGTGCCTCGGAAAGCACGTTAAGCTGTTGGTCCCGGCTGTCATTAGTAGATCTTTGACAGTCGTCAGTGGCCCAAAAAGTCTGATAACCAGTCTTACCAAGGGAGTATCGTATTATCCAGTACTGACTGGGTTGGGTCAGATAGGTAGTCGCTCCATGTAAAATACTGGTATTCAGTTGCATCCGGTTAGACTGGAAGCCGATCCCAATATAGTTGGGAAAAGACTGGACAGTTTATGATTGTGATGATTGGTAAAATGAATTCATACCTTATGCAGCAGTTGGTAGCAGTTGAAATTAGTACCGGTTATAATTAGTACCGGTTATAATTAAATCTTCTTTCTTCTGCGAACTTTCTACCATGTTTTATTTTTTTCTTATTCTCAGGCTTACGAAAGGCTGTAACATGATAATATTGTAATACCAAATGTTTTAAAAAGAGATGTGTTTTGATGGAGTTTCTTGCCGGTTCGTCTTCATAGGCACAAACTCGAATCGTGCACACCTTTTTGACGACGTTTTATACGTGCCCATGTAGGCTTATGTGAAATAAAATATTTTGTTTGTTGACCCTTGACTAAGACAGAGGAGCAGCTATAATGTACTATAATATCCATCACACTCTGGTGTTCAGTTTCTGGTGTTTGACCGCACCCACAGTGCGAAAAGTGAACCTAAATGCCTATTCTACAAAGTTCAATAACGCCTAAAATGAAATTATCAACGAAACAACTGGAGTTATTGATATAGCATGCAGGGTAAACCAGCTGGCTATGGGTTGGCCATCACTCGTGTTTAGGAACCTGGATCAGACTGGATGCACAGCTTAGAACAGTGTTGCGGCGCAGCGTGGTCCAGCGGAGGACTGCAATAGGCTCAGTTGAGTGATTGAATATCTTCTGGGGCATCATCCCAAGCGTTTCCACTCACATCTGCATCGTTTGTTGCCTTTCATTCGTCCTCTCAACTAAAAATTCAAAAAGCTTGAAGCAAATCGAATCGAATCGAATCTTGAATCGTAGCAGTCTGTTTGGTAGTCCCAAAAGTTAATTCCCATGGACAACTGGACAAGCAGCTTGAGTTTAAAATGAAAAACAATCAAAGCATTTATTTCAAATAGGCCAATTACAGGCACTTCTGACTTGTCTGAACAAAGATGAATATTTAATGTAGCTACAGTTCCAGTCACAATCTGTCACAACTGTGAAAGTTCTGTAGTTGCCCATTCCCTAGCGTAGAAAGGGCAAGAAAGCTCCATGGACACTATTTTAAATCAGAATATTTTTACAAAACCTTGGTTACATCATTCATGAGAATTTTGATTGATTTGATTGGAAACCGCCATTTTAGTAACAGTTAATAACGATAAAAGTGTCTGCTCTTGTCACAGCTGACCCTCTAAACATTGTACAGGTGTACAACCATGTAGTTAATGACCCATTGTTAAGGCTCGCGTCACTTGTTTCTTGATTTTATAATCAACTCGCGACACCAATTATATTTTTGCACATTCTGACGTGTACTATGAAAAAGAGTTAGATTAACATATGCAACCTAATTAACAGCTAACTCTCATCGTTTGCCTACCTTCTCCCAACTATGTTGGAGTCGGCTTCCAGTCTAACTGGATGCAGCTGCATACCAGTAATTTAAATGGAGCGACTGCCTATCAGACCGTTACAATCCGGCTGTTACTGGGTAACACAATATTCTTAGCCTTACCCTACAGAAATCTTAAGAAGTATTAGAAAGATTTCTGTGCCTTACCCTTATCGACTGGTCAATACCTTTATTTACTTATGCCTTGCTAGTTTTCCACTAATAGTTCAGTGACTAAGGAGCCACTGCGAACTTTATTTTTCCAAAAGGGACGGGGTTGCTCAGCGACTGGCATGCGGTGATCAGATAGGCAGTAACTCCTTGCAAAATATCGGTATTCAGCTGAATTCGGTTTGACTGGAAGCCAACGCCACTTATATGAGAAAACCTAAGCAGATGAAGATAGTGCAGAGACTGGCGAGTGAACTTATTGTTTAAGACCACGTTGGTGGACCGTGTTTTTCGGACAAATGTCAATTTCAAAATAAGTAGAAATAGCCGAAAGTCGAACATCCGGTTGAAACTTAAGATATAATCATTTGAAGACACATACTTTAGGAATAGCGACATGATTTCCTCCAGAACCGCTAGACACCACTAACGTGGTAGATCTGTATCCTAGCAGCGGAAAAATGAGGGATCATTATGCGTCTGCTAGGGTAAGGGTTAGACTGGAGGTTAACATTGTTGAAAAAAAGCAGGCAGATGAGTATGCTAGATAAATACACTAAACCAACCTCGTAAAGATGAAACTAGATTTCGGTTAATGCCGATTAACCGAAATCTAGTATCTATCGGGTAGGTTCACCTGAAAATATGTCACCCGCTGATTGTGTAAAACACAAAATACGTCCAGGATGTCACCGATTAACCGCAGCCAAGTTGGTTTGAGATGTAGCAAATTGGAGTTATATTCAAATTATTATTAGATAGGATAGTTTTGAGACCAACCCAAAATATAGTAAGATAAGGGTGAAATTCAATTCATTTTGAAAAGCTGACGATACATCACGGCCTCTCCAATCACGCAGTCGACGAGTGTTTGGATCTGCTGCAGGCGGGTTCGATTCTCGCGCAGGGAAATATTAATTCGCAGACGGATACGAATAAGCATGCCCATTGTCCGTAGTTCCGTGGAGTACGTTTCACGTTTTTAATGTGAAATATCGAAAAGTTTACAGGAAAAACCTTGGGAAAATGGCAGGGCTACGAATGATTTACACAAGTGCTGGGTAGTATGATACAACACTTTATTACATAACTGCCACTAGCCCCAAATAATATCCAATTTTATCTTGCAACAAACAATAGTTCTAATTGGTAATCATTTTCACCGTCTCTCTGTTACACCATCGCAATTATTGCAATAAAATGAAATCGATACCTTTGCGCACCCCTTACGATGCAAGGGGTGTCTATACCTAACTGTACATTCCCCTATATAAGTTCTAGATGCTGTTCCCGTCACTCACTACTGTCCTATCCAGGCTGTGGCAAGCATAGCTCACTTGACACTCGCGCGGTGCCGCGAAAGGTTCAAACGAGGCTTAGCGATTCTGAACTGAACACACTAACGGGAACTTTGAAAACTTTTTTCTGTGTAACTTTTGTTGTTCTCGTGAGGATTAAAGTGTAGTAGAATTTATTGTGTTGGTTAACTTGGTACGGTAAAATATTTTGTGGTCTTGAAAATTAAAGTCACAGCAAACAATGGATGGCAAAAGGTACTTCTTTAACAATTACATATAATTATGGGAGGCTTGTTCCTGGTTTATTTGACATTTTTTTTTCATCTACTTAGGTAACAACTAGGGTGGAAAATAAAACCAGCCAAAGGAAAATAAAGCCAGCCAGCAAGTGCTCTTCTATAGTACATATTGATACAACTGGAGAAAGTTTGTTATTGTATTCAAGGCGGAATTAACACCCGAGCAGTAGGCGAGGTTGTTTCGAGCCGAAATATGTATTGAAAATCGTCGTTTGATACTGCAGTCCTCGGCTCTATAACACTCTCTCTCCTGCAATAATAAAGTTTCTCCATCACTTATTTCAAAATGTACAGATTCTATACTAAAATTGTACAATAGCTCTTTTAGTTGTACTATATTTGTGACTTCTACTGCAATAGGCTCGCTCCTTTTAATATGAGACTAAAAATTGATGTGGTGAAATGTTGTTTTCTTATGTTTGCTCATCCTTGTTGCAGTAGTGTGTCGGACGGGTACGGCATGTTCCAGTCGAAGGAGCAGATCATCTCTGACTCCAAGTCGCAGGAGATGGAGAATGGAAAAGCAAAAGAACTCAACGCGCCACCAGTAGATGGACATCATCAAGTTACCCATCCTACTTCGTGAGTATCCTAATAATACGAGCAAGTCAATGGTCAATGACCATGGCCTATCCCTGTGCAGAAAACCTCATCATCATCATCATCATCATCAGCCTATTAATGTTCCCACAGCTGGGAAACAGGCCTCCTCTCTAGAGAGGGAATGGGCTATATAGGGTGGAATTTTTCAATGCCACCTGGAGGGAAAGTACTCGAAATACTGGAGATAGCAAATACACAAAGGAAACATACCTTTAAGTATTTTTAAAAAGAAACAAATCTGCATTCACCGCTTTTCAAATATTCGCTTGCCACACCGGAAATCGAAATTCATCCCAAGTTCGATGCCCGAATGTGGCAAGCGAATTTTAGAAATTCTGTGATTGAATATAGGTTTCTTTTTAAAAATAAAAGAATGTTTCATTCCAATAAAATTTGCTATCTCCAGTATTTAGAGTACTTTCCCTCCAGGTGGCATTGAAAAATTCCACCCTGGATATAGGGTGATTGGTAATTAGTGTACGATACTTTAACAAAACAATCAGCTGTTCAGTACATTTATGTTCGCCTAATGTATTGAACAGTTGATATTTTTTTCGCGATTTCGGCTTTGGTCTCATAGTAAAAGTTGTTTGTTATCATGAGCACAAACTCGTGCTAAAGTGTTATCGTACACTAATTGCCAGTCACCCTTTATAATCCACCACGTGGGCGCGTGATGATGATGATGATGATGATGATGATGATGATGATAGGTAAATAATTATTGGTAATCAATGTGCGTGATATTTTTTTCTGTAAGTGTGTTTGTACAAACACTTCACATGTCCCTATATTTCTGAAAACCAAATGAGATCAGTGTTCCCTCACTTACCACTTTCAGAAGTAACACCGAGATTAACTCAGGTCGTAGTATCTGTTAGTGTAGACATTGTCATCGTCGGCACATTATGAGTATGATCATTAATATTCAGAATAATCCAAGAAGATACTGACTTATTTCACAATTCGCCACGTCATTATGTAATTTTAATCACTTCAACAATAAAGAGTGCGGACATGCAATGCAAGCCTTTGCACGCATTTGAAATGCCCTTACGTTTTGTGAGCAATAATTTAAGTTCTGATAACAATAGTAATAAAGACCACTTTAAAGTAAAGAACACTTGACTTTTAAGTAAAATAAAATATACAATCTGGTGAACGTGACTGTAAAGTGTTCAAATACACCCATACGTACACTTCTGGCTACCCTTTCCGAGATAAACAGGACTCTCTGACCTATAAATTAAAATTAAATCGGATTAGTTATCGTGAACGGTTGAGGAAAAAACCTATTTATAAATGAATGTAGGTCACAAGAAAAGTCTTATTCAGTTTTTTCTCGACCACAAATGGGATACTCCCACCGACACCGTTCGTCCGCGCAGTCGGACGTTGGCCGCAAAGCAAATATGTGTTGGCAGTGTGCCGCGCGGAGAGGCGGTGAGCACCTTTCGTCCGCGCGGTCTGGCGGTGTCGTATATAGATCCGCTTCCCCGCCGCGCGCCGGTCGATCTGTGTCGTGTGAGAAAATTGTGTTATTTCTAGGAAAATGCGACTTATCTTTTTAAGTCTCGGCTCTACGCGAGATATATGTATGTATTAACTTGTTCAACTTTTTTACAAATACTTATGTAGTGTTAGTAGTGTAATGTGTAGTGCCTTCCGCCACTTCATATTCGTTGGAGATACCTGGCGTGCAAATTTATTCTTAAATCAAAATCTTTCCGCAGCAATGAAACCTTAGAATCACTAGAAAACCTTTCACTAGTTAGAGACTCCAACTATTGACAGAACAAGAACTGCCATTACTTGTTGACATCTTCTCCCAAATTCCGTCCCAATATACTCGAGTTTTCAACTTGGTATGTTTTCACTTGATAAATGGATTATATAGTAGCATAAACATCTTCTACCATTAAATGTAAGGTCCCGCAGTAGTTGGTACCTTACACTTGTAGTTTTAAGTAAGAAGTGGTAAGTCAGTACTCGGAGTTAGGCGAGTTGAGGTAAACACACACAGATTTGGTAACACTAAAGGTTTATTAGAGTACCGATCACAACAAAGTAAAAGTGGGTTGGATGCTAATCCGCGGTGTTCGCGTAAGTATGTAATTTGTCAACTAACTTAAAATCATATTAAACATTGTTTTAAATACCAAAGAGAAAAGTAGGTTGCTGCGTTTGCAGCATGACGGAATGTACGTAAACCGTACATGCTCCCGAGGGAAAAGGCGGGATGAGCATCCAGTACATAAAACGTTTTAAAGTAAAAATTCCAAAACGCAATAATAGAAAGTATAGACCGTATAAAAGTAGGTAGGGATAATATCCCTAGGGTTACTAAAGCTAAACGCCACTACACTATTTTACAACTAAAACACTTATGTATTTCTTATATTATACAAGAATAACATCCTGGTTATCATACAATATTTACTGACGGTTCCAAAGATAAACATGTAGGAGGCGCTGCCTTTTTGGATCCTATTCTTCTGAATCACATGAAGCTTAGGATTGATTCAGATATTTCTATTATGCACATTGAGTTGATTGCTATATTGGAAGCTTTGTCCTATATTCTGTCAGTTAATGGCGATAATTTTGTGATTCTGACAGACTCCAAAAGCTCGCTGCAACACTTGGCTCGGCACACTTCTCACATGCGAGGTATTCCGACAGCCTACGCGATATATGAATTGATCTTAAAACTTCAAGCTAATTCAAAAACGGTGCGCCTCCAATGGATGCCGACACATATTCAATTTGAAGAAAATGATATTGTTGATACGAGTATACTCGCCAAACAAGCGTGTGTTGACGGAGTCCCTACGAATATTACTCCGCTATATTCAGACTATTTTGGAAAGGCAAAAAAAAGTGTTTAGATCTCTGGCAAGAGTATTTTGATGAACGATGAAAGAAAAGGGGATAAGGTACCGAACTATTCAGCCAGAGATTTCTCGGTGTCCGTGGATTGAATGTGATCTGAACAGGAAATTAATTACTATAGCTTTAAGACTTCGTTCCGGCCATATTCCTTCGAATAAGTTTTATCATTTAATGAAGAAAGTTTTGTCTCCAAATTGTGATGACTGATGATGTTTTTCATATCCTGATGTGTCCAGAATGAAAATAGTAGAATTAATGTTTTTGGACGATATAAAACGAATAATATTGGTAATTGTAATTCCACCCTGGCTTTTCCAGTGTTCGAGAAAGCAAGAGAATTGTATGAGCTAGTAATAAGTAGATCGTAAGTTAGTGCTAAATAGATAAGTAAGTAATTTGCTTTTCTGTACTGGGCGATGTGGTCGCTCAGCGACAAAGCCCTTAATCAAAATAAAAAAAAAATACATATTTGAATAAATATTAAGCGTCTGGGACTAATTCTATGTGGAAAATAGTGATCATGTAGAGCAGCGCGCGGCAGTTGCTCAGCGGTACCTATAATATCTGTGGCGGTACCTAAATGCCTGCCCTGGTAAATGTCCCGGTTCAAACCAGGCAGGCCCTTAACTTTATGTCATTTATTTTATCACCACTGCGCAAAAGGGTGGAGGGAAACATCGGTATGTTTCGGAATCCAATACATGTGAAACAGGCGCTGTGTCCGCGTGCTGGATTACCTGGCTCTGGCAGATAGCCCTGTGTCCCAGCTCTGGAAACGTTACAGGTAGACCCTGCTTATGCCAAGTGAGGTGTGTCTGGTAGGTTGAATTAATAATACTTACTACTATTATAAACTGATAATAATAATACTATATTTGCATTCCATATGTAGGTATTCTTAGGTGGTAAACTTAAAAGGAGATTACCCAGCCTCCATACATTTTTGGGCTGTTTTCAGAAGTGCTGAGACTGGGAATATCGACTCCATCTATAGTTGCCCTTTCCCTAATATCTATTCGTACGAACGAAAACAAATGAACCATGTATCGTTTTTCATTAGAAAAAATGTTGAAGATCATGATAGATGACGATTGAACAGGCTTATTTTTGGATTTCAAAGTTAAGAACTTGAATAAATGTAGGTGGGTCAATGACCGCGCTATTGCGATCTAAACTGACAGCAATTATAGCTTATTATATTAACTTCACACTTGTAATGCCCAAACTCAAAACTCAAACTCAAACTCAAAGCATTTATTTCAATTAGACCATTACGGCACTTTTGAATATCAAAAATACAAAGAAAAATCAAAGCTACAGTCACAGACACAAGGCATAATAACTTGAGAAAGTACTGTAGTTGCCCATTCCCTAGCGTAGATCTCTATGGAGAAGAACGGGCAAGAAACTCCATGGACACTCTTTTAAATCAAAATATTGTTACAAAATCTTGGTTACATCATTCATGTTGCGATTAAACATATATGTGAGAACGATGTACAAAGACGTGCACATTAAGAGCGTCCAGAGAAAAGATTAAATCAACATCATAAAAATAAAGTAATTAAAATTAACCGTGGCAGCTAAGAGATGACCAGTCTCAACTGACAGCGCCCGTTCACGAACATGACGCATGTATCAGCACCATTCAGCTCAACCATATTGAAGGGAACTAAATGACCCGACACACCCGCCACCATCACCGAGACATTTGAGTGAGCATGACATTCTCTCAGCCGCCAAGGCTTATTCAAGTCAAAAAAAATAAAATAACTAGATGTAAAGGGTGGCTTTACAGTGCATAGTACTCACACATGCGCTATGAAGTTATATAATACTAATATATGGAATCTATACAATGCAAGGATCTTTTTTACAATCTTCTGCAGCTTCCACAATAACTAAACTGGGAATCAATTGGTTTGCCCCTATGGTTGTGGAGCAGGACCAGCATTGAGCCAAGCATTTTTATCATCAATGTAATCCCCCAACTTATAATATGCTTGCCTACATAGTGTGCGTTTTATACAAGATTTAAACTTTGTCTCATTCAGTTGAAGAATGTGGGGAGGGATTTTATTGTAACATTTTAAACAGTACCCCATGAAAGTTGAATCTACTTTAGCAAGCCTGAAACCTGGCTGAACTAGTTGATCCCTATTTCTAGTACTATAGTGATGTCTGTCACCTCTTTTACTGAATAAATGCAGGTTTTTCCTAACGTACATGATGTTTTCATAGATATATTGACAAGGTACTGTCATGATATTAATTTTCTTGAACAGCTCTCTTAGAGAATCACGTCGACGTAAGTCATATATGGCTCTGACGGCTCTTTTTTGCAGAATAAATATAGACTCGATGTCTGCAGCCCTTCCCCATAGTAAAATACCGTATGACATAATACTGTGAAAATAACTATAATAGACTAGCCTCGCGGTATCGACATCAGTAAATTGACGGATTTTTCTAACAGCATATGCTGCTGAGCTCAGCCGTCCTGCAAGAGATGTTAAATGAGGGCCCCATTGTAGCCTTGAATCGAGCGCGATTCCCAAGAAAACCGTTTTATCGACAAATTCTAGTTTCTCTTGATTCAATACTATGTCACAATCACTACTTTTGACATTTGGTAGAGCAAATCTAATGCACTTAGTTTTTTTCCCATTTAGAACTAAATTGTTTGCGGTAAACCAATCATGGACCTGCAGTAAGGCGTTATTTACGTCGTCAAGATTAGTGGCACGTCTGTTTATCCTAAATATTAAAGAAGTATCATCAGCAAACAACACCATTTGCGGGTGGTTGTTAAATAAATGGGGTAGGTCATTTATATAAACTAAAAAGAGGAAGGGACCCAATATCGAACCTTGTGGTACACCCATTTTTACTTTTAAACCCATTGAATTCACGCCATTTATTTGTACCTGCTGCTGTCTATCACTCAAATACGATTTTATTAAACTGAGCGCAAGTTTACCTAAACCGTAATGCTCAAGTTTCAAGATCAGGGTTTCGTGATTTACGCAATCAAATGCCTTCGAAAGGTCACAGAAGATTCCTATGGCATCTTGTGCCTCTTCCCACGCAGTAAATATGTGTTTTAATAAAGTGACACCGGCGTCAGTTGTACAACGACCTTTGGTGAAACCATACTGCTGCTCGTGTAATATTTTATTGATGTTAAAATGGTTAAGCATTTGATTGAGCATTATCTTTTCAAACACCTTGCTGAAAACCGGCAACACGGATACGGGCCTATAGTTATTAGTGTCCTGACTGTCCCCGGATTTAAAAAGCGGTATTACCTTACTGAATTTCATAAGATCCGGAAAGACCCCTTGATCCACGCACAAATTAAATATTAAGGCTAAATACGGTGCTACAGTCTCAATAATTGAGGTACACGCTTTGATAGACAAACCCCATAGATCTTCGGTTAATTTGATCTTGATTTGCTTAAAAGCTTTTACGACTGTTATGGGGTTAATATGCTGAAATTTAAATTCATTTGGACAGGCTGAAACGTTCGCTTTCAATAAATCAATAGAGAGCAAGGGAGAGGAATTTAAGGTTTCTGTAGTTTTAATTGGGATGCTGGTAAAGAAATTTACAAATTCTTGAGCAACTTCACTGTTGGAGCTGACGAGGCCACGTGAGGTCTCTAGTGTGAAGTCATTACTTTGTTTTTTATTTCTATTTGTTTCACTGTTGATTATTTTCCAAACCGTCTTTATTTTATTATCGGCTGATTTAATCTTGTTGCTAATGTATAAGGATTTGGCTACCTTGCAAGTGGTTTTAAAAATTTTCGAGTAAGTAGCAACATATTTATTAAAAGATTCTGTGTTGATATAAGGCTTAAGACCGTACAGCTCAAACAACCGTTCCCTACTTTTCCTAATACCCTGTGTTGCCCAGTCACTGAAAATAAACTTAGGGCCAATGGTTTTAGATTTCTTTTTTAAAGTATTATTGAACTCGGTGTGCACAACCGAAAAGAATTCTTCATAAAATTCATTTACATTCTCTAAATTAGGGCCCGGTATACTTAACTTCTTAATTAAATTATTATTAAATTTGTCTAAATTGCTTGGTGTCATTTGTCTAGTTTGTATCTGAATTCTTTGCAATTGTATATTGGACGCGAAAGCAACGGTCTGACCGCTGTGATCAGAAGGAAGGTAATTTACGATGGATTTATGTATGTAGTCGCAGCAACAAAAAACATTATCAATACATGTAGCAGTATTTGTAGTAATTCTAGTTGGTTCTGAAAACACGTTTGACAAATTAAATGATTTAAAAAGACTTAAAAATCTACTGCTATTTACATTATTTTCTAAGATATTAACATTGAAGTCACCAGATAATTATTGGTTTATTACCAGTTACAAGTTTTGCCAAAGCATCTTCCATTACTGACTCAAAGATAGAGTAGTTCAAGTAATTAGGGGGTCTGTAAACGCACACTATTATATGCTTATCAAGCTCAACACAAGACAATTCAATGCTGTGTTCGACCGATAGATCGACTATATCATTCCGAGACTTAGATTTAATACAGTTTTTAACTAAGATTAATGAACCCCCACGCATCTTAGATTTTCGGTTAAAGCAACTTCCCACGTTGTAGTTATCATAATTTATTTGCATTGATTCATAATCTTTCATCCAAAGGAAAAGGCAGAGGTGGATCTAATTAAAAATGAAAACACGTGCTAAATTCATTTCGATATCCTATTTGCCTTTGGTCCAGTGGTTGTAAGCGCGACTGCTCAGCATGAGCTCCTGGTTCGGTTTCCGGATCGGGCAGAGTGTTATTGGATTTCTCAGTGGCAGCCACGGAGTCTGGATTTTTTGCCCGGTTGATGGAAATAGGCTCGCTCCCTTTAACATGAGACTTAAACATAACTGGCGAAATGGGATGTACCTACTATTAGGGACATCTCTGCCTTACTTTTATAGGATTACAAATGTGTTATCCTATTTACGGAATAACTATAACAAAATTCATTTCATTTCGGCCCTCAAATAGATGGACAGGAGGGGTTGAAAAATTAAACTCGGAGAGAGTTTAATTGACCGAACCGGGACTTCCTAACAAACCAATATTCCCTGACCAGGTACACGGACACCATGCTCCACCTGTTCCGCGGGAACATTGGCACCGGTCTGCTGGCCATGGGGGACGCCTTCAGGAATGGTGGCATCATCTTCTCGCCAATCGCGACTGCACTGCTGGGGATCATATGTGTGCATGCGCAACATTTACTGGTTAGTTTAAGTAAAGATAAAAAAAAAAAAAGGTTAACATTTTGGAAACTATTGCAGTAATATCATAACGAGTGGCGAGCTTATACTATCTTCTCTGTTGGTGCAGATCATGCTGCATCATGATCTCGTGTGTCGCCAGGGGGGTTTGGGTTCGATTCCCAGCCTCCCAGGTAGGATTACGTAACGTGTTATTGGGTTTTTCAACTATACATTTTTCAGTAGCAGACGCCTTATTTGTAAGTTGGGGCATGGTTATGGGTACGATACTCCTGTGCCTCTGAAAACAGGTTAAGCAATAAGTCTTCCTGGTAATGTTAGACTGTTGCCCCGTCGGACCATAACAGTGACGGAGAGGAAGTGCACCAGTTTGATACACGTGTTCACTATAATATTTCTGGCACCAATAGCTACACTCCATCGATATTGGCCACTATGTTCGAAAATGGTCAGAAAGACAATTTTGATAAACTGGATAAACTCATAGTCCTCTAAAAACCATTTCCTTACAGCTGAACTGCTCAGAAGAGATGTACCTGACGTCGAAGCGGGACCGACCGCCAGGTTTCGCTGACACCGTTTATTTGGTGTTCAAGAACGGGCCGGCGCGGACCCGGGCCATGGCTGGTACCATGAAGATCCTAGTCAACGGGTTCCTCTGTGTCACACAGCTGGGCTTCTGCTGCGTTTACATAGTATTTATCGCAAATAATGTAAAAATGGTGAGTTGGTAATGGATAAATCTAAAACTTGCCTGTTTTTTCAGCAACCTGACTAAAATTCTGTCTTGGTGGTTCTGCGGGCCACTTTTTCTCAAAACGATGAAGTGGAACATCGCTAGGTAACCTGCATGTCCCAGAATCAAAAATCAAAACTGTTATAGGCTGATGGGTGATTCAATTGGGTGGATGGTTACCGGTAACACATTATACTAGAGTCGCACCAAACAATATATAAAACACTACCAACTACGTGAAGTTGTACTCCTTGTACATGGTTATTATAACCACAACTATTTTATTTAACTTGAACACTTTAGTTAAATGAATATAAAAACCTCATCTTAAATCCTTGTCGCAGATTTGCGATCAGTACAACATCCACATCGACCTGTCAGTCCACATGATATTTGTGGTGATCCCGGTTCTCCTGGCCTGCATGGTGCGCAACCTCAAGTACCTCACGCCGTTCTCCACCATTGCCAACATCATGATGGCGGTAGGAGTAGCCGTGGTGGTCTATGAGGCCACCCAGGACCTGCCAGCAGTGGAGACCAGGGATTACATCGCGTCGTGGGAGCAGCTGCCTCTGTACTTTGGAACTGCTATTTATGCCTTCGAGGGAATCGGATTGGTGAGTTTTTATTAATTTCTTGTACAATCTCTGACATTTCCAAATTCATCTTGTGTGATCTTGTGCAACAAATATTAGCCGTTAACACTTTAGAGCGAACTGCGAACTACTAACTACTATTTACTAACTGTTATTTTTTAGAAGACTACAGCGAAGCCGTAATACGAATATAATAATAGTTTATGATTTTAACAGTCTACGTACCTATGTACATGTTTGTATTTACGCATGTTCCAAGTTCCCAGTGTGCCTAAACTATTTATCCGATTTTGCTGAATAAGGTGTCCATCGCTTCGTGATATGGCCCGGGTAACATAGGGTACTTTTTATCCTATGCAACAATAGTAGGAATCGATTTTACCTTGTAAACTTGTAAACTCGGGCTTTTTAGTTATAAGTGGTTATAGTATACGACACAACCTCTTGTTTTGCGGCTTCGCTTCACTTCATAAACTTTAACTCTATAAATATTAGTACGTATATCTTGAAGAAAAGTTAACAAAAAACTGCATTTATTGTTAGAGAAGTCAGGTGGAAGCTTGTAGGATTGAGTTTACCGAGAACTAGAAAAGAAAACAATGTAGGTTGTACCTACAATCTACCTAAGTAGACAGTCATTAGAGTATCTAGTAACTAGTTGAAAGCAATCGAAGCAGCGGATACACGATCATCAGCCCGGCACTAGCTGCGGAAATTACAATCGTACCGAATGCCTTGATCGGCGGGCGCGAGGCCGACTCAATGTAGATTGTCATCTTCACGCTAAGGAGAAGATGCATATTGCTATTAATATCAAAGCTGTTCCACGCCTGGCACGTGTTGCTGTGACGTCACACGCCTGGCACGTGGAGAATTTACTTATCTAGTTAAGTATTCGAAGTTAGTAAGTTTGGTTTTCTCGGTAGTCTATTCGATCGACCACCGATGTCTAGCGAATAACGAGTAGATCTCAAGTACAAGTTAGCCAGCAACGGACAGCGGGTGGGTACTTGTGTGACTTCGTACTCGACTTGTGACATAGATAAAACACTATATAGGTAATAACTTGTGACTCGTACAGGATCAATTAAGTATGTGTGTCTTATTTTTTAATTTTTTTTTCTGGTAGTTTTCTTTTTATTCGTTTTTGTTTTGCCCTGTCAGTGGTGAGTCAATTAAATACCATTCTTTTCTAACTTCGAATAGTTTTGACGCTGAGTTATGACTTGAAGCGATTGCGTAAGCGCGAGTAGCGAGTACTTGCTTCAGTCCCTTGCTGGAATGCGTATGTACGAAGTGAGACTTTATCAGCGAGTGTTTTGGCAGTCAAGCGAATGTCATTGAACGAGTTTTTTCTTGATAGCTATTGTCCCAGCTGAGACGAGCTAGTGGAGACTGGAGAGAGAGCTCCCACCGGCATGCGGCTGTGTGAACGGCTCGCATAACAACATAACATCATGGCTGTGAGCCCCGAAGGGGTAGGCAAAGATGTATTTAAGAGTATACCTCTTATACATTTAGCCACTCGCTATTCAACTATGAATTGAGCCCTATTCACCGACTGAGACTCGAGCACATTAGGTATAAAATATTTGGAAACGGGTATTTATCGCGAATTTTACCTTTAATAATAGCCCAACATTTCGACCGGATTGCACCAGCCGTGGTCACGGGACGACTCAAGTATTGGAGGTACCGCCACAGCAAAGCGAAGGCGTTTATTCAACTACCCTCACTTGAACTTCATAAATCTTAATTAGGGCCGGTTCACACTAGGACAGCACACTAGACTTACAGTGTCCATACTGAGATTATTTCTCTTGACGAGCATACTTAGTGATCACTGGATTCCAAGTGGAAGGGAGTCAACAGCCGTCTTCGCGATTAAAATTAGGATACTTCTTGATCTCAATCGCTTCCCGAACCATTCTCTTATTATAGTGCTTCTCATTGGCAAGGATTTTTGGGTTGTGTAACTTCATCCAGTGATTGGGTCCTGCGTCTACTACATGCTCTGCTATAGCAGCCTTGTTTGTGATGAGACTAGAGCAACCGACAACAAATAATAGCGATGGTTCATTTTTTTTTCAGTATATCTTTTCTTAATTTTCTTTTTGTTAATTGTACTACCAGGCGTGATAATGATATTTACCATAATTAAATATCCCGGTCGTATCCTCCGCGAAACCTCAAAAATGATAGACTGTTAATAAAAAAAAGACTGGTTACTTGGATTTGATAAAATAATTAACCGACTTCCAAATTACACTATTGTGCAAAATAAACATAGTTTCGGAAGTCGGTGACTTTGTATATTTAAACTGACACGGGGGCGGGACCTACGTCTAGTGTAGGATGAAATAATCGATAGCTAGCTTTTTCGTCGGCCGTGGGACGGGTAAAAACCTCTAAAAATAAAATATTATTTTGCCAACAGGTTCTCCCTTTGAAAAACGAGATGAGGAGACCGGATAAATTCCAGAAGCCTTTGGGTGTGTTGAATGTAGGCATGGTCGTAGTCGGGAGCATCTTCATCACTGTTGGTTTCCTGGGCTACCTCAAGTGGGGGGATGACGTGCTCGGCAGCCTGACCCTGAATCTGCAACCAGGAAAAGTGTAAGTTTTTACTTTGCAAGCTCCATTGAACTTACTTCAAAGACCGGTTATAGGGGTTCAAAAGTTAACCGATTCGACTTACAATCCATGACCATAATATATGTTTGATTAACGGGTACACGGGTTAACACTTGTATTATATGGGTTAAACATTTCAATTCAATGTTGCTGATTAACCAGAATGAAAGAGGCAAAGCACCGATCGCGGGCTAACTCCGTCACTTTTTTGTATAAAATGTACAAAATTATAACAATGATATTATACTCTGTGAGTGAACTGGTTATCATATAGTGATGTCTATACGGGTTAACCTTAACCATAGGCTTTTTTACCTAATCCTATAAAATAATTCGATTAAGGGGCCGGCGGAGCATGCGTCGTTCATACAAACGTAATACCAAAATAATTTGTAAATCAAATATATTCCTAAGGTAGTGTATATTTAAAGGACAGTGATATAAAGACGAGATATGAGGAATTTAAAATTTCTATAGAAAACTTATTATTCTCATAACTCTTGTTTAAGACGCCTGCGGAGCATGCGTATTTCATACAAACGTAATACCAAAATAATTTGTAAATTAAAGATATTCCTAAGGTAGTGTGTATTTATTTCGATTGAATTACAGAATATCTAGGTTCCCAAATATATATTTTGATTAGACACTGATTTTAACAAGAGTTATAAGAAAAATAAGTTTTCTATAGAAATTTTAAATTCCCCATATCGTGTCTTTGTATCATTGTCCTCTCAAAAAATACATTTGGGAACATAGATATTCTGTAATCCAATCGAAATAAATACACACTACCTTAAGAATATGTTAGATTTTCATATTATTTTGGTATTACGTTTGTATGAAAAACGCATGCTCCGCCGGCCCCTTAAATCAGTGCCCATTCAAAATATATATTTGGGAACCTAGATAATTTGTAATCCAATCGAAATAAATACAGACTACTACATTAGGAATATGTACGAGTATGATTTACAAATTATTTTGGTTTTACGTTTGTATGAACGGCGCATGCTCCGCAGGCCTCTTAAGGTGAAAGCGTCAGGGTAGACCGCGAAATTCAAATTTTCTTACGTTTTTTTGCAATTTGTAGGCCAGTGCTAAGTTGTATGTTGATGAAAATATCGGTCGCGGCTGTAAGACGTATTTATAACGATAAAACCACATTGACCGTGAATTTGAAGGGTGATCCCTTCCTTGTAGGTGCGATCAAGAACATGAAGAAACTGTTTGGGATTACTAACCTAACCTGTCCCGAACACTGTTATACTTATGTCAGCAGCCCGAAATGCGGACAGTTAGTTTTACCCAAAGGAACAAGATCTAAGTAAAATATAAGTATTCAGCTGCATCCGGTTAGATGGGAAGCCGACCCCTGGTTAGGTTAAGTTAGCAGAAGTGCATGTTTGTTTGGTTACTAATTTCTCATTATGATAACAGGCTCAGTAACGTGGTGCAGGCGCTGATCGCGCTGTCGATTCTGTTCACGTACCCGCTTCAATTCTACGTGCCCGTCGGAATCACCTGGCCAGTGATTCAGAAGAAGTTCGGCGCCTCCAATCCTGTCGCCAAGGAGCTGGGCTACAGGGCATTTCTGGTTCTGTTCACTTGTAAGTATACTTTAATATAACTTGAAGCCTTAAGTTAGGGTTCACGGAACAACACACTATCGTTTCAAGACATTAATAATTTTCGTGCGACGTAAAAGCACAGTAATAAAATTTGAAATCAGCAATAGAAGTGTTGTTTTTTTGTGAACTAAGACACATTTTTAATACCTACCTTGCAAATCTACAGACTTGAAAAGTTTCTAGTGCTGTTGTATATTATTACCTATATTTACAGGCACATTTCAGTTTTATTTCTGACATTGCACGCATACACACACATTCATTATATATTCTCCAGTCTCAGGAAATCCAATACCGAGCCCCAAGATACGGACCAACTGCTGTATACGAGTAGCTTGGGGCTCACTAAAGGGACTCTTGTGTATAATCAGTATATATACCCGCTTATGAATTACCCAGCCAGAATGTTTTTTCCAGAAATTAAATTGTTCTTCTGTTCTTTTAGTCGTGGCAGCCGAATCAATACCTGAGCTAGGCCTCTTCATATCCCTGGTGGGAGCTGTAAGCAGCACAGCTTTAGCCCTGATGTTCCCCCCACTCATCGAACTCGTCTCCACATCGCAGAAGCCTGGAGGCATCCCCAAAAGCATGCTGATCAAGGACTGCGGCATCATCCTTCTGGGACTGTTCGTCTTCGTCACCGGCACCTATGAAAGCCTAGCGTCTATTGTCAGGGCTTTTCAAGTTTAGATCTTATTGTTACCATTGGTCGTTTAGCCTTTTATCCTGTAACTTTATGTAAGTACTCCGATGACCTAGCACTTTCAAGTTTTGCGTTTCTTTAATTTTCGTTGGGTTCTAATGAGAAGAGGCTTTTGCCTAGCAGTGGGACAGTAATAGGCTGGTATTATTATTATATTTTTTATGATTAGAATAACATGTCTAATTTGACGCTGGAATGCCAAATAGGATGTTACACTAAAGACAAATTAGACGTAGTTCTAGTATTTAATGTTTATAGATAGAAAATTGTTACCGAAAATAAGTGAAAATGTGTTGTCTTTGTCTATCTAGAAATTTAACGTATTCGACGGTGGAAATTTAAAATATCGTAATGGGCATTCCATGTGCCGTTGGATTTTTAACTTTAGCTGCTGAACCGAGGGCAGCAAAATGCAACGTGTTATGGAATTTCAAATTTTGAATAAGAATTTATATTTTAGATAGGTTTAAGTTGTATTTTTGTTGTTATTATAGAAGGTACCTATTTACTCTCTAAGCTGATCTTTAGTGTAGTAGCAGTAGTTGTTATCTCGAATTAATAATAATTGTTGTTTTCCTAAGAATGTTTGATATCAAAACCATGCCTACCTGTAAATGTACCTAATCGTAGAAGTTTTGGTTAACATTTCGAATTCATACAAATTAATTAAAAGCTTTACAGTTATGCGCCTATTTAATAGGTACCTATAGTTACCATGTAAAATGATCAAAATGACTTTTATGTTACACATTTTACTAACTGCTGATTGTAGGTATAATATCAATAGTATAGAGTATTTTCTGTTGGCTGTTGACCTGGACCACACTAGTATAAACTTTTGTTTAAGTTAGTGTTAGATTTAGTATTAGATGCCACAAATGTACAGTAAATCTGTTTTTGTATTAGTATGTAAGCAGAGATTATCCGGTAAACCGAGAAACATCCTTCCAGAATCCCGCATTTTATTCAAAAACAACTCTTGCGCACGGCGACCAATCGAGCTATGCATACCAGTTTACGCTGATCTCTCACTATACGGGAAACTCATACAAAGCGAGGTCGCCGTGTGTACGATTCGCCCTACTGTATCAAAAGTGTTGAACTGTTCACATTTCTATTTCCTTGACGATGACATTTGAGTAGCGTTGTCCCACTTCCCTTCACTTTTTTGTTCACTATAAGGCGATCAGTAGGATACTTTCCATCAGCAGATGCTTAGAGTGGTTAAAAAAGTAGTCAAACACATAAATCACGCAAAAGTTTTGTCGAAGAGTTTTTTCAGTCGCAGACTTGTACACAATGTCTGCCGTCTGCGTTGGTACTGGTACTGGAAGTCTGGAATTCTTAATTAGGTTTCATGAGGTACCTAATTCTTTTCAGTGTAGCTTAACACTCCGTGCGAGCTAAGTCCGGTGACATCCTACGATTTAATTGTTGAATATAATTTATTCGCATAATAGTAGGTATTTTGTTAATGTATAATGTGACTTTTTAGATGATATTAGGATTTAACGTAATAGATTATAGATAAATATACTAGAAGACAAAGAGCTGGTGGCAGTTGACAGGCACAAAAACTATATCTTTTTACTGTAATAAGATCTTTTGGGGATTACGACGCCATCTATCGACACATCCATCCCCGTCGATGTCAATTTTGAGCTCATTGATCTTTGAGTAGGTGTGTGTCGGATTCAGTGTATCGTCAATTATGTGATTGTTAAGATTTAATTGTGTACACCATTTAGGATATTTAATGATGTGTTTTATTTCGTATAATAATTTTTACACAAATCTTTTATATTTTTACTTGTTCTTTAAAAAAATAAAAAATAATAGCCAGCAGCGAAAGGAGCAGGGTCCGAGATACCGGTGGTCAGGGCTATTGATTGAAGAGACTAGCATTATGGAATATGCCACGCTCGATCCTTATCAGTTCGCTGTTCCTAAATCTGCCAACATCCTGGTTAGCGAAGGGTCGTTCTCCAGAAATGAGTATTTTTATTATAGCTTGAAAGCTGTTGTACCAATTTAATTTAAGATGATTTGTGGCATATGATGTCATATTGAGCAAATCCTTTATGATACTATTGTTTTCATCATTCGAGTGTAATGTAATTTGTGAAAACATATACAATATGTATTTATTTTGTAATAATTGTATTCTGTGATACAAGGTATGGATTAAAAATCGTCTGAACATATTCCTAAGTTTTTTTACATCCCTCAAGTTTTTTCCGGCGAAATAAATGACAATGATTTTTACCCCTCCGTTATGCCAAACTACCTCAGAAAGGGGAAGGCACCAAACAATCGAAGACACGAGACATATAAGTACGAGCACTGGGCTCGCGTTGCGGAGTACAGCCCACTACGGAGTACGGATTACACCAGCAGTAGACGCTACATTGTAGGTACGCTGCTTGACCTCATGGAACGCTGGTGTGATGTTATGTATGTTGGTGTATTTTCTTCTGTGGTATTGAGTAGGTAAAGAGAATAAAAAGAACATGATTTTCGATTAGGTACTTTATTTGAAGTTTCAAAAATACATTAAGTTAGGAATAAATAGTTACCGAAGCCATATCTTATCGCATCTAAGATTATATTAATTAAGTGTAGGAAAGTTCACACATTATTTAAACAGTCAATCGTCACACATTTACAGATAGTTCCCAGACGCAACACCCGCCTATCAGCTCGTCTTACATTTCGTAAGTAAACATGACATGATCCGTGGATTAACATTCTCTACTCAGTCCATACAACATCGTAGCGACGTACTGTAAACGTGTGGGTACTAGACTAGATGCTTACTTATTAATTCACACACTCTTACGCCCATACTTACACATAATAAGGCCAACGCCGACATATGGTGTAGTTGTCGACATCTAGTGTTAAGGGCAGGACCTCTGTTTTGTTATGATGTTTGCGGTCTTTGAACGGTTCTTAGCTACAGTTGGACCCGACAGGTTCCGATGTTGTCGCCATCGAGTTAAGGTCAGGGCAACTAGCTATTTTATTATTTTTGGGGTCTGGACGGTTCCAAGCTATAGTTAGACTCGACATAATGTGTAGTTGTCGACATCCAGTTAAGGACAGGACAACTATTTTATTTTATTTTTGGTCTTTGCATTGTTGTTAATTATTATAGTTGGATCTAACAGGTCTAACGGTTGTCGACATCCAGTTAAGGACAGGACAACTATTTTATTTTATTTTTGGTCTTTGCATTGTTGTTAATTATTATAGTTGGATCTAACAGGTCTAACGGTTGTCGACATCCAGTTAAGGACAGGACAACCCTGTCAGGGGAACTAGCTATTTCATCATTTTTGGGGTCTTTGGACGTTCTTAGCTATAGTTAGACGCGACAAGTGGAGTAATTGTCGACATCCAAGGACAGGACAAATACTTTTTATTACTTTTGGAGTCTTTGGATGGTTCTCTGCTATATTTGGACCCGACAGGTTGTTCGGTTGTCGATATTCATTTAATGACAGGACAACCCTGTCAGGAGAACTAGCTATTTTGTTGTTTTTTTTTTTTTTGAACTTTTTTATTTTTCTTTTGGGCAGAGGCTTTTCCCCAGAGTGATATTATGGTTAACAGTGTGTATATATTTTTTGGGGTTTTTGGATAGTCCTGGCAGTTGGATTTGTGGCATAGTTGCCGACATTCTATCCAGTCTGCTAGGACTACTTGCTATTTTATGTTTTTTTTTTAATTTTTTTTTTGTTTTTAATGATTTTTTTCGTATGTACATATTTTAATTTTTTTTATGTTTTTTTTTGTAAGTAAGTATGTACATATTTTAATGTTTTAATGTTTTTTTGTAAGTATGTACATTTTTAATTTTTTATTTTTTTTGTAAGTATGTACACTTTTAATTTTTTTTTTTTTTTTGTAAGTATGTAGGTACTTACATATTTTATTTTTGTCTTTTTTTTTCATGTTTATTATTTTTTGTTTTTTTTTTCTCGGTCCTTAGTACGATGTATTTTTACTTTATGTTTTTTTTTTACTTTTTAATTTTTTTATTTTTTAGTGTATTTTTAGTTTTTATTGAAAAAAAAAAATATTCTCGGTCCTTAAGTATGATGTATCTTATATCTATTTTATGCTGTATTTTAGCTTTATGAACCGACAGGTGGCGACTGTCAGGACAACTAGCTACTTATTTTGTTTTTTTTTTTTATTTTTTTTTTTTGTATTTTTTTTGTTTTTTTATTTTTGGGAGAAAGCCTTTACCCAGCAGTGGGAAATATTTACTGATACTGTTAACCGGCATCACGGTTAACAGTATCAGATTTTTGGGTTGGGTTATTTGGATAGTTCCTAGCTATAGGTATATAGGTGGACTCGACAGGTAGTTGTCGACATCCAGTTAAGGACAGGACAACTAGTTTTTTATGACATTTGGAGTCTTTGGATGGTTCTTAGCTATAGTAAGACCCGACAGGTGGCGTAGTTGTCGACATCCAGTTAAGGACAGGACAACTAGTTTTTTATGACATTTTGAGTCTTTGGATGGTTCTTAGCTATAGTTAGACCCGACAGGTGGCGTAGTTGTCGACATCCAGTTAAGGACAGGACAACTAGTTTTTTATGACATTTTGAGTCTTTGGATGGTTCTTAGCTATAGTAAGACCCGACAGGTGGCGTAGTTGTCGACATCCAGTTAAGGACAGGACAACTAGTTTTTTATGACATTTTGAGTCTTTGGTTGGTTCTTAGCTATAGTAAGACCCGACAGGTGGCGTAGTTGCCAACATCCAGTTAAAGGTGGACGCACATTTATCCGCGCCGAAGAAATCGACCACGCCGAAAGAATTTTTTCTCGTACGTATGACGTCATCTATTCGTCTGATTCCATGCGGATAAGTTTGCAAGGTTTTATAGCATTCATACAAGTAATTCTGAAATTCAATTCTTTCGGCGCGGCGCGGTCGGTTCGTTCGGCGCGGATAAGTGTGCGTCCACCTTATAGAGTGGACCACTACTTTTTATGACTTTAGGGGTGTTTGAAATGGGTTTTAGCTAGTTTTACCCGGTAGACGACTAGTTTTCTTATAGTGATTAAGCTTTAACTAAACTAGCCGTCTGTATATTGGCGTGACCCTGGCAAAATGTTGTGCGTTTGAGATGTGAGACCATAACAAATAATAAGAGTATCATGAGGACAAATTTGTTTACTAATAGCAAAATTTGTTTGAATTGTAGTTTTAAAGTTATTTGAGAAAAACACATTTTGCTGGAGTAACGTTTGAAACGTTATCCTGGCAAGAACGGTTTTCAAAAATTCGTTTAGCCCGGAACCAAATACATGAATAGATAGCTTTTGTTGCGTAGTAGGTAAATGTTTGAATGTTTGTAAATAGCAAAATTTGTGTGTGATATGGTTCTCGAGTTATTTAAGATGTTGTTGCGGTAACGTTTTGGGATACCCCATACCTCGAAAACGGCTCAACGCAGAAGATTGAAAAAAAAAACTAACAAGAGACCTTAATATGTTTAAATTAGTTTAAACATTGGTTTTTGATTTGGTTGTCGTAAACCAATGGAATTAAATGGTTTCAAAAATCAGATAAAAACAGATTTGCAAGTAAAGTTACAAAATCAAATATTCCTGACGTTATAAGCGTCTACCATGGGTATATTTTACAGCTGTTTTTTGGTTATAAGTGTTTTGATTTACTTGCAAATCCGTTTTTATCTGATTTTTGGAACCATTTAATTCCATTGGTTTACGACAACCAAATAAAAAACAAATATTTAAACTAATTTAAACATATTAAGGTCTCCTGTTGGTATTTTTTCAATCTTTTGCTTGAGCCGTTTTCGAGATCTGGGGTATCCCAAAACGTTACCGCAACAAAATCTTAAATAACTCGAGAACCACATCACACACAAATTTTGCTATTTATAAACATTTACTACGCAACCAAAGCTCTATCAAAATCTATTCATGTATTTGATTCCGGACTAAACGAATTTTTAAAAATCGATTTTGCCAGGCTATCGTTTCAAACGTTATTCCAGCAAAATGTGTTTTTCTCAAATAACGTTAAAACTACATTCACACAAATTTTGCTATTAGTGAACAAAACTCCTCATGATACTCTCATTATTTTTTATGGTCTCAAATCTCAAATGCACAACATTTTGCCAGGGTAACGCACACGTCTGCATACCGTAGATGACAACAACACGTTTCATGGGATACTAATAATATGTAACGTAAGAGTGTGTGAGTGAACGAAGCATACGCTAAAGAAAGCAGTTTAAACATCCAAATGATATTCATGTATGTCCTGACGATATAATCGTAACATTAACAGCTAAGATGTACGGGAGAGTAATTTTATTACTCTAAGTTCTAGAGGATAAGTGTTTACTGGCAATCGAAGTAATTGATGCCATGCCGCATGGACAGGTCCCTATGGCATCATACGAGTAACGATCCTGTAGAAAGAACCATTAGTTTAACCTGCTATCTTTAGCGTGCAGTTTAAATATTTTAAATACATGATTAAATCTAAGACCTGCATCAGTACACGTCGAGGGACGTAATACTTTTGTTGGTAATAAATACTAGGATATCATACTTAAGTACTTTGCGTACATCACTAACTTACATCTAAGTTTATAAATGTAATACTGTTTAAGTGTATGAAGATAGAAACACATTTGAGTACAATTTTGATATCTAACTGTTGATCCAACTTTGGTAAGCTCGATAATTTAAATTGAAATTCATGAAACCGATTTTGGGTTTGTTCGATTTTTATTTTAGGTGTAAATAGCTAGTGAGGCTGTTGTATTAGCCAATTATTCGTGTTGATGCTATGTATATAGCGTCAGAGACTAGTATTTTACTCCTTTTATAATTTAGTGTTTTTTTTATTAAAAACAAATTTAGTTGGAGAATCATTTCGATTATTATCGTTTAACTTGAATGTGTTTCATATCCTATCTTATAACTATAAAATCGAGCTTTATATAGGGTGACTGGTAATTAGTGTACGATACTTAAACACGAGATTGTGCTCATGATAATAAACCACTTTTACTATGGGACCAAAGCTGAAATCGCGAAAATAAAAAACAGCTGTTCAGTACACTTATGTGCGCTAATGTACTGAACAGCTGATTTTTTTTTGCGATTTCACGGTTGGTCCAATAGTAAAAGTTGCTTATTATCATGAGCAAAATCACATGTTTAAGTATCGTACACTAATTACCAGTCACCCTATATTTAGTATAATAAATGTAAAGATGAAATACTTTGTTTTTTTTTTGTTTTCGCCAATTGAGTAGAATCTACATGTATTCAAAATATGGCGCGAGCTAAGCCGCAGTGTCGAAAGATTTTACAATTATTGTTATTTTTTTGATGAATGTCCAAACGCAATTTCCATCATTCACTCGAAAACCATTTGCGAAAACGACAATCAACAAAACCGTTCGTTACAAATAAGTAGGTAATTAATAATAATCATAAAAATATTTTCGAAAAGTTTTACTTTTCCTTCGACATAATCACGGACAAATCGATATTCAATAAATTTATAATTTAGCTGAACCGATATGATTTTCGAGTCGAGTTTTTTTACCCTTTAATTTTTCACAGCTCTATTTTTGTAACTTAAGATAATTATGGCGAAAAATCGAGCAATTACCTATAAATAGTTTAAGATTAATCACTGCTCATGTTTGGAACATTAAGTTCCGAGTAATTTTATACTCCGTTAATTTCTATGATTAATTAGCTCGATTGTCTTACAGTGCTAATGGACAAAGTATCCGAAAATTCGTGCTTTATTTCACGTATCAAAATACACTAAAGATGAGTACGACTAAGAAGGAGACAGATACATGATGCCACCTGGGCGTATGAGATGCCACTTGGGCGCGTGAGATGCCACTTGGCAGATGAGAAGCCCCGCAAGGCTGATGGAAAGTACCGCGGAGGCAGATGGAAAGCCCCGCGTGGTTAGATGGGATGCCACGCGGGTTTATGAGATGTCACTAACCAAAGTTTAAGATAAAATAACCTAGTAGTAAACTGATGATAAAGAGGATCTATAACGCGTTTCACTTTAACATTAGAAGACTCGTAACATCATCATCTCGGACCATCTCGCAGCAGTATTTAATTTACATCGACTTACTGTGCTTCCAAGAGCAATGCATTACCCCGCATTTTTAAATAATTTCCAACAATCTTATCGGGATAGTTGCATTAATGCATCGATTGGAAATTACTTTAAAATGCGTGAAATAATCAAATACATCGGTAGATGGTTCTGCTACTTATTAGTGCTCTTGGAAGCACAGTAAATTAAATGCTGCGGCAATAATGTTACGAGTCTTCTAATGTTAAAGTGAAAAGCTCCATAGTTTGCAGATATATTGTTTGTGTCCACTAACATGACCATCCACGCGAAATCCAAAGAAGAGCAACCAATGGTGCCCGGTCCTTTTATTTCACGCGTTTTGCGCCGTATGGTCTTTCAGTGCACACAAACGTTATATCCATAAACTATAACGCGTTTCACTTTAACATAAGTACACTCGTTAAATAATTGCCGTAGTATATAATTTAAATCGACTTACTGTGCTTCGAAGAGCACTACTAAGTAGCAGAATCGTCTAGCGACGTATTTGCATTTTCCCCGCATTTTTTAATAATTACCAACTACCGATGAATTGATGCAATTATTCCATATTTTTTACAATTTTCAAGTGCGAATGCATTGATGCAATAATCCCGCATTTTTAAATAATTTCCAACTACTGATGCCACTATCCCGCATTTTTAAATAATTTCCAACTATTGATGCAACTATCCCGCATTCTTAAATAATTTCCAATCTTAGAGCCGTTCTCCGCTTCGAAAGCAAAACGCGTTACAAATTCTATGAAGAGGCGGACATTTCACACATTAAAAAAATAATTTAAGTAAGACTTAACTTCTAATATTATTAGAAGTTATTGACTCTCCTTCGTAGGGTTTGCTTGTGGGACAGGGTGTGTCCAAAAGGAATCTTCGACTGTCTCAACCCTTGAGAACGCTCTTTAGAAGAGGGTTACGATAATGGTGTTGTTAAAATTAAGTTCTCGTTCCAATGTTTGTGTCCACTGACTTGACTGACACATGACCATCCAACTAAAATCCAAAGAAAAGCAACCGAGGGTACCCGTTCATTTTATTTCACATGTAGCGTCATTATGGTCTATCAGTGCACACAAACATCCATCAACTAACATTCCTTCAAAATAACTCACAAACTTCTTCAAACACAACAAATTTTTAAAAAACTAAAAATAACCACACAAAATTGAAAACTTGTTGAGATTTTTGCTGAAGAGTCTAAAGACTTATCATAATAAAAATTAATTTAAACGTAAAGTTGTAAGTACTGATAAAAAATAAGTTTTAATACCGGTAAATAATAAGTAAAATTCTATGGCACATACAGCATTAGCTATTGAAAGTATAAAAGTGGGTAGGTACCTAAGTCAATGTCTATCCTAATAATAGTAATAAAAAAGGAAAATAATATTGGCAGTGATGTACTTGGTAAAATAAAGTATATGAGACATTCGGCAAATTCTTTCTGATTATCTTTTACTCCGCACACCTGAATGGAGTCATCCTGTACTTTTCAGTATGAACATGTTTAGCTATTTTTATAGCATAAGTAGTTATTTATTCAAAAATGTAACATTAGTTGACGTATAAAACATTTAGACCAATAGGAATTTAATTAAATTGTACGACTATGCAAAAACCAAAAATCTCACGTGATTCAAGGATGACCCCTTACTAAAATGTAAATGCCTTATGTGTTTTAATTGGTGTGCGCTATAATTTTAAAATGAATTTTGATCAGCTATCTGTTTCCAACAAGAGTGATGACTAGTGTTTCACTTCCAAAATAAGAAGTATGCCGCAAAATCAATCTAAATCATACTACTATCGTTAAAAGAGATAAGCTATATGTACCATAGATACCTATCTTAAAAGTACGATATGGCGGATATGTACATACATAATGTATAAGGAGTAATAAGACCCACTATCAAGCCGAGAGTTACAATACTCCACATTTCATTTCATCGCTTTTTTTATTCTGTGGTGAACTCACTAAATAAACAATAGATAATAATACGCGTAATGCCTACTGCCCAAAATAAAATGGCGTCTTTTTCTTCCTTAAATAATATTAATTAAATTTACATAATAATAATACAGAACAATGTACATATGTGTTAAGAAATAAGATAAAATGTATAAATTTAAGATCAACTTAATGTATTCATTAAGAAATATATTTATCAAAATTAAAATTTTGGAACTAAGTTATTGTCCGAATATGAAGTAGGTATGAGTTGAAAAGAAAATTATGTAGAATGAATATTTCATTCTACATAATTTTCTTTTATATGGGTATTTTTTTGGTGTAGCAAATTATAATTAACAGTAGCAAAGTATAATTTGTCTTTACTTGGATTTCATTTGGTTAGGTTTTAGTTATTTATTAATTTAGACTTTATTGATGGGACTTTTATTTGCGTTATATCTGGAGATTATATTGATTAACTACCTAAAATAAGTAATTTTATTATTATTAAATTATACCTGAGAATAGACTGGTTGTAAAAGCTCATTTCTTTTTCAAAATCAGTTTAGAATAAATCTAGTTTTTTTGTTATTTTTTCCAAATCAGAAGTCGCCGATTTCGGCTTGATGATGGGTCTTTACCTTTATTTATTTATATCGTCACACTGGGTCTATTTGGTGCCGCCGTGAGACACACAATATTATTTCGTTTTTTTTTCTGTTTAGTTTTAAGTTTTTGTTGTGTAGGTTTTTGATATTATTTTTATACCTATTTTTGTTTGTTGTGTGTTCTTGTGGCATGGGCCAAATAAACATGATTTCTTTCTTTCTTTTCTTTCATGTTTAACTTATAATATTGAATTCCGTCCAATTGAATGTATTACCTATACTAGAGCCGCCCAACATGGCCGCCACTTATATCTATCTTATTCATAAGAAAGGGTACGCGCAATTATGACATAATGTACAAAATTGAACGCGTATTTTTAATCACATTATGATAATCCACTGATTTAATAGCACAAGATACACAATTACTTTAAAATTTTGAAAAAAGCGTTTTTGCAACCTCTTATAAAAACAAGAGTTTATTGCCAGGAATTCAAACTTTGGGTTTACAAACTTAAAGTGGGTTTTTGAACAATCCGAAATACAGAACAGCTTTGTTCATCATTACAGCTGAAAGACGTCCACTGCCTAGTTGATGCTGAGGCCTTGGTCCAGCCTCCCCGAAAAGAGGTTTTGCCATAATCACCATGCTTGGTAGGTTGGGTTGGCGATCGCAGTACGGTTGTTACAAAAGCTCAGAGAACGCTGCTGCCCATTCTCTGGTAAGTCCCTTAGTCGCCTCTTACGACACCCACGGGAAGATATGGGATGGTGCTATTCTTTACGTCCGACACCATACAGTACGATACAGTTTTGTTATTATCTTTATAATCTGGGGAACACACAAATTTTGTTTTTGGTAAAAACTAATTCCAATTTTTAACAAACACACGTTAATTAAGCGGAATTTTATGATTATCGTTAATTGAAATAAAACCTAGCGGGCTTTTCTTTCTGAAGTCTTGATGAAATTTAATTTTGTTTTTTACCTAAGATGAATTTTAATTTTGTGGAATTTTATTTTGAATTTCTATACCGAGGTGTGTTACTGAAATAACTAAAAACCTCTTAGAATATCGAAAAAAAATAAATAAAAGTAGCTTCTCTTTTAATGTCTTTTTTAAACTTTTACGGATATGCGAACACAAATTTATGGAGAAGCTGATAGCCTTTCGTGGTTTCAGATTTGGTCCCAAGTAAATATTTGTAAAATATTTGTTTTCAGTTATTTCAATAACTCCTTGAAAATCAATGGTATAATTTGATTAAAAACACGCGTACAGAAATCCTAGTCTTATCATAAAGTATTCTAAACATACATAATGACTAAATCTAATAAAACTAATTGGTGTATTGGTTGAAGGCAATGATTTGGTGCAGGTGGATTTCAAGTATTTTTTGGTACTGTTTTAACTAATTTTATGCAGTTGGTAATCGCGGGATTTTCAGGTTTAAAGGTTTTATTTTTATTATAAAATGGGCCTGCTCTTGACTTCGATCACGTCTAATGGAAACAGATGGATGAGGTCTATGATGGAACGGGACCTATGTCCTATGCTGCAGTACTGTGACTCGAGACGAGATTTTATTTTAATAATTTTGGGAATTTTGCAATTTGCGGTCAAAATATGCGCGATGTAGTTTAATACAATTTAGCAATTTGCGGTCAAAATATGCGCGATGTAGTTTAATACAATTTAGCAATTTGCGGTCAAAATATGCGCGATGTAGTTTAATACAATTTAGCAATTTGCGGTCAAAATATGCGCGATGTAGTTTAATACAATTTGTCCCATCTGTGAGGCACACAACATTGCTTTTTTTATTTTTGTTAAAATTCTGTGCTTTTACGGGATGTTTTTTTTTTAAATATTACTTGAGTATGTTTCTAAAAAGACATGTTTGAATAAATAGCGGAGAAGTGCTGTAGTCCAAAACCCATGACGTGGTTGATGATTAATTACATGGAAAAAAATCGAGACTCACACCATGCACACATTTGAAACAAGAGAACTCACTACCCAATTTTGTAATTATACAATACTATTACAGTAAAAAATTGAAAGTTATCTCTACAGAAAAAAAAAACATCAAAAATTAATGCAGCATTATTTTTGTTTTCAGGATTTTCAAATATTGTAGAAAGTATGTTCCATGCTCCACTGTTCTTCGCCCGACACTTACGCGGTTCATATATGGTACATTTTGTCTAACAAATCTCGGTGGAGTATGGCAGAGGAACTTCCTGTTTGTCGAACATTTTTTTCAGACTAATGAGAGGCTTACTCTTGGCCTGGATATCGCCCGATGGAAAGCCATAGATTCCGTCTAAGATGGAATGAGTATGCCCAAAATAAAAGTCTAGTCATTTACATTTATTACGAGTACCTTTGATATTTTAGCGGCCAAATGATTATGCAAATTTTCAATAAAGAGGTGACAAAAACAATACCCATAAGTACAAATAATTAATTAAGTGCATTAAATAATTTTTAAAAGGTGTTTTTTTTTTTGATTTTTCTTTTTATTTTGATTTTCTATAAGTATTACTAAAAGTTTTTTTTTTTGCTTAGTTAGAAATCCACCTGCGTGTGTAGGTACCGAACGCAGAAATAGCGCTAGTTGGCTGTTGCCATCTATTTCTATAATTTTGACTGGATTATATACGTTTAATAATAAACTCTAAAAACTAGATAACACATTAACCGTAACCAACTCAAATATATTTCTGTACGACATAATAATAATAATTTTAAAACCTTAAATTCATTATTATTATTATTATTATTATTATAGCTAGCCTGCACTGTCCCACTGCTGGGCAAAGGCCTCCCTCCATTCCTTCCAACGTTCACGATTCTGTGCTCTTTCTTTCCAATTCTCAAGGAAGACATCCAGTTCGTCCCGCCATCTCTTTCGTGGTCTGCCGCGACCTCGTGTCACTGTTTCAGGGCACCATTCCTGAGCCTTACGGGCCCACAGTTCATTCGGCATGCGACAGACATGTCCTGCCCAGTCCCATTTAAGTTGGGCAGCCTTTTGAGCCACGTCAACGATTTGCGTTTTGGAGCGCAGTATAGTGTTACGAATACGATCCGTTAATTTAACACCTAAGATACTGCGCTCCATAGCACGTTGGCAAACCTTAAGTTTGGACTTTTGGATGTTAGTCAAAGACCAAGTTTGTGCACCGTAGGTCAAGATGGGGAGAATACACATGTCCATCAGCTTTCGCTTCAAAGACATGGGCAGAGTGCCCTTAAAATATTCCTTCATGGACCAGTAACCCTTCCAGGCATTTTCCGTTCGTCTAGCAATTTCCTTATCTTGCCTTGCCTGGAAAGAGATTACTTGGCCCAAGTAGATATATTCCTGGACATATTGTATATTCTCCCCGCCTACGTGTATGCTCTTGTTGGAGCTGTTGGTCATGAGTTTGGTCTTTGACATGTTCATCTTTAGTCCAACCTTAAGGCTTGCATCGCTAAGGTCTTGTAGCATTTGCTCTAGATCTATGGCTGTGGGGGAGAAAAGGACAATGTCATCAGCGAAGCGCAGATTATTCAATCTTGTTTCACCAACGACAATCCCCTTCCCTTCCCATTCATTAGTTTTTTATTTGTTTTTATGTTATGTTGCTGTGACTGTGTGAGTTTCTTATATTGCAAAATGAGCCAGATCTTGACCGGGGAGTTAAATTAATACTTTTCTTTCATAAGTTTAGCTGAAAACGGTGTAATCCCCCTATACTTGCGTTGCCAAAATAACTTAATTTGATTTGAAATTTTGAATCTGCCAAAATCATTACGCTTGTGAAGTATCGCCAGTTAATCTAAAAATTTCTTGTATAATAATGAATTTAAGATATTAATTTTATAAGATATGTAACGTAATATTTAACAAATTTGGTCCTCTGCTAAAATGTAATACATCTCTTGGGGAGTGTGATCAATATAAATAAAAACATGTACATCCGCCATATCCTACTAGCTATCCTAACCTTACCTAGACCTACTTATTAAAATATAACGCAAAAATTTGACGCAAATTAAAAGTTACAATTCAATCATTTTCAACCTTCGATCAAGAATACACTAGATTCAGGAAAACTGTAAAACGGTTCGAAAAATAAGGCATAAGGCCATTTTGTTGGGCAAAAATAGATGGTGTGCGAAATACCAACATCTATATTACCAATTGAATTTATTTTAACTTGAATTTTTTTTAGGTTTAATTTATTTGTACTTCTCCCAAAATTTATTGTCAAGCTTAAAGCGAATTTGTTTTTACATTTTAAGAGTCCTAAATATTTTTATCGCAAATGTATTTCAACTTTATGTTTGAGTAACATTCCTACATCTACAGTACATGATATTTCAAATACGTTTTTTTCTATTTCTTTTATTTCAAGTAGCCAGATAGAGCAAAGAGTTTTTGTCCGTGATCCTTCATTTAGAGTATTCTCGATCGAAGGTTCAAATGATAGAACCATTGTATCTATCTATAACTTTCAATTTAAATCAAAACCAAATTAAATGCCCGATATGGCAGTGAACAAACACGAATGAATGAATGTGATGATAATAATAATACCTAAAATTATGCATAATTATTGTAAGTAATAATCATGGGAAATGACTGGAATTGTGGCGACTGCCGACTTACAGCACGATCTAATTCGTTGAGACAGGCTAGGCGGGAAGACCCACAATCTGTAACTACCTATCTGAACAAATAAACATTCCGATTCTGCACGCAAATGGCGGACTTACTCTCTATCGTGATGTTTTTGAAGATTTTTCTAAATGCTGTAAAGATCCCCTCAGACATGGATGGTGACGGCGAATATAGTGCATTTACTCTTGGATGGTTTTTGGAGTATTTTATAGTAACTTTGCAGCTGAAGAGCGGCGATTTGTTTGTATGTTTGTTACTCTTAAGGACTTGCACTCAGCCATGATTGGTGATAGATTGAGGAAGATGATGGTTATACTCTACGTTTAGATGTTTTCGAGTATTAAATAAAGATATCGAGAAAGGACTATGCTCAAACGGGCTAACATGGTGTATTGTTGTTAATCCTAAGGAGACCTACACTCGCGCGGGCTAGACAATATGGTGGATTTACTTCACTTCTAGATGGTTTTGAAGCATTTATCTCAATGTTGTGGTTAGTAGCCATATTCAACAACGGGTTAACTCGATGTATTGCTGTTAACGTTAAAGTTAACCAGTCCTAAGTTATGGATGGGGGAAATAGAGGAAGATTGTGGATTTTCTCTGTCTGGAGTGTTGTCGTATATAATGAAAGCGCTATGTTTAACAACTGCTTAACATGATGGTTTTTTTTTTGTTAACCCTTGGAAAGCAAGAGCGGGTCTCATTTCCAGTTATGGATGGCGATAATGGCGATTAACTGGGAATGTTGGTGAATTTTACTCTACTCTTAGGTGTTTTCTGGAGTAATTGTAGCAGTTAATGGAAGGCCTAAGCCAGTTTACAGTTTAACATGATGTTTTAGTTAATCCTAAGTGCTGTAGTCTAACGCCTGTAATGTGGCTGATGATTAATTACAATTATATGCAGAACAAATTGAGAACCACCATGTGCTTATCAATTTGAAACAAGATAACTTATCAAATTCATATTGAAATTAAGTACCTAATTTTGTATAAACTAAAACCTTTTTGAATACATAAGCTTAATAATTTTGTGAAATATATATATTTTTTGTAAATAAACGCAATTAAGATATAATTCAAATAATGCCTGTTTTTTTAACTATCTTGTTTCAAATTAAAGAGCTTAAGGTCTGCTGATTTTTTTACACGTACGTGTTTATGCCCAAGTGAGTGGCCCCCGCCGAGCCTGTCAGAAAACGAAGAGACGGTATCTGTCGTCGTTATATATTACAGCAATCAGTGGTCACATCTCCGATCACTGTGTAAAAGCACGTGAATGCCAACGATACCAAACGATACGTAAAGTGAACTATGAATACTTAACGTAACCAACTATCAATACTTACCTACCTATCATTATCATCATCATTCGATAACATATTATAAACGTTACTATGGAAATAACATTAAAGCACGCTACTGGTTTACGCCAGATTTTCGATCGTGAGACAGCTTTTATTTGAAGAATAAATGTGGGTGTAATAAACCTTTCTTATTTCTCATATTAAAGTTATCTGACGTATGAAAAATCGAATTGATAATTTCTTAATATTACTGGTGGATTCGACCTGATCTAAGTAAGGCGTGTCCTGCGCTTCACACACGTTTTACTCCAAAAAAGTCTTAGAGTAGAAAGTGATTATTTTCGCGGTATAAGACTTACTCAAATACGTTTGAATCCACCGAAACAGTGATATGTACATTATTTACATGTTAGGTGCAGTTTATTGCAGAAAGTCTTTCGAAATCATCTTCTATGCTCCACTATTATTCTGTGACACCTACGCTGTTTATATATGGTACATTTTGCCTACCAAACCACAGTGGAGTATGGTAGTGAGTTTCTCCCTGCGAGTCAGGCGTCTTGACGAGTATTATATATGTAAGATGCTCAGAATGTCCTGGGTTTGAACCGTTTCTCAAGATTACTGTTCGCGTAGGTAGCAGGGGACGGGTTGGCGATAAATAATGTTAGTTCAACGCGGAGTTCTGATCTCAAGACGTGTCGCGACGTAGGGTTCGGTTGTGAAACGCAATGTTCAACGAATGATTTGAAATTAGGTAAATTAAAACAGCTTTAAATTTCGATTAATTACAAAGTAATTTCGATTAATGAGGTCAAAATTATTTCAGTTTTGTTGAAACAGAGGCGGACTAAATGCCCTAGCCCAGAAAATTGTAGTTGAAACCAATGGATGCGAGGTCCAGCATTTAAGAAACCAGATGAAGTATTTATACGGAGCGAGAGTCAGGGTATGGTCCATGGGTAATCGGTGGGAGTTCATTAAACAAGTCCAGGGTCAGCGAGTGAGGAATTGATACTAATACGAAGTCCAGTAAACATTATTCGGTTCAGGATATTATAAATCGGTTCAGAAGTCGGTCAAAGTTCATTCAGTAAGGTAAATCTCTAGAGTTAGCTATTACAAACAGATATCTAAATGCTGGAAACATAAAGATAGGATTTAGGTTTCAGTTTTGCTCATATTTGTCAACGTTCAGAAAAAAATGCAAGGGAGCTATTACATGCCAGTTGAAGTCTGTCAAAGTCCAGCTGGGTTACCACAACCTCTAAATGCGATTCAATTCAGGTCCTAAACTGAGTCGCAAGCTGTCAGTTCCATAGAAAAACTGTCAGAAAATGACAGCTCAAACCTAAATTGAATCGCATTTGGACGTTGTGGTAACCCCGCTGTAAACAGCGAGGGTTAAGGAATTAAAAGTCAGGAAATCAGTCGGAGTCCAGTCAAAAGAACCAGGTTCAGTTCAAATTGGTCAGGGATGAGAAAACGGAGCGAAAGTCAGGGTATGCTCCATCAAAGAATCGAACGAAGCCTTAGCTTCGTTCTATTCTTTGATGGAGCAACGGCCCGAACAACGACCGATCTGTAACGTAACTTAGTTACGTTTATACAGATCGGTCCTTGTTCGGTAGGCACGCAAAACGTCAGAGTATATCCAAGTGATGATATCCATCGGAGTCCAGGAAACAAAGCTTGGTTGAGGTTCTTTAAAACGGTTAAATTCGTCGGAGTCCAGTAAACGTAGCGTTAGTCAGCGTATTTGGAATTGATTCGAAGCTATGTAGAGGGATCTTTCAAATTTTTGACGACGATTTTATTGCATCCTTGAATTTTGCTTTTTAATTGTAAATTTCAAACTCAGTTTTTTCTATGTAATACTTGAATTTTGGAAAGTGATCCCTTAATTTAGATGTCTGCTAGTTTTAATTTACCTTAAATACATTTTTTACTGTACCGCAATTTTAAATGGTAAAAAAACAAATTATCAACGCCAAACCGTCAAACAAACTGCAATGAAAACTGCACCCAACTGCCAGCTAACTAAAGTTCTGTCTACCTCCATATTATGGCTACATTTGGGTCGTCTTCTATAATCTGGTCCAGGGTCGGAAGGTCGATACGCGCGATGCAGCAGATCTCATCGACGCAATGGCGTCCGTTGAAAAGCCTACGGATCCCTAAGATGGGATCCACGCGATTGTTAAACCCGTTGGAGCGTGGTGGGTTCCGTAGGAATACTGGGTACCTGAAAAGACATGAGAAACTATTTTCAGTTTTTGTTTATAGAAAACTATTACGAACACTATTAAAGAAGTGGTTTACCGTCAGACAGGGCTGAAGAAAAGGGTGTAGTGGCCGTACCTTGGGAAAGGCTAATGCCCAGCAGTGGGCTGCGAAAGCCTAATTTGATTGATTTCTCCAGCCTGTTCCATCGCCATATCAAAAAGTGACCAATGTTCTACAAAATCTTACCTTTTCAGGCATTTGATGAGGCCGTGTAGCTGGGCATAGACCACAAGGCGTCGGATGTCGAATGTTCCGGGTCCGGGTGATGAAGAGAACCGCTCGCATACGGCTCTCAAGGTCGTGCCTTGCTGCAGAGCGCACAGGATCTCGAGTACTTCGGAGATCGTTGCCTGGGGAGAAAGCAGGATACTGTCAGAGATTAGGGTTTTTCATAGTAAAATTATATTTTTTGAAGCGAGGATTTAAGAAATGAAAATGCAAGAACGTAATTTTTGTTGATTTATTGTTTTTTTTGTAAAATAAAAAAAACGTAGTTTCCAAAGTTGATACTTACAAATATATTTTTGGAACCAAGAGGATTCATTGAGTTTTTACTTTTTCTCTCAAAGTCTTCCCTTCGGCTAATATTTTGATCAAAACTGCTCTCCGGTGGTTAATATATATTTTTTCAACTAGTATTGCCCCACTGCTGGGCAAAGAACTAGGCTACCACGACGACCTTCTGCCACCCACTGCCTCTCGACTATCATTGATTCCTGTTCTGAAGAGAAACTAAACATGTTTAATCGTATACCTTTTCCTTAGTCTCGTTGCCCTTTCCAAGGAAGGATAAGCAGGACTTCTGCAGCTCAAGGTCACTGAACAGGCGACTGAGGTTGGGCGTCGCGCGGTACATGTTGCTGAACTTCAACACCGGGAGCAGAGTTACCTGTACAAGCAGACAGTCGAAATTAAACGGGGAATATTCCGCTAAGTACTGCAACAGGGTTTGTTTGAAGGTCTATATCGTTTCTATTTGTCGTTTGAACTTTATCACTTGCTTCGGTGAAGGAAAACATCGTGAGGAAACCAGCATGCCTGAGAGATATTCCTCGACGGCATGTTAAGCCAAGTCAGAGGCTCGAGAACTCTGACACCAGGTTAGGAAACTAAACACACTATATAGAAATAAGAAGTTTGAACTTGTATGTTTAGCATTAGGTCTCAACATAATCTTTGGTTGTTTTTAGCTAGTTCTTTTCAGTGTGATATGGCAGTACTTAGTGTTGCCATCTTGCATAGTGCCCTTTGATAGAAGGATTTTTATTTAATTGAATTAAGTTTTAAGAGGTTTTATGTACCTATTACATTAACAATTTATGTTTGTCTTTGATCAGAGAATCAATCGTGTTTTTAAAGTTTATTGTCATTGAAGAAAGGGGCCCAACTCTCTAAGTGTAAGGTTTTTAACTTGAAGGTACGGAAGAAACCTACCACGCCGTAGTAGACCAAGTTCTGAATGCAGGACTTGACAAGGGTCTTCTCTACGTTGGCGTCCGCGGCGATCTTGGACACGTGGTTGTACCCGTCGATGTACGGGAGAAGCTAAAATGTTCAATAATCGATTAGTATTTAGATACGACCATAATATAATTAGCACAAACTAAACTGGAGTCAGGGTTCGAACCGACGACTGCATACAACTCGGGGCCAGTCAAACAGCAGCCTGAGCGCGGAACAATTATAGCTACCAGTATTTACACGAAGCGAACGACAAACCCGTAACTCAGTCTTGTGCCAAATCAATTTAGATTGGTGGCAATCTAAATTGATTTGGCACAAGACACTCGAAAAAGGAGAAAAACAACCCTGTACCTGTCTAGTTGTTAAATCCCAGTCAGCTTCCATGTCAATCTCGAAGGGCTCCTCATCATCGATGTCCAGGTGTTCTTGACTCTGGATGTTCTCGGAGCCTTCGGGCGGGGCTGTGCGCCGTGGACGGCCAGGTCGCGGCAGGCCTACGGACGCGATCAGCACCGGGACGTGGTGGTCGAAGACAGGCTGGGGGTCTTTGCGCACTTCTAGCACTTTCAGGTGCATCACGGTGTCGCCTTCTGTCGAGTTATGTTGGTGTTACTTCTCAACTGCTTTTCCGCTGACTAAATAAGTTCTAGTAATTGTTTTTACTCGGCTGCGACAGAGCCCAAAGACAAGGGTTTGAATTTGACTGTCCCACATTTGCGCAAGAATGGAGTGGGTATCCTACTAAAAGTTTCTGCATGGCCTATACTTTCGAGAAATAGTAGCATTATTTATACAACAAGTAACGTAACACAAGCCAACTACAAAGAAAATTAGCTAGGCACCAGAGATTCTTAGAGAACTGTTAGTATTACCGCATTTCGCGAGTTAGGTACATTTTAAGTAACACGTGTAGCAGCTTAAGGCCGAGCCGTGGGTTCATTCATCCAGACAATCCATCCATCCACACTCTACTCGGTACTCTTAAAAAGAAATAGAACGAAAACCTAACAATACTACCCACCCTGGGAATCGGACCCAGGACTTCCGGACTTCACGCTCAGCGGCTCAGCAGTTGCGCTTGCTATTATTTCACTTTTTTTTTAAATTCCTGATGTCGATATAATGAATACTACTTTTATTGTTACTTATAAATAACGAATAAGTATTCGTTATTTATAAGTAACAATAAAAGTAGTATTCAGTTGTAGTGCTTTGTTTATTAAGTAATAAACAAAGCATTCCTTGTGAATTCACCCAGAAAACAACAGAATAAGTCCGTCTCAAACGCTATGAGGTTGCACAAAATGAAATATTATTGTTGGGAATACCAAGATCGTCTAATAAAGTGCCCACGATGGGACCTAGGCCTCCAGTTTGTGAGGGGAGTGTGCTTTAATCCACCAGACGGCCCCCTGCGAATTGGTTGTCTACATATTAGAAATAATAAAAGTCTTTACCTGTTACTATAAAACATTATTTACGCAGATAATAAGGTTTACCAAAACACAATGCGATGTGCTTAGTCTCTTCAACGTAATCAAAATTTTACGTAAAGAATCGTACTCGTAAAACAAAACTTAATCAAACCATGTGTGCGTTATTATAATTGAACGTTTATAAACATGATTACTCAATCAATAGGCGTTCGTCACGCAAATCAGAAAAAAATGCGACGCTAAAGTACATGACCTCTATGTAGTAATAAATAAAGTATTATTTACACTAAGTAATTAATAAACACGTATCGAATTAAAACGGTCGACGACTCCAGTTGATTCTGATTTCCGAATCAAAACAAAGATTGGACGCAAAACGTCAAGAATCATAAATAACACAATGTGATGTTTGGATGCGTAAGTACTTGAAGTGTAATAAAACAATCACAAGATGCTGTTAGCGAGTGGTTCAAGTCATATAAAACCTCGCTTAGCAATTTTTTAAACATAAATCAAAATATTCTATTTCACATAGGCCTAGATGGGCACTTATAAAACGTCGAAGAAGGTGCACGGTTCGCGTTGGTCGATTCCAGGGAGAAGAACCGCCAAGAAACTCCATGGTTACTCTCAAATCAATTGGTATTACAATATTATTAAGTTACAGCATTAGTACTTTAGTATGAACACAGTAGTTAGTGTGGAGACAGCTTAAACCCGACAATAGGTCGTTGCTTACAATACCAAAAATGTAAAACAAGATAAATATTTATTAAACAGCATCTGGGAATCTACAAAGCCTACTGTAGGGCCAAGATAATCCTGCCGGGGTTGCGGGACTGTTCGAAAGAGATACCGCGGCCCCGGAACGTAAAGGGCGAGGAAGGAACATGGATGGGTTTTAGTCAGTAAGAGTCTGACACTCCCTCCCGCTCCGCCCAGAGTGGGAGAAGTCATTTGATGATTTCCCATCCTAAAAAAAAAAAAAAAAGGGCCAAGATAATAGATCACATTTGACAACTTCATCAAAATTCAACAACGTAGCCTTGTAAGCCGGCGGACATAAAATATTATTTATTTTTTCAATTTTAGAACTGCACAATTGCGTAACTTTTTTCAATTACGATTACATGTTTATTCTAATAATTACATATGAAAGTAATTTTACGATTTACTTTCATTACATAATTAACCATTTTAAACATAATAAACAAATTCTGTTCTAAAAAGAACTGAACGTCGCTACAATGTTACGTCAATGAACCCTTTTTCTATTTAAACACTAGGGACGTTACTCAAAAAAAAAAACGAAAGTTTATAAGTAGATTCGAATGCAGTAATTATGTATGTACCACCCTTCAGTGCTGCTAAAATGTCGACTCTGCTACAAACTGAGTGTGCAGAACTCACTACAGAAGACTGGAGAATATCGTGAATTGAAGTCAGTATCGATTCATTCATTTTAGTCGAAGTTTTTAAGCAGGTCACCTCACTATAAACCTAAAACTGACAGATGCCAAATGTGATCTATTAAATTGCTATTTATACCTATTTTACAATGTTCAATCATTCACAAATAATAGGTCAAAAAAAGCATAGGTATATACAAAGGTAAGTAAATATAAAAAACTAAATTACACAAGTGACACACGCAAAAGATGATAAAAATGATAAAAAAATCAGACAAAAAAAAAATGAGAATGAGAATAGTTAGACATCCACAATTTTTGTCATAAACAATAAGTTCTATCAGCAAGCCGGTTAACACCGGGACACCGACGCCAAGGTTGAGACCACGTGGTCAGTACATTATTCTGAACCCCACACTTAGCCACCAGCTTTAGCCTTCAGCTTAAGCATTACCAGTTTTAGATTTAGCGTCGGTGTCCCTCCCACTCCGTAAAGTTCCTCGAATCATTATCATCATGAGCCTACAGTACAATTTACTCATAAATTGCACATCAATAACTTAACTCTCGTCAACTCTAATCCAGCTGCTACCAGCCACCCAGCGAAGATCGTCGCTCCGCCTAGCGTGAGGACGCCCCAACGCTTCACAAAATATTTCACTAGCATAAATTGCCCAAATAAACCAAAACAGAGGTGATTCACACATGTTCAGGCGGGCTTTTAGCATGATTATGCTCAGGTAGAGCGGCAAAATCGAATGTATATTTTCCTATGGTATTTTTAAAGAACAAGCCCTCAAATGCCTAATGAAAACAACTACCTTAATTCATAATATTCTAGTGCTATTCGCTTTGCGCGTATATAATTGCTACTATCCGCGAGAAGCTAAACTCATTCCATGCAAAATGATGGCATCCGATGTGTGTCCCTCTTCCATTTTAAATAACTGTTTCCTAATAAACAAACTTGGGTACATCAAAGCAAAATCCTAAAAGTATAATATCGACGTATAAAACATCGTTCGTAATTAAAAGCACAGCTCCCCTCACGGCTGCACCCCCATCAAAGGTCCGCATTTCGCATACGTCTACCTATATGTACAGTACGCGAGTTCGCGGTACGCGCCACCGCATACACAAAATCAATCAAATCCGTCTAGACACCGCGTGATCAAAGCATCGAAAATCCCGGACTGACGCATTATTAACATGTGAATAACTATAGATGCACTGCAGACAACCCTCACACCCTACCGTCCCGCACCCCAAAATTATTACCTTCCCGTTTTGTTGGAGTACCAATTTCAGAGCTAGGTACATTCGGTTCCCCCTTTATTGAGCTCTCGCTCGCACTTATTAAATCGATCGACCGTATGCAGTCCGCAGCCCCCCTGTCTGTCTGGCTAGGGTGACTTTGATGTATAATGATGCAAACATTTATAGATGTTTGTTTTCGCAAATGGCGGAGGTAGGGCGCGGCCGCGGCACGCCGGAGTTACGCATATTACACGTGGAAGCGTGTAGTACTTACCGACAAGCGTGGCTTTCCTGTGGGTGTTCAGGTCGTGTAGTAGATGCGCTAGAAGGGTCGGCAGCTTACTCGATCCGCTCGACACGAACCGAGTCTCTTCCTCCATTATAGTCTGTTAAAGAAATACCGTTGTTAAGCAAATTGACTACCGACTCAAATAATCCGTGCATTTAAATCACAGCTATGGTTCTTTAGCAGTTTTATGGAACAGCTACTTAATAAAACACGGTAAATTCAAGTAAGGTAGACCGACATTTGCTTAACAATCAATTTCCCTGATGATAGGCACGAGATGATAGGTCGATATGCATTCTTTCTAGACACTACATATTCTCGATATATATGTCACCGTAAAATTGTCAAACACGTTAGATTGTAATCTCTCGTGCGAGGTTGCTAGGTCTCGAAATATTGTCAACTAAACATACTGCTTACAATATTACGCATTAATTTTCGGTAGATTGTAATCTATCGAAGTGAAACCGTATTATTGTGAAATGCATGCATGCGACGGAAGTATCTCTGCCCCCATAATCGGGACTTGGGGCACCCCCACGTTATGTTACTTAGGTTCCTTTAAACCCTGCACTCAGAAATAGGTTATACTCGTATTAATCGGTAATTCTCAGGAATGGTAATGCGTTTTATTGTAAGCAGTATGTTCGTTTGACAATATTTCGAGAGTTTACAATCTCTCTAGTTATTATACAATCTAGCGCGTTTGACAATTTTAAGGTGACATATAATTATATAATCGATCATAAACCCCTAGACAACAAAATCAGCATTCATGTTGCACCGGTAAGGTGTAATAGTGTTACGAACCACGTGGTATCGGACGCGTCCCCACGCGGCGCAGCGCCGGCCATTTTGGGCGCGACGCAAGCACGTGCTCGTAAAGTAACGCGTGCGTTCATAGGCAGTTTAATTGTTAGTCAGCAGATTTATTTTACTTTAGACTAACTAAGAATACTACTTATAAAACTTCATGATTTTATAATTAAATAGGTAAATGGGCCCATGATGAAAAAATATCGACCACTTATAAGTACTCAATTAATAATTATTGCATATTTAATTTTAATTTAATTAAATATTCAAAATCAAAGCATTTATTTCAAGTAGGCCAATTACAGGCACTTTTGAACTGTCGAAACAAAGATGGAAATTAAATGTAGCTACAGTCCCAGTCACAAGACATAAAAACTGTGAAAGTACTGTAGACTTCATTCAATCGAATCTTCTTTTTGATTTTACTGAATAAGATACAAAGAGAAATGGCGAAAAAAAGAAAGATGTCGTTCTAATTAACCCAAAAACACATCAATAATGTCTAATATTTGACTTTGTTTTGTTGTCTAGAGGTGACATGAGAAAAAACTGAATAAACAGTAGGGTCAAGGTCTTTATCGAAATCCTTTTTTGTTAATAGTGATCTGATTTATTGCGACCTAGCAACCCGCCCGCTCTAGGGGTAGTAGAAGCTGTTCCTCATGAACACATGTGTGCTACTATATGCCTATCAAGATAGTCATAGTCATCTTTTGACTACTTTATGAGGTATTGTGTTACAGCATGATGATGTGGAAATGGCAATTTATGTTAAAATTTTAACCATGTCCTAAAACGAAAATATGTCAACATACTAGCTTGAAAATATACTTTTTTGCTAGCACACTAATGTTGTATTGAGACAGGTATTTTATGTAACTCAAAACATAATGAAGACGAAGTACTAGTCGATCCCCATGGCTGAATCTCTGGCACCTTTGATAAATTTGTGGTAGTGTGGTACTCCTGTGGGAAATTAATAAAGACCAAGTACTTACTAGTTGATCTCGCTGACTGGATTGCAGGCAGATTTGCTAAACTGTTCAAACAGAGTGTATGTATGTCTAATTACTTACCAGATGTTCTCCAAGCTTCTTGACTACTGGCTCGTACTGCACCGTCTTGGACCAGCTGTCGCACACGAAGCAAAGGTTGAATAAGTAGACATTTCTCTCGTATCTGGGGTTGTCGATCCGTATTGGGTAGCCCACTATCTTGTGGCCGAGCGCATTTCTGAAAAATAAAATGGCATTAGTATTTGCAACTAAGTCAGCAATGAGATATAAAAATAATTTTCAAGTTCATTAATTTTTTTTTTTAACTTATCTCAAAAACCTGTTTCAGACAAAGCACATCAATTACTACATAACATAAAACAATTATAATCCATTCAAACAAACACTCAGGACCAGTATTTAAATCGAGTATGTAAGTAGAATAAGATTGAATTTTGGTAACTGAAAAATTAACAAAGGTAATTAATAAGTGTGAGCAAATACTTACATAGTCATTGTACATTTCTGGATTTGTGGTTTTGGAATGATGTAGGCACTTATCGAATCAAACACTTCCTTGGAAATGTAGTCTTCAGGGAACTATGGACAAAGTAGACAGAACAATTAGTTGGACACATGTGCACTGCTCGCTGGCTGGGGACAGTGTGAGCAGACAGGGGAGGGGCCTACACTGCAAGCTTCACCCTAACTTCGTTTGAACTGGCCGCTGTCTAGACGGGGGGTCCGCGCGCGTGTACACAAGTACACCGCTACTATAGCTCTGTCTAGACGCACTACATACGTACAGGTACTCATACACAGCCATTAGATCAATAATCCACAGATCAGCGTATACTACCTATGCATGCCGCATCGAGGTGTGCACGACGTATGCAATAAACATGCGCACTCATCGGATACGACTCATAAAGTGAAAATTACAGGGTATACTCAGAAAAAACTGCAATTTGACCTTACAGTAATAGTGAGTCATACCTGACACGATATTTTCGGGCCTGCCACTGGATGAAACTCGCCAAGGAATATGCACCTGATAGGACCTTCTCGTCCGCAGCCCTCGTAGTAACGCGTCTCCATCATCTTAGTGGTCATCAAGTTTAATTTGCCGTTTTTGCCGTCCTCATACTCTAACTGGCTCAGTACGTTCAGACGGCGTTCCACTTGCATTTGATAACACTCAACGGCATAACATAATATGAAAATATTAGTAAAAAAAATAACACAAAATAAGTTTAAATTAAACAAATACAACACTTTTTTATTATTTACGAACGTGTGGACATTTTTGACGTTTTGTTTGATTGAATTGTTGAATGACAGACCGAAAGTTAGAATGAAAACAATGAATGATTTTCTTTATTTTCAGTCTTTTCTTTAGTTCTTAGCTTATTGCACTTTTCTTTGGCAACTTTTTAAAAAATAAAATCGTAATTACAAAAATTTGCAACACGCGATATTTACGAATTACTACTTGCTTGAGTATATTCAAATTTTCAAAAGAAGGAACCTTTCGAACATGCTTTCGAAACATTGCCAACAGTGCTGCCACCTTTTGTCAACTTTTAAAACGAATTAGGTAGTTATTCTGTGAGCTTTTCAGACAATCAGAGTCAAAAGTGTAATAAATCTTTTACAAAGGCTACCAGAATAGTTTTGAAACCATTATATGGAAATGTTAAGTTCCTTATAACGACTGTTCCTATAAAGGTGGACGCACACTTATCCGCGCCGAAGGAATCGACCGCGCCGAACGCATCGAATTTTAGGATTACTTGTATGAAATCCTATGAAACCTCGCACACCTATCCGCGTCGAATCGTCCAATCGTCCGAATCGAGCAGAACCCCAGAAATCCTAGAAAAATTCGGATGACGTCATCAGATTCGACCACAGAGTATATAATCACTACGTTTAGATTCGACCGATGCGGTCGCATTCTATCAGTTGAGTACGACAGCGCAACGTCAGACTATTAGAGTTTGGTCAACGAAAGCTGTCCACGAATTATTTTCAGAAGTTTTAATAAGTATGGCAATAATTTAAGACTGCAAAAATTGACACGTTTTGTAGTAGAGTCATCTTGATCTTGTGTTTACGGGTATCACATTTACTACGACGAGAAAGTTTGTATTTACTATAATTGACAAATAAAGACATAAAAAGTGATTTGAATCAGAATAAGTGTGAAATGTACGTTGTACACAATGTTTACTACTTATTTTGCCTTATATTGCCTAAAGTACTGGACCGATTGACATGATTCTTGCGTAGAAAATGGTTTTAAGCCAAGTCCAGCGTTTTGCCACTAATTTATACTTACGTTATATCTTAACAAATAAAAAATCATCATTTCGAGTTACGTAATTATATGACACAAAAACTTTAATCTACGTTTTTCCTTCTTATTGGACGTTAATACAATCTTATTGGTTTTATGTTAACTTGGCATCATCTGAGATTATAATTATAAAAAAATCACTTAATTACATATCTAAGATAATATCACAAGTTTTCAAAATACTAATTCAACTGATCGACTCACGTTATACTCTATGTACCCTGGTGTAGTGAGGTTCTCGTCGCCGACAATAATACACTCGAAAATTACACCTCATAAAACGTATTTTTAAATTTAAAAAAATACTTCTTGAGTAATAAATAGTATCAACACCGTTTAAGCAGTGTCCTGCCTTTTTTCTTGGACAGCTTTCGTTGGCCAAACTCTACTTCTTCAAAAATGAGTGATTCCAATCTTTCGGCGCGTTCGGCGCGTTCGGCTCGGATAGGTGTGCGAGGCCTCCTTGACTTCGATTCGTTCGGCGCGTTCGGCGCGGATAGGTGTGCGTCCACCTTAAAAGAGCGCTGTAGCTTGGCCCACCTAGTTAGTCACGGTTATAGCAAGATGGCGTTGTGTGTCTGACCAATGCTTTTGTAGCTTTAGTTATGGCTGATGCTCCAGGGTGGCCCGCGAAATTCAAAGTAGGTATCTTTTGTTTTTTGCAATCTGCAGGCCAGTGCTGGGTTGTATGTTGATGAAAATATCGTTCGCGACTGTAAGACGTATGTAGTTACAGCTTCGATCAATAATAGTTCGAAGAGTTACAGAATTATAATCATCTAAATCCTCCAAGTTCATAAAGGTCGAGGAACTGCTTCTTCGACGTCAGAAAGAGTACTCTCTCGGAGTGATCCCATTTCAATTTGGTGAAGATCTGATGAAGAACTTCGGAGATAGGCAACGGAACTCCTCAATAAATGATAGCAAATGGACTGGGATTGCTGAATGTCATGTCTGTCTATTGTTTACACCAGTTTATAACATAACATCACGCCGGTACGCTGTGAAGGGGTAAGCACATGTGAAGCACTAAAAAGTGTCGGTGGCAAAAAAACTAAATCAATCAAACAAAGGTCACCACTTCTGAACCTAAAAGTGTCTTTTCACTTTTTTGTGTTTTATTCAAATATGTATAGGTATTTATTTTGGGTCAACTAGGTCCAATGGTTAGTTATACAGAAACTATTGCTCAAAGGACAACACTCATCAAAATAAAGTTGTTTTATGGAATGAAAACTTTTGAAAGCAACTTTTAAAACCGACTGGTTTTACCTAGTTCTTGCAAAAAGGTTTCATTTTCATATTTTTTTCGCCGGGTTGAAGGAGAAGCAAAGGTATGAAGCTGTTATACAGCCTAATAAGTATAATAGTACATTGTTACCCTAGGGGTGAAAGTAACTTATCTAGTCCCGAGACGGGGTTTGGCGCCCAAGCGTAGCGCGGGCGCCAATAGATCGAGGGACTAAATAAATATTTAACCCGAGGTAAACACTGTGCTTTTCATTACGAATACAAGGAAATAAAATAAAAACAAGAAACAACTCGAAAAAAAAGTGAAGATCGGATTGCCGCTTTCCCGCCTATTTTGTTTTTTTTTTCTGTGGCCGGCTATTCAGCCTTTATTTTTCACTTTCTTCACTGAAAAAATAGTAATTATTTTGTCCAAATCTGTTATTTAAAAAAATATTTGTAATTAAATTATAAGTAAGTTATTTAAAAAAAACATTCTATAATTAATACTAAATTTTATGTTATTTCAATTTTACATCGCGCTGTAATTTAGAGGCTGTAGGTAATATAGAAGTTGTAACATGGTTCAATAGAAATGTGAAAATAGAACTAGTTTTTTTTTAATAATTTGACAGCTGTCAGTTGAAAGCGATTCTCCCGAGGGCTGAAAAGTGTTACTTTCCACTTCAACCCGCTCCTCAGGCAACTTCAGACCTACTTTCCGAGTATGAGTAATGAAAAAATACATTTTATTTTATTTTTTAATATAAACACAAATGAATGTTAATTTGTTTATAGAAGTAAATATTAGTTTTAAATAATCATGTCTATATCAATGATATTTTATTTATAAACAAAATTTGAATATTCAAAAAATAGTTAGACCTATTCGCTTTAACAAAATTAAAAAATAACCTTCACCTCCGACTATAGGCATTGAACCAATTTGGACTCAGTGTAGGTAGGTATAGCTTATCTGTGGCAATTTTCATTCCCGCACACGTGTTGGTAAACGGAAAAAAAACCCACGTGTGTGAAATACGTTGCATGTTGAACCATACCGTAGAGCCGTAACCGTAGTGCGATAACAACCATTTCGAGGAAGTGTACCTATTGAAAAATAACATCGTGTACTTTTTTACCCGACTGCAAGGAAAGGGTTTTTTTTTATATCAATCGATTATTGAATTTATAAGTTTAGATTTCATGGTTTATCATGTTTGATATAGAGATTTTGATCCAAATTGATTGCCACTATCGATGTGAATGCAGATTTGTTTCTTTTCAAAAGCAAGCAATGTTTCCTTTGAGTAAAATTTGCTATATCCAGTAGGTAGGTATTTCTGCACTGTATAATAAAGTGCTCAATGAGTACTACCGAATTCAATGGCGGTCGAACACTTTTCTAAACTCTCTCTCTCTCTCTCTCTCACTCTCTCTTTTCTCACTTTTCTTTTCTAAGTGGTCGAATGTCAGTGAGCGCGGTATAGCTACTTACATGGTGTTAAAAAAAAGTATCGTAGGTATCACTATGTGCTGGTTTGAGAGGCGTTAAAATATTGTTTGCATAGTAAATACTGTCTTACCGTTTTGCAATGAAATTATAAGTAGGTACATTTGGACGTAGGTACTTAGTGCAAGAACGTTCCAATCCACAAGTCACTGAAAACTGAGTCTATCAATGACAGCCTTATCGTTTTTGCAAAAACGTTTTCAGGACCCTGTAACGTGTTCAGATCTTTTCTTTCTTTATTTGTAATGGCCATATAAATCAAAATCAAAATCAAAATCAAAGCATTTATTTCAAGTAGGCCAGTTACAGGCACTTTTGAATTGTCGAAACAAAAATGAACATTTAATGTAGCTACAGTCCCAGTCACAAGACATAATAACTGTGAAAGTACTGTAGTTGCCCATTCCCTAGCGTAGATCTCTATGGAGAAGAACGGGCAAGAAACTCCATGGACACTCTTTTAAATCAAAATATTGTTACAAAATCTTGGTTACATCAATCATGTCGAGATGGTATATTATGTGAGAACAATGTAGCAGGATTTGCACGATAAAAGTGTCCATAGCAAAACAAAAACAAAATACAACCCAAAAACAAAATAATTAATTCAAATAAACCATGGCGACTAAGACATGACCAGTCACAACTGACAGCGCCCGTTCACGAACATGACGCATGGATCAGCACCATTCAGCTCAACCATTTTGAAGGGAACTAAATGGTCCGACACACGCGCCACCATCAGCGAGACATTTGAGTGAGCATGACATACTCATAACCGCCAGGGCACATTCAAGTCAAAAAAATAAATAAAATAAAAACGTAGGTTTCCAGCGAATGATAGCATTCTAGTACATAGCACTCACACAATATGGAATATGAGGTTATATAATACTAAAGATATTGAATTTATACAATGCAAAGATAGTTGTACAATCTTCAGCAGCTCCAACAACACAAATTAGCGCTATCCCTTTATGCGCCCCTGTCCTTGTGGAGCAGGACCGGCATTGACCCAAGCATTTTTATCAGCGATATAATCGTCCAATTTGTAATATGCTTGCTTACACAGTGTGCGTTTAATGCATGTTTTAAATTTGGTTTCATTTAGTTCAAGAATGCTTTGTGGAATTTTATTATAGCATTTCAAACAGTACCCCATGAAAGACGAGTCTACTTTTGCGAGTCTGAAGCCTGGCTGAACTAATTGGTCTCTATTTCTAGTACTGTAATTGTGTCTGTCACCTCTTTTACCAAAAAGATGCAGATTTTTCCTGACATACATTATGTTTTCATAGATGTATTGACAATATACAGTCATGATGTTAATTTCCTTAAACAGTTCCCTTAGAGAATCGCGCCTACGAAGATTGTATATGGCTCTGATGGCTCTTTTCTGCAGAATAAATATAGACTCAATATCAGCAGCCCGTCCCCACAGCAAAATGCCGTAAGACATTATGCTATGGAAGTAACTAAAATAGACTAGTCTAGCGGTATCTACATCAGTGAACTGACGGATTTTCCTAATGGCATATGCTGCTGAACTTAAGCGCCCCGCAAGAGATGTTAAATGAGAACCCCATTGAAGCCTTGAATCAAGCGTAAGCCCCAGGAAAACAGTTTTATCTACGAATTCGAGTTTCTCTTTATTCAATATTATCTCACAATCACTACTTTTAACATTCGGTAAAGCAAATCTTATGCATTTAGTTTTTTTTTCATTTAATACCAAATTGTTTGCTGTGAACCAATTATGGACTTCAAGTAAGGCATTATTCACGTCATCTAGATTTTGGGCTCGTCTATTTATCTTAAAAATTAAGGAAGTGTCATCGGCAAATAATACCATATTTTGAGGTTGGTTTTTCAGTAAATAGGGTAGATCATTTATATATACTAAAAAGAGGAAAGGACCCAATATTGAGCCTTGCGGAACCCCCATTTTTACTTTCAAGCCCTGTGAATTAACACCATTTATTTGAACATATTGCAGTCTATCACTTAAATAAGATTTTACCAAACTAAGTGCAAGTTTACCTAGTCCGTAATGCTCAAGTTTCAAAAGCAATGTGTCGTGATTTACACAATCAAACTACGGTCGAACAAGCTATTTGGTTTACATTTTACAATGTAATTTGTAAACCAAATAGCTTGTTCGACCGTATGTTACAACTTCCTATCCACACTTCTACAAAACAAGGGTTTACAAAACAAATAAGAAAAAAAAAAAGTATTTTATAAAAACAACTCCTAGAAAATATTTTGTTATAATGACTCGGTAATCTTGTAAGTTTATAGGTAGTAGGTACCAGGTAGCCAGGTACCCAGGCTAGTACCTAATCCTTTTTTATGGAAAAAAATGTTCAATGCATGTTCGGGTTGTTTTTACTTAGGTATCACATAACCAGGTTTCAGAGCGTGCATCCATGGGCTTCTGGTTTGGCTTTACATGGTTTTTTCAAATCAAAATCAAAATCATAGCACTTATTTCAAGTAGGCCTGTTACAGGCACTTTTGAACTGTCAAAACAAAGATGAAAATTAAATGTATACTACAGTCCCAGTCACAAGACATAAAAAACTATGAAAGTACTTACTGTGGTTGGCCATAGTAAAAACCTATATTTCATTCAATTATGCCATGTCATCTGAGAGAAGAGGTCAGATAGACAGTCGCTCCATGTAAAATACTGGTATTCAGCTGCATCCGGTTAGACTGGAAAGCCGACCCCAACATAGTTGGGAAAAGGTTACCTAGGCAACTGACAGCGCCCGTTCACGAACATGACGCATGCATCAGCATCATTCAGCTCAACCAAGAAGGGAACTAAATGGTCCGACACACGCACCACCATCAGCGAGACATTTGAGTGAGCATGACATACTCTCAACCGCACATTCAAGTCAAGAACTGACTTAGGTTTCCAGTTTCCTCAAGATGTTTTCAATTGAATCCAAAAATTCAGAGGTGCATGTCTGATGCGATCGATGTCTTTTGGTTCAATTAAAAATAATCATACTTATTTAAAAGTTAATAGTGTTATTACCTATGGATTTTTATTGGCATAGTCATTAGCGTTATCATAAACATTGAAAACGGAATATTTACCTTGTTTTGAGTTCCGGATATTTCGGCGCAGTTGTAGGTAATATGATGATGGATAAACCGAAGATATTGCGAGTGGGTGTTAAAGAGCAGACAAATCTGTCTCCTACCCTCATTCTTGTTCGGTTTTGACGCTCGGTACCGCAGCCATGCATGGTCACTCGACGTTCGGACGTTGCTCGACGTTCTACGTTTTTTATGTAAAATAGAATATTTTGATTTTGACTCAATCTGTTCCAGACACACGAAACTCACTGTGTCCGCTCGCGAACGTTTTTCGGCAGTGTTTCGGTTTTTACACCATTAAACCACTGGATTCCAGACGGTTGACCACCCATCCTCCAGCTTGAAGTGATACATAAGGTATGTAAGTACAAATGTAGTAATACATTGCTGGTGCAACCAAATAAAAGTAGACCTAAGGTGATTCAACCGCCCTTAAGACGACCTACCTACCTGACCTAATTAAGTTTATTCGTAACACGGTTAAAGTAAGTGGGTACCTACATGGTGTAATTTAAAGCACTATGTCTTGCCTTGCAAGGCGTACAAGTACACATTATGTACCTAGTGCAGGAAACGATGTATGAATTGTGAGAGGAATGATATGAAAGAAAAAGGAGTACTAATAGGTAAATAATAGCGTGAAGGTTGGCAGAGAAGAATAGACGAAAAAAACGTGTTGTGCCGACTGACCCCAAGTAACATGAGAAAGTGCAAGGGCAAGGGTTACGAGTATTACAGCTTACCTAATACCTTTTTGCCATACAGCGCGGTAACGCCGCCAGTCTCCTGGGGACTTTACCAGTTGACAGCGTTGAGGAGGAGTTTTTTGACGCCATTTTTTAAGTTTATAGTTTAAGTTAGTTTAGTTTATTTTAATTTATAATTATATATGTTTTAAGTTTTTAATAAATAAAGCGTTTTTTATACCTATATAATATTTAGTAAGGTTATTTTTTCAAGGCATTGGGTATGGCTAGGCCTAGTAACAATCTTATCTTATGAAGTAACGAGCGGTAGGGTAGCGAGTTAGCGACCCGTCCCGGCAGGGGCAGATTTGATACGTTGGCTGTCTAGTCCTTCGAAAGATTGCCGCCCCCCTATGTGCAGCATGAAAAATTAAATAAACTATAGAAATTAAAATAAAATGAAAAAAAAAAAAACGATAGACCGTAAATGATTCAATTGTCTCAATCAGTATTTCAGATACTTGGGATGCTTTATGGACACATTTTTAAGTTTTTACACGTAGGCGCGTGGGCAGCTACTAAAAAAAGGACCTAATTTTGCCGCAATAGGCCCGGGCTAAGTAGGCCTATAGAGAAATCCGCCCCTGGGCCTAGTAACAATCTTATATTATAAACTAACTAGCGAATCCGTCCCGGCTTCGCACGGGTAGCTCTAATCTATAGTCGATGACTACCTATTTAAAGATGGATCGTGGATCATGGTGGTCATGCGACAAAGTTTCTGCAGATATATATACGCACGGTGAGGTGGTCAGTACACCAGGCTGTAATATGTTGTTGATTGTGCTGTACATCATATTTCAGCTTCATATAGCGTACTTTCCCATTGAAAGTCATTTTCTAACAGATCCTCGTCGTCGTAGTGATATTATTTCGCCGTACCCTCAGAATAAAATCATAATTGCCATTATCTTAGTGTTATGTCGTTTTTGAGATCTGTGGCTGGTAATTCATCTGTTCAATTTTTTCATGATTTTTATGTCGTTATTTGACGAAGTTACAAAATTTTACTATAGTTTTCAAAGATTTAACACAGGCTTTAAATTACGAGAATAAAGTGTTAATATAACATATTCATCGAAATGTTTTCCTACTTGTTAGTATGACAAACAGTCATAGAATTATGTTCTCGGGAAAAATATTCGACTTGATAAGTAATGATAAAAGCAGTTATCATTTTATTCTCGTTCAAAACCAAACAGTCGCTTCGTATAAAGATGTGTTAGAAAAAGTTTTATCAGGTATCGAGTGTAGGAAGGTACATGGAGTGGTTAGCACATCGGGCTTCATTTTGTTTCATAGTATAAGGTTGAGTCATCATCATCATTTCAGCCGAAAGACGTCCACTGCTGGGTCTGCTGGACGTAGGTCTCCCCCAAGTGTCGCCACATTGACTGATGGTCCCTGCGACTCGCAACCAACGGATTCCCGCAACCTTCACCAGGTCATCGGTCCACCTAGTAGGAGGACTTCCGTCGTCTTCCGGTTCGCGGTCGCCACTCCAGAACTTTTCGGCCCCATTGGCCATCCGTTCTGCGAGCAATGTGCCCTGCCCACTGCCACTTAAATTTGGCAATTCTTCGGGCTACTTCGGTGACCTTGCAGGTTCTCTTGCCGAGCATAGATACGAGCCTGTCCATTGCCCTTAGAGAAGAGAAGAGAGTTGTGTAGAGTAGAGTAATTTGTATGTTTTGATACTCTTCTCAGGAACTTCTAACTACTTACGGAAAATTATGAGGCAGAAAAAGTCTATAAAAGTTACGTACTTACCTATTAGGTAAGATATTTCTACATTAATGATTTCTTTACGATAAAGTGCACGTGCAACGTTCTGTGGTTGAGTGAAAAATATTGAACAGTTAGGACAATCCAGGCGACGTCCAATGTCTGGCCATGTGTCTGGAGTATTCCCCCCCAACTTCCGAGTGCAGGGTTTAAAGGATCCTAACTAACCTAACGGGGGGGTGCCCCAAGTCCCGATTATGGGGGCAGAGATAGTTCCGTATATTCAGTTGACAGTATTTCGAGAGTTTACAATATCGCTAGAGAGATTACAATCTAACGTGTTTGACAATTTTACGGTGAAATACCTATATATATATATTTTATGACTTTTCTACCGCAGACGTGGTGATAAATTGATTGTTTGCTTGTTTTTAAATATTTAAAACTACGATCGTGCTCCATCATTGGACACGTTATATTGAACTAAGCTAATTATTAGTAACTTAAAATCTACGTGAGTCTAGGGTTACCATATCTCAGGATTTGTCCTGAGATTTCAGGATTTTTGGACTGTTCTCAGGATTTTTGGACTCTTCTCAGGACTAGCTCTTTTAAGGCTAAGCTAAAAACGTTTCTGTTGGATAGGAATTTGTACTCAGTAGACGAACTGTAATTTATAATTCCAACTACCTTCCAGTTATTAAAAAAAAAAAATGTTTTTGTTTTTGCTGCATGTTTTATATTATTGCATGTCACTTAAGACTTTATATTAATATTTATAATTATGATATATGTAATGTATCAAACACAATTTAATTGTTCCTGATAAATAAAAAAATAAATTGCACCCGGATTTTGCAAATCTCATGAAATGTCAGGTTTTTTTGAATTTTCAATAAAATACAGGTTACATTTTAAAGATCTCTTTAATAAAAAGTTAAACAAAAAAATAATAATCTTCTTTTGGTACTTTGCACAAATACTTATTTATCCCAGTAGGTACTTAATCAGTTTTATCATAATTAATATGTGAAGATAAAACAATCTCCATGTTAACTAAGATTTTTTCTTTAATTATTGATTTATAAAATGACATCACACTCTTCAAATTATATTGAATTAAAAGTATAGCTCGAACTGAAGACACCGTTAGTCGGTAATATTACGACTCTTTTTTTATTCAGGCTTTACAGTTGTTGACATTTCTTAAAGTTAACCAAAATCTACACTCAAGTTCACACAGTTATTTAACTATTTATTTTTCCTGTCTGATAACTGCATGGCAATGTGAGTCGACCGGCAGCGACCAACGGCATCCGTTCACGACATGACCTGCACATCGGCGCCGCTTAGCTCAACCATTTTGTAGGGAACTTAGCGACCGGATGTGCAGCAGCGCCACCATCGGCACTGTTTTTACGTGAGTATGACAGACTCGCCCTGCCATGCAGTTTTACACAGGTAATCTATTTTTGGTAAAGCAAAGTGGTTTGAGATTGGGATGTATTTGCGTTGGGTTTGGGGGGTTAGGATGGGTCTTTCTTTTTGTTAATTACTTCGTCTGAACAGGGACTTCGCTAGCCTGAGCAAAGCTTCCACAAAGACTGCGTCTCGATGCTGCATGGCCGTCTTCAAGTTGTACTTTTGTGTGTGTATTTTTGTGTTTCAAAAATATTAAAGTTGTTTGTTTTTTGCGTATAGTTTCCGGGCCATTTGCTCAACCTACTATATTAATTTGCGTCACTGTAGGTAAAGTAGGTATGTACTTGCGTAAGGAGAAAGGAGATATTCTTTTTTGTTCGAAGATTAGGCCACCCACATAAATTGTAGCATTTAATAATGCAACGTACATTGATTTCTTCCTTATAACTTCTAGATTACAGTAATTAAATTAGCTAAGCCTTATCAAACCGGAATAAATGCGATAAATCTGCAAAAACACTTACAAAATACAAAATTAACAGAAGAAGTAAATGTCAAAATAATGAACTTGTCTGTTAACCACTAAAAAGTGGATATAAAACGTTTCGTGCCGCGTTGATTGTTAAAACCATCTAGATGCGATTTTAGTGTAAACCTTTAAAAATAGCATTAAAAATGCTCACAGTTTAATAATATTTATTTGTATATTCTGATCTGATTCTATTATAATTATAACGGATATGATTACCAATGGGTAACCCCCAATGTGGTACCCTTCTTTTTTTAGTAAACGAAAAAAACGCCCCTATTCATGTAAGTATTTTCTGTCAAATGACATTGACCACAACGGGAATGTTTTTATTTGGTGTAATATGAATAATGTCAATTTTGGATTACGAAATAAAAGACAAAATACGGGTCAAATATTTTTTGCTAAATCTAAATGTCGGACTTATTAGATTTTTTTGTCGTCTACTCTATAGAATACGCATTCAAGTTTTCATGTTAAATCCGCTGTCCTCATTTTACAGCAACCCTTGACAATAAGACCAGCCATTTTGCATCGTCCTACGCCTGTCGTGATTGATGCACAATGATGGCACCGGCGGATGTGCAAGAGAGCTCTCACAGCATTCATTTATTGTCAGTTCACAAGACTCACTGGACCAATAGATACTTGCCCTTCAACGTGAGCCGCTGAGTTATTATCAATATTCGTAACAATTAGGTATTCTGTAATCGGGTTTAAGAGGTTAGCATTTTTAAATGACTTAAGTGTGGTGAAAAACTGAACGTTTACTGTAAAAAGTGCGAAGGGGTACAAGGCGTATTAAAGAAAACTGTCAACTCAATTTGACGCCTGGGATACCTGCCACCACTACACCTGACTGCGGAACTACAACAGATTAGTTGAGTATGCACTCTTAAAGTCGTTAAGATTGGTTTAGGTATAGCTTTCATAGCCACACACTACAACCAACAAAGGTAAAATCAGCCAAATCAAGAGGTATCGTAGTATCAAGTATGTGTAGGGTTGCCAACATTTCTTCAGCAAAATATAGTATTTGTCAATAATGATCTTAAAAAAATATAGTACCTACGCCCCAAAAAAGTAGACTTAGTATTTTATGGAAAAAGCCGGTGTTTTGTTGCATTTCCTGTATTAAAAAAGTGTCGTCAATGCTTTATCACATTCAATTATTATTAAATGAATGCAGGTAAATCAAAAAAATAATTTTAGGATTCCGTACAACAACGTTTTCAACACACTTGCTCATAAAGTGGCTCTAATTTCACCGCAATTAGGCACATAATGACACCTGTAATCAAACTGTGACTTTTTCATTGCTATTATTCACAAGTGAGTTATAGGGTTTTTTTTTTTATTTTATTGGTTGAATTGCTTTGTTCTTAAAAAAGTTTCGATACAAAAAAGATCGTGTTCAATAGTACAAATAAATTAATGTACCTATTGCTTGCTCATTTCATACAACTTCGTATCTACATAGATAATTTCAACTTATAAGTTTTTAATAAATAAAACTTTCACTCAAATGCAACTTTTGTTTTCTTTTTTTTTACTTTTTTTTTTAAATTATAAAACTTCGAATTCCCCATTTCGTACGTGGCTGAAACGCTATCCGCGAAAAACCAAAAAAAAGGAACCTCATTCTTTTAGTCTATGGGCGATCGCCATTGTTAGATGCGCGCGCATAGGAAAACTGATGAATTATTCCCGCCATTGCGAAAAAAAATTCACAACTCCTTTTCACTGTTGAAATTATAGTTATTTTTAGTATTATTTTATTCTCAAGTGTGTTGAAAAACGTCGTATGATACACGTGTGTGTTGATGATTACCGTCTCGGCTCTCTTAAGAACCTCGCCTAACGGCTCGGTTCTCAATGGCGCCTCGGCGGTAATCACCAACATTACACACTTGTACCATAATGTACTATTATTTTGACACTCACAAGGGTGACCAGTCAGTTCACCAAACATTAATTCACAAACTTTTACTTGACAAGCAACGATTGGAAAACACATAATTTGTCATTTCATCATTAAACAACAACAAGTTTAACAAATAATTCACTTCGCAAAATAATTATCCGATAAACTTTTATTTAATAATGTATTATTTGACAAACAATTCATTATTTTTTCGTTTTATCTCGTAAAACAACGTTTGAAATAAAGACAAAACACATATTGATTATGCCATTCCAAAAAAAAAGAAAATAAACGAATTTGGTTTCCAATGAGCACAAATTTTGTGACAGAAATGAATCGCTGCAGAACCGACTCCTCGTAGCCTTTTCTGCGCTACCCCTAGAGTGTAATTTAAGCCCACGTAGGCGCGGAGTTTCAAGTTTATTTGTAAGATTTTATCTTTTAACACCTCCACTACCTCCGTACTATTCAATCCATCCAATGTTTTAAGTGCGTTACATTGAGTTCTGCCACAAAACATGATTTATAACCTCAAACAAAAAAGTTGTTTCCCAGCAATATTTTTTGCGTAAAGTTACTTAGTTTGATGTACAGAATGCTTGGTTAACGGCTTTGTGATGAGGTGGTTTACACCCTGTATAGGGTGTAAAACACCTCTTAACGAAGCCGTAAGGCACATGTTCTCCCCAGCCCTAAAAGTTTGTACGGAACCCTCTGTGCGCTAGTCTAACTCACACTTGGAATTTTTGGGCAAGTTGTTTTCGGTTTTTTTTTTAATATTTCGCCATTTTTGGGCTGTAGTTTTGCCAGTAAACTCACTACAATCTTTTACTTCTGAGAGATGTTTGTTGATCAATGATGATACTCGTAGCATCAGTCAAAAGTTAATGTCAATAAGTTTTTGCGCGTTTATTTTTTTTTGTTGAAGGATGGGTTTTTAGATTTCGGTGCTGAAATATAGTATTTTTGCGTACTATATATTTCTTCAACAGTATACAGGGTGTAAACCACCTCATCACGAAGCCTTTAACCAACCATTCTGTACATCAAACTAAGTAACTTTACGCAAAAAATATTGCTGGGAAACAACTTTTTTCCGAGGTTATAAATCATGTTTTGTTGTAGAACTCAATGTAACGCACTTAAAACATTGTGCTGATGGATAGATTGAATAGTACAGGGGTCGTGGAGGCGTTAAAAGATAAAATCTTACAAAAAAACTTGTATTTTAAGAAAAAGTTGTCAAAAAGTTGTAACTTTGACCTCCCATATCTCCGTAACTAGAAGGTTCCCAGGTATGGTGTAGAACAAAAAAATGATCGCAATGATGGGGAGAACAAGTGCCTTTCGGCTTCGTGAAGAGGTGTTTTACACCCTTTATAGTACGCAGACCCGAAATATAGTACAATACTATATATTATAATACGGTTGGCAACCCTAAGTATGTGGGATGATTCAGCTGCAGCCGCGGTAACTCTAGAAACTGACCCCAACTTAGTTGAGAAAAGACTAGGCAGAAGAATATGACTTACGGTCCCGTTCACGGTGAGCACCTTTTCTCAAGCTCCACTGTTTTAATCATTATATTTACTGTCGTTTCATCATCATCATCATCATCTCAGCCGAAAGACGTCCACTGCTGGACATAGGCCTCCCCCAAGTGTCGCCACATTGACCGGTCCCTTGCGACTCGCAAACATTATTTCTTTTGTTGGTTCTTATGAAATTTTGTCGAGTTAAATAATATAGTAGTATATTTTATAACGAGGGACTAAACGGAGCCATTATATACCCGAGGTGGTTTCAATGAAATGGTTTACTTGTCATGCTCTTCATTCTTCATTGGAACGATCTTTTACTCTGAAACATGGTAACAACAAAAGAGTAACTTATCAAAGGTTTTATTTTAAATTTCGAATTGGCTTGCAAATAGAAAGCGGTTTATTGAAAAAAAAAACAAATGAACTCTTCAACGCGAGAAAAGTTATTGTTGTTTGTGTGCATCGTTAATGTCGAAAAGTATGTGCAATGCCTCTGTTGCTAGCCGCTGCAGTAATGTAGGTATTAATTATTTGTCGAGTGTGGATCATCTTCATTGCGAAAATATTGAGTTTGTGTTGTGTTTTAAATTGTTAATCTGTGACTGATCTGATATGGACCTGATTGAAGAAAAAACTGACCGCTCAGTTCAGAATTTTTGTCAAGTGTAAATTTGTTCGGTTTTAAATGACTATTTTTCTAGCACTCGAAGTTGAAAGTACAGTTTGCACCTCGAGACTAAACGCCAATTTAATATACCCTCGCTTCCATTGACTCAAACCAGCTCGGGTATATTATGGCTTCGTTTAGTCCCTCGTTATAGAATATACTATTTGAAAAATATAAAACCGACTTCAAAAAACACAAACAAACAAACGCTTCGTGTTTTTGAGAAGTATTCACCCTCATAAAAATTTTAGAATTCATTAGAATCGTTAAGGGCGCACAGACTGACAGCTAAAATTCAAATTTGCCCCCGCTTCCTCAGGCTAGATCATTCTTTCTCGCTCGCACTATCAAGAAGATTATTTTAGGGTGAACTACACTATTGACGGAACGCTGACAAATACTCATCATCTGCCTGGCCTTTTTCCAACTATGTGGATGCAGCTGAATAACTGTAATTTACATGGAGCGACTGCCTATCTGACCTCCACAACCCATTTAGTACCGGGTAATACGATACCCCGTGGTTGTCTGACTGGTTGTCAGACTTTTTGGGCCACTGACTACCTGTACTGACTGCCAAAGATCTTCAAATGACAGCCGGGACCAACAGCTTAACGTGTTTTCCGAGACACGGAGGGAACTCGGTATGTAAAGGTGGTCACCCATCCACAGGCTAACGTATTTAACCCGAGCGGCTGTTATTGTTTAGCCACGAGCTTCTCCACGCTTTGTCATAATTAAACATAGACTTAGACGTACTGCAATATAACTGAAAGAAAGTACTGAATCAAAGTATTTAAAATATAAAATAAAAACTTTTTTTGCAAAAAATAAAACCGACTTCAAAAAAAATTTGCGTTATTTTTTGCAAAAAAAGTTTTTATTTTTCACTTTTTAGTGGTTCACATGTGCTTGATACACATGGAAAGTGCATACCGTTACATTTGCAACAAGCCCAAACACGACTAGGATACATTGTCTCATTATGGAGTTCCATGACTCTTGGCTTCATCATCAGATCTGATGGTAGAATGGTTCTTATCAAACGCAAATGCTTCACTTGTTGTAGAAAATACCAAAATCGCTGTACGTTATCCTATAAAATTTGAAGAGTTCCCTCGATTTCGCCAAGACTCCATCATCAGATCCCGACTTGGTGGCTATGGGACCATTTGGAAAGTATACCCTTTCCAAAAAAAAAGAATTTTTCAAATCGGTTGGCAAGCGACGGAGTTATGCGCGAACAAACATAAAAAAAAAAAAAAAAATAGAAACATCCTAATTGAGAACCTCCTCCTTTTTAGAAGTCGGTTAAAAATAGAACAAAATAAAAGTATAAAAATGCCACTTTTCGTTGTAATTTTATAACTCAAGAACGGGCTCACCTATCCAAACCAAAACTTTTTTAGGCTTTGTTCGGACTATTTACACTCGGTTCCAAAAATAACGGGTCAGTACAGTCACACATAAACCCGAATATCTCCCGAACTACGTATGCCATCCTAATGAAACGAAGACTGTTCAATTGAGAATTTAATTATACAGATAAAAAATAAAATAAAACTTAGTTGCACCCACAATATTAATTTCTAAATTAAAAAAAAACTAAAGTAGTCACATTTTTTTATGATTGTTTTTTTGCTGTTTTTATCACTTTCTTCATTTTAATACTTTGTATTGCCTCCACGAGCTCTTCTGACAGCTTCCAGGCGATTAGGCATGCTGTACACCAAATTTCGAAGCCGGTGCTGAGGAATACCTTCCCATTCCTCCACCAGTGCTTGTTTGAGCTCGGGAAGCGTGATTGGTGGGGGGTTTCGACCTTTCACGCATCTCTGAAGCTCGTCCCAGGCGTGCTCGATGGGGTTTAAGTCCGGGCTTCGCGCTGGCCACTGCATGAGTTCGATACCGACCTCTTCAAGGTAGTCATGTACAATTTTGGCGGTATGGGGACGCGCATTATCATGCATTAATATGCCATGCCGCTTTGGAGGTGGCAATTTAAGCGCTCAAACAGTAAGAAGGCGTCTTGCTGAAGCAAATTTGAAACCATTGAGGCCCGCAAATGGCCCCAAACTGGAACGGGGACATCGAATTGCAAGACAGAGCACCTAAACTGGACACTAGACGATTGGTCTGGGGTAATGTTCACGGACGAGTCTAAATTCATGCTGCATGCAATGTAGTAGAAGACTCTGCCCCTCCCTATTTTGTATACCGTGATAATTAACACAGTTTTTTTAAAATGTAAAAGTTTAGTTTAGAATACTAAGTCTAGGCTAAAAAAATTAGAAATAAAAAAAATAAAAAAAGAGTATAGGTACTTAAAGATTGTGAGTGTGCGTGTGTGTGTGTATGTGTGTGTTTGTTTGTGTGTGTGTGTGTGGGTGTATGAGCTTGCCTGTCAGAGTAAGTGGGTGTGTGTGTCTGTGTGTATGTGAATAATTCCGTGTTATAACAATGCTTCTGTGTCCTCATACGTAAGTGGTTTTATTCACTTAACTAGTGTTTCTTTACAGTCATATTTATTATTCGAGTGTATATTTATCTTTTTATTTATTCTATCACATTACTGAGCTGATCGTTTACGATATTGATTACATGCAAATTTGGTCTCAGTTGATTTCTTTTTTAATATTGTTTGGACTATGTACAGCTTTCTGACAGAGAGTACATCACTGATCTGATAAAGGTCTACTACTGTAGACCTTTATCAGATCAGTGATGTACTTGTACAATCTGTGCTCGGATACTGTATTCCGGTTTGGGGAGGTACAGCAAAGACCAAATTGATACATCTAGAACGAGCACAACGCCCACTCCTAAATATTATGTATTATTAAGATCTTATTGTCAAACGAACATACTGCTTACAATAAAACGCATTATTTTTGGTACGATGGTAGTCAACTCACGCGGTGTCCCCCTTGACCAGTGGTACTCCTCTCATGAAAAGATACTGTACCTTTCCTGAGAAATATCGATTAATATAACCTAACCTTAAAACACTTTATATTCCCCTAAAAAGCGTAGTTGATTTAGATCTGATAAAGGTCTACTAATGTAGACCTTTATCAGATCAGTGATGTACTCTCTGGGAATCTAAGCCTTTTAAAATACATAATATTTAGGAGTGGGCGTTGTGCTCGTTCTAGATGTATCAATTTGGTCTTTGCTGTACCTCCCCAAACCGGAATACAGTATCCGAGCACAGATTGTACAAGTGCAAGGTAAACTTATGAATTTTTAGACGGGCATTTGTTGTTCGCTTTTGCCATTGGTGCAACATGTCTTAGGGTTTTGAACAACCAACTTTACTTTCTAATTCTGGCGGTAACTTGTTCTACATGAGGGTACCAGGATAGCCTAATATCCACTATTACACCCAATACTTAATTTTGGTAACTTTGCGAATACTTGGGCAGTTACAATTATCCCTTACATGATGTATAACGATACCAAACTCATCAGTTGGTTCATTACGCTTAGAAATGCTAAAACATATGAAATTAGTTTTGGAGGTATTTAGCGTTAGGAGGTTGAATTTTAGCCAATCAGCGACACGAAAAATACCTGTCACAGCATGATGCTTGACATCGTGCCAAGAGCTCCGATAGAAGACAACGGCTGTATCATCAGCGTAGGAGAAAACTTTAGCATTAGCTATTATCATACTACAGAGGTCATTTGTTTATGTCACCGTAAAATTGTCAAACACGTTTGACACTAATTCGAGAGTTTACAATATCGCTAGAGAGATTACAATATAACGTGTTTGACAATTTTACGGTGACATATATATTAAACAAAGGGTTGGTCCCAATACACTTTCCTGAGGGACTCCGTACAATACAGCCGCGTCGCCACTGATATGCTGGCCAATCTTCACTCTTTGTGTCCTGTTTGAAAGGTAGTCCTTTAAAAGGTCAAGAGCTATTCCCCGGACGCCAATCTTTTCCAGTTCGTTTGCAAGGATAGAGGTAGAGACGCGACGGTATCAAACGCCTTTTTGAGGTCTAAAAAGACAATGAGGCACTTTTGTCCATTGTCTAGATGTTTGGTTATTAGAGAGGATAGAGCACTAACAGCATCTTCCGTAGACATATTTCTTCTGAAGCCGTATTGCGAGTCGGATAATATATTAAATTTACTCAAATAATTTACTAGTCTAGTATTTAGTAGTTTTTCAATAATTTTTGATACAGCAGTTAACACTGAAATTGGTCTATAATTACTGATATCGTCTCTATCTCCACCCTTGTGCACTGGCGTGATTATGGCTTCCTTTAGCGGGGCCGGGAAAATTCCTTTCGTAAAGCACAGATTTGCAAGGTGTGTGATGATGGGGACCATAATTTTATGAATATCGTGAGGAACAGTCGGTGCTAAGAATATTGAATTAGGGTTGCAGTTATTAAATGAAGTTGTATTAGCGGTGTTGTAGTTATGTTTGTTTATTGGTTGAATTTGGTCAATGAAATAGTTGTTAAATACTTCGGCAATCCTATTTGATTCTGTGATGTACTCATTATTATTATCTGTAAGTACTCGTATTTTAGAAGGGTTTTCTTTACGGTCATTAGTTTTGGCTGAATTTATAACTCTCCAAGTTGCTTTAACTTTGTTGTCAGCGTTATTAATGAAGTAGCTATTTTGCGTCTTTTTAGTTTGTTTGAATACTAATTTTAGACGTTTAGAGTTTATAAATATTTTTATTTGTTTTGTTTGGTTGGTGTCTTAATTGACATAGCTTTTCACGCTTACGTTTACAACATAGTCCTAGTCATAGTTCCTTTCGGAGTTTTGGAGCATTCATTTTAAGGGTTCCGTAGTCAACTAGGATAGTTTCGCCATGTCTGTCTGTCCGTCCGTCCTCGCTTAATCTCTGTGACCGTTAGCACTAGAAAGCTGAAATTTGGTACCAATATGTGTATCAATCACGCCGACAAAGTGGTAAAATAAAAATTGGAAAAAAATGTTTTATTGGGAAGCCCCCCAATAAAACATACACAACCTATTGTATATGTGAAGTGGGATGTGATTTTTTTTTTATTTCAACCCTAACGTGTGATATATTGTTGGAAAGGTATTTAAAAATGAATAGGGGTTTACTCAAATCATTTTTTGATAATATCAATAATTTCGGAAATAATCGCTCCAAAAGTAAAAAACAATGTGTCCCACCCCCTCTAACTTTTGAACCATAAGTTTATAAAATATGAAAAAAATCGGAAAAGTAGAACTTTATAAGGACTTTCTAGGAAAATTATTTTGAACTCGGATGGAAACAAGTTTTTGTACAAAAAAGACAAAAAGTTGTACAAAATAATCTCTGGACTAAGTTTGTAGTATAATCGTATATGCAAGAATTTTTTTTAACTTCGTTTACATATTTTATTATCCTGAACGTATCTTTTTTCAAACAAAAAAATAATTATTAAAATCGGATTGGATTGAACACTTATTGTGACGGACGGGAAACTACGGAACCCTACACTGAGCGTGGCCCGACACGCTCTTGGCCGGTTTTATTTGTAGTTAACTCGCTCGACCTTGTAAATCTGACGTAAATTACGTCACATGTACAGTCAACTACGTAAACTTGATCGGCGGCGGAGACCTCTCGCGTCCGACCCTGGTTCAATTCATGGTCCGGAGCGAGACGGAATGGGAAGCCGTCACCTCCTTCTGCGAAGCAGTAATGCTAGCGAAGGAGGTGGCGGAACGCGAGAGGGAGAGAGCCTCTCGCCCCAGCCGCCGCGGGAGACGCACCGGGCGTCGGGGGCCACGTGTTGGCTACCGGCCACCGTAGACGCAGGTCTGTGGACGGTGGGCTATGGGCTAGCTCGCCGTCCGTCCGTCTTATCACGACAGGCCGTGTTGACGGCGCGTTCGTGTTCCACGCGCGCCTCAAAGAGATATCAGCAAGATGAAGGGGCCCGCAAGGGCCGAGGCCTGCCGGGGCTGTGGGACTGTTCGAAGGAGATACCGCGGTCCCGGAACATAAAGGACGAGAAAGGAACATGGATGGGTTTTAGTCAGTAAAAGTCTGACACTCCCTCCCGCTCCGCCCAGAGTGGGAGAAGTTATTTGATGATTTCTCATCAGAAAAAGTCGAATTGAGAACCTCCTCTTTTTGGAAGTCGGTTGAAAAAAACCCCACCCTCCCTCCCTTCCTCCCGTCCACCGCCGCCAACCATTCTCTCCCTACGCCACCGTGAACCGTACTCAGGCAATAGTTATAGTAATTTATAGATATTGGTTTCAATCTGTTTTCATTTGACTGTACAGTGCGAAATTTTATTAAAATTGGAAGGTACTCGCGAGTTTCACAGTCGCCAGTTGACGAATGACCCTTGAAAGCTATATGGGGCGAGTCGCTAGGACAGCCAGCGAAATTAAAAAAATCTGACCTACAGATTTTGCATTAAAACGGGTGCAGAGACACCGTCATCGAAGCCGAAAGGTAAAATTGTTCTAACTGTAATTGCGTTTATTTTGTACAAGACCTTATCGAGGAACCTTCTAGTAACGGAGACATTGAAGGTCAAAATTCCAACTTTATCTCAAAATGGCTTACTTTTACGTTAGTTCTAAGTTTAAAATAGCTCCATATCCCCGTACTATTCAATGCATCTATCGGCACAATGTTTTCAGTGCAGAACATGAGCGCTTAAGTTAGGTAAACTAAGACTTTTCACACCAAAAAAAGAATTCGTTTCACAGCAATCATTTTTGAGCAGCGTCACTTACAGAATGCTTAGTTGTCAGTTTTGTTATTGGACCTTTTCCACCCAGTAGGTTGACGCGTGCTAGTCGTGGTATTGTATAGATATGTACGGCGGATTGACCTAGAAGTCAGCTGACAGCGGCAGTGGGCTGCCCGTGAACCAGGAAGTATGCTCAAGGTCAAAGCGAGGCATGCGCGCTTCACATCCCTAAACAACGGCTCAACCTTATCACGTGGCGAGGCTAACTTCACTAAGTACATTACGGTGCGGCAAAACAAAGGTACCCCTGTTATGTAGTGAAAAAAAGCCTTTTTATAAGAATTCTATGCTTTTCGCGAAACCAAAATCCATTGTCCAACATGCCCAGTGTTTCAACATTGTTTGTGTGTTTTTTGTTTTATAAGAAAGTCGTCATAAACTTTACATAATCGTACAATGTCGCAAAAAGGAAATTGTATTGTTTTATTTTTTCAAAGAAATTGTGTACACTCCAAATAGTTTACGTAACCGCTGACCTTGTTTGTTGAAATGGGAACAGGACTTCCCCACGTGTAACGTTACATCGTGCGTACCAAGACGTCCCAAAAAGCCTATAGAGATTTTCACGAAAGTGTAGAATACCTACTCGCAAATGAGAGAACGGACTCGGTTCGTGTTCAAGTTAACACAAACTATAATAAACATGTTTCATACGAACGTTACAAGTGAAAATTACCAAAATGGTTGAATTAACTGAATCCCCTGAGCGGTCTCTAAGTTTTTGTGAAATAAACAGTAAAAGAGTGCGAATTGACGACTAATTAGTGAATAATAATGATGAGTAGACCGGTGGTAAGTGAAGTTACAAGTTCTTCTATAGCGGAAGAAGACGACTTATACACGTAAGTATATATAGTTACCTTGTCGTGCATAGATATTTCAAAATGCCAGTCATTATCATCAACATCATTGATGCTGCTTGCTGAGTATAGGACTCCTTTCCTGCCAGCTTACCTGGTCTGCGCGACAGTCATGTCCCCGCGATCTTCTGAATGTCGTCCACCTAAATACATATAATTCAGCACACCTACCTACATAATTATGGTAGGTGCTTCCTTATCAATACACACCATAAAGTAATTATAATTTAGGTCTACTACAAAAATTATGTTAGTAAAACAATCGGACGGTAGATCGATAGAATCAGCTGTAAGTCGCTGTAACATTGGCCTTCGTTTTGTCCTTGAGTTTCTAAAGCCCTGTTTAAGTGTACTTACGTGGCTAACTATATATAAGTATTACAGCTGAAAGCTATACGTTACTATACTACGAAAGTTACCATGCACTATATGCTTTATTATTAAGAAAATAAGAACATAACATAATAAAGTACGGTGAACCTAGTTTAGCAATGACAAACCGTAAAGATTTCCTGTATTGTATTCATAAAACGTTCGTATTCGGAAAATCAATGTTGCCCTTGAAAACGCTGAAACCGGTGGTTGAATTTCAGTTTACACTTGTAACAAAAGAATTCTTGTTATTAGCTTTCGTAAGGATACCTATTACGCTAAACTTAAAACGTATCTTAAAATGTATATGTATCGGGAGCTCAATATAAATAAAAATCATGGAAGATATCTCGTAAGTAATAAAAAATTATAGATTTGAGAATCCATATTATGTTGACGTGGGTAAAATATTTGCTTCATCACTGTTCTGAGTTTTATTTTTAAAATAATACTGCGTAATTTGGATTGTATTTTTTTATGGGTTGGGTACCTAGTGAGATTTATTTTATTTACCTTTACCTTTACTTTTATTCATCACATTGATGCTGCCAGTCTGTTGCAAATAGAGGAAATTAAGCTTTTGAAAGGAAAATTACATTATGAATCTCAATTAACCAATCAGAGGTGAGAGGGCCTTGACTGTATGGCAATGACGAAAGTCCAATGCAGGGTGTAATCGGACCATTCACAATGCCAAGCCGGTATCCAAGCATTCTGTACATCAAACTAAGTAACTCTAAATGTTCTTGGGAAACGACTTTTTTTTTGGGTGAACAATGACGTTCTACGGTAAAACTCAATGTGACGCACTTAAAACATTGTGCTGATGGACGTATTTAATACTAAACGGTTTGTTTAAAGTAAAGTTCATCAGCTGCCTAGCCTTTTCCCAACTATGTTGGGGTCGGCTTCCAGTCTAACCGGATGCAGCTGAATACCAGTATTTTACATGGAGCGAGTGCCTATCTGACCTCCACAACCCAGTTTATACTGGGTAATACGATACCACTAGGTAAGACTGGTTGTCAGACTGGGCCACTGACTACCTGTAACGACTGTCAAAGATGGACAATTGACAGACGGGACCAACAGCTTAATGTGCTTTCCGAGGCACGGAGGAAACTCGGTATGTAATGGTGGTCACCCATCCACAGACCAACCTAGGTAAACACGGCTTAACCTAAAGATCGGCCCGTAGGTATTTAAAAAACACCTTTGAAAAAGTTGGAACATTGACCTCTTTAACTAGTAAGTTCCCAGGTGTGGTCTAGAACAACAAAAATGATCGCAATGATTGCTTGAACAACTGCCTTTCGGCTTTGTTAGTGGTCTAAAAATTACACCTTTTAGATAGACGTTGGAGATATACGAAACGCTTTCAAAGCGATTGTAATTTTGGGGTCTCCCTTGTTTGACCTAAAGGAATTTGACAAATTTTCACTTCCCAAAAATTTTTTCGCATAATTTCATTTGCCAAATTATTATTTAGCAAAAAATCTATTCTCAAAAAATTGTAACGCAAACATAATGTTTGGGAAATTAACGTTTAAACTATAACTTGTTTACCAACTAGTACTTTTAACATTTTTTATTTAGTCAAATATTTCAGTTGGAAAAAGAGTTTTTACGCAAAATCAAATAAGCCAAATATTTTGTATCGTCAGTTTTCCATTTTTTTTTTCTATATAATGTAGTCGTTCCTGGTCACAGGTTTAACCTAAGCTAAATATTTTTTTAAATAAGTAATTATCCTAATCTAAATACCTCAGTTCCGGGTAACCTACTAAAAACAATCTCTTTTTTCTATTTATGCAAGTCGTTTCTGGCACTCGCCGGCCGCTGCCGCGGCACCGCTCGCTCCGCTCGCTCGGCGCGTGCGTAGGAGGTCACAGTCTTAACCTAACCTAACCTACCCATTTTCTTTAAAGACGAAATTAACCTAATCTCGTAGGAGGTCACAGTTTTAATCTAACCTAACCTACCCATTTTGTTTCAAGACGAAATTAACCTAATCTAAATAGTTGAGTTCCGGGTAACAAAAACGGTAATAAAAGTCGTTTTGCCCAAATTTTTTTGTCTTAACCAATCATTTCACCAAACGTTTATTGTCTGAAGATTGTTTGCTGTAATAAATCATTTGATTAAAGACCAAATGCCATAATGACATTATACTTGGTAATACTTTGCCAAGTAAAAATTTGACCAAATAAAAATATGCGTACTAAAATCATTCGAAATATTGCAATGGTATAAAAAAAGGTTGCTAAAATTTGTTTGGGTATTGAAATTTTTGCAAAATCTTTTCGGCAAAACGGCAGGATCCCGTAATTTTGTCTAGGCTCTCTGAATTAATGCAGACTTCCTTGACTTTTCTAACAGTTTCACAGTCAGAACTAAGAAAGATCTCAGTTCTGACTGTGAAACAATCAACCCTAGATAACAGAACTAGTGGTTAACTTGATCTGTAAAATCATGATTCAGTAGATACGTAACCGAATATAATTATTTAACCATACATCAAGTCCGTTTGTATTTTCACTTCTTTATTCCTAGTTTCGGGCAAATTTGTAAATATAATAGCACCCCGCTCGCCGTTGTCGTTCAGGGCGGGCGATGCATACGTGATTTTTGTCAATTTGTTTTACAATTCTAATGTTAACTCTGCGTCCGGCCGTCGTCTGCTCAGTGCCCGATAAAAAAGATGAATAAAAAGTTCGGTGTCGTCCTTGGAAGTACCTACAGGCTCCCCAATAACCTAGTGGCCGTGTTTTTGTAACTAGTATTAGACATGTGTGTTGCTAGCCAACGCGAATCGCGTTATCTGACACTGACACACCGGTACGTTGTGTTCGATCGCCGCTTATGGACGTGAAAATAATCATGTAGTATGTAGTTTCACTTTTGGACAAAAAGAGTGTATTTTTCCAGATATAAAAAATAAAAGCCCTACGACTTGGACGAACATTTGTCGAGGCTTTCGCTTGGCGGTTGGATAAAGGGCCTGATTCAGAAGCAGTACTCCTCGAAACGCGCGTCATGCTTAGACCCTGTTCACGACGCTGGCGGACAACATTTTTTAAAATGTTAACTAAATTAAAACTGAAACAAATAATTATGTAAAAAAAAAAAAAAAGTTTTTATTGTTTCTCATACAATTGTTCTACAGCACAAAATTGACTTGGATACTTGTGATGGGGTTACCTCGCAACTTCCCATGGGTTACAATTTACAATGTTGAGGCAGAATTAGAAAAGAAAAACACATTTTTTTTTTTAGTTTTACAAAGTTATTACAAAGGATGTTACAAAGTTATTCTATCAAGTTCAGGTATGTGTAGTGTTTGTGGGTGTGTGTGGTGTGTGAGGGTGCGTATGATTGATCGGTTGATGTATGTTAAGATTTGTTACAGGCTGTACTTTAGCAAATTCTAGTTAATAAAAGTTCAATTTCATCGTACGTCTGAGATTTCAACCATTCCGATAAAGTATTTTTGCATTCATACCGCAACATGGGGTAAATATTTAATATGAGGTTCAGTTTATTATAAATATACGTAGATTGAGTGTTATACTGACGCCTGGCGAAAACCGTACGGACCCGAGGGGAGTGGACCACAATGTCTTTACGTCTTTTATCTAGCTTAGATGGATCAAATGAAAGGGTCTTGTGTAGATGTGTGGTTATATTCAATTCAATACATATAATTTCCTTACAGACAGAAGATTACTGACCTTGTAAAGGTTATCTGTAGAGTAACGAGTACATAACTTTGATGAGAGACCTTTGAGCCCTTTCTAGGGCTAGAAATTTGGTCTTGGTGGCCCCTCCCCAGATCGGTATACAGTATGTGATGACCGATTGTGCCAGAGCAGTATAGATTTTATTGAGAAGCAACGGTGGCATTACATGTCGTAATGTTTTAAAAATCCATATAAGTTTTCTGATCCTGGATTTTCAATATGGGTGTGCCAGGATAGTCTTTGGTCAACTGTTATGCCCAGATATTTAGTGGAGCTGACTCTCTGTATGCTTTGACAATTACAAGGATAATGAGAGGTTGCGCACTCATGGATCACGATCCCAAAAGCAGCACCTGGCTGTGTCCTCTGATTTGGAGTAAAGCAGATGAAGTTAGTTTTGGATACGTTGAGAGTTAAAACATTGGCATTTAACCAACTTGCTATTACCGCTAAACCACGATCAGCAGTAGCACGCACAGTAGGCCAAGAGTCACCGGCGAAAACTACTGCTGTGTCATCCGCGTATAAAAAAACTCGTCCGCCACTGTTCCTGATATTACACAACTCATTTATATAAATCAGGAACAGCGTCGGGGCGAGCACACTTCCCTGAGGTTCTCCAAAAAATACCATTTTTTCCCCACTTGTTAGATTTCCAACCCTTACTTGCTGTTTTCGGTTAGATAGGTAACTACCAAAGAGAGAAAGAGCCATACCTCTTATGCCGATTGTTTCAAGCCTGTGCAGAAGGATGGGGACAGAAACGGTGTCAAATGCTTTTTTTAGGTCCAAGAATACTGTAAGGCATTTCAGGCCTTTATCTACATTATTGTAGAACAGACAAATAAAGAATATAATAACAGGCTTTATTAACAATCTTACAGTCTAGTTAATCTTGCAATATAACCCGTCCATCATCCCATGTATGCAGTATGTACTCGTATCATGGATACCGTTTCCTTCACATTTTCCTTCATCTTGAAACCTTCATTTTATTCTGAAATATGTTTTCATTTGCAGATTCAAGGAGGAGCCGTATTCCCCGATACCATACTCATACTCCTCAGGTAAGAAATAGTTTTTTGCGCCGTTTTATTTTAAGACTGCTTTTGTTTTTATTTTCATCTTGTGTTTGTTCGATTTTTCAATAATGCCATTAATGATTGATTTTATGAGTTCCCTTGTGCCCGGTGTACCAAATGTGGTCGACAATTACCGTTCGGGTTTTCATAGAATTGTTCATTATTATTGCGTAGCGAATTTGCTGATTCTGTACTATTCTGTAGTAACTATGTAACTATTTTTATCAATTTGTTTGTTTTTTATCTTACGAATATCATTTCAGGGTTATTTAATGCGAACACCTACAATAACAATATAATTATAAATATTTGTTAGGAATAGATTCCGCTTTTAATTTAGTTGTTTTTTTTTTTGCAAAAATGTGTTTAAGTATTTTTCTTTCTTTTTGCCTTGAAAATCTACATTCATCAGTGTTATTATAATGGCTCGGCGGATTGGTCAGTCCACAGAGTCCACTACAATTCTATATAGAGCTGTAGTATTGGAAAACCGAAGTTTCCGATTCACAACTAAGTATATCATAGGCACGGGAATAAGAAGTATCATAAACTACTCGTGTGATAAAACTAAACAATAACAACGACATTATTTTCCTAAATTCAGTTCGATCAACATCTGCCTTACTCTGAGTCCTGAGTTAGGGACGGCTTCCTAAAGCCGTCCGACCAAATGCATATGAATTGAAACAGCTGTCTATCTGACCTCCACTCCAGGCACTGGTTATTAGTCATTTTATTTTAGGAAAGATTGTAGACTAACATAGCAACAAAATATATAACTAACTTAAGATTAATACAATAAAATGTGTTCCTAATTGCAATACAATCTAACATTACAGTACTATCGTACGTATAATTAGGTATTGATTACTTGATTTGATAAATTGGTTAATTTGATTTATTGGAAAATAAACGGTTTAAGAAGGTGCCTGTTAAAATAATGCTTTGCCAATAGTTTTCTAACTGTGCTTGCATTGGTGCAGAATATTGGGTTCACCAGAAACTTCGTTACTACTGCGACTGGCTCTTGGGAAGTATGAATTACGTTTATAATTAGTGTTCGCTTATGGTACATGTAAGAATGGGCGTGGTCGCAGTCCCATCTGATCAGTGCGAAACGATAATTTTGAAACAAGTCCAGGACAGTCGGCAGTGAACCATTTGGGCTATTTAACAAGTACTTAGCATCATCATCAACATGACGTCTACGGTCAAGTGATAGAAAATTATACCTCCTGCATCAGTGAGTGTAATAAAAAGATACTTGTTTTGCCCAAGGTACTTAAGAAAATGACGATACTATCCCAGAATACGTCTCGCAAAAATATCTGCACTGTAATTCAAGTCTTGCACGGTTTGCATCAGACGATTGCGTGTGCTTCCTCTCATCGAGTCTTATCAACGACTAATTACAGTAATGACCGCACTCTTAACTGAATTACTCGTCAACAACGGCTACCATAAGGTAGACAAATGTCTAGGATATCCCACTTACGTGGAGACGTGAACTAGGCTAGACGTAATCTATTCTTCAATCATTTCTAGGTCTCAACCTAGACTAGATTATGGGTTAGAGTAAATTGCTCCTAACGATGTCTTGTTACAGATATATATCTAAGAAAGGATCGTTGTCGTGAACTTTATCGTGTAAATTATCTCATTTGATCTAATCTGCCACTAAATAGAGCAGATGCTGTAAGGACAGTTCCTTGCAGTATCTGCACTATTTAGTTCAATTGTGCCAATTCATAAGTTTATGAATTGACTTATCGGAACCTGAAATGTGCCCATTTTCCTAGCCTAGCCTAAACAGAAGTATTCGTTCACCACCCCGGACACTATTCTGCATAGTCCTCATGTGAGTTGACCAAGATTATGAATAGCTATGACTTTGACTTCTTAGTTTGTTTCGGCTGTTACTTGCGCTTTTGTTTACCTATCGCTAAGTTTCGGTGAAAACAAGCAGCGCCTAAGGCCTGATTTGAAATGTAATAGGTAACCCTAAATGGGCTAAATGGGCTATGAAAGTTAGAGCAAAAATTCGTCATTTGTACTTTTGAGAAGGCAGATAGACGGTTTGTTAGGAATACTTGCAATTAAAAAATCAACTGGCGACTCCAATAGACATCTATACATACTCGTATAATAAAATCGTTGAAACCAAAAAATCTGTACATTGAAGATTAAAAAAAAAACCGACCAGGGTAACTTAAAATAAGTAACTGAACATAATAAAACCATTTTTTTAATTTTTGCTTGTTTGTTTGTTTGACCGCGCATCACGTAAAAACTGCGAGACGGATTTTGATCAAAACTTCACTAGTCTATTCAAATAAACTCAGAATAACATTTAGGCTATAGAAATTCTGGAAAATTTTGGAAAAAAGGGGTGAAAAGGGGGGGTAAAGTTTGTATGAAAAAAAAAAATAGGTTATTCTAGAATCATGAAACTCAGAGTAAATACTTATCATTAAAAATAAAGAAATACCTGTTTCAGCATTTTTAAAAAATCTCATTCAGAGACGTAAAAAAGAGGGTTTTGTGTTTAAAATTAATTAACTTCATACACCTATAGAATAAAATCCAATGAAGTGTAAACCTTTAAAAGTTTCTGTAAATACTTCAAATCTAAACAGGTAAATATAATTCAAATCTCAATTTTCTTGAAATTTGATTTTTGATGTGAATACGCCCAAAATAGCGGAACTCAAGAAAATCGGCTTTCCTCGGTATAAGTAGTCAGCGTGGAAACGGTAAACGGGGCAGTAAGGGGAGCTGCAGCTACACGAAAATGGTCTTAGGAAACAATACGTATTTTTTTCGAGAAGTGTTGATCCCCATTCACAGATTTAATTAAAAAATAAAGTACAGTTAGCAAGAAAATTGCCATTTTACATAAAACAATTTTTTGTATGCCAATCGATCTTCTTTCCGAGACTGATCAAAAAGTTCTTCCAGACCAACCCAGGTTAGAGTACTCAAAAAGTCAGAAATTGCAAAAAAATAACTTTCAGCGAGGCAGTAAAGGGAGCTGCAGCTACATGAAAATGGTCTTAGGAAACTATCCGTAATTTTTCGTGAAATTTTGATCTCCATTCACAGATTTAAAAAAAACGTACAGATAGCAAGAAAATTGCTGTTTTACACAAAACAATTTTTTGATGCCAATCGATCCTGTTTCTAATACTCAACGGTTAAGGTAGCTCCCTTTACCTCCCCGATAATCGTTTCCACCCTGTATAATATATTACAAACAAAATAATACTACGAAGAAAATGTAGACTATACGAATGTACATAAGACATAAAGCCGGAAAAGTTACAAATATATTACAAACGAGTACAAATCCTACTATCTACAAATAAAAAATGCTTTGTCCTGAATAACTGTCTGATGGATCAATTGGCACAGCCTAAACCGCAGATTGTAGAAACCTGAAACTTGGAGGGTGTATTTTTTGTATGACGTAGGCATACGATAAGAAAGGATTTTCTGAAAAGGGGGGGGCAAAGTTTGTATGGGAAAATGTGATCCTTGGTCCAATCTACTTCTAATTTTGCAATCAACAATATTAACAGAATTGATGGACGCGTTTCGTATTGCATTGAAATTCATCCCCTAACGGAGTTAAAAAGGGGTAGAAAGTTATTTTGGCGGTGATTTGTTTCGAATTTGATATAAATACTCCTTAGAGATTCTGAAATAAACTACATGTTATTTTGATACATGTTTCAAAACTCAATTCGATTTTGTTCCAAAAAGGTTGGACTCACATAAAAATTTGGTGCAAAATTGCAAAATATACTCTTTAAAATTGGAATGTCTCGAAAGTCACACGCATTTGAAGGTTTCTAATATGGTTTCTAAGCTTTAAAGAGGTTGTGCGTTTTAAGACACGGCGTCATAGCGTAGGGACGTAGAGTTTGAAATTTTAAATGGTAAGCAGTTGTAAGAGGTCTGCAACAGTTTACAGCAGCTATATCGTGTTGCGGCTCATTTCATGCACCTTGATGAGAACTGCAGACCTAGCTGGAGTATGACTGTCATCGAGTGCTTAAAGCTGTTTTTGTAAACATGGTAATTTAATCTTATCTAAATAAACACGTTAATCACAAGTATTTGATTTTGAACCAAAATTGTCTTGTAAATTGATTTCGATGCATATCTTAGGAGATACATCATTTTAAATAACTCCGCAGCAAAATAATGATCATGTACCGGGCGCGCATTTTGATTATGCGGAAGGATGTGTGTGATGTGCTCTTTGAAAATTGTATTGTAGGTGCTTACGACCCACTCTCTGTAACCCTCTCTTTCTCTTATGTGACGCAGACGAGTTGCGCGGGTCAGCTAGTTTTCAATATAGTAAGACTTTCAGAATTTTCACCGCCCCCGGTTGATGTCAATGGGCTCTCAACTACAACATAGGACTTAAACATTTCGGGTGAAATGTACTATCACCTATATACCTACCTCACCCTTTGGGGATAATAGGTGTGATGATTTTTTTGTTGTTTATAAAGTAGGAAAATGTAACCGGCCGTGTTCATGTTTTGTGATTAGGCATTTGTCCCACCGCTAACGATGAGCGTGAAGCGAGTAGAGCTAGAAACTAGAAACGAGTGTCGAGCAGCGAAAAACGAGTGTGTAGTTCTGATAGTTTTTACGCTGGGCTATAAGCGAGTGTGTGCGGGTGATTACTTGCTCCACTCACATACACATATGAAATACAACATGGTCTTCTGAACTAGACAAAAATGATCAAGTTGTTCCGAATTCATAAATGTGCACTCAGAATCAGAGCAGATCTATCCACACTCTGGTAGAAATAACCGCTGGTTGGTCTCTCGGCGTGAGTTCTGACTGCCAAGCGAGCATAGCTGAACAAGTATCGTCGAGCGAATAATATCTTTTTGCTAAACTAGTGGACGCTAGCGATCAACTATTAATTTATTGCATCTCTTTTGCTTACACGGAATGTATAATGTATCTAGGACGTTTATTGAAAGAGTAAATATCCGATAGTTAGTCGCTTCCTCGCCGGGCGGCAGTGGGATGTAATTATTTCGAACTGTGCAAGGTAGGATAGGGATAGGTACATGGAACAAAAGACAATCAATTTATCTTTTCTCGCCTCAAAGCCGACTTCAAGGGCAGGAGTTGGTGACTTTTACCTCGCTACATATTCAACAACGTTCTTTATTCCACGAATATAAATTAGCGGCGTACAGACTTGACCTTGCCTTTATTCACAATAAGGGAGGCTGAAAATTGACGCATCAATACACAGATAAAAAGGTGATTCCTATATGCGTTTCAGGTTAGAGTTAAAAACAACTCTCTCCCCCTGACCTGCATTTTAATTCAGACTTGAATACCCAAAAATAAACTCCTGGAAATGGAATTTGCGTCTCACTCTCGAGTACCTTATAATTATAATATATATGGCACCGTAAAATTGTCAAACAAGTTAGATTGTAATGTCTCTAGAGAGATTGTAAACTCCCGAAATATTGTCAACTGAACATACTGCTTACAATATAACGCATTATTTTTCGGTAGATTGTAATCTATCGAAGTGAAACCGTAATATTATAAAAAAATACTTCTGTCGCATGCATTTCATATGCATACGACGGAAGTTGTTTTTTTTTGCGAGTCAAATCATTCCTGTTGTGGTCATTGTCATTTGACAGAAAATACTTACGTGAATAAGGGCGTTTCTTCCGTTTACTAAAATAAAAACTTTTTTGCAAAAAATAAAACCGACTTCACACAAAAAAGTGAAAAATATTTTTAGCTTCAGAAGTCGGTGACTTTTGTTTGATTGATTTAATTTTTTTGTCACCGACTTCAGAAGCTAAAGTTATTTTTCACTTTTTTGTGTGAAGTCGGTTTTATTTTTTGCAAAAAAGTTTTTATTTTTCACTTTTTAGTGGTTTACATGTGCATACCCTTTCACAGCGTACCAGCGTGATTTTTTGTTATGAACTGGTGTAAACAATAGACAGACATGAGATTTCAGCAATCCCAGTAAGAGACACACATTTGCTACATTTAATGAGGAGTTCCGTTGCCTTTCTCCGAAGTTCTTCATCAGATCTTTACCAAATTTAAATGGGATCACTCCAAGAAAGTACTCTTTCTATAACTACCCAAATCGCTTCTCGGGTGCCTATAAAATTTGAAGAGTTCTCTCTATTTCTCCAGGATCCCATTATCAGGATCCTGACTTGATGATTATGGACCTTCTGGGAAGTTATACCCTTTCAAACAATTAAAAAACAAATTCGGTCCAGTCATCTTCGAGTAATCGGGGAACATTGAATTGAGAACCTCCTCCTTTTTGAAGTCGGTTAATAACGACGTTATGGTACGTGACTCAAATATTCGGATAGCCTTTAAAAGATCTGGCCGAGTATCGTTAATTTGCTTCTAAGAATTGAAGAGTTCCGTTCCTTTGTCATGGATCCCATAATCAGAACCTAACCAAATTCTCATCAAACTACCCTTGAAGTACCCTTGCCAATAAAAAAAAAACAATACATGTCAAGGTAATAGGCTTATCCCCAATAAATGGAACTTAATACACCTAACTGTCGAAATCTGGGAATATTGTACACATCTGCGTACCCCCTCAGAGCATACAGGCGTGATGTTACGTCATGATGTTGTATAAACAATAAACATTCAAGCGATTGCAGCAGTTACTGCAGATTTGCCGTGTATTTTTGAAGAGTTCCATTGTATATCTCCAAAGATCCGGATCAGATCTTCAGCAAATTAAAATATAACCACACGGGAAGCACCAGCTTTCAAATTAAAAAAGAATCATCAAAATCGGTTCACCCAGTCGAAAGAACTGAGGTAACAAAAACTGTAGAAATCTGGGTGTATTGTACACATCTGCGTACCCCCTCGAAGCATACAGGCGTGATATTACGTCATGATGTTGTATAAGCAATAAATCTACAAGCGATTTTAACAGCAATCACAGCAGATTTGCCGCACATTTTTGAAGATTTCCGTTGTATATCTCCGAAGACCAGCTTCAGATCTTCAGCAAATTAAAATGGGACCACATGGGAAGCACCAGCTTTCAAATAAAAAAAGAATCATCAAAATCGGTTCACTCAGTCGAAAGCTATAACAGACGAATTGATAACCTCCTCTTTTTGGAAATCGGTTGAAAAGTACGGTTTCTACCCATTGGTAATCACATCTGCTATAATTAGATATAATAAAATAAGAACAGAATATAAAAATAAATATTATTAAACTGGAAGCAATTTTAATGCTATTTTTGAAGGTTTAAACTAAAATCGCATAGATGGTATAAACAATCAACTTGGCAGCTTGGTACGGAACGTTATAGGTAAATCCACTCTTTTAGTGGTTGACAGACAACTTCATTATTTCGACATTTACTTTTTTTGCAGATATTTCACATTTATTCCGGTTAGACATGGCTTAGCTAATTTACACAATAGCAAAATAACAATAGCTAATTTATACAATTTATGTGAATGGCCTAATCTCCGAACAAAAAAAATGATCTCCTTTGTTTCCTTTATTTCTGATAATAGTATGCCTAAATACTATTATGCCAGTAGTCATTATGCCTAGTATCATTATGCGAAAATTATATGTCTTATGCTAAAACAAATTAGCCTTCAACTTCACGATATTTTTTATTTTTTTATTTAGCCTGTACTGTCCCAGTGCTGGGCAAAGGCCTCCCCCAATTCCTTCCATGTGCTCTTTTCCTTTTCAAGATAATTATGTTAACATAAACTGAGAGCCAAGAAACAAATAGGGCAAAGTACAATTATGGCAAAACAAATTATGCTAAAATAGTTATACCAAATTGTAGTAGGAAAAAGAACATTATGCAAAAAGAAGGGATCCCCTCAGTATCTTGGCTTTTGCATTCATTATTCGAGATATTCAGATCAACCGTTTGGTTTCTTAATATTTGAATACTGACGGAACTTAAACCAGTTGCCCCGAACTTACCTTCAACTGCATCGAGGTAGATACAATGTCTTTTGCACGATTGCACGACACTCTTTGGAAAATAGTTTACGATTAAGGAAACGCCATAACATCGCTTCAAATTAGAAACGGTGCGTTGGAAGACCATCTACTAGATGGACCGACGACCTGGTGAAGGTTGTGGAAATCGGGACCGGTCAATGTCCCGATTGGTCAAAGGTCTTGGCGGAGGCTTATGTCCAGCAGTAGATCTTTCGGCAGAAATAATGATGATGATGAAATTAGAAACAGATGTTGCTTGTTTCTGTGATAGGCTGGTTCTCTAGCAAACGGAGCAAACGGCATCCAAAATCGTTACCCGTAACCGTTTGGTTGTAGTTCTCCACAAACTTCTGAAATAGTCTTGATCATCTGCATAGCTTTATCTCAGTATGCTAGGGTTGGCTTCCATTCTAACGAGATGCAGCTGAATACCAGTATTTTAGATGGAGCGACTGCCTATGAGGTATTATAGGCAGTCGCTCCATTTAAAATCCACAACCCAGTTCGAACTGAGTAATATGACACGCCTTGGTAGGACTTGATGTCATACTTTCGGGCCACTGACCACCTGTAACGAATTAACGATTGTGAAAATCTAATTCTGCAAGACTGCAATTTCGAATGTTGCCCTCTACATATAAATATGGTGTTCAAAGGCATCTCATCCAAACGACGTTTATGAACTTTATTAGAGGGTATTGATCTGTTAGCAATCAGTCAAACACTTGACTTTAACAACGAGATCAATTGCTTATTGGCATGGCCTGATAGACTGGACCTTTGGACAGGCAAAAGTCCAAATCATAACGCATACGCTGTCGAGAGTGTAAGTAGGCAGAAGTGTAAATAAAAGTCACTAAACCCACTCACATATCTATTGAAGAACTTTTCACTCAGATCTTGCGTCCATACTACCTGAAACCCTTTTTTTTCGGATGGGAAATCATCAAATGACCCCTCCCACTCTGGGCGAAGCGGGAAGGACCTGAAACCCTGACGTGATGTTTGCTTCACCGCCGCAAACAGTTCCGACCCATTGAAAACAATGCGGCCACGAGCTGTCACTGACCGGCAGTACGATACAGAAGGATCCTTTGTTTTCTATGGAGAATAGAGGAGCTTTACACCCTATTCATAAAAAAAACCTTTATTTCAAAACCGTGACTACATTAAATCAGAAATTTATGATACAAAAAACTTTTTTGCAAAAAATAAAACCGACTTCACACAAAAAAGTCAAAAATAACTTTAGCTTCAGAAGTCGGTGACCTTTATTTGATTGATTTAGTTTTTTTGTCACCGACTTCTGAAGCTAAAGTTATTTTTGACTTTTTTGTGTGAAGTCGGTTTTATTTTTTGCAAAAAAGTTTTTATTTTTCACTTTTTAGTGGTTCACATGTGTATAGGGTTTTCACAGCGTACCAGCGTGATTTTTTGTTATGAACTGGTGTAAACAATAGACAGACATGAGATTTCAGCAATCCCAGTAAGAGACACACATTTGCTACATTTAATGAGGAGTTCCGTTGCCTTTCTCCGAAGTTCTTCATCTAATCTTTACCAAATTTAAATGGGATCACTCCGAGAAAGTACTCTTTCTAAAACTACCCAAATCGCTTCTGGTGTGCCTATAAAATTTGAAGAGTTCCCTCTATTTCTCCAGGATCCCACTATCAGGATCCTGACTTGATGATTATGGGACCTTCTGGGAAGTATACCCTTTCAAACAATTAAAAAACAAATTCGGTCCAGTCATCTTCGAGTAATCGGGGAACATTGAATTGAGAACCTCCTCCTTTTTGAAGTCGGTTAATAACGACGTTATAGTACGTGACTCAAATATCCGGATAGCCTTTAAAAGATTTGGCCGAGAATCGTTAATTTGCTTCTAAGAATTGAAGAGTCCCGTTCCTTTGTCATGGATCCCATAACCAGAACCTAACCAAATTCTCATCAAACTACCCTTGAAGTAGGTACCCTTGCCAATAAAATAACAATACATGTCAAGGTAATAGGCTTATCCCCAATAAATGAAACTTAATACACCTAACTGTCGAAACCTGGGAATATTATACACATCTGCGTACCCCCTCAGAGCATACAGGCGTGATGTTACGTCATGATGTTGTATAAACAATAAACATTCAAGCGATTGCAGCAGTTACTGCAGATTTGCCGTGTATTTTTGAAGAGTTCCATTGTATATCTCCGAAGACCCGGATCAGATCTTCAATTAAAATATAAACACACGGGAAGCACCAGCTTTCAAATTAAAAAAGAATCATCAAAATCGGTTCACCCAGTCGAAAGTACTGAGGTAACAACCACTGTCGAAATCTGGGTGTATTGTACACATCTGCGTACCCCCTCAGAGCATACAGGCGTGATATTACGTCATGATGTTGTATAAACAATAAACCTACAAGCGTTAACAGCAAGCACTGCAGATTTGCCGTACATTTTTGAAGAGTTCCATTGTATATCTCCGAAGACCAGCATCAGATCTACAGCAAAATAAAATGGGACCACATGGGAAGCACCAGCTTTCAAATAAAAAAAGAATCATCAAAATCGGTTCACTCAGTCGAAAGTTATGAGGTAACAAACACAAAAAAAAAAAAAAAAAAAAAAAAAAAAACATACAGACGAATTGATAACCTCCTCTTTTTAGAAGTCGGTTAAAAATACAGACATTACGTCCCACAGATTGGTCTCCTGGCTCCCAAACTAAGTTTTCACCTGTGACTGTGTGGAGACAGTGTTTCTCCATTTAAAAACCGGCCAAATACTCGCTTAGGTACCTTGTAGGTATTTTAGGTAGGTCATCGGTCCGGTTCTTTATCGTGTTACCTAACTTTTTAATCCATAATCTAAAGTGTCATGATTTATTTTGGCCTAATCATCATTTGTCCGAATGATATTTTACCCGAACTTTGTATCACATAATATCACATGCCATAAAATTGAAATCCCTAAATACAATATGCCCTAAACCTGTTTGTCATAAATATTACAATCAATAATATACAAAATACTTAATAGTTATAAATCCTAAATTCCAATTATTTAATGTTTTGATCCTAATATTATTTTTAAAAGAAATTTGTATTACTAAGCTGTTGCTGTGACTTTCTCTCAATACAACACATTTATAAACAATATTGCTGTGTCATTACGCGCAGTCTTACATAGGGATATCATTGTTAAACAAAAAGTAGCTTGTGAAAATCAGATGGGCAGTCGCCACATGTAAACTGGTATCTATCTGGTTAGACTGGAAGCCGACGCCAACATACTTGTGAAAAGGCTAGGCAGGTGATAATTCTTACTCGTTTTTTTTATATTAATAACACAGATGAACATATACAATCTTAGACAGCACCCTTTCTCCATTCCTAACCAAGAAACCTAAATACGAGTAGGCCATTATGACCTCCAATTTATAAAATTATCCGAAACATTAATCCTGGCCATACGCAGTACGCTCAAGTCGAGTTAAGTTACGCGTACGACATAACTTATGCGCATGATATTACCATCCGATTATAAGATAAGTACGACGTATCAGATTTGTACCTAGATCACTAATCATTATCATCTGCCTAGGTAGCCTTTCCCCAATAAAGTTGAGGTCTGCTTCCAGTCCAACCGGATGCAACTTAATACCAGTATTTTACAAAGGGCGAATGCCTATCTGACCTCCACCACCCAGCTATATACTGGGTTATAGAATACCTCTTGGTGAGATTGGTGTTCAGATTCTAATGAATCTTCTGACTACCCACAACAACTGTCAATACTCTACAAATGACAGGCGCGACTAAAAGGGACCTGGGTATGTAATGAGTGTTCAACCATCCATGAACCGACCTCCACGAGACCATAATAAGAGCCGCACGAACCGCACTCGAAGGTTCAATAAGCAGTGGTTGGCAAACTAACTAACTGAGAGAGCTTATTTATAAGACAAGCCGAAAAAAAACCGGCCAAGCGCGAGTCGGACTCGCACATAAAGGGTTCTGTACTATCTTAGTAGAGGAGCCCCCTTTAAGTAAAACTTAAATCTCTAACTTTTGAACCATAAATTTAGAAAATACTAGCGGACGTCCCGCGGTTTCACCCGCATAGTTCCCGTTCCCGTGGGAGTACGGGGATAAAATATATCCTATGTTACTCGTGGATAATGTAGATTTTAATCTAGCTAAGAATTTTTAAAAACGGTCCAGTAGTTTTTAAGCCTATTCATTACAACCAAACAAACAAACAAACAAAGTTTTCCTCTTTATAATATTAGTGTAGATAGTGTAGATGAAAAAAAACTGAAAAGTAGAACTTTATAAGGACTTTCTAGGAAAATCACTTTGAACTTGGATGGAAACAACAGTTTTTGTACAAAAAAGACAAAAAGTTGTACAAAATAATTTCTGGACTAAGTTTGTAGTATAATCGTATATGCAAGCATTTTTTTAACTTCGTTTACATATTTTATTATCCTGAACGAATCTTTTTCAAACAAAAAAGAATTATTAAAATCGGATTGGATTCAACGCTATTGTGACGGACGGGAAACTACGGAACCCTACACTGAGCGTGGCCCGACATGCTCTTGGCCGGTTTTCCAACTACGTTGGGGTCGGCTTCCAGTCTAACCGGATGCAGCTGAATACCTGTATTTTACATGGAGCGACTGCCTATCTGCCCTCCACAATCCACTTAATACTGGGTAATACGATACCACTTGGTAAGACTGGTTGTCAGCCTTTTTGGGCCACTGACTACCTGTAACGACTGTCAAAGATGGACAAATGACAGCCGGGACCAACAGCATAACTCAGCGAACCTTAGTATGTCAGGGTGGACACCCATCCACAGACCAACTTAGGCAAGCACGGCTTAACCTAAAGATCGGCCTGAGCGGCTGTTATTATTTAGCAATGAGCTCTTTAATATCATTTTATTCAAGTATTTTGAAGAAACGCAATGTGCTTTCATTTAAAAATAATAATTTCCGCTTGCCCGTACAACCTGCACCACTGTGCGACGTCGCGTCGTCGTGTGTTAACGTCGCGTCGGGCTTAAATTAAAGGTAAATTCGAGATAAATACCTACCCGTTTCCATGTGTTTTATAATGTGAAATGTTTCTTGTTGTATTTTTTTTGAGCCCGCTCAAATGGAGCTTTTCTCGCTCAGGTCGTCTCCACGACTTACTTTCCACTCACCCTTTGATAACCGGCCGAGGTGAATCCACTATACAGTACTAATTCAGGAGTTAATCCTACTTATCAGCAAATCTTGTGAGACAGCCAGGCCTATCTGCTAATGGCACTACTTTGCAAAACCTTCCCGCACACCACCCGACAACGCAAAAAGGACTTTAGGTCTCAATCTTACGTTTGGAATCCGATCAACATTATATACAAACATGTTTGATTAGATGCTAACACTCTCGAGTACCCTTGCCACGGTATTTTCGATCGTGAGTGGTTTAAGTAAAGTGTAGTTTGGTTTCTTTAGGTGTGTCTAACAGCTTTGCCTGGTTCAGCGACCCGAGAAAAGGTTTGCTTCCTGCAACCGCAACGTACAGCTGATAGTGATGTCTTGCTAAATATTAGAGGACTGACACTCGAAATAAATCAAAATAAATTGATTTACCTAAAATTGGATAGGATTTGTTCATCCGATCAGATAAAGGCGAGATCTTTATTCCTGACAAAGTTTGGGTAATAATTCAGTTGAAATTGGTTTACCAGTTTTAGCGTCACCCCAGAGAAAGTCCTGGATCCCTACATGAGCTCCGTCAGAATGCGTTACGCATGAGAACTATGTATTGCAGGCTTCTTCATCCGTCTGAAGATCGGGGTTCCGAAGGTGTGGAAGGTTTCCTGGGGCAGAATTTCGGAAATCATAATTATTTCATTTTTTGTTTGTGACCATATAGGAAAGATTATTCATAGTTGGTTGGTTGAGTGTGAATAATGGTCATACGTCAATAACATGAATGAAAGTTAAAAAAAAAGATGTATCTTCTAAAATACCTTCTAGTAATCGCAGTTACCAAGTACAGTTCCGTAGTCAAGCACGATTGAAACTCAATGTTGAAACTCGATCATTTATACCTAAGTGATTTGGACAATGATTGTCCAAATCACTTAGGTATAAATCAGCAGTACTGCCGTCTTATAGCTATAATGCCGTTATCCAACAAAATCATTTTTCGAGTTATGGGCAAAAAAGCGCGGCCAAATAAAAAATGCTTGCCGTTTCTTAACTTTCTCTCATATCCGTGAGTTATTGGTATCAAAAAATAGATCTAATTTTGTGCTTTCAAATGGCCCTACTAACACTTGCTAATTAAGATATAATCTTAACAAAAATAGGTTTTTTGCGTTTTAGTTAAGTGTTTTAGCAATTTACAGCTTATGGAACCACGACTATAATGCCGCTAAGCCTACCTTAACGGCATTTTAATGTTTGGTTTTCATTATTTTTTTTTTGACATTTAAAATACTTTAAAAAATCTCTACATTACCAAACAATAATTCCGCTAAACAACTGTAACGATGATATAGCTAAGCATCATGATACCAAGAACAAACACTATGCTAAACTGTAATGCAGCTAAAGCCAATTAGCCGCAATTAAGACTAGTAACTTTTGTGAATATTTTTCCTGCATTTATTTTTTAGGTTGATTACTTAGCTTAAATGCCGCTAAAAATAAAACAATAAAATGTAACCGCGTTCTAGCTTTGAAACTCGAGCACAAAAGTTGAGGAAATCAAATAAAATGGTAGTTACTTACAGAAATAAAATAAGTAGCTTAATCTGAAATTTTTATTTTTTAACATTTAATGACAGTCTTCTTTAATTCTAAAAAAATCACTTTGTAAGGACTTAGGTACTTGTAATAACTGAAAATGAGATCTTAAAAAAAAGCACCTAAATCACACTTTAATATTGTTAATTTTTCGTGTCGATTGTAATGCAGCTAAAAAAATTACTAAATATTTCATTTAAAACGTACTTCACACATGTTTCGTAAGTAAGCTCTTGGATGCGAGTTTTGAATTCTTCTGTCTTAAGAATATGAGCAGGTGATAAGGATTTCACAATGACTTTTGATTTGTTTATTGAAGCTTCTGCTTCTTCAAAGTCTTCAAAATCATTAAGTTTTACTTTTCTCTTCATAGCCAACTCGACTTGATGGTGCACTTGATCAGCACTCATAAACGTGTGCCCTGGTTCAATAATATAGTTAGAGCATCATGCCAGAATGATGACTGCTAGTGGCTTTAAAGAGGAACTGATTTCACTTACAGGTAAAATCGATTCCTCTTTGAAGACGTATTAAAATCTTTATTCTAATTGTTCAGGATGCTCATGTGAATTAAGGAACTTGCGTATCACAAAACTTATCAAAAATATTGGATGCCATTGAACAAAACCTATTGAAGCACAAGGTATCAAAACGCTGTGTTCAAAGTGAGACTTTTCTATGTCAAATTGCTCAATTTTGGTGTCTTGACGTTTCTTCTTAATCATGCCTAAAATGTTTTTGGATCTTTGTGGAATAGCAACGCGGACAATTTTAAGACGCAGAGTTTGATCTTGGGTTTTTTAATATATTAATATAATTACATAAAAAAAAACCCAAGATCAAACTCTGCGTCTCAAAATTGTCCACATAAAATGAGCGCAAAATTGTGCGAATTCGCGGGCTAGTACCTACTGGTAGCTCGGTACGCAATCACTTCAAACTAAATAACTACATAGTTTCGATACCTAATAATTACGTTCAATTAATATTGCAATTTACTTCATTTAGTTCAAATAAATACTTTAGAAGATATCGCAGGTTTATAATTATGAGAAACCAAAAATAAGTTGTTCGTGTGACGAAATCTAAACTTTTTAAATTAATCTTTATTCCTGCATTGTTTAGTAAACAAAAAATTATCGTAATCATGACGTTGTAAATAAAAAACTTGGAGTAGTTTTTAACCTTGATAAACAGTTCCTAGACCTTTATGAACTTGAGAGGGTTGTATTGGTGATTTTGATGATTATAATTTTGTAACTATACATAGGTATTTATAGTCGCGAGCAATATTTTAAACAATATACAACATACCGCTGGCCTAGAAACTTCAAAAAACGTAAGAATATTTGAATTTCGCGGGCTACCCTGACGTTTTCACCTTAAACCATGGTGGCACACTGCTTCAGACGCGGGGAGCCGCGGAGCGAGAGCGAGTGATCGAGGGTAGTTAACCGCGTTTTAGTGTGGTAACGACTGATAGCTGCATTTTTGTGTTGACGTCGTAAGCAATTTAACTATATTTCAAATTGAAAATGCCGTTATTGGCGTATTCACTACAAAGTGTCTTATTAAAAATACATCTAAGTACTACGCATAAATGCGGTTAAGTGACATTAACGACCTTTTTAACTAGTATTTTCATTTAACGGCGATTTAGTTATGCAACTGATGATAAAAATTTTAGTTATAATGTAAATTATAAGCCCTTAGTCACTTTTTAGTATAGTAATGTTGCTTACCTGCGTTTTAGCGTAGGAGACATTACATTTATGGCAACTTAACGGCGTTTTAATTTTTTCTATCTCGTGATTTATAAATAGTAGAGAAACACTGCTTAGACAGAAAGATAGAGATTTTTTTTCTGATTATGGTGGTATCAAAAAACGAAAATCGACCAGATGCGAGATAACGGCATTATTGCTTGTGGACGGCAGAGTAAGTTTGCGGTGTATGTATAAATAACAAAATAAATACTTAGTGGACAGCGCACTTTCTTTGTAATTGTGCAGAAACTTGATTGCGGTCCTAAGGAGACATGAATATTTTTGTGGTAAATTGAAATTTTAATCGAATAAGGTACTTCCGGTTAACAGTAGTTACCCACAAGACTAGTCTAAACGACTGTGTAATGCGACGAAACACTCGGCAAAACAAAGAAGAAGTTCTGTCGCAATTAATTCGAAGGAAATAATTTAACATAACTGACGAAATGTTAGGTGTACGTTCTATTAGGTATCCAACGTTATGCCTAACCTTTCGGGGATAACGAGAGTAAAATTATGTTTCGCGTAACTGAAAAACAGTGGCATATTTACTGGTTAGTCCGGAAACACAGGTACAGTCCATCGCATCAAGTTACCACAAACTGTCACATTTTCTCATTCGATTTTGAACTTCGTCATTGAACATTTCATTTAAAATCATTAGGAGTTTGACAATTTCTGGTAACTCGATGTGCTGGCGATTGGTACTTGAAGACAGTAGGAAATAAATCCTCTAATAAAAAAAATAACAATCGATTAACGTATCGAATGGAACGCAGCTCTCCCCTCACTATTCCAACCAGTGTTTTTGCGCTCCGTACGAGTCGCTTCACGGGTCCAAAAGATTCTCTCTTATTAGATTCTATGACCACTAATCCTAGGGAAAAGATGTGACTCCATGATTAACTAAGCAAAAAGCCGTAGACACTCTGTCTCCCTTTTGCGTTGATTTATTTATTGATGCTTTGTACTAGAACTGCTAGAGCTTTAGCGCGTGGGTTTGTCCGCTTGGATGTCGGAATTTATCCCAAGAACTCTTACTACTGCAATGGGATAAAAGAACACTTTGTACTAACTAAGGTTATGATAGAATACAGGGTGCAAACAAACGCTTCACAAAGCCGTCAACCTAGCATTTATGTACATCAAACTAAGTAACAACAACAACGCAAAAACTACGTCAGCTTTACGCAATAATTACTTTTTGTTGGGAATCGACTTTTTCTCTGGGGTGAAAAATAAGGTTTCACGTTATGAGTCAATGTAACGAACTCAAAACTTTGTTCTAATGGATGGATTGAATAACACGAGAGTCGTGGAGGTGTTTAAAGTGAAAATATTACAGTAAAACAAACAACACTCAAGCACAAGGAACACTTGTGCAAAAGTTGAAACCTTGACCCCCAATTTCTCCTTAACTAGAATGTTCCCAGGTATGGTCTAGCTAGACCAAAAAATATATCGGATTAATTTCGGCTTCGTTAAAAGGGGTGGGTCTATTTGCACAATTTTTACTTTATTGTTAGTAGCTAGGTACACCAACTTTGAAACAAGTGTTTCAATATTGTTAATTTTATTGTTAGATTGTTACGATATAGTAGTAACAGATTGTTCAAGACAACACGCTCACGCGACACGCTCGCACGTCTTTCTACATTGTTCTCACTTAAATGTATTATCATAACATGAAATGATGTAACCAAGATTTTGTAACAATAAAGAGTGTCCATGGAGTTTCTTGCCCGTTCTTCTCCATAGAGATCTACGCTAGGGAATGGGCAACTAAAGTAATACTTTCTTTAGTTATTATGCCTTGTGACTGTGACTAAAGCTTTGTCTTTTATATATTTTTGACAATTAAAAGTGCCGTGACGATCTAATTGAAATAAATGCTTTGAGTTTGAACACTCGGATGGACTGTATGAACATAAATAAAAAGGCGATCCCCCCTTTTTTGGATTCAGTGGAGCACTGCTAATCCTAACAACTTTAAAATAATTCAAGTAAAGTTGTTTACTGACTGAGCGTTACGGACTGAATAGCAGAAGGAGTAGCAAAAGGAGTATGATACCTTAGGATCGTAGCTAATAACGTTTTCTAGTTTCTGCGTAACCCCATAAGAAAAAGGCGAGAGTGTTATGTACTAGTATGTCCCATATATGATGCATTATATTTGTATATTTATGTAGAACTGACGGATAACTAGACCCACGGACAGAAGTGAAGTATCGCATTTATTATATTAGTACGCACGATTTGTATCACGCGATCGGCTACTAAGGATGCGCCGGCGCAGTGGGAACTTAATTTATTATAGTATGTTATATGGAACATATGGCTGCAGTGGTTCTAACTATAAAATATATTATGGAGACATGACGAATATTATTTGCGTATTCATGCAGTGCTCTACCACTAAACGAAACACAATGAAACGCACTGTTACTTTTCCAACTCACAGTTTCCTGCCGAGAGTTCAAATTCCAATGGATTGTGACATTGATATTCGGTTGATTTTAGTGAAGCCGGCGGAGTTGGCCGGGAGTAAACCTTTTTTTCATTCTAGTTTCTTACAGAGTGTGGAGTTGTATCAGGGATACCTTTTGACACCTTGATAACTCGCTGGACAGGCGGGGTTTAAGTTCAGCTAGATTCGAAATATTCATCATCATCATCTGACTAGCCTGTTCCCAACTATTTTGACATCGGCGTTCAGTCTAACCCGATGCAGATACCAGTGTTTTACAAGAAGCAGCTGCCTATCTGACCTCTACAGCCCAGTTAATACTGGGTGCTGCGATACCCCTTGATAAGACAGGTGGCCATTGACTACTTAACGACTGTCAAAGATCTAAAATTGACAGCCGGGACCAACGGCTTTAAGCGTGCTTTCCAAGGTGCGAAGGAAACTCGATATATAATGGGTGGAAAGGCATCCACGGGCCAACCTAGGCAAGGGCGGTTTAACCTGAATATTGACTTAAGTGGTTGTTTATTTAGCCACGAGCTGTGAGTTTGAAGATGTTCGTACCTAGAATTTCTACGAACTATTCTAGTGGCTACATAATAACGACCGATCGAAGAAGTACTCTTGCTAAGGAGTCATTTTTAGACCTTCTCGTCCTAGCTGGTAGATATTTAACAGTAGTAATGGTTAGCCCAAAGGTCTCATAACCAGTCTTGCCAAGAGGTATTGTGTCACCCAGTAACCGGGTCAGAAAAGCGGCCGCTCCATACAAAAGATTGGTATTCAGCTGCATCCGGTTAGACTGAAATCCGGCCCAAACGTAGTTGTATAAAAGCTGTGAAGATTGATTATAGGTACCTAGAATTGCCAACATCGGTTTCTGTGTAAAGGTATTTCTGTATGTGACATTTGTGGCTGTAATTCTGCAAATTCAAGCACGATACAAGAGAAACCTAGGTGTGAGGCAACGAAATATTTCCTCGTTTCATTTCGTAGTCAATGGCCTGACATTATGGATCGGAGCAGTGGTTTCTTGTCGCCCATTTACCTTGTTAGTTGGTTGCTTAGATAGTATGTATTGGTCAAATCTTGCCAGCGGTGCGCCATTACGCTCGTTGGAGCGATGATCTTCGCAGGGTGGCTGGTAGCAACTGGATAAAAGTTGATGTGAACCGTCTTGAGATGATGATGATCAGTTTCCCCAACAAAGAAGCCAGGACATCGTGCTCATCAATAGCGCTTGCTACTCATCATCATTCTCTTCTCCTTGTCCCAATTCAATTGTGGTCGGCGCAGCATGTCTCCTTCTAAACTTCTCTTTTTTCGTCACCTCTTCAGACCCTTCTTTTCTTGCCATTTCATTTTTAAAACAGTCCATCCATCGTTTCTCTACTCATATACTCATCCACATACTCATATTCAAAACTTTCTTCACGACTTTTACCTCATTCCTCCTCATCACATGCCCATACCACGACAATCGATTACCACTATAGCATCGAAAACTCCACTCCATTCCAAGAACCAATTCCATCCACATCTTTAAAATGTTGTAGGCAAAGATATTATGTAAGCTGTTCTCGCTACGTCGTCGGTTGGAACCCGAATTAAATTCATTTAAACTAGATTCATGGCACAAAAACTTAAACGCCTGAATAAAATACTCTCATGTTTAGTAAGTAACAGTCACGGTTTTTTGGAAATCGGTCAAGTGCAAGCGATAGACAAAGTGACGCCAAGGGCAGGGTTTCAGGCGTTTACTTACAGCTTACTGTGAACTCCTTGGTGATCTTTCAAGGGAATAGCAGTGATTCAATTAAATTCTTTAATCATACCGAGTGCCTAGCCATAGCCTGTGATAGTCGGACTGCCAAATCGTAGGTCACGAGTTCAATCCCAAGATACGCTAGATAATTCTTGACGGCATGTAAACAAACCATACGATAGAAGAAAGAAGAATTGCGTAAAACAATATATTTTATATTGTTTTACGCAATTCTCCCAAAAATACAGCTGCGCTATGAATATGTGGTGTGCCCTACGTTATTTTTAGGGTTCCGCACCCAAAGGGTAAAAACGGGACCCTACTAAGACTCCACTGTCCATACGTCCGTCTGTCTGTCTGTCACCAGGCTGTATATCATGAACGGTGATATGTGTATACTGTATCCGCTATAACAACAAATACTAAAAACAGAATAAAACAAATATTTAAGGCGCTACCCCAAGCGAAATTAGCAAGTCTATTTGTGGTGATACAAGATTCAAACAGTGATTCAAACTTCGTTTGAATCACTGTTAGAATACAGTTCTGATCAGCTTGCACTACGAAGTGGTTTTTACGTCAGTCACTGCGGGTCGAATAGTGCGAAATTAGTGGTTTTTATTCTTTATAAAATCAAATTTCCGTGTATAAGAAAAAAAAAAAAACTAGCATTATGTTCATTATTAAGTTGCCTATCCATTAGTATAAGAAGGAAATCAAAATAATGTTAACTTTACGAGAAGAAGCATGTTATAAATATTTTTTTCTCATTTTTGTCGTTTCATTGTGAGGGGATGGATTTATTAAATATTATGAGACTTAAAAAAAAAACTACCATTTTGCAGTCAAGAATATGTAGGAATTGAATGTATTTGTTATTACTTGGTATTTCTTTTGGTTATAGAGTAGTTGGCTCCAAAAAAGCACAAAAAACGGCTTTTGCTCGGGGACGCGCCTTAAGGGCCGTTTTGTCTAATGTTCTAAGTATGGTACGAAACTTTTCGTGCGCGAGTCCGACTCGCACTAGGCCGGTTGTTTTACGATGAATTATGTGTATGATTCTAGACCTGGGTTCTATCGCAGTGCGAAATGTCCTCCATACCCGTTCAGCTGTTATGGCGTGATTGATAAACAAAGACATGCATCCGTCCAAACTTTTGCTTTATAATAGTTATATTTTTTAAGAAGAAAGCTATAAAACAAACTTTGTTTTGACTTCGGTATTTGGCTTTATGTCCTAGATACAGTAGTGGAACACAAATTGCGCAAACGCAAGTATCTACGAGACTACGACGCGCGCTTGACTACGAACAAAGGAGTTTGTAAGTTCCATTGTCAGCACTGTGATCCTTAACTCAGTACATAGGTAGAACCATTCTACAGAGGTAGGTACGTACATAACATCAAGCCTGCATTCCCGGTACAAGTAGGCGGATTCTTTGTAAGAATGTCTGAACTAGTTACCCGCCTTGTGTCTTCAGGCTGGATGTAGCATAATCAGCCAGTGTTTTTCTCACTGGTGGGGAACACGCATCCTATGTGGGAGAGAGTGACTCGCAATCCAAGAGTCGTGCCCATTGCAGCTTGCTGATTTGCTGGATGACGAATATCTTCGAATTGTAGGTTCTTATAGGGATGTCCCTAAGCTATCACTCCCGGGTACTACTTAGTGGTTCACATTATTCTGTCTATTGACTGAGGGCGGCACTTGCCAGACCTGATGTTTAAAAGCTTCTTGACAGATACTGAGACAAAAATACTGTGACATGTATATGTTACTGTTAAAGCATGAAGTACCGTAAATCTTAAGATTTCCCAGTAAATCCTAAGATTTACCAGCATGAGTTGGTAAATATCCGAATTTTATAAAAAAGAGACAATATTTCGGGCTTTTACCAGTAGAGTTTGGGAAATGCTAAGATTTACCAATGATGGTTGGTAAATGTTATAAGGAAATAAAGTATATTATTATTCTATCTCGTTTAATCGTTTATTTTAATTATCGATCAGTCAAGTTTTAATGTTATTATTTTTTATTACTTTTATCATCACAAGAGTATTTCTTACAATTTATTTATTATTAATAATCAGTCGCATCATTATAATTTGACTTCTGTTTCTTTTGACAAAGTTGGCATCGTCTCAAATAGGTCTTAATAGCCTCAACTGTTACATTTTTATACTTGCGGTTACATTCCAGAATCATCCTTGTGCTCCCACCGTGTTCAACAGTAACGTGTATTTCATTGAGAATGTTGAACAAGTCTTCGTAACAAACGTAGGTAATACCTGATTTCACCATCTTTTTCTTTTACCGGCGCAATTAACTTTTCTTCGCCGCCAATTGTCAAAATCTTATACCGTTTTACATGCCTGTATTGAACGGCTTTCTTCTTATTAGTGTTCTTAGCAATTTTTATTTCCTCTAAACACTTTGCCTATCTTTCTTTATCGAGATAAAAGTTGTTATCTGTCTTACTTGCCACGAGCTCGTCCATTATTTCATAAAACCTTTGATTTACACTCATTTCGATTTATAAATTGCTTCCCGTCACTAAAAACACAAACACAAATTGAATTATCGTGCGTATTTAAACGAGCAAAATGATGTGGGGGGCTGCAGAATGCCCGCGAGTACTCCACAGTGATCTAACACGTTTCGATTTGTCAATTTTCACTTCTCTGATGTAAATCCTAAGATTTACCGAGTGCATGTTGGTAAATGTCCGAAATTAACAATGATCACAGAACATTTCGGACATTTACCACTGAAGCTGGTAAAACTTAGGATTTACTGGGAAATCTTAAGATTTATTGCAATTCGGGCTTTTACAGTAACATTTACACTCAATATACAAAATCTTATCAGGATAAGCACGTCTGTCCATATTTGTTTTGGAGAGTTTTTTTTTTCTTTTTTTATTAATTTTTGACTTTTCATTTGGCTGAAAAATCTATCCAAGGACAATTTTATAATCTACGCTTAGGTATCTGCATATGCATTTAGGTAGGCGATATCATGTCATTTAAAATTATGTGCAAATACGTTAAGGCTTCCATAGAAGACGCAGTTCGCTACCAGTCATCAGAGGTTATAATTAAATCTCTCATTAACTCCTCGTAATCTATTAGCACTGGCAGTGAGCGTGAAGCTTTAGCATCGCGATCACAACAGCCCGTAACAAGAGCGAGTAAGTACATCTTATTTATGTTGTGGTTACAAAAACGACACCATACCGAATTCAAAAAAACTCTCACTGCTCCGTTTAGCGGTGCGGTGCGCGGGCGTCGTCGTCGGCACCGTCCACTTATTCCGATTCCGAAGGCACAAGCAGTCAAGCTCGAGAAAGCTCAGTGCGCGGGTCGTATCGAGGGCCGGCGGACGCGAGCCGACGACACCCGAAGCACGCCGGACATGATCGGAATATGGACGTGTGGAGCGGTCGCCCCGCGACGTGCGCGCGCTCCTCGCCGCCCCTCACCATAGAGACAGGCGACAATTTCGCGCTCACGTTCTTCGAGAGCAAAGAGCAAGCGCCGCCACCGCCGCCGAAACAAGGTGGGTCTTGTTTATGTTATTACTGCTGCATGCGTACGCGCCGACAGCCGTCACACGCGTTATGCGAATGTTACCACACAGCCTAGTCTATTTGCCTTTATGAGGTTTTAGTTGTCGAAGTAAGTGAGTGTGTGGAAATTACATTTATCAATTAGCGTATAATGCAATTTTGAGCTTCTTGTAAGTAAGCTACGTCATTTACTGTGAGGAGTTCTTACAGGCAGCTAGCGGAAACTGGTTAGTTTTTAGCAGACCAATATTGTAATTGTTTGCAAAAAATCTACCAGTACATTAATTCAGTGTTTCGATCATGTGTTGACGTTTTAAAAACTGTTTTGATATTCAGATTGGTGTCGGGATTATGGTAATAGTGGGTGATGTATATGTAAGTAGCGGACGGTTGCGCCCGCGCCGGGGACATGGCCAAGTTCCCCAGTGCTCTGGAATTGTAACGGTGTGTGAGGACCACGTCCAGAGCTCGACTTGGTGAACATCATCATTAACTAGTTCATTGCTTACCAACTGCTCCGAATATGTTAGTCTGATTGGTCAACTTCTCAAGAAGCCTATAACCAACAAAAAAACAGGATGAATGTCTTTTTATGTGATTATTTTGTTACAATCTAACTTAAATAATCAGTTTCAAGGGTTTATGTACTTATCTGTTAAATTAAACCATTCCATAAACTTAATTGTTTATTTTTAAGTTACAGATACCTATAAGATTACACAAAAACCTTGTTACTATTACATAGCCACGAGATCGTGGCACTCGCGAGTAAACAATAAAATAAACATGAATAAATTAAACAGTTTGATGATCTTTTGACGTAAGAATATAGTAGGCGCTTTAAAGTCATCAGCTGAGTCTTGTAGAATCTTTATAGTTATCGTGAACAAGCGGAGTTATCAGATTGAAGCGGTCCCACTGCTGGGACACGGGCATCCTCTCGATGAAGAATAGTGTGGTGTAAACCACCACGTAGGCCCAGAATAGTTTGGTAGGTCTCACATCAACTAACATGTCTTCGAATTTATATCATCATCATCAAATCCCGGAATCACCCCGCTGGGTACCTATAATGGCCCTCCTATTTCTTATTTCTCTCGATATTATGTATCGTACAAATATCTAAGCTGCGGAAGTAAGTTGTGAGCAAAACTTAACTTGGAACGCTCGTGCGGGTACCGTTAGGTCTGTATGAACGATGTATTACATTACAATGCAAAATACACTTTTAACTTATTCCCCTTACATTGCTGCTTTATAAGTAAACTGATTTGCAAATTAACATGGAAGCTGAGCAATGGATATGCCATCGGGACAAAACTTGGCGAAAGCGATGCTTTTTTTTTTTGTTTTTTTGAGGAAAAGTGTTAGGGGGGATGTTTTTATTATTATTGTTCTTGGATCGGTTAAGTATTCTAGTGTTCGGTGACGAAATGTTTATCAGCTAAAGCGCTTAGACAAGACAGATAGGATTGGCATGACGTTTTTCGGTAGTTTCTATCAATCCATTTTTAAGTTTATTTCATCATGATTAGATTGCAACTTTGTTTTAAGTAAGTATCGTTGTTGAAAAGGGAAAAGGTTATACTAAAAAATGAGTCTGCTTTAGATTTCGGAACGGTCATTAAATTATTGTTTAAAAAACATGCGGTAACCAACACGTGACTAAAAGCCTGGGAGCTTTTGAAAATACTTTGTTTACAATCGGTGTTCCCGATGGTTTTCCTTATGGGAATCATATCACCTATTTAACCCCTATAAGAGTCTTTCTTTTTGATCTCTTTCGATTAACTGACGAATAACGAAATTAATTAAAAATAAATCTCACTTACAAGTAAATACTAACAACAGCTGATTTCAGGGTCATTGACCACTAGCAAAGTGCTTAGGTACTTGAAATTATGGGTTATTTTTTGTTGTTGTTTATTTGGCATTACATATTGATACTTATCAGCTGTGTGAAGGTTCAGCTCCATTATAATGAGTATTCTTACATTAGTTAGAGCAAAGTTGCATGTTTCTAGGTCCAGCAGTTTCGGCTGTGCTTTTGGTCAAGATAGAAATAAAGGAAAAAAAGTATTTTTATTTGTCTTGCACTATGACAAAACAAATGAAAAAATTAAAAGTAAGCAGTTAAATAAAAAATAAATAAATGTAAGACCTACATTAAACTAAAATGGGTCCTGTACGAGGCTTTAAGGCTATAAGGCTAAGGAACCTTTAAGCCTGGTGCAGTACCTAACATAAAAAAATGTCACACCGCTGGTATTCTGCTATGGCCCAAAGTGGAAAATTATGCATAAAAAAATAAATAAAATTACACACAGTTAATAATAAATAAATGTTTATAATTATGTATACTTAACAAGTATGTATTTACAAACAAAAAGTATATGATTATGTAGTATATCAACTGTCTGGTGACCACGACACAAGCCTTGCTTAGTGTGGCACTAGATGGTGCTGTGTGTAATGTCCAGCAATATTGATTTATTTATTTATTTATAAAACATTAGACACACTACCATGTGTTTGACACACGCATACGTGCGGACACGGACGTTTCGTACTAATATGAAAAGACTTGGTTGTCATGGCAACGACTTTGTTGACGTTTAACAATTTTTTAATAAGTGAAGCAAAAACTATGTATCTCTTTGATTTTAAATTAATTATGGTCGAATTTCGACCACTGGCGACTCTATCTGTATAAACACCATCACGACTCTATACATAGTTTCGTTTGTTTCCTTTTTAAAACTTCGATTGTCTTTTGTCTTATTGTTTCCAGCAAAAATCAGTCAAAACTGTATCTATTTACTATTGACCGGTAATAATAATCAAAAACATTTGGCGTACTTAAAAAAACATTTATGACCTTTTTAATCACTGTTTTGGCTCTCAAAAGTGCTTTCGATCGGACAGCAGTTTTGACCGTAACACTACGCCCAGGAGAAAAGCTACAAGCTGGACCAGTTAAGTTGCGTTTGTAGAAAAATAGCGGACGGCACACGGTTTTTCCCCTGTAGTGCCCGTTCCCGTGGGAGTACAAGTATATAAATACAACGGCGACAGAAAATGCTTACAATTCTTATAGGACGAAATAACATAATGGAGCGTTTACTAATTATAAACAAACACTTTCTAGCATACCGCATAAAAAATCTAAACGATAAAAAATACAGTTCAAACCAGTATTCATATTGAGACTTTGAGACAGGGCAATCTCCTGCAGACAATCTTTGAAAATAAAATCTTGGAACTGAAAGAAATGAAAGACACTTTGATGTATATGTTATTTTTAACTTTTAGGTACTTGAAATCTCAATCTTCAGATCATTAAAAAAAAAGAGGTTTTTGATGCATGTTTTGAAATAAAATCTGGTTTTAGTAATTTTTTAAAATTATAAACCACAGTCGATATTCACGAGGAGATTTTTATGTATTTTTTTTTTATTATCAGTTTATTTTTATTAAAAATGCTGATTTTGTCAGTCGTAATTTAATTATCAATCGTGAATTCTTGTGAACCAATCGAAAGTAGTGGCGGTACTTTCTAAAAACTTGGCTTGCCCTTAGAACCTAGGCTACTCTCGACTCGATGATGTAAGGGTTTTTAAAGTCAGTTTGCTTGCTTGATACGTCTTGCTGGGCTAGGCACGCCACTGATTGAAAGCTAACCCCTTTCTGTTCGTTGGAAGTAGGGTCAACGTCAGTGCAATGGATGGGGATCGAACTCACATCCTCCTGTTCGCTGCGAACTTTTGCAATTCGGCCATTGCAGTGTACATACCTACGTTAAAGTTGATTTGTGGGAAGTTGATTGTTTGTATTTATTAAAACACTAGAACTGCAATTTGATAATAAACAAAATACTTAATACTAAGTACTTAATACTTTAAAATCAAGAAATATCTACTTATAACGATACTCATTTAAAAATAACTTACCCGTCTAAAGAGAACTAGGTTGATCTGCTAAGCCATTTGCTAAGTTAGCCATTTTAAGATAAGGCATCCGCTCAGTCAGCTGACGTGAACTTGATCCATTTGCCGCAGCGGCAGAAGTCTCGTCTGACGCGACCTGTACCGTGGTGACGATATGGTGGGACACCATGCGGTCTGAGGATGCGGAGGCGGGCAGGCACGCGGCGGCGGAAGGGGGGGGAGGGGAGGAAGAGCGGGCAACGACCGCCGACGTTATGCAACACATTGATAAAGAGTCCGTGAGGCTGCACATCGTTACCTAGCAACCATAGCGCGAAGCTATGTTGTCTCATAGTAGGAAAGATAAACTATTTTTTTTGCACTACTAAGACGTACCTGTACATTATGAAATAAACTTGTACTTTTGACAATAAACCGTTGTCGACTGATCTTCTAACCTCTCCTAAAATGAAGTGAATGGTTGTCAGAAAATCGTGTTGAAATGGCAAAATGGCGACGTAAGCACCGATTTGGGTCACACTTTAAAATACCGATGACAATATTAAATTGCTTCAAAATAAGTTGTGTTTTAAAACTAGATAGGGTTGGTGTTTCCTATCCGACTACTCCGAGAAGCAACCTCGACTCGAATCAAACACAGAGGTCACGGTCTTTTTTGAAGTCCACGCATAGGTAATGTTGGCCAAGTCATGCGGATGGTGCAGATTAATCGTTGATGATCTTCTGAAGAAATCATCACACAAATGCCGCCATCTAACCCAAAAACCGAAATTCCTCTTATTCTGATTCAGACCACCAAACTGGACAATTTTCCCTTATGAAAATGGGCCGAAAATGAAAGAAAAATCTATGCTTCCCATGATTGAAGCGTGTTAAGTGTTTTGACGGATACCAGTCAAAAGTGGTTTTGACCTAATAACAGTTTTCACTGTAACATTTCTAATTGTATCAGATTTCTTCTTCCATTTTCCCCTGTCGGGCACCACGGCATCATTTGCACGGAATTAAGATTTGTTTAAATTTTTATCCGGAACATGTGGTTTGGATACCTTATATGTGCTCATCTGGAAATAAACCCTCTCTTACACTATCGTAGTTTACGCCTCCAAACTGCCAGCTACCTTTTTAGCAGAGTCGGAATATCTAGCTGAGGGATGTACAAGGTACCACTGCGAAGATGTACTGGAGAACTCGGTGGAGCACACTGTGGGGGTTTGCTCCGCTCTTGGGCTGAGCACCGCCCGCCGTGTCCTCGTAGCGGTGATCTGCGGCGGCAACCTCTTGCGTCCGGAGAACCTCACGTGTCGACGGCGCGTTCGCGCGTCTCAATGAGATGCCAGCAAGAAAGAAAGGGGTCTGCAAGTGCCGATGCCTACTGGAGCTGAGGGGCTGTTCGAAGGAGATACCGCGGCCTTGAAACACAAAGGCCGCTCCGCTCAGCTCAGAGCGGGAGGAGTCATTTGATGATTTGCAATCCGAAAAAAATAGGATGTACATTTGTACAAGGTATAACATAATAAACGCAAGACCTCCCGTAATGATGGGATGGGATCGCTTGGTATGGTAAAACTAAAACAGTTTCATGGTCTGATATAGTGGTTGCTGAGGGACGTCTCCGCAAACGCGGTCACCACTCCGCAGCTCGTTACATAATATGCATTATACAGAATTAAACAGTTGACCTTGTTTTATACTCTCATACTAGACCTTTACTCCCCTATAAAAGCTGTCGTGGTAAAAAAACTGGCCTTGTCAGTTACTTTAGCAGCACACCTGACTATACGTTACAATATATCGTCTTTGAACGCGTTCACAATGGAAGGAAGGGGTGCTCAATGTGAAGGGCACCTCATTACTAACTGATCTTGTGAGGTCGAGTAAGTCGGTTACACGTGTAGATGACTAATACATCAAAAATATCGGATGCTCCTTCCTGATCTTCACAGCCAAAATCGACCTTACGTAGTTGTAACAAGAAGTACTGACAGACTAAAGAGATGCTTACTCTAGGTATTGATGTAATTATCACTAGCTTCGATGAAGGAAAATATCGTGAAGAAACCGACATGCGTGAGAGATATTTTCTCGACGGCATGTAAACCCAAGTCAGAGGCCCAAGGGAGCGGCATGAAAACTATCGACACCAGGTTCACCAAACGATAAAGAAGAAGAAAGTCTAAAATCATCGTCACCACTCCATCAGAACCAGTAACGTTTGTTCCAATTACATAACTGTTCAAGCCAGGGAATCGTTGCCGTGCGTGCGATTACGTCTGTTAGTATTCTCACGCTCGTCTCTTCCGGGGTAAGCTGTAGTGCAAGCGAACGCTGTATCCGGCACAGAACATCAAGCAATAATGTGGTTTATTTTTATGTTACTCTTAGTCAGGGTAAAGACTATGGTACATTGGGGTTACGGACCATAGGGGTTGGTGACTTGATGCTTACGTTATACTTGTCTGATGTGGTCGTCGGGGCTTTTTATTTGTTTATTTTTGATGTTATTTACTTTTATTTCTTTACCCACGCAACTTCGTCTGCGTCACATAAAAGAGAAAAAGCTCGCTAATGGAAATTTTTGCCTCATTTTGCAACATTTTTCATTTATCCTCCGCTCCTTTTGGTCGTAGCGTGATGTCATAATATAGCCTATAACTTTCTTCGATAAATGGATAATCCAACACAAAATTATATGTATATTATTTTTTCAATTCCACCCAAGTAGTTCTTGAGATAATCGCGTTCAACCAAACAAACAAACTGTTCAGCTTTATAATATTTATTATACAGTCATTCATTCCAATCATTCGCCAATCATTTGATTAAATAACCGAGACCGAACTTTTCTGATTTTTCTGCTAATTAGATATGCTCGAAATCGAAAAGCACGTTCACACACGTGAATATCGAGAAATGTTAATAAGTTTAAAAAATACATAAATATTTCCGGAAGCATATTAGTGGAAAAGGGGAAGAATTTGTTTACTTTTGCTGACTAGGGGAACAATAGGGGGGGGTGGGTGAGTTAAAAATTACTTAAAAACGGTGATATTTACGTCTCTGCGTATATATTCGAGGAAAGCCTAATCTTCATATTTGACCTCAACTTACTTACTCTCAAAAAACTGCGAAGTCGGGCCAAAAACAAAAGCAATATACTCTCCGGCTAGATAATTATTCAGTCAGGCAGGCTAGCCCAAGCCACTCCATTGACCGGGGCTGCGTCGAAACACACATGCCTTTATGCTGGCCTGCCAACAGCACGTGCCTCCCCGATACGCCATCGTAATGAGGTGAAGGAATTCAATAGCCGTGCGATATTAAATTCTTCTTATGACGTTGGCTTTGAAAATACTCTTAGATAGGTCAATGGCAGGGTTCTGGGTTCAATTCCCGTTTCGGAGAAAATGGTTTTACTATCAGTACTTTTTCAGCAAACACTGTTTTAGGCTTTCACGGTTTAAAACTAAACTTATATTGTCACTTACGGGATATCTTCCGTGATTATTTATTGTTTTGAGCTCCCGATATTTCGACGCATATCCCGTAAGTGACAATATAAGTTTACTTTATGCCGGATACAGCGTCGAAATATCGGGAGCTCAAAACAATAAATAATCACGGAAGATATCCCGTAAGTGACAATATAAGTTTACTTTATGCCGGATACAGCGTCGAAATATCGGGAGCTCAAAACAATAAATAATCACGGAAGATATCCCGTAAGTGACAATATAAGTTTACTTTATGCCGGATACAGCGTCGAAATATCGGGAGCTCAAAACGATAAATAATCAGGAAGATATCCCGTAAGTGACAATATAAGTTTACTTTATGCCGGATACAGCGTCGAAATATCGGGAGCTCAAAACAATAAATAATCACGGAAGATATCCCGTAAGTGACAATATAAGTTTACTTTATGCCGGATACAGCGTCGAAATATCGGGAGCTCAAAACAATAAATAATCACGGAAGATATCCCGTAAGTGACAATATAAGTTTACTTTATGCCGGATACAGCGTCGAAATATCGGGAGCTCAAAACAATAAATAATCACGGAAGATATCCCGTAAGTGACAATATAAGTTTACTTTATGCCGGATACAGCGTCGAAATATCGGGAGCTCAAAACAATAAATAATCACGGAAGATATCCCGTAAGTGACAATATAAGTTTACTTTATGCCGGATACAGCGTCGAAATATCGGGAGCTCAAAACAATAAATAATCACGGAAGATATCCCGTAAGTGACAATATAAGTTTACTTTATGCCGGATACAGCGTCGAAATATCGGGAGCTCAAAACGATAAATAATCAGGAAGATATCCCGTAAGTGACAATATAAGTTTACTTTATGCCGGATACAGCGTCGAAATATCGGGAGCTCAAAACAATAAATAATCACGGAAGATATCCCGTAAGTGACAATATAAGTTTACTTTATGCCGGATACAGCGTCGAAATATCGGGAGCTCAAAACAATAAATAATCACGGAAGATATCCCGTAAGTGACAATATAAGTTTACTTTTTCAGCAGCAGCCAAGTAGTCTAAATTTGCGGCCGGTTTTTGGCAAAACGCTCGTGCCCTATTACGTACATAAACATACCTGCGAAATGTGGGTGTAGGTACTATTAGTAACACCTCTGCCTCACACTTTGGGGATTACCTACAGGCGTGATGTTATGTTGTGTTATTGGTAACATATAACGTATTACAGCCCTGTCATATTATCTCTGGACTTGGCGTCGATGACTTTCATAACAATGAAAGTCCGAAAGTAACAATGAAGCGAATGTTCAAGAACAAGCACTTTCGTTGACGATACATGTGATATGTTCGTGCTACGAGTATCACTGCTTTATTTTTGAATAATTATGAACTTTTGTTGTTATAAAAGTTACCTAGCCAATCCAGAGATAATGTAAACGGTTAAAATCGCTTTCAAAGTTTGGAATCGATTCACCCCTGTGTCGACCACGTGTATTCACCTAGCTTGACACGTGCCACTACTTAAAACGTATAGAGCAACCTGTGTGCAACAATAACTTCAAACACGTCAAGAGCTGAAACTTAACAAAAGGTACAGATTTAGAATGAGTGCTTTTTCAAACCATCATGTACACATTGTGGGTCTTATTTCCATTTCCATGTACACGAGGCACCTTTTTATTAATAAATGCTTTAGAATAGAATATCATAGAACGTTTTTTATTTCATACCGTGGTCTATAGTGTTAGTTCTAATGTTAGTAGGTTACAGACACGTTGTGGATAATATAACGCGGACTGTTGGTTTTTGAATAGTGCAGTATTTAGTCATCATCATCATCTACTTAGTCATTTACCATTTACTTTTGAGTCGGCTTCCGTTCTAAACGGATGCAGCTAAATATTTAGTCATGGAGCAATCCTGCCTATCTGACCTCCACAACTTATACGATATCCTTTGGTAAGACTGTTTCCTTTAACGACTGCCGAAGATCTATCATATAAAAATAGCTGGGTTCAAAAGCATACCGCCATACCGTGCATATGGGTGCCAAACCATTATTTGATCTTAATTTTAGCGACAGTTACGGTTTTATAGAGGTCTCTATTTTACATTTTTACTTGACCATATGTAGGTTTATTGAATTAATAATAATAATTCTAACAAACCTATCTCGGTTTACTCGTGCAAAGATGGCGAAATAGATCGGATACACTGGATACGGGAGCAATTTGCGATTCCACATTCCTCTTAACGTTTGGTTGAGATGACATAAACTGCTAAAGAGGATGTGTGGTGATTCACAAGTGCATCAAATAAAAAATGAGTAAATACCTAAGAGGAAGTCCGAAAGTGACGCCGCCGCCGCCGGTGGCGAATAGTTGTGTGATAATCGGTTGTCATGAGCATGCGGAGGAAAATGTTTATAAGAGTAGAGAAAAACGAAGTAAACGATGTTTACGTTTACGAGTCAGTCAGTATACAACAGACTAGTGGACGTCACGCGGCTTACGAGTTAGTCAGTATACAACAGACTAGCGGACGTCACGCGGCTTACGAGTCCGTCAACGTACAACAGACTAGCGGACGTCACGTGGCTTACAAGTCAGTCAGTATACAACAGACTAGCGGACGTCACGCGGCTTACGAGTCAGTCAGTATACAACAGACTAGCGGACGTCACACGGCTTACGAGTCAGTCAGTATACAACAGACTAGCGGACTTCACGCGGTTTACGAGTCAGTCAGTATACAACAGACTAGCGGACGTCACGCGGCTTACGAGTCCGTCAACGTACAACAGACTAGCGGACGTCACGTGGCTTACAAGTCAGTCAGTATACAACAGACTAGCGGACGTCACGGGGCTTACGAGTCAGCCAGTATACAACAGACTAGCGGACGTCACGCGGCTTACGAGTCAGTCAGTATACAACAGACTAGCGGACGTCACGCGGCTTACGAGTCAGCCAGTATACAACAGACTAGCGGACGTCACGTGGCTTACGAGTCAGTCAGTATACAACAGACTAGCGGACGTCACGTGGCTTACAAGTCAGTCAGTATACAACAGACTAGCGGACGTCACGCGGCTTACGAGTCAGTCAGTATACAACAGACTAGCGGACGTCACACGGCTTACGAGTCAGTCAGTATACAACAGACTAGCGGACTTCACGCGGTTTACGAGTCAGTCAGTATACAACAGACTAGCGGACGTCACGCGGCTTACGAGTCCGTCAACGTACAACAGACTAGCGGACGTCACGTGGCTTACAAGTCAGTCAGTATACAACAGACTAGCGGACGTCACGGGGCTTACGAGTCAGCCAGTATACAACAGACTAGCGGACGTCACGCGGCTTACGAGTCAGTCAGTATACAACAGACTAGCGGACGTCACGCGGCTTACGAGTCAGCCAGTATACAACAGACTAGCGGACGTCACGTGGCTTACGAGTCAGTCAGTATACAACAGACTAGCGGACGTCACGCGGCTTACGAGTCAGTCAGTATACAACAGACTAGCGGACTTCACGCGGTTTACGAGTCAGTCAGTATTCAACAGACTAGCGGACGTCACGCGGCTTACGAGTCAGTCAGTATACAACAGACTAGCGGACGTCACGCGGCTTACGAGTCAGTCAGTATACAACAGACTAGCGGACGTCACGCGGTTTCACCCGCGTAGTTCCCGTTCCCGTGGGATACAGAGATAAAATATAGCATATGTTACCTCCTGATAATGTAGATGTGAGAATGTTTAATGTAAGAATTTTTCAAATCGGTCCAGAGAGTTTAAGTTTGGTCGTTATATACAAAAATACAAACAAACCTTTTCTCTTTATAATATTAGTGTAGATGAATAAATATTGGAACCAATTATCCTCCGCGAGCTCGGCTTAGCTTCGGAAATGAACCCGTGCGCCGGTAATTAATTTTCCAAGAGTTCCTTTAGAAAAACTATCATGCTTAGCGAATCCCAGATCAAAAAAAAAGGGGAAGTTGTTGATTTATTAGACATGAAAGTTGCTAGTTTCTTTCACAGGAAGTTTCGATGCGTATCAGAAGTGTACCGGGTTTGAATCCGCGACCCCAGGCCACGCTGTGTATCTAATGTAAACATCTGCATGATTTCCTTGTTTATGTTGGTAAATATCTAAGTACGAGTACTTACCTAATTACGATACTTAGGTCCATGTTCACCGAGAAGATAACAGTCTGATTATCTAAAACAGCTGTTTAAAACACATTTTTGTATGGGAACATGTCACATTGACAGCTGTTTTTCGATAATCAGACTGTTATCTTCTCGGTGAACATGGACCTTATACGGCGTGTAGGTATCAGAAATGTATGACGACAAAATACATTTTTCGTGGAACCCCACTGAAAAAACAGAAAAGCAAAAAAAAGCACATTTAACATCAAACAAAAGAAGAAAGCAGGCGTGAGCTACATCCAGTGTGGCAACTTTCCCGATTCGCCAACTAAACAAAATAACATCAGAAAAGTGCCGTTTGGATATTTTATTTATTTTTTCTTTTTTATATTTTTACATGCATTTATCTGTGAAAAAGTATCAGTTATCAATTTCCAAAAAAATCAAAGTCTTAAAATTCGACATTTTAGAAATAATTACAGAAAATTAGGAAATTAAAAAAAAAATACTTGAAATAAGTATGCATTACATCGACAGCAATGAACAAAGAAACAGACAAAAATAGCGTTTTAAGATGGATGCTACTCGTAGCAGGTCACAATATTAAGTTATTCATCCACGAAAAAAAATGTTGCAAAAGAAATAAAAAAAGTCGCCAGAGGCGAAATGTTTTTTTTTTATACTTTCTTCTCCACTCCTCTAGGAAGTCAATAAAAAAGTCCCTTGAAAATCCGCCCACTATAAACTTTGTTCCACCTTTTGAGTATGCGTAAAAATAACCCATTCTATTTCATATTCAAATTAACCCTGCCTGTTTCCTACTTTTGTCTTCATAATACATACATACAGGTCACATAATCCTCTTTTTGGGTTTCACCGCAGACGGCTAAATAGTAAAAGCCTATCCTACCACACACACGTGGTTCGAGTAGGTATTGAAATTGAAGCAGTTTGATGATATCAGTATCCCTTAAAATGATGACCAGACATTTCCGATGTACTTATGTCCGGATTAAATGATTCGTGAAAAACTGTCTCCACATTCGAAACCACAATGATCAATACAACAATAAGAAGTGAAAAACTAGCTAGTGAAAAAACTAGCACTGACCTGAAAATTTAAAAAAAACGTACTTAGGAGAAATTCTCTTACGTTTTGCGGGCTACCCGAACGCTTTCACCTTAAACTCTTTAAAATTAGAGTAAGTTTGCATGAAATACCTACATTGTACACAAACACACGCAAGCACTTCTGTCTTACTGTCGATTGACTAATCTTAATCGTTTTTGTAGAAGACAGCATCTTATATACATCATATATCATTTATTGCGCTTCAGTACAAAAACTGTATCTAATTCTATCAGATTCCTCAATAGTGTTTCATTATCTGTAATTTGAAATAAAATTGAATCGCACATAAAACGAGACGCGTTACATCGGCGATGCATGTAATTCAGGAAAATGATGCCAGATGGCGCTACTGAGTAATAATTATATTCATTTCCAGAGCGCCTGCAAACAAGTTTTTTTTTTGTTTCTACGAGTGGTTTTAACTTTTGTTAAGGTAAATAGCAACTTATCTAACTTATCTACCTATCTTACCTGAGAGCTATTCTTGTTTCCAACGAGTCTTGAAAAAACATGTACTTACCATAACATTTTCTTTTTTCATTTTTGTGTTGTGTCATGTCGGGCTAATAAAAACGTTTATTTTTCTTTCTTTCTACATCGTTTAATTTTGCTCAAGTTTTTAACAAAGATTCAACCCAAGGAAAATAATAGTACAATATTTACGCTCATTCATAAGTGAATTTACATGCAACAGCAGAACTAAATTGGTTTTTCATAGCAAGTTAATGAAAAACCAAATTACTGCTGGAGTTTCACGAAAAAGTCTCTTATCTCATGTTTCAAAGTTATAAAAACCCAACCTACACATTTTTATTATTTTTCTCCACTTTAGAAAATGTGCGAGAAGGCACATTTTTTTAGGGCTTTGGAAAGGTTTTTTTTGTACCGTGTTTCAACGATCTGTAACATGAATGAGGCATGTAAGTAGCTGTTCATAGAAGACACTTGCTTTCCACAACAGTGTGGTGCCGCCAAGTCTAAGAGTAAAATGGCTGTAATTACCGGAAGGGCAGCCGACTGACGGACAAGACGAATCTTAAAGGGTTTATGCCCTAAAAATGAGAGCTTTAGAACTTGTAGATTCGCAACCGAAAATAACTATTTTCAAGCTTTGAGTTAGAAAAATCACTCATCTTTTTTTTGTCGTAAAGTAATGTTGTATTAAATTCCCTAGTATTCAAAAGTTACGCACTAGAATTAGTATCGAACAGCTAGCGTATCTAATAGACATTATTAGGGTCAATGCTGACGGCTAAATAGGTCACCTTGCCCGTCTTGTTCCACGGTTTGTAATAATGATCCATTATTTCATATGATGTATATGGGAACTGACACCATGGGACCATCGTGCAATTCTAACGAGCAAGGGTAATGCGTTGTAATGCGCAGCTAGGGTTAATGTGATGGATAGGCTTTGTGGATCCATTACTGTAATTTGTTAATGTTTTTCTGCAAACAACTTCTGTTGCCCTTTTTAATCATTTCTAACTATGTATTTCTAAAAAGATCATTATTCTTTTGCCTTTATACCAATTTCTAACAGCTATTTCTATTTCTAAGATATATATCGAATTGATTATAAAACTGGGTGTTAATAGAATGGATATTGATGTTATTAATCCCTGATCAATGGGTTCTCTATGTAAAATCGATATATACTATTCTGCGAAAATTGTAACATCGATGCCTTGATAATGCGACGTTACGTTTTAACTATGCCTTTTTTACTTGGAAAATGTGACCATTTCAGGAAAAAGTCATTCAATCAGGTTACATGAACTTAATAATTCTGAAACTACATAGTTGATACAGCCGCGAATCATATTTATAATCTGACACTGACTTTGAATTTCGCGGACTATCGTGGAGCTTCCATAAGAGTGTTTTTTGCAGTTTGTAATTATTTCTTCTTTTCGTTTTTAACCGACTTCCAAAAAGAGGAGGTTATCAATTCGTCTGTATGTTTTTTTTTTTTTTTTTTTGTGTTTGTTACCTCATAACTTTCGACTGAGTGAACCGATTTTGATGATTCTTTTTTTATTTGAAAGCTGGTGCTTCCCATGTGGTCCCATTTTAATTTGCTGAAGATCTGATGCTGGTCTTCGGAGATATACAATGGAACTCCTCAAAAATGTACGGCAAATCTGCAGTGATTGCTGCTATCGCTTGTAGGTTTATTGTTTATACAACATCATGACGTAATATCACGCCTGTATGCTCTGAGGGGGTACGCAGATGTGTATAGTACACCCAGATTTCGACAGTTTTTGTTACCTCAGTACTTTCGACTGGGTGAACCGAGTTTGGTGATTCTTTTTTAATTTGAAAGCTGGGTCTTCCCGTGTGGTTATATTTTAATTTGCTGAAGATCTGATCCGGATCTTCGGAGATATACAATGGAACTCTTCAAAAATACACGCCAAATCTGCAGTAACTGCTGCAATCGCTTGAATGTTTATTGTTTATACAACATCATGACGTAACATCACGCCTGTATGCTCTGAGGGGGTACGCAGATGTGTACAATATTCCCAGATTTCGACAGTTAGGTGTATTAAGTTCCATTTATTGGGGATAAGCCTATTACCTTGACATGTATTGTTTTTTTTTTTTATTGGCAAGGGTACTTCAAGGGTAGTTTGATGAGAATTTGGTTAGGTTCTGATTATGGGATCCATGACAAAGGAACGGAGCTCTTCAATTCTTAGAAGCAAATTAACGATACTTGGCCAAATCTTTTAAAGGCTATCCGGATATTTGGGTCACGTACCCTATCGTCGTTATTAACCAACTTCAAAAAGGAGAAGGTTCTCAATTCAATGTTCCCCGATTACTCGAAGATGACTGGACCGAATTTGTTTTTTAATTGTTTGAAAGGGTATACTTCCCAGAAGGTCCCATAATCATCAAGTCAAGATCCTGATAATGGGATCCTGGAGAAATAGAGAGAACTTTTCAAATTTTATAGGCACACCGGAAGCGATTTGGGTAGTTTTAGAAAGATTACTTTCTCGGAGTGATCCCATTTAAATTTGGTAAAGATTAGATGAAAAACTTCGGAGAAAGGCAACGGAACTCCTCATTAAATGTAGCAAATGTGTCTCTTACTGGGATTGCTGAAATCTCATGTCTGTCTATTGTTTACACCAGTTCATAACAAAAAATCACGCTGGTACGCTGTGAAAGGGTATGCACATGTGAACCACTAAAAAGTGAAAAATAAAAACTTTTTTGCAAAAAATAAAACCGACTTCACACAAAAAAGTGAAAAATAACTTTAGCTTCAGAAGTCGGTGACAAAAAAACTAAATCAATCAAATAATGGTCACCGACTTCTGAAGCTAAAGTTATTTTTCACTTTTTTGTGTGAAGTCGGTTTTATTTTTTGCAAAAAAGTTTTTTATTTCGTAAGTACCTAGGAGTTGTAGTTTGGTTTATTTGATTTTCGAACCTTTGTATAACATGACAACTGCTAGCTTGGTCTTTCATAATGTTTGTAATTGTTGCATTATTCAATATAATCGTTGCATCGTTCCCATGCTTCGATACTATTTTGTGTTCTAGGCAGCCTCAGTTTGTTCTGTCTATGGATTGACCAAAGCTGTGGTGGGAATAAATTCCCAAGATTTAGGTAATAGTACATTATGGTACAAGTGTGTAATGTTGGTGATTACCGCCGAGGCGCCATTGAGAACCGAGCCGTTAGGCGAGGTTCTTAAGAGAGCCGAGGATTGTAATTATCAACACACACGTGTATCATACGACGTTTTTCAACACACTTGAGAATAAAATAACACTAAAAATAACTATAATTTCAACAGTGAAAACGAGTTGTGAATTTTTTTTCGCAATGGCGGGAATAATTCATCAGTTTTCCTATGCGCGCGCATCTAACAATGGCGATCGCCCATAGACTAAAAGAATGAGGTTTCTTTTTTTTGGCTTTTCGCGGATAGCGTTTTAGCAACGTACGAAATGGGGAATTCAAAGTTTTATTATTAAAAAAAAAGTAAAAAAAAAAGAAAACAATTTAAGTTGCATTTGAGTGAAAGTTTTATTTATTAAAAACTTATAAGTTGAAATTATCTATGTAGATACGAAGTTGTATGAAATGAGCAAGCAATAGGTACATTAATTTATTTGTATTATTGAACACGATCTTTTTTGTATCGAAACTTTTTTAAGAACAAAGCCATTCAACCAATAAAAAAAAAACCCTATAACTCACTTGTGAATAATAGCAATGAAAAAGTCACAGTTTGATTACAGGTGTCATTATGTGCCTAATTGCAGTGAAATTAGAGCCACTTTATGAGCAAGTGTGTTGAAAACGCCTTTTATATTTAACGCCTTGATTAAGAATGAGAAAGATCCGGAACTTTCGGTGAAACTTGTCTTACCAGACTGCCTCGTTGGTCTAGTGATCGCAAACGCGACTGCTGACACGGAGTCCGGATTCGTGCCCGTTTGATGGAAATAGGCTCGCCCCCAATTAGATCCGACTTAAACATAAGTAACATAACAGGCGAAATTTGGGTAATGTAAGTTTAAAAAATAAGAGAGTTAACGGCTTATTTCCACAGTATTATGTCTTACGGCATCCTGCTGTGGGGATCAGCAGCAGACGTTGACTCAATTTTTATACTACAAAAGAGGGCAGTCCGCGCGATCCATAAAATGGGTCCTCGCGAGTCACTCAGAGAAAAACTCGAAGAGATCGATATAAGTAGGTACTAACTCTGCCTTCACTTTATATCTTTGAATGTATTTTAAATGTCCGCAAAAATCGAGGGCTTTTCAAAATTAGAATTAACACACGCAGTAAACCTTTTTTTTTTTCTTTTTCAAAATCATCAAATGACTTCTCCCACTCTGGGCGGAGCGGGAGGGAGTGTCAGTGTAAGACCTGAAATTGTAATACCAAAATTCAGATTAACAAAAACTAGCAAGTCTTTTATTATAAACAGTACCTATACGCTTTTATAACATGTTGCCCAAGTCAGTTATAGAACTGACCGATGGAAAGTTCAAAAACTATATTAAACGTGTCCTTAAGAAAAAAGCATATTACAAAATCAAGGACTATGTTGAAGACAAAGAAGTTTGGCTGTAGTTCCTTCAGCGCATGCGGCTTCCCTGGCGTACTGTATAGCTCATAAACGGCACAGATTTGTGGATGTCTCTAACTATTCTCAATCTCTTTATTCTTTTTCTTTTATCTCAGTCAACCCGCGATCATGGCGCTTGCAACAGCGTCGAAATATCGGGAGCTCAAAATAACAAATAATCACGGAAGATGTCCCGTAAGTAACAATATAAGTTTAATATTACAATAGTTCCGAAATAAAGACTCACTATGCCATCCGTGTCAAAATCTGATGGGCTCATATTTCGTTGACTTGATTCAGGTAATAATAATGTCTTGCTTACTTTTCTAAGTAAGCTCATAGGTAAGCAGCGTTTGCTTAGGTTGATCTGTGTATGGCTGACCAATCATTTACCTACCGAATGTCTTTCGTGCCTCGGAAAGCACGTTATAGCCGTAATGCGTTCAGTCATTTGTTGAACTTTAACAGTTGTTACAGGTAGGTAGTATGTGCACGAAAGTCTAACGACCGGACGTACCAAGGGGTATCTTATTACCCAGTAATACATGTCCAAGTCCATTCATTTAATTAATTTGCAACATTGTCGCCCGTTACGCATGACAGATGTTGCAATAAGCGGCCACTGAACAAATTGTTGCGTATCATACGTATATAGCAACTGGCTCTACTTACTGCAGCATGGATGGGTGGCCTTTGTTTATGTAGGGGTAATTTGTTTGGGCCGGATGTTGTACATACCTATAAGTAAATGCATGTGACGGTCGCGAGGGGTCGGTAGAAGTGTGAAAGCTAAAAGTACCTATCAAAGTGAACCACTTCGAGACTTTTATTCATTTGTCTTTCTCACGATCAGATAACACGGAGGTAATAGACCATTCAAATATAAAAAAATAGTTAAATGAGTTTGCAAAAAGATAGAAAAGTTTAGACAGAATGTTAACTTCATCAAAATCAATCTAATTTCTTACTATTATTTTAATCTTTTTGTGAGGATGTTTGGATGTTTGTCACCAATAGTAGTATAGTTCATACGCAAACACTGTCGAACGGATTTGGATGAAGTTTAGCACATAGATAGTTTAACACAAAGAATATTATCCCGGTAAAAATATCACGCCCTCAATTCCCACAGAGGGCGTAGGTACCTACATATATCCGTTACAAAACAATCATAGGTTAACACCAATAAAATAAAAGTATCGTTTCCAATAGTGAAGTAAACAATAACATAACAGTCCTAGATGAGTCAGCCACCGCACCCAGGTATTCTCAATAAGCTCGGCAAGCACTAAGCCGCTAATAATTACGAAACTCCATGAACATGCAAAATGTCAAGCGAGATTGTACGAGTACAGGTCTACTTTGGTCATTATGTAAGGGGATACAGTTAAACCTAACCTGGTGTCAGAGTTTTTATGCCAACCATGGGCTTCTGATTTGGCTTTACCGTCGAGAAAATATCTCTCAGGCATGCTGGTTTCCTCACGGTGTTTTCCTTCACTAGGGCAAGTGATAGTTACACAACACTACCTTCTGCCGGCGGAGAAAGAAATATCCATACACTCACAAACTTTTGCGTTTATAATATTAGAAGTGATTACACGCACTTCTGATTACCCTTACCTACCGAGTTTCCTCCGTGTCTCGGATAGCACGTTAAAGGTCGTGGCTCACTTGACAAGCACCGCACCAGCACCGCTCCAACCCAGCAATTTACTTGCCATTCAAATTAGAGCATTAAATCGTGTGTCGCATAACATATTTTTTAATGTCCATATGAAAAAGCTTACGGCGGGTGGTCAACGCACTTGCCGCTACCATACGACTCGCCTCGCGGGCGGCTCGGCGTCCGCGCGCGGTCCGCGCGGCCCAAGCGAGGGGACGGCGCGCCGACCGCGCGCCGCAAGCGAGGGGTCCGCGCGCCGCAAGCGAGGGGACCGCGCGCGGACGCCGAGTGGCCCGCGAAACAATGTCATTGCGCCGTCATGCTTCTCCACGTCGTGGGTACTCTTTGTTTAATGTATGGCCAGTTACAAATTTAGTTAGAGAGCCCACGACACTAAACCTAGTTCGGTTAGAAATAAAAAGCAAATAAAAAAGCCCTAATAAACCGACTGATATTGTTGTAATCGAAGGTTGATCTTATGTTACAATAACTGAATCAATCGTTACAGTACACCGGCTGAAACTTTTTTGTAAATAGTTTACATATACTGAACTTAAAAAAATCTCAGAACTGTAATGGAAAGGGTGTTCGCGGGGTAGGTGAATTAAACCACGAATCCCCGTTAACAAAATATAATTACTAGAGATAATACCTGAAATACAATGCTACCTCCCGGACTATTACTACCAGCGTGCGGACTACGAGCTTGCGCCTTGCGGACGGCGAGTGGCCATCGCGTGGCCCGCGCTCCGCAAGCGAGGGGACCGCGCGCCGCAAGCGAGGGGACCGCGCGCGGCCCGCGCGCCGCAAGCGAGGCGACCGCGTGCTAACACCTAGCTTGCGGCGCGCGGACCGCGCGCCGTAGCCTATATTCGAGGCGACGCCGGTCAGGAGCTGTGCTGGTGCCGTGCTGGTGCGGTGCTTGTCAAGTGAGCCACGACCTTAAGTCGTTGGTCCCGGCTGTCACTTGTAAATCTTTGACAGTCGTAACAGGTAGTCAGTAGCTCAAAAAGTCTGACAACCAGTCTTACCAAGGAGTATCATATTACCCAGTACTAGCCAGGTTGTGGAGGTCAAATAGGCAGTCGCTCCATTTAAAATACTGGTATTTAGCTGCATTCGGTTAGACTGGTAGTTGAACCCAACATAGTTGGGAAAAAGCTAAGCAGATGATGATGATAACACAGAAAATATGTCCCAAAATATGTAAGAATGCTCATAAGTGAAGATTGTAGCAGGTCGCGTACTGAGGGCATAGTGCGAGTTTTTTACCTACTAGATCGCGTGAACGTAAACGCAGATTTACGTTCACGCGAAAACGTAAATCTGCGCGCGATTTGCACCGAATCGGGCGGGAGGAAACGCCTGGGTGTTTCCACTGTGAGGATCGACCAGAGGACACGGTGGAGCACACGGTGGAAGTCTGCCCTGCGTGGGCGGAGCACCGCCGTGTCCTCGAAGCGGCGATCGGCGGCGGCGACCTCTCGCGTCCGGCCCTGGTTCAATCCATGGTCCGGAGCGAGATGGAATGGGAAGCCGTCACCTCCTTCTGCGAAGCAGTCATGCTAGCGAAGGAGGTGGCGGAACGAGAGAGGGAGAGATCCTCACTTCCCGGGCGCCGAGGGCCACGTGGTGGCTACCGGCCACCGTAGATGCGGGCCTGTGGACGGTTAGCTATGGGCTAGCTAGCCGTCCGTCCGTCTAACGACGACAGGCCGTGTCGGCGGCGCGTTCGTGTTCCACGCGCGCCTCAAAGAGATGTCAGCATAAGAGAGGGGCCCGCAAGGGCCGAAGCCTGCCGGGCTTGCGGGACTGTTCGAAAGAGATACCGCGGCCCCGGAACGTAAAGGGCGAGGAAGGAACATGGATGGGTTTTAGTCAGTAAGAGTCTGACACTCCCTCCCGCTCCGCCCAGAGTGGGAAAAAAAAAAAGATTTGTACGGTATTAGAGCAGCGCCATCTAGTGGAAACTCGATAGCACTGCTGTCATTCCATACAAATCTGAGTTTACGTTAACGCGATCGAGTTGGAAGAAAAACTCGCACTATGCCCTCTGGAGGGCGCGACTCCACCTTGAGACCATAGAGTTTCTTGCTAGTTCTAGTTCTTCTCCATAGGACACTGCTAACCCGAACTGTGCATTTTTTTTCGTTGTTTTAACGTGAAATAAAATACTAATGATTTTGAAATGGCCGTGAGTTTATGTGGGTATTTTAAACCTTGTAACCTTTGTTGTATTTTGGTAAATCTTAAATCTGTTAATAGGTACTAATTGGCACTTTATTCCTTGTTTATTAGTGTAGTACTCTCAAGCTAATTGACTGTGGTAATAGGTACCAATTCGGAAATATAAAATACAGCTTTTTCCATATATTTTGATCGCATAGTTATTGTACTTTTGTTTTTCTGTTTCATACTTAAAAGTTGGTTTCATTACAAAAAATATATAATTTTCGTAAGTAGGTAGTACATTTCTATAATAAGTAGTATATTATGCCCTTTAACCAAACATTGTACCTAATTGTATGGTGATTAGTTTTCAGTAATATTACCTATGTACTTGTTTAGACATGATATTTCCCTGATGGAAGTGACTATCAGATTGATTAAAACTTGATTGTCTGTAGGTGGAGTTGTTGATTTGTGGTTCACACCTTTTTTAGGGTTCCGTAGCCAAATGGCAAAAAACGGAACCCTTATAGTTTCGCCATGTCTGTCTGTCTGTCTGTCTGTCTGTCTGTCTGTCTGTCTGTCTGTCTGTCCGCGGATAATCTCAGTGACCGTTAGCACCAGAAAGCTGAAATTTGGTACCAATATGTATATCAATCATGCCGACAAAGTGCAAAAATAAAAATTTAAAAAAACATTTTTATTAGGGTACCTCCCCCAGACGTAAAGTGGGGAGCGATTTTTTTTTTAATTTTGACCCTGACGTGTGATATATTGTTGGATAGGTATTTAAAAATGAATAGGGGTTTTCTAAAATCATTTTTTGATAATATTAATATTTTAGGAAATAATCGCTCCGAAAGTCAAAAACAATGTGTCCCCCCCCCCTCTAACTTTTGAACCATAAGTTTAAAAAATATGAAAAAAATCACAGAAGTAGACCTTTATATGAACTTTCTAGGAAAATTATTTTCAACTTGATGAGTTGAATAGTTTTTGAGTTATATAGCACTTTTTCAAAAAAACGCAAATGATAACTTTGTTTTTCATACAAATACTATGAAAAACAAAGTTATTTTTGCTGACGAAAAATGTTGGTATTTTTAATGGTCTGGGAAGCTACGGAACCCTACAGTGAGCGTGGCCCGACACGCTCTTGGCCGGTTTTTTTTTTTTTTTACGATGGGAAATCATCAAATGACTTCTCCCACTCTGGGCGGAGCGGGAGGGAGTGTCAGACTCTTACTGACTAAAACCCATCCATGTTCCTTCCTCGCCCTTTACGTTCCGGGGCCGCGGTATCTCTTTCGAACAGTCCCGCAACCTTGTGGTTCACACCTGAGTATAAATTCATACAGATGGTTAGTAAAAGGTGGTAATAGTTTAGTAATATTGTTAGGGGTCTGATTGGATTGGTTCAGTGCCGGAAATCGCCTATCCCAAGGCATAATCGCCCGGACAATGGCGATTGAACAGTGAATTGAGGTATAATACATATACTAACACATTCCTGTAGTATGTACCATGGTGCTGTCAGGTGCAGCCAGGACAGGAAATTATGATGTAAATTGACTTGGTACTAATTAACTTTGTGTACTGACAGTAACATTATTGCTTGTTTCTGACGAGGACATGAAGCAGAGCAAAGGATCGAGGATAAGGATACTTTGAGTTTAGTTTGCAAGTTAAGTAGGTATAATCAGAACACGTAAAAGAGGAAGGTTCGTATTAACCTTTAATCGCTTAAAGGAGCTTTTTTAAAGTGAAAACTTCTTTAGGCTCTTTATGCTCTTTTTGGGTGAACAAAAATCATAGAACACGCGTGACCGTCACCTATCACTTCGTAGCACTCGTAGCCGATGCGCTACGGCGTAGCACCACGTGATACAACCCGTCATCATCAGCTTATTAATGTTCCTATGTATGTTATAAAATAATTACACACCCTATTTCCTTTGGGAACCGAAACTATAAAAGTGACGTCACAACCATTGAAAAGCGCAATGCAATCGGACATGTCCTTGTCAAAAACTCCTCGAAACTAAGTTTAATATAAAAGGAAACATATTGAACGTAGAAGGCGAAGAATGTTGTTCGCGGTTAACGACTCATGAATATCAGGGGGCCACTGCTGGGCAACGTTACTTCCGCACTGTTTATCGCCAATATCTAGTTATATAGGACTTAAGTCCAGCTGTTCTAAAAATAGTTTTGGTCAAGAAGGAAGATTTCACATGTAAGATTATGTACGAGATACCGGAATCATTGTAAACATTTAAGTAATAAAAAAAATTAAGCGAAAATATGAAAGAGACTTACTTACAAATTCAGTTACAAACAATAAATTGCTGTAATGAAAAATATTAAATATCTAACTTATTCTAATAAATGTAAAAATCATAACTCTGAAATACTAAATATAAAGATATTGCCACATGAGTCAGTAAATTTTAGTAACAATAATTTTGCAAATATAGGTAAACAGTTAGCTCAAGAAATCCAAACACTAATAATCAACTAAATAACCTACCGTCCCAAAAAAACACCTCCATTCTTCTAGACACCAACCTTGATGAAATTGATGAAACATTGATGAGCCTTAAGTCTGACAGTGGGACAATATCCCCACAAAATTTATAAAATTTGCAAGAATTGTAATTGTTTCCATAATAAACCACCTGACTAATCTGTGTTTTCCCTGATCAGTTAAAACAATCCATTATCACTCCAGTACACAAGGGGGCGACAGAGACGATGTCAATAATTACAGACCTATATCTGTTTTACCATGTATATCAAAAATTATTAAATTAAATTTAACTAAATTCAACATATTATCCCATTCGCAATTCGGTTTTAGGCAAAAATTATCCACTGAGGACGCACTTACTATGCTTTGAGTTCTTTAGTAACTGAGCAACTTGACTCTGGGAATACGAGTATATGCATAACTGTATTCTTAGACCTCAAGAAGGCATTGACACCGTCTCTGTCCCTGTCCTAGTGCGAATTCTGGAAAAGGCTCGATATGAAGCAATAAAGTATTTTGTTGCACCTTTTAAAAAGCTAGCCGAAAAAGCTAGCCGACAAAGATTGAACGGACTTCGGTGCTTCATCTTCAGAATCAGAATCGTTTATTTGTTATATCTTCAGGTGGTTAATCATCAGAAATCGCCTAAACACAATGGAAAACACCTCCCTCTAATTTAACCGCTTTATTACGGATTTTAAAAATCATTCCGGGATTATTTCGTCTTAGGTACTTACTTCTTCTGGTCCTAGGTTTACTTTTAATTTATAAACAAAATGAAACAAATAATAACCACCGAATAGATCACGTTCCCAATTAAGCATTAACAGAACTGGAAACATTAGTAAATTGAGCAGTAGATACTAATTGGATTCGAGAGTTTATTAACGGGGAATTCGAACTTCATAGTTGTTATAAAGTTCACGATATATTTAATACGATTGTTTACAATTGACCTCTTAATTAAATCATAATTATTATAAAACGTAACCAAACAAAATAACATTAAACTAAAAGGTACAACTCTATTAAACACTACAAAACACAAAAACAAGAAATTTAGATTTTTTGCATTCGGTATAGGTACTCCTATTACAACTAAACGTATAATAGGTACTTAAATTGATGGCCCTTATCTTCAATTTGTGTTTACTGTGTAACAATTCATGCATATTGTTGTATTTATATTTGTAATTAATTGTTTTCTTCCTAATTTACGTATATTACCAACACCCACATATTCGTTTCCACGAGCGAGTGAACGTGAACCAGGGAAAGATGGCCCAGCGCTGAAGAAAGTCTCACACGCTACTGTTGGTGAAATACAGAACAGTGGTGTATCATTGCAGTCGTTGTGAACACGTGTGTTAACCAATACTTAGACATTTCAACGCGTTCTGGTCAGTGGGGTGCGCAAATTAATAGTTTATGACCTTAAACAGTTACGTGGTTACGGCATGGCCAACTTACGGTATCCTAGTTTGTTTGTCCGTGAAAGAAATAGCATGACAATGGATTATGAGATATAGACACTCCTGTCAATTATGTAGTGATGATCTTCGACCTGATGGAGTGGCTTTGTGAAGTGTGCAGGGCCACGTAGGCCTGATAGCATCTGGCTTTGTGTAGTAGGAAAATAACTATGAATATAAAACTTGACACATAGTATGGGAGTGCAGTTTACATTGACAGTAGCCTCTGAATCTCACGCTTGTAAAAAAGAGTAGACATTCGTGAACACGTGAAATTCCCGTTTAAAAGATCGTTCCCGTTTAATAAGTTTGTGTCCGTTGACTTTCTGTAGGTATATTTATAAGTGATCCTGCAAATTCACTGCGATGATTCATGATACTCGCTGCATGAGTTTTCGCATTATATTCCGGAGTATTTTATAAATATTTGATATATTTTCCTTCTTGAAAGAAACAATAGAAAATGCTGCGTGAGTATTAATTTGCTCAAAGATACATACAAGTGAGGTGAAATCAGTTTCTATGAGGTTTCGGAGATCTAGTGCACTGTGCCTGCTATCAGACAATACATCTCAGACACCTAGCAAGTGACATCGGATTGTTTAAAAGTGCGCTTCCTGTATCTTCTTCTCATATAATGTAAGTATATTTTGCCGTACTTATTAGCTTAAGTCTGACCAAGGAGTATCGTAATACCCAGTTGTGGGTTGTGGAGGTCAGACCAAAATGGTATTCGGCTGCATCTGGATAGATTGGAAGCCGACACTAGACACACTAGGTAGATAATTAAATGCAACGTATTTGTCAATAAGCTAAACTGAAACAATTTCATGTTTGTTTGTAAAACTTCTAAAACTGTTAATTAATCAAACAGTACGGTAAATAAGTAGAATGGTTAGTGATAGATATCTAGTCATAGAATACTCTTTATAATGGACGCCATAGAAATTACTAGCCCCTGATAGCACCCCAATGTATTCATTTGTGGTCCTGCCCTGCCGGTCATCAATGTTTCCGAACAAAGGACCGCACCTAGTGTCACCGGGAGCCTGTATTTATATCTGTGCATGCTTTCATTTGTTTCGAAACAAAGGATCAGAAGAGCCCTGTCGGGAAGCGCTCAAAGGATTTTATTGAATCAACGAACGAATGGTGGATGAAAATTAATTTGTAAAAAAATGGCTGATAGTTTCCCCCGAAACACTATTTGTGTACTTATCTTTGTTTTTCAGATGGACAATCGTCAAATGACCCCTCTCCCGCTCTGGGCGGAGCAGAAGGGAGTGTCAAACTTTTACTGACTAAAACCCATCCATGTTCCTTCTTAGCCCTTTAGCAGTTCCAGGGTCACGGTATCTCTTTCGAACAGCCCCGCAGCCTTGTAGTGGTAAAACAGTGGTGCTTTTTCTTAGCTTGTTGGTGTCTATCTAAATTGTGTCCGTCGGTTCAGAACTGAGCCACGAGTTTGTTGTCTTCAGTAGCATGAATCACTTTCTGGTATGAACCAACCACTGGACTCGATATTAAAACAAATGGAGTGTTTCTTTTAGATTTGTAGTAAAAGGTTGAGCCAGAATGATAAAAATATGAAATGTATTCTGTAAATGGTTTTTACAAACATTTTTATACATAGATGACCTATGTGTTTTCTATCCGATAGCTATGACAAGGAACACCACCATTACAACATTCATAGCCGGATACTGAAACATATATTTAACAGATATTCAAACGACGTTTAACCACACAAAATTATAGGAGTTGCTCAAATGTTAAGCAGACGTTACATTTTTAGTGTAATTTGAGAAATCAGGGGAAAGTCACGCCAGTTGGCCATGGAGGGTAAGACAGATGTGTTGATACCTAGTTCTCCCGCACTGTGCCAGTGACTTGAGTCAGATTCCTACGGGTCAATATAGGGAGCTTCGAATTGCGACAGCGAATACTACAATACTGTCATATACATACACCCCAAAATTTGACCTTAAAGCATTCATAACTTTGTTTTGCTTTATTTTTGTGTTTTTTTAATTATTTGTTGGTAGTCAGAAACATTGCTGATTAAAATGTCTCGGAACTTCCGGTAAAAAAATAAGATACTACGCTTTATAAAGAAAATAATGCCAAACCAAAATCATTACGATCAAATTCAACCTCAAATAAAAAAAAGCTACTGTGTTTCAATAATTATTTTTTATCGAAATTTGTTCTCTAGTATAAAACCTTTCTAACGGTACCAACTTTTTATTTAAAAAGTTGCTAGTTTAAAAAAAACAATTCAGTATAGGTTTGTTGAAGCTAATTGCGCAAAGTGTTTACCAACCACATTTTGGCAACGAGGCAATCACTGTCGCTAGGATATTATTCACTCTTATCACTAACTAGTAACGACTAGTTAAATGTGTCACTAATGATTATTTTGAAAGAAGGTGAAGGATTAATAGACAAGTATGAGATAACAAGAAAAAAATTGAGATAATGGCTCCTGAGTGATGAAAACTACATAATGTACCGATTTACTTTGGTCGAAAAATAAAGATGTTCGCAGGTCTATTGGAAAAGATTTCTTATGAAGTAAGCAGTACCTTTGTGCTCTTTTCTCTTAATGTATTGTCGTATTAAGTATTTTGTGTGTATATCTATAAATAAATGGAATAGTTACCTACGATAATATAATATATATATATATATATACTTGAGCAGTTTTCTTTCTTACTGTTTTCATTCCACGTCTGCCTGCGTCATAGAATGACAGCAAAAAAAACCTAACATTTACATGATAAAATGTTTGAGTTTTGTGCACCAAGGAGAGAAACTGCATTTTATTTATGAATTCCGAAATCAAGGTCTGCATGAATAAACGTAGGTATTTACTTTGTATTGGGGTGATATATTAAGCGGTTGTGACATACATCGATTGAATCAGTGTTTAGTCTAAAAATAAGACTTACCTGCATTATGATACGATCGACCACACCTTAGGTTAAAAACAAGGGAACCAACTTGAAAACAAGTGAAAAACCTAAAATGACCACTCATTATCTAGCGACGAGGAAGTTTATTTGACGCCAACAGAATTAACTGAACTTTTTAATAATGCGCCATTTTTTTTTGCGTTTATTCATTTCCTCGCTGAGGTGGGATGAAAAGTTACGTGTTGCACTTGAGTGCAAAGATTTTTCACCTCGTGCTCTTTTGATTCCCTCGCTAACGCTCAAGATTCTAAGTTTTGAATCACTCGCTGCGCTCGTGACTCAATTTTCGAATATTCGCTTGCTCGGTCATCAAAATTGAGCACGCGGTTAAAAAACAACTTTGCACTCTTGTATAACAAATAACTAACATTCAGCTGCATCGTCGCCGTCGACGCCAAAATGGATTTCATAATTAATGTGTGCCTATAAAAGTAGGAGAACATCAGCCAAAAAACGATGGATGGACTGTGTTGAAGAAATTAGATTGTGGCTAGAAAGGTAACTACATACTAGATGACGACCAAAAGAAGTATGCAAGAAGAAGTTTAGTAGAACAGGATACCTCTGATGACACGATAACCACTGTACAATATCTGCCGGGCTTGTATGTGAGCCTGTGAGCAGAAAAGTACAATCTTCATTGTGATATGTTACCACCAAAGAACAAGTATCAAACTGGGATTTTGAATTGGTGTACAGAAAATATTTATAGTTATTTATCTTTTTTTTTTATGTACACAAAACCGACAGCACATGAAAATCTAATATATAAAAATCTCGTGTCACAGTGTTTGTTATCGAACTCCTTTAAGAAACTTTTTGCGTAAATTTAGTAGGTCTGAGAAAGGGTCGTATGTTATTTTTTGGTCTCACTTTGGGGACAGCGCTTTTCTATTGATCGGTATAGCCTTTACGCTCTTTACAGTTTACATTTATTAATAATGTAAGCACACAATGTAAATAAGAGGACTTAATGCCAAATGGATTCTCTACCAGTCAACCTTTGGCTGATAGAGAATGCATGACGAAGCTGACGAAGCTACTGCGAAGGTTTTAAACACCCGTATCTAAAGACAAGTCAAAGTGTTTACTTGTGTAAAAGTCATTACTTATTAAGGATGCGATTTTTACTATTTTGTTTATTGAGAACTGTCAAAATTCTTAGCTTTGCTTGCTTTGACGGTTCGTAGTTCGTTTATATACGCTTGTCTAAAGCGATTTTTTGGATAAGATTATTCAAACTGAAGTAATTATTTTAATTTGACTATAGATGCAGGTGTCAGTAACTTATATTCTCGCGCTGCGATCGATATTATTTTGCTTCGAATATGTGAAAGGAGAGTTGACTTAGTGACGATAGTTTTATATCGTTTCGTTTTCGACTGTCATAAGCCTTTCGGTGGCTTAAGTCAGTCACTGAATATTTTTGACTTTTTCTTTCTTGCGATATAAAAAATCTATTCTTAGCACATGACACAGTCCATAATAAGTATCGTTCATTAATTATTCTGTAAGTACCATTTCTCACACAATTTAATAAATGAAAGCTATGTCAAGTACAAACTTTATAAGTGTCTTTAGGATACGAGTATATCCATAGTGACAGTTTCCGAATGAACCAATTATAGGAAAACATACCGTCGAGTGATCCTCCCCCCCCCCTCGTGTCACATCAGTCAATCGGCACCTCCTCTCGAAACAATTTATTGGCACTCACAAAGTACTTGTACTATTTGTATGGTCCATAACTCATCCAAACTAGGCTGACAATACTATCTTTCTTCACACCATCGATGGATGGCATCTTTTCTTTGGCCTTTCTCTCCCTCTCCATCCATCAACATTCACGTCCATCACTATTTTACTCACATGCGTTACATCCCTCCTCATTACATGTCTATACAAAGACAAACGACTTCCTTTCAATTTTTCAGTAACAGGTGCCACTTTCAAACTTCCTCTAATATACTCATTCCTAACTTTATCCTTTCTTGTCACTCCACAAATCCATCTCAACATTCTCAACATAACAACAAATTATAAAACTAGATTAAAAATACCTACCTACTACGATGGTGCGGAATCCTTGATGCGTGAGTCCGACTCGCACTTGGACGGTTTTTATAGTAATCCGCTACGGGCGTTATAATTTTAAACCAACCAATTCACTTTCACACTTAAAATATTAGTTAGAACTAGCCACTTTGAGGCCAAAAGCTTCAAATTGGCGAAGGAAATCATCGTGAGGAAACCGGCTATTATCAATGAAAAATCGAAGATAAAATGTCATAGATAATGTGATTTCCTCCAAATGGGTTCCGGTGGCAAATTACAGCAAGCGGTAATGTAGGTAACTGACAGAGTTGCTTTCGCATTCATTAATATTAGTTGTATAGATCACATCACGCTTTGTAAGGGTTACTTTTAGCTGCACTAACTGGCTCAACGCACCCAAAAAAATACTTGAACGAAGACCACCCTTTGCAACATCGTGTCTATTGATATTACGAGTACCTATATTGTCCCACAGCAGATCAAAGGCTTTCTTCTTTCCAGTTATCGTTATGTGGTGCGATTGTAGGCCAATCCTTCAGAAAGAGTCCAGCTTAACAGCTCACGAAAAATGCCTAAATATAGCTTATTAGAAGCTAGTGGTATCTAAATATAGCTTATTAGAAGCCAGTGGTATCTAAATATAGCTTATTAGAAGCCAGTGGTATCTAAATATAGCTTATTAGAAGTCAGTGGTATCTAAATATAGCTTATTAGAAGTCAGTGGTATCTAAATATAGCTTATTAGAAGCCAGTGGTATCTAAATATAGCTTATTAGAAGCCAGTGGTATCTAAATATAGCTTATTAGAAGTCAGTGGTATCTAAATATAGCATATTAGAAGCCAGTGGTATCGACGAGCACGCATGATTAAATCAGAAGAAATGCATTTGTCACAGACAGCTTTCTACATGTACTGTATGTCAAAGGTGAAATGCATGTAAAGTTCGGATGTCAGTCCGATCGTTTTTGATCGATCGTGATTGGTAATTGGGTTCAGGCCTTGAAATGGGGGATACTAGACCTTGTTTGCAACAATTTTGACCGGATACCTTGGGATCCAAACTGAGTGGTTTTTGAGAAATGGAACTTCTAAAGTTTTCCTTGAAATGTTCCACCTTTACACCATTAAGTGCCGATTGTGAGAAATCGACGACATTCAGGATATTAAACTGATACTTTTCTGATAGCTCATGAACGAATGTATCATATAAGAATAATGTCGTTGCAGCTGGCATACTGTGCAATGCTACCTGCGCTTCTGTAGCAGGACAGGTCATGGTGTCCGAGGCTAGCTGTCAGCAGCTTCACCGCAGTGACAACGATGCGGAGCATTACAAGGCGCCTAAGCGTAGACTCGTAGCGTTCATCATAGTGTACATGGTGGATGGCTGAAGTGCTTGAAGCCACAAGTCAAGTCTTGAAATTGTCAAGCATAACTACATATTCATCAGCTTAGTTTATTAAAATTTGTCAAGAAGGAATTCGTTGTAAAGACAAGGTTATGTTAGTATTGAGGGATTTAAAATGCGGTTTGCAACTTTCCGGTGGTATAAGATTACAAATCAGAGTGCTGCCAACTAATAAATTCAAGAAAGCAATATTTCCCTGGCTTTTAGACAACTGCTTCTACTCGGTTATTAAATTTTTAAATTATAAATTTCGACATTATTTTTAACACCTATTGACTCGTATTGCTTATTTTAATTTTATGTTTTTACTTTTTATCATTTGACATTGTGTAACTAGTAAATTTTGACATTTCATTAATACTTGGTCACTTTGTAAGTTAATTTAAATATTTCTACACCGGCAACGGTAGTGTATGCGAAAGTGGCTAACTTTAATATCTACCATATTCTCAGAAATAAATAAATTTATCTTATCTTATCTTATATCGTTCGAGTGCATTCGTGCTCTTTTGTGATTTAAAAATATTATTTTTCTCGCAGGATTTTGCCCAAAAAAATACTCCGTAACGTATCATGGAACTAGTGTTGCCCAAATGCAAGACCAAGACGAGACCTTAGCTAGTCTTGGTCTTGGTCTTGCGTCAATACACCTGGTCTTGGTCTTGGTCTTGGTATTGCGCTCTCAGTCTTGGTCTTGGTCTTGGTCTTGCAGCAAGAGTCTCGCAAGTCTTGCGAGACTCTACTACTTAGACTAGACTAAACGGAAAACGGACGAAACGTCGGACTTAAATAAATAAATAAATAAATAAAAATAAAAAATAAAAATAAAATAAAAATAGCCTTAATTTTTCTCTGACCTTCTTACACAGTATTAACTAATTTGGAAAAAAATAAAAATAGGTATATCAAACTTAAATTACTAATTTATCTAAACTTAAAAATATTCTTATTCTATTATAACTATCTAAACTTAAATTATACATTTTTCCTTTTAGTTTTTCTTGTTATCAGCTGCCAGGTCAGGCCGTCCTGCGACATAGGCCTCCTCAAGTTCCCTCCACATTTGTCGATCTCTTGCCTTACTCCTCCAACCCTTGGGTATATCATCCTCCCATCTTTTTATCTGCCTTCCTCTTTGTCTTTTTCCGTCCCTCGGGTACCATTCTGTAACTTTTTTGGTCCACTTTTCTTTTTGTGTCCTCATCATATGACCTGTCCATTTCCATTTTAGGGTTCGTCGGTACGTCGGACTTACATTAAAGTTAAAATTCGCGATAAATACCCATTTACATATGTTTTATAATGTAGACTAGACTACTTGCAAATACCTATTAGCCTATTGCTATTTACATACATCTTCAAGGTCATTTAATATTATCCTCTTGTGCCAACCCTACCAAAGTAGCTAACAATTTTGTGTGCCTCTGTCCGTACTCTGTGGCGACGGATGCGGCGCTCAAACAGTGTCAAATGCTGTTGCAGTCTTTGATACACCGCAGCGTCTTTGTCGGTAAATGATCAAATAATTAGGTACATTTAATACACCGACCGACCAACGGTTTATTCGCAGAACGTCAAATTTTCCCAATCAATCATGAACCTTAATGCTTTAGCGATAAAGTTGAAAATCTGTTATAGAAATTTAGCAGATGGTAGTAGCTTGATGTGCTGGCATCTGTTCCATAACATTGGCTGTCCTAAAACCTGTTACTAGACCTACTCGACTCGCTGTTAGTTTTAAATTTTGCTGAATAGAAGTATAACATAAACTTTGAAACATAAGTACCTACATAATGTTTACCAACCTACTAACGTTAGATCTGCACATTAGACAAGCATAATATAATACTATAGGTAGATGTACCTACAAGGTATGAAAATTATGTTAGGTAAGTATATTTTTATCACATGTGAACATAAAGTGAGTAACACGCTCCCTAATAAATAAATAGTCGAAATATAATAATCAATACAATACCTTTTATCGTTATGACGATACGGTTTTGATACTGGGGAACGTCTATCAAAATCGTGTTTTAAACCAAATCCCTACTTAATAACGCCCAAATCTCAGTTTGATTTATCTGCGAGACGCAAGAGTCTTGCAAGCTTAGTCTTGTCTTGCTCAAATCTTGCAGGGTTCAGTCTTGGTCTTGGTCTTGCTAAAATACGTCGGTCTTGGTATTGGTCTTGGTCTTGCAAAAACGCAAGAACAAGACCAAGACTGCAAGACCAAGACCGATTTTGGGCAACACTACATGGAACAGTCCTCAAGATCGAAAACTAAGGATATTCTTCGTAAAAATCGATTAACTTCGGAATAACTCCAGGTAAAAGTACATAGGTAACTGCTGGGCCGATTAACTAAACGGTCTAAAATAATTAAAGTTTTTCTTATACTTAGATCTGGAAACAATACATTAACAGGAACCTCCACAAAAAATATCCTCTATAGACGCGAGAGCGCAAACCCGACCGCAAACACGACAAACTTGTTGATAGTCTCTGATACCTACTTCCTCTTAGTATCTCACACTCACTGTAATTTATAAAGCTTGCACTAGTACGACAATACGTCAAAACCATCAGGGTGAATATATTATAGTATAGATGTCCTAATCGCGTTCAGTTGCTTTGTTGAAACAAAGAACCTGAACGTGATTAGGACATCTATAAGTATGGAGTTCAAGAGGGGTCCAATGACACAATATTTGCAACTGAATATTGTCAGTCTTGATCCCGTTTAAAATCCGCTCTTAATAAGTAACAACTCACTTAGCAGTCTTAGCACGCTATCCCAACACTCCGCAAAGCCACTGGAACAGAACATCTGACATACAAAAAAGCATCATGACGACTGGATGTCAGTAACCAACGAACATAGTCACCGATCGTGCGCCAACAAAAAAATACCATCGACACAAGTAGGAAAAGTTCGCTTCGTATAAGCGATCGCAATAAAAACAATTGAATATTTTGCTAACTATGTTTAATACATGAAAGTAAAGAGAATGGACGACGTAACATTGATTATTGCCTGTTGCTAGATAGCGGTGTACATTGCTCGGTTTTACAAATAGAGTTTATTTCCCACAAGACAATACCTTCAATGGTTGCTTTAGAGGAAGGTATATTGCACCGGTGAGGGAGACGAACGATGAGTGCGTGGCGCGTGCGAGAGGGACAGAGTAACGGTTAGTGCAGGTTCAACGATCGACTCGCGCGCAGTTTGTTGAACTGCAATCATTGCTTTGGAAAATTGTTAGGGCTGGCAAAAAGTATTAGAATTTGTTTCGTACGTATTTTTCGCAGAAAGTCAAATAGGTACTAAATCTCTAAGTATACTCATTATTATATATTTATATATATACTCCTTTCATTCTTTTTCTCGAAAGGGTTTGTCTCTGAGTCCAATATCCCCATTTACCGCCGCCTCACTTACATACTCGTATATCTTGTATATCTCTCTTACAACCAGCAAAATTTGTGTAAAGACAAAACAATAATAAGTTTTAAAGTTTTGATAAAGACGAAAAAATTGTTCGTTCTATATTCTTATTCTTTATTGCACACAAAAATAATAAAGAAAAATATACACAAACTCAATAAAGTTAATAATCGAATCACATTATTATTCAGAAAACCACAATTTACAGCCAAAACATAAAATTAATAAGAGAGCATTGTATTTATGTACACACTATCTATAAGTATACATATATTGTTTTACGTAAACAAAAAGCAGTAATGATCTAGTGGTCTCGTAATTGAACCCGATCCGCTGGCTGTTCGATGTGGGATGTTGGCCCACAGGTTTCACGTTGTACGGCTCAGGTTAAGGTGACGCTTTTCAAAGCCTACTGCCAATCCTTTTACACGTGCAGCCTGTGGGTGAACTTTGCGCAGAGGGCATACAGGGGTCTGCGCATACAATATAACAACACGTTCCGGGTGTTGATGGGGCTGCCGCGTTTTTGCAGCGCGTCCGGCATGTTTGCGGACGCGGTCGTTGATAGTTTTGCGGCCATCATGCGCAAGAGATGCGCATCCTTGCTACGCCGTGTTCGCGCCAGCCCCAACACCATTCTGAGAACGTTAGCTGATAGGTGGGACTCTCCGATCTTGGGGCGGTGGATACGACTGCACGCAGTCAAGTAGACATTCCCCAGGATCGGCGTGCCTCACCCAGCTTAGAGTAAAAAGTTAAAAGGTTTATTATTATTATTATTAAGATACTAACAATACTAACCTAATATCTAAGCATCATTGTTACTAATACTAAAATACTAACAAAACTATGGACTTTAGTCTGAAATAAAGTTTAATTTATTATTTATTTATTATTTAGAGGACTGTACTGTGACAAAAGAAGTAAAACATTTGCGAGGTTTGGGACATATAGCCGGTCGGTAGTTTAATACAAAAAAAAAAACGAAAGAGGGAAAAAACATTTTTTTACCTAATTCAGGTTTAAGAAGAACGAAAAAAAATTTGTAAGTACGTTTATTTGGCAGATTTGTGTGAGACAAATAAAAAAGAAAATACTAAAATCCAAACAAACAAAAACAATATCTAATATTTCCCGCCAATATCTACGCAAATGCGCGGCGCGGCGTCTCGCAGCCCTGCGCGCGCGCAATCTCCGGGCAGCGAGCATGTCTCGCGCGGGCCGAGACGACGCGGAAGAAAGCAAGGCGCCTCGTTACGTAACCAGTCGTTTTATCGCCAATCACTACAGCCACTCTGCTCCTACCCGGTACTCCCGGTGCACCCGGTACACCCGGTACACCCGGTACACTTGGTACATTCGGTACATTGGCCGCGTACTCGGTGGCCGCGGCCGCACTAAATTTTATATATCTACTTAAGTCATCTTCACGGGTGGGAAGAACGGTCCAAATTGATTCATCATCATTCTCTTGCCCATAAAGCAATTAATTCTTAATCTTTTATCGACTGCTTTTATTTAAAACTGAAGGATCTCGCGGCAATCAATAACAAGCGCACAGGGACATTCGGAGGTCTTGTCGTTTGGTTAACCTTGCAAACAATAGGCTTGTTAACTGAAAAAATCTAATTAGTCCGTCACTTAGATTATTAACACGTTGAACGCCGCTTTAATTTTTCAGTCTTTCTGTTTGGGCCGTGGGGGACACCGTATGGTCGACATACAATAGTTCCGTTGGGGCCGCGGGGGACAACATATGACCGCGAGTCAGAGGCGATTTTAAGCGTCTCTATTGGGCCGTCGGGCACAGATATGAAGCTAATATGTATTTGACGTGACCCCCACGGCCCTGCAGACAAATAGATTGTATTTGGTTTTTAGTAAAAAATATGACTTAGAAAAATATGACTAATCATTTCGGGACACGTCTTGTTTGAAAGTTCTAAAGGAAAAAGTGTGTGTGATAATGTGTTATTTTCTATTTTTCCATAAAATTACTATTTAAAATGTGTTGTAAAATACTGTATACTGTTACTTTTTACTGAAGTAGTTAAAATCTGGTTAAAGTGGTACTACATAGCTATGGTTATGTATGACTATAGTTAGGGTTTAATTTTTCGGGGATAGTTTGATGAATTAAACTACATGTTTGTAAATCAGAAATATAATAATTATTTATTACAGTTTTTAATTGAAACAAAATTAAATCAGACTGATTGAGATCAATATCAACGTAACTACACCTATTATTTTATGAATTTTATGGAAACAATCAAAACAAAGAAATGGTTTGTTAGGGCAGGTTTCACAAAAAGTTACAACTTTTTTCGTCTTGTTTTTTCGTCTTGTTTGTTCGTGCAGGACATGAGCGGGGATGACCGACACCCCGACCCCCGCGGCCCCCGCCAACGAACAACGCGATTTATTTCCGCGTGGGCCATGGGGGGCCACTGTTGAGTACCAGTAGTATTTTGGTAAAATAAAGTCACTAATTACTTTTCTTCGATTTATTTCATGAGATTTGGCACATTTTCTAGCCCCTAAAGCAATAAAAACATAAACGTAAAATTTAACAATCGGGCATTTTTGACCTGGCTCCTTTTACTAAATAATTGAGGCCCATATGTTGTCCCCCACGGCGTTTAACGTGTTAAAAAATATTTGACCCGTATTTTTTCTTTTGTCACATAAAACAAAATTGACGAAGATACGACGCTTTTAAAATTCCCAATACGTCACTGTTCGGTATGATTCTTAGTGAGTACTGACGTCACGAGCGCCCACTCCCAAGTTTTGATGCGTTTTATCTTTGTCAATATTCGTTGATTTACAAAAACAAAAAATACGTGTCCATTATTTTCTAATACTCTAACTGACGGACTAAATGGATTTGCAATTTATTGATGGTGGAAACAAGCCTATTGTACAGCCTTTGTTTATTTTATACTAATTCATTTAAGTTTATCTTCTTCTTTTCTTCATGATATGAAAGAAAAAGGAATAAATGATAGCGTGACGGTTGTCATTGACAGGGCAAAATGGAACAAACAACCGGTTGTGCCGACCATAAATAAAATGCGACAAGGGAAGGAAGATTATGTAATCTTACCGGTGCGTGGTGTGGAGAACGCTTGAAAATTTAAATTAATGTTAGGGACTTCTTTAATTCTTGACCTTTCGACCTGTAGAAATTAATATCTATTATCTCAGGACCGTGTTCGGGAATAAGCAAAAAGAGGCCCGTTGTAATTAATACTTTTATCATTGTCAATTTTATACTGACCTAATACTTAATCTTTGTCCTTTTGTTTTAATTTCAACTAGGGTCTTGACGGACCACAAAGTGATCCTATCCTGTGAGTGTGTTTTGCCGTGTCTTGTCCAGTTCCAATAGTAAAAGACAAAGACAGAGGGTAGACAGATTTGTCTGCTCCAAACAATTTTTTCCATCCACCCGCATTCTCCAGTCAACCCGCGATCATGGCACTTGCAACAGCGTCGAAATATCGGGAGCTCAAAATAATCACGGAAGATATCCCGTAATGACATTTTAAGTTTATTTATGAACCGGGACGTATGTAGTTACAGAATTATATTCATCAAAATCTTCAATGCAACCCTCCAAGTTCATAAAGTTCGAGGAACGATTTTTTCAAGGTCATAATCGTTCTTCGACCTTTGTGAACTTGGGAGGTTATTGATGATTATAATTCTGTAACTACATACGTGTAAAAAACCTAAGAAAATTTGAATTTACCGGGCTACCCTGAGATTGCTAATTCTATTGGATCCCTATCATCTTCCAGTTAAGGCCGCTCTACTTGCACATGAAAAAGCAGCACATTTCAGGACAACTACCCTTAAAAGGCATCGCAGACGCTGTGGCCGAAATCCATTAGATGGCATCATCATCATCATCATCATCACTTGCACTATTGTTTATTTTATATGGAAAACAATATCTATTTATGATACTTCAATTAATTTGTTCTTTTAGATGTGGGTCAGGGTGTAAAATTCACCATCGCAAATGCAACCAAGCATTTTGAACTTAAAAACGGTCAAGTGCGAGTCGACAGTGTATAAGAACGGGTTTTAATAAATTGTAACATACACGTTTCATGAATTTATCTTTATCTATTTATTTGTAACCATTTATTTATGTAGGTGTATTATTTTATTTGGAACTGTTCATTGAAGCTGGACATGATATTTTTTATTTTTTTTAATCGCCATGTGTTTTTATATTGTATCTTTTTTATCCGTGTGCATGATGAACTGACGTCAAATAATCATTATTCGTTTTTTTGTTGACTGGTAATTTTAAAGTAAGTACTTGTAATTTGGGGCGAACTAAGATTTTTTTGGAATGTGGGACAACTTCAAGACGAACGAAGAATAAAACTTTTAATTTTGTTACATAAAATTAAAAGTCTTTTTAACCGACTTCCAAAAAGGAGGAGGTTCTCTATTAGTTTTATTTATTGTTATTGGTATAGAAAATAAGTCTGGGTTTGTGCCCAGATGATGGCAAATAGGCTAGCCCTTATCACATCGGACATAAACATAAAGTGCGAAAAGGATGCTACGGCTAGGTACACGTCTGCCTAACCTCGAAGGCGGGGAGCACGTAGTGCACGTACACGTGTGATGTTCTATTATGAGCATGAGCATGAGCCCACCGACTTCAAGCAAGGGTTGCCTGATCAGCCCGTCAATCTGCCTATAATATTCCACAGCTGTGTGTGTAAAAGGAATGTGGATAAGGCAGGCATTTTGGAAGCGCCCTAATTCATCATGCAACGGATCGATCATCGAATTCGTAATCACACTAATATTGTCACAATGAAATTACCCGATACGTATTTGATTTGACGATATCCTACATTTTTTAACCGACTTCCAAAAAGGAGGAGGTTCTCTATTCGACTGTATGTATTTTTTTTTTTATGTAAGTATGTTCACCGATTACTCGAAGACCTGAACCGATTTGAAAAATTCTTTTTTTGTTTGAAAGGGTATACTTCCAAGTTGGTCCCATAGAAATATTGTCATGATCTGATCACGAACTTCGGAGATATGGAACGGAACTCCTCAATAAATGATATCAAATGGACTGGGATTGCTGACATCTATTGTCTGTCTATTGTTTACACCAGTTCATAACATAACATCACGCCACCGCACCGGTACGCTGTGAAGAGGTAAGCACAAGTGAACCACTAAAAAGTGAAAAATAAAAACTTTTTTGCAAAAAATAGAACCGACTTCAAAAAAGTGAAAAATAACTTTAGCTTCAGAAGTCGGTGACAAAAAAACTTAATAAATCAATCAAACAATGGTCACCGACTTCTGAAGCTAAAGTTATTTTTCACTTTTTTGAAGTCGGTTCTATTTTTTGCAAAAAAGTTTTTATAATGATGTATTTGATGTTTTGTTTCTAGGAAATAGCGATTTCATATATCAAAAGTAACTTTCAGCGTTGCTCTCTCTTTACAACAAACAAAATTCTTTATTTAAATCTTGAAACTGACTGAATAAAATCAATAGCGATGAGATTTTGTACAATAAGTAAGTACTAATAACTTACGCCAAAACAGTTTGGTAGTAACTACGCCATCAGCTACGCGAACGTGTTTTTGTAATCAAGGGTGTCAAAAACTCTTCACGAAACCGAAAGAAAAAGAGAAATTTTGGGAACATTCTAGTTACGGGGATATTGGGGGTCAACGTTTCAACATTTTAGACAAGTTTTTAATGTATTTTTTTTACTTTAAACACCACCATGACCCTCGTACTATTCAACCCCAAAAAAAAGTCGTTTCCTAGCATTTTTTTTTGCGTAAAGTTAGGTACTTATTTTTAGTACGTTGACGGCTTCGTGCTGAGTCTGTTTACACCCAGTATGTAAGTATCGTAGGTATATGTCACTGTAAAATTGTCAAACAAGTTAGATTGTAAAATAACTAGAGAGATTGTAAACTCTCGAAATATTGTCAAACGAACATACTGCTTACAATAAAACGCATTATTTTTCGGTAGATTGTAATCTATCGATGTGAAACGTAATATTGTGAAATGCATGCGATGGAAGTCAAATCGCGCTATGTGGAAGAGAGGGAGGGAGGAGGGGTCCCCCTTGCCCAATGGTACCACTCTCATGAAAAGATAATGTACCATTCCTGAGAAATACCGATTAATATAACCTAACCTTAAAACACTTTATATTCCCCTAAAAAGCGTAGTCGACGGAGCCCCGTTTCCCCTATTTCCAAGTGCATGGTTTAAAGGAACCTAACTAACCTAACGGGGGGTGCCCCAAGTCCCGATTATGGGGGCAGAGATACTTCCGTATGTTCAGTTGACAATATTTCGAGAGTTTACAATATCGCTAGAGAGATTACCTACAATCTAACGTGTTTGACAATTTTACGGTGACATAATATATACTTCCGTCAAAATGTTCATTTGTTTACTTTGATTTCATGCGCTGTCATTTCAGTCATCCGATTGCGATAAACTTTATCAACTAATTGGTTGCACTTGCGCGAACGTTATTATATTATAGATAGTAAGTACAGGAACATTAGGGGTTCATCTGGGAATGAGAGATGGTCAGCTATAAACTTGTACAAACCATTTTTTGACACCTAAAAACTAGTTTCAAAACCTGTTTATCGTAGGGTGTCCGCGACTGAAGATATTCCAAGGTCAAGGGTCAAAAAAACGATTATTTACACAGTTATTGCAGATATCTCGTTACCTATGAGTTTTATGCTATTTGAATTTTAGTAAGTATTGTATTCAAACATTTTTTACTATCTTGAACCATGAACCGTTTTAGAGATAGAGGGCAGAGCGCTAGCAGTGTTTAACTCTCGGCCGTTAGTGGCCCAAAAAGGACTGGACTAAATATACTTACTAAAAAACCGACTTCAAAAAGAAAAAGTGAAAAATAACTTTAGCTTCTGAAGTCGGTGACGTTTGTATGATTGATTTATTTTTTTTGTCACCGACTTCAGAAGCTAAAGTTATTTTTCACTTTTTCTTTTTGAAGTCGGTTTTATTTTTTGCAAAAAAGTTTTTATTTTTCACTTTTTAGTGGTTCACATGGAAAGTGCATACCGTTACAATTACAACAAGCCCAAACACGACTAGGATACATTGTCTCATTATAGAGTTCCGTGACTCTTGGCTTCATCATCAGATCTGATGGTAGAATGGTTCTTATCAAACGCAAATGCTTCACTTGTTGTAGAAAATACCAAAATTTCTGTACGTTATCCTATAAAATTTGAAGAGTTCCCTCGATTTCGCCAAGATTCCATCATCAGATCCCGACTTGGCGACTATGGGACCAACTTGAAAGTATACCCTTTCAAACAAAAAAAGAATTTTTCAAATCGGTTTAGGCGTCTTCGAGTAATCGGTGAACATACATAAAAAAAAAAAAAAAAAGAAAAAAAATACATACAGTCGAATAGAGAACCTCCTCCTTTTTGGAAGTCGGTTAAAAAATAAAGTACGCGCGGGCGAAGGCGCAGGTGGAAACCAGTAATGAATTAATACATACTTCCGTAGCTATCGAAAAGTCAAACGTAGTTTACCTAACTGCTATGATTGCATTTTCAACCGACGAGTAGATCACTTATAATTAGTTTAACCCGGGTCGTCCCTACCACATCTAGCCCGGCCCTGCAACCTAACAAGGTTAATAGGGACATCCACTAGGACGCCACACGTCAGACTCGCTAATCATTGCTCTGGACACATCAACACCTCGATGCTATCCGCAGTAATGTCACCATCACTGTCTACTGCAGTCTACGGTGATTTTGCGGAGATGTGACAGATTTTTCCCACAACTTATTCTTTTTTCTTTGTTATGCGTCTTGGCCGAAAAATGTATTTTCTTTCACAAAGATTATAAGCCATTTTTATCATTGTTTTAAAACCAACAAGTATTTCATATGTTACTGTAAAAGTCCGAAGTGCAGTAAATCTTAAGATTTCCCAGTAAATCCTAAGTTTTACCAGCTTCAGTGGTAAATGTCCGAAATGTTCTATGATCATCGTTAATTTCGGACATTTACCAACATACACTCGGTAAATCTTAGGATTTACCTCAGACAAGCGGTAAATGCTAAAAAATTGACAAGTCGAAACGTGTTAGATCACTATGGCGTACTCGCGGGCAGTCTGCAGCCCCCACAACCCGTACCAAACTCGCGCTCGCCTCCGCGCGCTTCATTCGATCATTTGGCTCGTTTAAATACGCACGATAATTCGATTTGTGTCGTTTTAGTCTCGGGACGCAATTTATGAATCAAAATGAGTGTACGTTTTATGAAATAATGGATTAAAAATTTGACTCACTCGACGATACCAATCGATGACTCTAAGCTTTATTTCGCATGCAAAGCCCGTTGTTAGTGCATTCGTAATTTTTTTGTAATTTTATCCGTGGCACTAGAGCAGTGAACTTTATTCAGGGGCATATTTTGTACTGAACCAACAAAATTAGGAATTAATAGGAAAAAAGTACTTTGAACAGCAGTGGCTATAATTAAAACGCTTTTTGTAAATGTAAACCTGTAATATAGCTGCGACCTGAAATCAAGATAGGGAAGTCCCTATCCTGATTTCTGGCCATAGAAGCAGAAATGGGAGGCTTCCGCCCAGCAGTGGGACATGTTCAGTGGTAGCCAAGAGATACGAGATATACGATACGTCGTTAGTTCGAACACAAGCACTTACAGTATGATAATTTATATCATAACCATTGCTATCGAAGTGAGAGAACCAGCATGTTCTGAACAAAAAGAAAAGGTGAATGACATGTGGCTTTCACCAAGCCACGTTAGGCCTACGTGGTGCCCACTCCCTTGTTGAATGGCTGGGTGTCCCAGCACAGCTTTCAGTTGTGAATCTTGGTAGCAGTGAATTACCTGTATGATTTACTCATCCACTACCTGTAAGGCAAACAAATGCCAATATTTCTAAAAAAGCTTTGAAATTTTAAAAATAATGGGCATCTAAGTGCCGATCATATCAATATAGCATTACAAGGGGCGACGCCAAACTTATTGAAAGGAAAAATGTTTGTAGAATCATCGTACCTACAATATAATTCTATATATATTATATATAGAATATATATTCTATAATTCTGCATATTTAATAATTTTCTCACCTATTGTTTTAAGGTACAATTTATCCTGAAGTATTATGTCTGGTCTATTATCATGAATGGTCCTGTCAGTCTTAATGCCGCGGTCGTAGTAGAGATTGTGTGGAGTATTTTCAAGAACTCTATCTGGTGTGTATTTGTAGTAAGAGCTAGACGTTGTTGAATGACGTTTGCAACCTGATTGTGTTTGGTAGTAGTCTGTCTGTGTGAGTGTTGTGCAGGCCCCAGTGATGTGCTGAATGGTCTCCGGTTGGCTGTGACATTTGCGGCACTTATCATTCGTTATTGTAATATATTTCCTGTAAATTTTAGTGTTTATAATTTGATCTTGTATTGCAATAATAAATCCTTCGGTTTCCGGGAATAAACGACCAATCTTTATGTTTGGGATGTGAATTATAGTTACAATAAGATGAGCATGTCATGGCAACACCAGAGATGACAATTGGGACAGAGCAAAAGTGAATACACGTATTATTAATGATTGCTACATGTTCTGTCTTACTTTGTTGGTTGGCCGTATGAGCTTTTTTAATGGCATGCACTTCTTCACTCTTTTCTAATAATTTTATTTGTTGTCTGCTGGCCTCATAGGCTCTACATATTTTTTCTGCCTCATTCATGGAAATCTCTTCCTCTCTTAGTAGGTTTTCTTTTAGACCCTTATCTTTTACTCCTATTATAATAATCATGGTAATCAACCTGTCTTCTAAAGTATTAAAATCACAAAGCTTGCTCAAAGTTTTCACTCTAGTTATGAAATGATCTACTGACTCACTATCTTCTTGCTTTAATTGAAGAAATTCATATGTATTTATCAACGTTCTTTTTCTTGGTTGTGTGTATCTCTGAAACTCGTCAAGAAGAGACGCAAGTTTCGTCGGCCTAACCTTGAAAGTGTTGAAAACTTCTACAGCTTCCTCACCAGCTGAATTTAAAAATATGGCAATTTTCCTCGACTCCTCCGCCGATGTCAAGCCTGCTGCATCCAGATAAATCTCAAATAATTGTTTATACTTCATAAAATTGGCTTGATCCCCAGTTAGGATCAAATTTTTTGGGGGTTTTATTCCCTCCATTTTTACTGTCACTTTGTGTTCTCGGTCTTCGTCTGGCATTTATGGAGGTACTTTAACTTGCACTAAGCTATCCTTCTTATAATTGACTTCTTCATGCAATACACATGCTTTTTTCACCTGACACCATGTTTAAACAGGCTTTGGCATTTATTTAAATAAAACATGTAGCAATCATTAATAATACGTGTATTCACGATTTAAAAAAATGGCAGAGTTTCAAAATGAAACTTTAAATGATTCGGATTTAAGGCAGGTTGTTACATGGTATAATGAAGGTTACCCTAAAAATGATAGGATGATCGCTGGCAAAAATTTGAGTGTCTATTATAAACTGAGAAGTGAGTTACATGTAAAAGATAACATTGTATATTATAATGATCGCATAGTAGTGCCACAAAATATGAGGCAAGGGGTGCTAGAAAGCTTACATATAGGTCATGTGGGGGCAGGTAAATGTAAAAAGAGGGCCAGAAATTTGCTGTACTGGCCAGGAATGTCAATAGACATAGAAAAGTTCATCTTCTCTTGTAATATTTGTGAAAAATACAGAGTTTCAAAGCCTAAAGATTCGCTAATGTCTCATGAGATTCCTGATCTACCGTTTTTTAAGATTGGAATGGATATTTGCACCTATGGAACCAAAGATTATATAGTTGTGGTAGACTATTACTCAAGGTGGATTGAAGTTAAGACGCTGAAAGATAAAACTGCAGGTACTGTAATTCAAAAGTTAAAAGTAATATTTGCTGTTCATGGGTTTCCAAAGGTCATTGTTTGTGATAACATGCCTTTTGCCAGTTACACCTTTAAGCAGTTTGCAGAATCTTATGACATGCAACTAGTACATTCCAGTCCTAGGTACCCACAATCTAATGGTTTAAGCGAAAGGGCAGTTGGAATTGTAAAGAACATGATGAGGAAGTGCAGGGAAAGTAACACTGATTTTAATGATGCTATGTTGAATTACAGAGCCACACCTGTAGCTGGATTAGATTACAGTCCTTCTGAACTTTTAATGGCCAGGAAATTGCGCACTAAATTACCATGTTCTGTGAAAAGCTTAAAACCCTATGTTCCAAAACAGGTATATGAAAAAATGTTACAGTTGAAACGCAAAAGTAAGTTAAATTATGATAAGTCTGCCATTGACAAAAAGTCATTTCGTTGTGGAGAGGATGTTAAAATTCAAAATCAACCAAATAAAATATGGGTGCAGGGGAAGATAGTTAGAAAAGAGGGGCCTAGGTCATTTGTAGTTAAAACTGAGAAGGGGAATGAAGTTAGGAGAAATGAAAGACATTTGATGCATAGTAGAAATATGCTTGTAGAAAAACCAATGATTATGCATGTGCCTAAAAGTAGGGATTCACAGATGGTTGTTCAGAATAATGAAGCAAATGATGATCAGTCCTGTTATTCTGGGCAACCTATGTCAACTCAATCAGAAGCCAGTAGTAGTTCTGAAATTATGCAGACTACTCGGTCTGGTCGCCCAGTGCGTCCTCCTATTAGATTTGCTGATTATTCTCTGTATTAATTTTTAAGTTATTGTCAGGTACAATTTCTTTTTATTTTGATTTAATTAATGTAACGTTTATGTCGTCCCATTATTGTTACAATTGTAAAAGGGGGGGATGTTTGGGATGTGAATTATAGTTACAATAAGATGAGCATGTCATGGCAACACCAGAGATGACAATTGGGACAGAGCAAAAGTGAATACACGTATTATTAATGATTGCTACATGTTTTATTTAAATAAATGCCAAAGCCTGTTTAAACACTTTAGCCATTTATTTGATGCTGTCGTATTTATGTGAGACTGTTCTAAATCATGGGGATGTACCCCTGAAGTACTTTCTTTTTAAAATCTTCTATTTTTTTATTGTGTCTTCATTAATAGTGGGTTGTGTATCTATTTGTTCGTTTAGGTGAAGTGGTGTGTACTTTATATCGTTCATTACTATGGTTTTATGTATGTTGCTTGTGTTGGATTTAGTGTGAAAGAATGATTTTAATCTACTTATTTGCTTTAGCCAGAGGTGATGGACATCAATAAGGCCTCTCCCTCCGTGTTGCCGTTGGATGGTAAGCCTTTCTATTGCAGTTTTAGGGTGTAGGTTATTATGTTTAGTTAGTGTCGTGCGTGTTGTTCTCTCTATTTGCTGGATGTCAGTTTGCGACCATTTCATCACTCCAAATGAGTATATTAATATTGGGGTCGCGTAGGTATTCAGCACCTTTATTAAATGTTTTCCAGAGAGCTGGGTTTTACATACTGCGACCACTCTTCTCTTGTATTCTGTGTTTAGTGTTTGTTTAATTTTTGTGTGATCTAATCCATTGAGCTGCCTGTATCCTAAATATGTATTTATATAAATCGGTGGTTTCCATAGCAGTAATAATGTCATTAGTGATAATTGCATAGTCACCAGCTTTAATTTTGCCTCTTATTATAGTAGTGTTTAACATTTATCTAGTCCAAACTGCATGTTTAGGTCGTTACTAAATTCGGTCGTGATTTCTATTAATTTCATCATGTCTATTTCAGTTTTTGAGCATAGTTTAATGTCGTTCATATAAATGAGATGAGAAATAGTGGTTGCTTCTGTTGTATGTTTAAAGGTCGTGGCTCACTTGACAAGCACCGCACCAGCACCGCTCCAACCCGGCAATTTACTTGCCATTCAAATTAGAGCATTAAATCGTGTGTCGCATAACATATTATTTAATGTCCATATGAAAAAGCTTACGGCGGGTGGTCAACGCGCTTGCCGCTACCATACGACTCGCCTCGCGGGCGGCTCGGCGTCCGCGCGCCGCAAGCGAGGGGTCCGCGCGCCGCAAGCGAGGGGACCGCGCGCGGACGCCGAGTGGCCCGCGAAACAACGTCATTGCGCCGTCGTGCTTCTCCACGTCGTGGGTACTCTTTGTTTAATGTATGGCCAGTTACAAATTTAGTTAGAGAGCCCACGACACTAAACCTAGTTCGGTTAGAAATAAAAAAGCAAATAAAAAATCCCTAATAAACCGACTGATATTGTTGTAATCGAAGGTTGATTTTATGTTACAATAACTGAATCAATCGTTATAGTACACCGGCTGAAACTTTTTTATAAATAGTTTACATATACTGAACTTGAAAAAATCTCAGAACTGTAATGGAAAGGGTGTTCGCGGGGTAGGTGAATTAAACCACGAATCCACGTTAACAAAATATAATTACTAGAGATAATACCTAAAATACAATGCTACCTCCCGGACTATTACTACCAGCGTGCGGACTGCGAGCTTGCGCCTTGCGGACGGCGAGTGGCCGTCGCGTGGCCCGCGCGCCGTAGCCTATATTCGAGGCGACGCCGGTCAGGAGCTGTGCTGGTGCGGTGCTGGTGCGGTGCTTGTCAAGTGAGCCACGACCTTAAGACTGTATCCAGCCTGGCAACGCTGTAGTAAGTGAAATAGAGGGTTTAGAGCGAGACAAAACCTTACAGGGCTCAAGGAATCTCCTTGATAAATGCCCTTTTTTATGGCTATCTGTCTAGTTGTGACATTGTTATCGTGATAATTTAACTGAAGGGTAGTTTTCCATTGGGACATAATATTTTGCAAAAAGTCTATTATTTTTGGGTTAATTTTATGTATCCGTAAAATTTGGATATGCCAGGAATGTGGAATGCTATCAAAAGCTTTTTTATAATCTATGTAGGTGCAGTGTAAATTTCTATTTTTGTGGCAGCATGTTTGTGTATTACCGAATCTATTACTAGTTGCTCCTTACGTCATCCCATGTGGCCTCGCATGCATCCCTTTTGTTCCTCTGCAATAATGTTGTGATGTTCTACGTGTTTATTGATTTTTGTAGTAATTGCTGATGTTAGAATCTTGTATATAGTTGGTAGGCATGTAATTGGTCTATATTGAGAAGGCTGTGGAGAGTATTGTGTTTTTGGCAACATGTAGGTTATTCCTGTAGCAAGAAATTCGGGGACATATTGTTTCCCTAAGATAATCTGATAATCTGTAAAATTTTTAGCTAATTCTTTGTGCAGTGATTCTAATTTTTTATACCAGTAATTGTGAATTTTATCAATGCCGGGGGATTTCCAGTTGTGAAGTCTCGCTGTGATACTAGTAATGTCAGACTCGGTTAACTCAACAAAATCCATGTCTTCTAATGAAATTCATTTGAGTTTTTCGTCTGCAGCCCAAACAGATGGTGTACTTGCTCTTCCCATATTCCAGCCCAAAATGATTCCAGTTGTTCCGCTGTTGGTAATTCTATACTATTTTCGGGTGTTGTGTCAGTTTGTGGTTTAGTCTGTAACTTTCTGTAAAAAAATATTTTCATTCATAGCAAATAAAGAGTTATCATTTTAACGCTCTTGCGCTTTCTTGTATCTTCTTAATCTGTGTACTTTTACAGCTAATTTCTGTTTTAGAGTACCTATCCAGAAATTCTTCTGGTTTCCTATTATCTGTTTCGTGTCTGGTGTGGACAGCCATGTTTTTAAATATGACTTCCACTCTTTTAACTACTTTGTTGGACCTAGTATTATTAATATATTGGGTAAGTCTACCGCAGTCTGCTCTAAGTTTTTCTATGTCTTGTTCAAGCCTCTGCTGCCATGCTGGTTTGTTTATAGTTTTTGGTCTTCTATTGCCTGCGTTTAAAAATTATTGCGCATTATTAAAGGCTTCAGTAGTTCGGAAGATGGCCCCTAATATTCAACCTTACAAACTACACCATCAAGATCCTCTTGTTCGAGTGCTATTTTTTTTTTATCGCTGGACATTAACACACAGCACCACCTAGTGCCACACTAAGCAAAGTTGTGTCGTGGACACTAGATAGTTGATATACTACATAATTATATACTTTTTTGTTTGTAAATACATATACATACTCGTTTAAACATCCATGACTCGGAAAACAAAATGCATAATAATGGAAAGGCTCATCTATCAATGGTTTTTATTTCCCTGTAAGAAGCAGGCAAACATGCAAACGAGCATACATCTGTAAGAAGCAGGCAAACATGTAAACAAGCATATATTGCGCATGTAGCAAGCATGCAGGATGCAAGCAAGCATGAAGCATGCAAGCAAGCATGAAGCATGCAAGCAAGCATGAAGCATGTAAGCAAGCATGCAGCACGCAGCATGCAAGCAAGCATGCACCATTCATGCAGCTGGCATACAAACATCTGAACATGCATACAGCAAGCATGCAGCAGCATGCAAACATGCATATACCATGCATAAAGCAAGCAGGCAGCAGCATGCAAACAAGCATACAGCATGCATGCAAGTAAGCATGCAGCAAGCATGCAGCATGCAAACAAGCATGCAGCAATCATGCAGCATGCAAACAAGCATACAGCATGCATGCAAGTAAGCATGCAGCATGCAAACAAGCATACAGCATGCATGCAAGTAAGCATGCAGCAAGCATGCAGCAAGCATGCAGCATGCAAACAAGCATGCAGCAATCATGCAGCATGCAAGCAAGCATGCAGTATGCAACATGCAGCAGGCATTGTTTCTGTCACGGCTCCGGCGCTGCGGGGCTACGGCGGTCCCACGCGAGCTTATCGTCGCAGATGGGTTTAACGCTCCGCGCCTACGCGATTTTAAATTACACTCTAGGGGTAGGGCAGACAACACTACGTGGAGTCGGTTTTGGAGCGATTCGTTTCTGTCACTAAATTTTCTCTATCACAAACATTGACTTTTTAAGAAAATATTTTAATTTTAAATTATGGTTAAAAGTGCTATTTTGTAGCATTGAAAAATGGCAATAATGCCAAAAAAAAAAATTCGAAATGAAATTCTGCAATCTTCATAGTATGCCAAGTGAAATTATATCAAATAATCGTCGTTCTAAATAAACATTATTCTAAACGAAATTATGCCAAATTTGAACATTGCCAAATAAAATTCTGCCATCTAAAAGTATGCCATTCCAAATTCGGACATACAAACATTCAGCCAAACAATAAGTATATTTAAAAAAAATATGCCTTTATTATATTCGTTTAAAGAAAATTATGCCAAGTGTGTTTTGCTAAATGAATTTCGGAGCAACAATATTCTGCCAGATAGATGGAACTCGTTTTACACCCTTTAGAACTCCATGTACAAATTATTGATCAAGTAATAAAATGTCTTTGTAGATGGCTCATTAGATAGCTATCTAATGAGGCATATTGACTATAAAACATTTATATTCTACAAGTATCCACTTAAAAACAAACAAAACACAACAAAAACATAACGAAAGGAGCGGAATTTGGAGCGGTATCAGTATCGGTATTGGTATTAAATGGGGCGCAGATACCCAAGCTTGCAAGTAATTCTAGACAGATTGTGAGAAATAACGCCATAATTACGATTATTTTTGTATAAGTAACTAGAAAAGCTTCATTCTACCCTTCGTCAGCAGTAATCAACAGTTTATTTTTAACTTTCTTTTCCATTTTTCCTCTATCAACTCAATAAAAAAATCCCATGCAAACCGACCACTTTCAATTTAATTACACGTTTTTTCTATCTTTATAATATTCATCTTTTCCTTCGTATCGCTGTCACGACATTCTATTTGATTGGTCTTTTGCCACTTGTCCGGCTTCGTCGTTAAAAGCGCAGAAGTCGCTTGATATTATACCTACTAGAATATTAGTTGGCACAGATTACTTAGAAGACATAAATATGTATGTTACCGTCCAAACCCGATTTCAGGACAAACTAGTTTTGCCTAGGCTAAACTATACCGACTTGGGGCACCCCGACACGATAATTTTATAAACCATTCAGAAGTAGGAGCTCCGTCGACGTGGACTCCCTCGAGCGAGCGATTCAAATTTCAGTTTAGCCAAACCTGATTTCAGGACAAACTAGTTTTGCCTAGGCAAAACTAGTTTGTCCTGAAATCAGGTTTGGCTGGTAACATATGTATATAACTCATGCTACTGATATGAAAATGAAATGCAAGCAAAGTTGACATCTGGTCATCTGGTACAACTAAAGCGTTAACATAATAATGGTCATACATTTATAAAATATCAACAAATCGTTGAGCCCATCAAGATATTTTCACTAGGAAGTAGGTGGTTGCATAACGTCTTATTTGAACAAACGATTTTACGAGTTCCCTGGGATTTCCCGTCAGTAGCAATGACGAGTTTCCAAACAAACTTTCATCCCTATTTTACTCCGTTTAGAAGAACAATTTTAAAAAATCCATTCCAATTTAATATTCCAGGAACTGGAGTATAAATTGTCGTGCTTCTACATACGTAGACCTGCTAGTTTATGCTGAACGTGTCAGTGAATGAATTAATTTCAGAGAATCATCTACCAAGATAAATTATTTTTATCGATTGTTATCGATTGCAAAAGCTTCTCCTTTATCTTGGTATATTCTTTGCTAATTGCCATTAATTTAATACAAATCGACGTTTTATGCCCCATAGGAGTTTAAGTTGAGGAATCTACCTATATTGCCACTAAGCAGCCACCATAAGGTGAAAGCGTCAGGGTGGCCCGCGAAATTCAATTTTCCTTACGTTTTTTGCAATTTGCAGGGCAGTGCTAAGTTGTATGTTGATGAAAATATTGGTCGCGGCTGTAAGACTATTGTAGTTACAGAATTATAATCATCAGCCTACCTCGGAGCCATAATAGCTGTAAGGTGGTACTAAATATCTACAGCGAATACTTTGCTCTGCCCTTGGATCGCATTCACGTTTGCCACGAATTTTGGCTGTTTTGAATTTAGGTAAAAGGTTAATGCTTAATGCAAATAGTGTGCCTAATTATTAAAATTAAATTATACTTAAATAACGATTTATAATTTAATTTCTGTCAATCATTGCGTTCACGACCAAGCGCGACGGCACAAAGTTGTTTTAAATATCAAGATGGTTTTTGTGTTCTGGACCATATCGGAGAACCTTTTATTTATGGAGATGAACTGTTGTTGTTTTTATTTATGAAGTTGGGTGGTAATCGGCTGTCGTGGTATGGGCATGTGATGCGGAGGAATGAGGAAAATGTCGTGAAAAAAGTTTTGAGTATGAATGTGGATGGGTATTTGAGTAGAGGAAGAGCAAAGAAACGATGGATGGACTGTGTTAAGAAGGATATAGAGGAGTATGGAAGAAGAAGACATGCTGCGCCGACCACAAATATATTGGGATAAGGACAAGAGAATGATGATGATGAACTGTACAACATTTTTAGTGCATATTGTGGCTATTGATAGTGTATAATAATGCGATGTCTAGTAAAAATTTCTCACTGTTCTTAGAATTTTAAGAAACCTTTCACGGAATACGCCTACATAACAGAAGGGAACAAATTTCTTTAAGCTGCTTTTATCTCTTTCGTAGTTTTTCATTTTATTTTCTACTACAAAACAGCCGCACACGTAACGTTTGTTTGGTGGATTTTTACAACATCTTCTTTGATCACTAGCCATATTTTATGCACAAAACGTCTGTCATAACTTAACGTGATGTAATAACGTGGTGAAAAAAAGTCAAATAATACAAATCTAAAAAATCTATATTTTTATAGATTTGTATTATTAGGGATCCAAAAATACGAAAAAAAATGGAAAAAAACATAATGTCTTGTTTCACCTTTTTTTAAAGCATGTGTCCGGTGTGACGGTGACGGACACCGCCAAAGACAAGGAAAATATAAAATTAACTTTTTTTAACTTTTTTCAAATCATTATGGATTAAAAGAAAAACAAAATATTGAATAAGAAAGACTTTTTTAAAGTTATGTCCGTCCCGGCCGCCATACAAATCCATTGAAGTTCGTACACGAGTCGCGTCGCCGACATTATGATTTGTATTTTTAGTCGCTTGGAGACTAAAATCGTCGAGATCGAAGATTTTTGTTGCCTTGTGTACGAAGGGGCTTACTGCTTTTTGAGTTTAAGTTTTAATTCTAACTGCATTAAACATCAGATTTTCTAAGATGGTTTAATTGTTTTTAGATAATGTCTTGTGACTAATGCATAAACTAAGGATTGTTTTTATTTTTTATTGTAACTTAAATTGTTACTTTGGTCAATGCAATTATATCAAAAATGGAACTGGGACAAACTGGAATTTTAAGGCGACTTTTTTTTTCCTGAATATTTATAAACACTTATAACAATAAAAAATATGGCCCTAGTTGCCCCAAGTAACATAGTTTACTATAAAAAAAATAAGAAACATCCTACGAGTATCATTTTACACCTTACAATTTTTTGGTTTCCAATTTTTATTTATTTTGTTTTTTATACTGTGTGCACTTGTGGCGTGTGCCAAATAAATGTGTTTTCGTTCTTTCTTTCTGATCTTATGTAATTACGTAGTTTGAAAAAGACATTTTTAATTAATAGATATATTTTAATGATACTGGTGCCCAAAATTAAAAGAATTCGTTTCTTAAGAAAACGATGATTGACAAGATTTTAAAGTCTTCAGTCATTCTCTCGATTACCCCTTTATTATAATATCTCGATGAAAAATACCACTCAAATTAACCATAGTCCGTACCGTGCGTCCATGAAAGCTTTAAAAGTAGGTCACAGTTTCAGTTGATCATAGAGCCGCATTTATGTTAGTGTTTTACCGGCACTCCGTCAGTTAGCAGTCCTCTAGACCACAGACGACGACCGATCGTTTCACACCATCATGGACCACCGGAATGTACCACCACCCTCACCAGCTCATCCTTGGGACATACCATCTACAACCGTGATTGACATGCAGGCTTATATGGCTGATCGGTTTCAGCTTACAGTTATAATTGAAACATTTGTTCTTCCGGCTCTCAACAAATACGACAGTAAGTGTTGTCAAGTGTTTACTTAATAATTGTTTGATCACTTCCGTTGTTCAGTTTATTTTCGCTTCAATTGATTTTGTTCGAGTCGGTTGTAAATTAACTATTTAAAATATACCAGTGGTTACCTGTTTTATGTGGAAATTTCGAAAGTGCACCTCTTACATCCCTCATTTAAGTCCACTAATTAAATCTTTTGCTGCGTAGAAGGCACGCCAACACATTTCGCGCTAAAGATCTTTACAATGTGTGTTCCCGAGATAACTGAAGTATACAGTACAAGTACTTTTTTATTTTTATTGTGATATCTCAGCTAATATCTATGATACTCGTATAAACATAATTTATAGCATATAGCACTCATGAATAATATAGCTTTCTGCCAAGGAAAGATTTTTTTTAAATAGGATATTCGTTCCGGAGATTACCCCCTACATACAAACAAATTTTCCCTATTTATAATATTAAGTATAGATTAGATTAGAACTTTCAATTTACAAATAAATAATACATGAAAAAATATGTTATGTGAAGATACTACAGTGGTTCTAATCATTTCGACTAAGTGCAGTGAAAATTAATTGAACTACGCAATAGAAAACATGTCATGCGTTCTAGATAATTGATACCAACGTGTTACTGTCCCACTGCTGGGCAAAGGGCTCCTTTTATGCTGACAGCATTATTAGCCGCGACTGTTCAATGTGGATGGTCTATTGAATGAAGTTATACAATAATTTGTTATACAAATTAACGTGCCTATATCTAAAGCCAAAGTCAGTTTTTTTTACTTCAATAACGTAACGTAACGCACAACTAAAAAATATTCTATCTTTCCTCTTTTCAAACGCAGCAGGAACATTTTCATTTTTTAATCGACTTCAAAAAGGAGGAGATTCTCAATTCGTCGGAAACTTTTTTTTTCTTTTTTTATGTATGTTCCCCGATTACTCGAAGATGGCTGGAGCGATTTGAATTATTCTTTTTTGTTTGAAAGGGTATATATACATCCCAGGTGGTCCCATAATCATCAAGTTGGGATCTGATGATGGGATCCTGGAGAAATTGAGAGAATTCTTCAAATTATATAGGCACACATGATGTGATTTGGGTAGTTTTTGGAAGAGTACTTTCTTAAAGTGGTCCCATTTCAATTTGGTGAAGATCAGATGAAGAACTTTGGAGATAGGCAACGCAATTCCTCAATAAATGATAGCAAATGAACTGGGGATTGCTGAAATCTCATGTCTATCTATTGTTTACACCAGTTCATAACATAACATCCGCGCCGCTACGCTGTGAAGTGAATCACTAAAAAGTGAAAAATAAAAACGATTTTGCAAAAAATAATACCGACTTTCATGATTAGTTTTAGTTTTGCTGTTACAAGCTTTTGATTGTTGCTTTCCTTACGCAAAGGGAAGTTGGACAGTAAAAACTTTTTTGCAAAAAATAAAACCGACTCCAAAACCACAAAAAAGTGAAAAACAACTTTAGCTTCAGAAGCCGGTGACCTTTGTTTGATTGATTTAGTTTTTTGTCACCGACTTCTGACGCTAAAGTTATTTTTCACTTTTTTGTGGTTTTTGGTGGCGGTTTTATTTTTTGCAAAAAAGTTCCCTTTGCGTAAGGAAAGCAACAATCAAAAGCTTGTAAAAGCAAAACTAAAACTAATCATGAAACTACGAGAAGCCCACGTGATGATGACACACCTGAAATACCTTAGGTAGATATACGTCACGTTTCACAAACAAAAATACTTAAAAACAAACTTGACACCTACCTTCATACGTCACAATAACATAACAAAGAAACACAGAAATGTTATTATTCGTGCTTTCTGGATTGGGAGCGTTAGTCCGACCCACGCTTCCGAGGGGTGCTGTGTACCTTTGGAGCCTGAGTGCTGCCGACCACGGTCTCGTTAAGTTCTGTGAGGTGGAGGCGAGAGTTGTTCGGATTACATTGTGTCAGGCGGGGTGACGGGTCCTAACCCCTTTGGTCAAGCTGGCGATTTGTACCCGGTGTGGTAGACCCAAGGAGTCTGTTCGTCTCCCTCCTTTCAACGTTGCATTCGCGCGCTTCGTCAAGTTTGATTATTTCAAAAAGATTAGTTGTGAGTAGTTTCTATCGATTTTTAACTTGCATGTTTTTAGTTTTTTTTTCTTCAAATCCTGTTTATTTTGGATTGTGAATTTTAAATGATTACATTTTAGTTAAGTATTACATGTAAGAGGGATGGGAATGATCCAAGTCAGTGGTGTGAATTGAAAAGACTTTGCCCAATAAAGCTGAGTGATAATTGTGTTTTCTGGTTCGGTGTAATAATAATGTGTACATCTGTTGATTTAAGAAATCGGCATGAAGGAAGCGGTCGGGAATCGGTCTATAATTTTAACATAAGGTCGATATATTTTTTACTTATGAAAATTATGCTATATTTGATAACTACTTCAGGAAACAGTCGGTTAACTCATCACCATTTTATCTTTTATTCCTTGCTACGAGTATACAGAGTGTAAACCGTAAACGCAAACATCTGTTCATCAAACTAAGTAACTCTATAATAAGAAAAAAATATTTCGGGGAAATTCCTTTATTAAGGGGTTAAATCACGTTATACGGTAAAGCTCAATGTAACGCATTCAAAACATTGTGTTGGTCGATGAATTAAATAGTGTGGGGGTCGTGGAAGTGTTTAAATTAAACTTCTTACATAAAAATCTTACGGAGAAGTTGGAACTATACAACCCAATATTTCCGTAATGCAATGACGGGGAGAACAGTGCCTTTCGGTGTCATGAAGAGTCTTTTTACATCCTAATAGTCGGAAAATTAACATCGAGTTACATTTGTTGAAATTCAAAAAAATCCAAATCAACTTTTACTAGGTCATGGAAATCAAACTGGTCGGAAAAAGTCTGGTAAGCCTTTTATCTAATGTGATGTGTGCTCTTGTTGTGCATTTTATTATTACTTATTTTATTATACATATATATATATGTCACCGTAAAATTGTCAAACACGTTATATTACAATATAACGTGTTTCTCTCTAGTGATATTGTAAATTCTCGAAATATTGTCAACTGAACATACGGAAGTATCTCTGCCCCCATAATCGGGACTTGGGGCACCTAACTAACCTAACGGGGGGGCCGTTAGGTTAGTTAGGTTCCTTTAAACCCCACACTCCGGCTCCGTCGACTACGCTTTTTAGGGGAATATAAAGTTTTTGAGGGTTAGGTTATATTAATCGGTATTTCTCAGGAATGGTACATTATCTTTTCATGAGAGTGGTACCACTGGGCAAGGGGGACTCCTCCTTCCCTCCACACCGCGTGAGTTGACTACCATCGCATGCATTTCACGAAAAATAATGCGTTTTATTGTAAGCAGTATGTTCGTTTGACAATATTTCGAGAGTTTACAATATCGCTAGAGATTACAATATAACGTGTTTGACAATTGGACGGTGACATATATATTATACATATTTATATTGATTTGTATGGACAACCACTCCTTGAGAGTGCGTATTTACTTTACGAAACACCACGTTAGACTTTCCTACTCTTTTAATAATCTTAGATGGACCTTGGAAAAGCCGTGCCAGCTTCGTACATCTGCCAGTAACGCGCCTTAGATCATTATAATAATACTAAATCATTTATATTAAACGATACTGGAAAGTCTATCGTGGTGATTCGTAGAGTAAATACGTGCTGCCTAGGAGTGGTTGTCCATACAAATAATATCAGGCACTTTTTCTTGAAAAATACCCGGCACCTCCAATGGATTTCTACTCAAAAAAATCGATAACGTATAATACACATAAAGGGTGTAAAACACCTCTTAACAAAGCCGAAAGGCATTTGTTCTCCCCGTCATTGCGATCATTTAATGTCTTCATTCTCACCTGGGGACCTTCTAGTTACAGAGATATTGGGGGCAAAGTTTCAACTTTTTGACAAGATTTTTTTAAGTTTATATTGTAAGATTTTTACTCCAAACACCTCCACGACCCCCGTACTATTCAATCCATCCATAAGCACAATGTTTTGCGTGCGTTAATTAAGGCGATTACATGAGCTAAACGCGAGTTTTATAATTACTAAAAGTATATGATTCACTGCTATAAACAAAACCAGAAAAATATATGATATTCTTCAGGATATATGCTTGTTTTTTTGTTTTGAAAACATAATACAATTAATTTGACTCTATAAAAAAAAATCACGAACTTATCTCTAAAAATATCTTTCAAACAAAAAAAACATAGTTGCAATATGCATGCGATTATTCTGTTTTTTTTGCAAATAATTCTACAACCAATATTTTAGCATGGTAGTGTTTTAGTTTTTTAATCCAATCAAAAGTTTTTTTGTAAATCGATCGAAACCCCTCATTTCGCGCTATTTGGCCCGCAGTGACTGACGTAACAACCACTTTGTAGTGCAAGCTGATTAGAACTTTATTCTAACAGCATTTCAAACGAAGTTTGAACCATCACAAATAGAGTTGCTAATTTAGCTCGTCTAATCGCCTTAAGTTCTACCACAAAACATGATTTTTCACCCCCCCCCCCAAAAAAAGAGTCGTTTCCCAGCAATAATTTATGCATTAAGTTACTTAGGGCTGATTTTTCAATCATTAGATAACTTTTATCTACAGAATAAATCTGACTTCTTGGCAGAGTTTCCATACAAAAACTGTCAAAATGTCAAAGTTATTAAAAAAAGTTAACTGGCGATTAAAAAACCGGCCCTTAGTTTGATATACAGAATGCTTGGTTGACGGCTACGTGATGAGGTTGTTTACACCCTGTATGTATGCTACTGCCAACGGCTTCGCCCGCGTGAAGTTTGAATTGACCCATGGGATCTTACTACCGGGATAAAAAGTATCCTATGTGTTAATCCAGATTATAAACTATCTGTATACAAAATTTCGTCCAAATCCGAAGTTTTTGCGTGAAAGAGTAACAAACATCCATACATACTCACAAACTTTCGCATTTATAATTTATAATATTAGTAGGATTAAATAAAATGATGCCATCACGCCCATCTCTCTAAAAGTTAGAGTTGCGGTGAACCTATGAGAAAACCGTAAAGGAAGAACCCAATAGCACTGGCCAACCTAGGAATCGTAGGTACCCATGACGCGCTTGGATCATTCATTTGAAACGTCTGCAATAGAATGAAAGCAGTGGTAGCGGTAGCTCGTTGATATCTTTTGTTAGCGAACCAATTTAACCTAATTTCCTCTAGTGGGCTGCGCGGGAGTTTAGCGCCGATAGTGGATCTTTGTGCCAGCACGAACTAGTTCACTACGGAAAACTGCAGTGCACGAACGATTGATGCGTTTCACATCAATATCTTAAACTTCAACAAACTCCAACTCGCGTAAAGGTTGCAGTGTTGTCAGATATGTCAACAGCACTTTATTAATTCTAAGCTCTCTGTAAAAATTGTGATTGAAATGAAACAATTAAAGCTTTGGTCAATTATGTTGAAAGCTTTCGGTGTTCCGTACATCGTGATGAACATTATCAATTAAATATTCATTATCATTATTCTCTTGCCCTTATCCCAATTTATTTGTGGTCGGCGCAGCATGTCTTCTTCTTCCATACTCCTCTATTTTTGGTCATCTCATCAGTCACTTCTTTTCTTACCATATCCTTCTTAACACAGTCCATCCATTGTTTCTTTGGTCTTCCTCTACTCAAATACCCATCCACATTCATACTCAAAACAACTTTTTTCACGACATTTTCCTCATTCCTCCGCATCACATGCCCATACCACGACAACCGATTACCACACAACTTTTCAGTCACCGGCGCCACTTTCAGACTTCCTCTAATATACTCATTCTTTACTTTATCTATTCGCGTAACACCACACATCCCCCTTAGCATTCTCATCTCCGCGACATGCAGATGCCTTTCATTCATCCCTTTTGTGGCCCAACATTCTGATCCATACAACACAGCAGGCCTAACAATTGTTTTATAAATCTTCCCCTTAAGTTAGTTGCTGTTAGGGGAATGCCCCTAAAACTTAAGGGGAAGATTTATAAAACAATGAGACGGAGTCGCAGATCGTTCCCGTGAACTGCCGCCATTTCATCCATCCCGTGTTAATTCTGTGCTTTACACTACGATCTATTTCGCCATCGCTTTGCATGAGTGAACCAAGATACCGAAGGTCCGGAGCTCCAGAGCTGGAGAGACCGCCAAAATCGCGGAACATGTATTCAGTTTTACTTCTGCTGATTTTCAAGCCAACATTCTCCAGTTTCTGTTGCCATTTCTCCAGTCTGCTCTGGATCTAGGTCCATCTTCACCGACAAGAACAATGTCGTCGGCAAACAGCAATCACCAGGGTGCCTCTTCTTGGATGTCCGACGTCAAAGCGTCCATGATCAACAAGAAGAGGTAAGGACTTAAAAGCCGACCCTTGATGCAAACCTACAGCCACACTGAACTCATCGGTGTTGCCAGCAGCTGACCGGACGTAGGTACAAGATTGACTGTACATAGCACGAATTAACTGTACCTACTACAAACACAGAAAAGTACATCGATATTTTAAACATCGAAGTGCAGTATAGCAGTCAGAATTATTCGTTACTAAATAATAGGGTAGACGACAACAAAAATCTTACTAGTCCATCAGTTAGATTATCAAAAAAGAAAAATGATTGACCTGTATTTTTTCTTTTGTTACGTAAATCAAAGTTGACAAAAGATACGACGCTTTTCAAACTCTCAATACGTCTCGTCTAGGTATAATTTTTAGAGCGCGTTGACGTCATGAGCCCCACTCCCGAGTTTTGATGCGTTTTACCTTTGTCAATGTTCACTCATCATCTGCCTCGCCTTTTCCCAATTATGTTGGTGGGGTCGGCTCACAGTCCAATTGGATGCAGCTGAGTACCAATATTTTACATGGAGCGACTGCCTATCTGACCTCCACAACCCAGTTAATACTGGGTAATACGATACCACTTGGTAGATCAGTGTCAGACTTTTTGGGCCACTGACTACCTGTAACGACTGCCAAAGATAGACAAATGACAGCCGGGACCAACAGTTTAATGTGTTTTCCGAGGCACGGAGCACCCATCCACAGACCGACCCAGGCAAGCACGGCTTAACCTAAAGATCGACCCAAGCGGCTGTTATTATTTAGCCACGAACTCCTCTGACTGAACTGATTTACAAAAACAAAAAATACGTGGCCATTATTTTCCTGGCGGACTAAATAGATTTGTAATTTTTTGATACGGTCGTCATGCCTATGACGCAGTTGCACTTATCCCACATTTATCTCTCTACTCTATTACGCAGTTGCACTTATCCCACATTTATCTCTCTACTCTATTACGCAGTTGCACTTATCCCACATTTATCTCTCTACTCTATTACGCAGCTGCACTTATCCCGCATTTATCTCTCGACTCTATTACGCAGTTGCACTTATCCCACATTTATCTCTCTACTCGGTTACGCAGTTGCACTTATCCCACATTTATCTCTCTACTCTATTACGCAGTTGCACTTATCCCGCATTTATCTCTCGACTCTATTACGCAGCTGCACTTATCCCACATTTATCTCTCTACTCTATTACGCAGTTGCACTTATCCCACATTTATCTCTCTACTCGATTACGCAGTTGCACTTATCCCACATTTATCTCTCTACTCTATTACGCAGTTGCACTTATCCCACATTTATCTCTCTACTCTATTACGCAGTTGCAATTATCCCACCTTTATCTCTCTACTCTATGGTTTCAGCGTTACGATGATAATTTCCACTACGAACACTAATCGGTATCAAGAAATACATAAAGTTACATTTGATAGCTGCATCAAATGTGGGCGATGTGGTCGCTAAGCGGCAAAGCCCTTTAATCAAATAAATAAAAAAAAAAAAAAAAGATAGCTGCATCGAGCTCGTTGCCTGCATTATTGAGAAGACAATCATTCACTCTCTCGAATATCGTTTCCGGCCTGACCTTTACACTTTAGTACCATTACGACCGTTTTCTTAGTCTAGCGTTACTACGGAAACATTTTCCCTCCTTTTCACCCTCTCAGAGGTTGATTTTCGCAAAATTCCATCTTAGTACACACCTCCGTTTAACTATAAGTTTCTACCTTTAGTGTGTTGGGCTATGGTCCCTTAGCCCAGACTTATTCCGTTCTTTTTTAAACATGCCAAAGATGGTGTTGGATTTGGGTCCAGTTGATGGCAATAGGCACACGTCTTACATGGGCCCTAATCTTGGCAAAATGTGTCCATAATCATGTGTGATGTTTAGATGCGCGGGCACTCTGAGAATTATATTACTAATTCAAATCTTTAGTAACATTACGAGCCCTTCCGTAACACAAAAGCCTTTTCACTCCTCTTGCTCGAAAAGACCGTCATAATAGCGTACCAGAGGGGCCGTAAAATTGCTCATTATAGCCCTAGGGAAAATAAGCTTTTTTTTTTTAAATTTCGTCGTCGGTGTTCGAAAACGCAAAGTCTTTACTCATAATTCCTAAAGAATTGACTTATTACTGTTCCATAAAAAAAAAAACATTTTATTTCAAAAATGGAACCAAACGCGCCGAACGCCGAACTCTTTGGCAGGATGTGTGCGTTGCATTCCAGCTTCAGAAGAAATAAAAAAAGGCATTGGCGCGAAATTTTAAGATATTTTCTGTATTATTTATTTGAATTATAAGTAGGATTCCTTTTTATTTCCTACGTTTACCCCACAGGCGACACAATATTATATTCGTCTTCACAGAGAACTGAGATTATGTTGCCGGGAAAAACATCTAATTAGAACAACAGTACAAATTGTACATTTCATTTTTAATAAAATAAACTATCATATTAAATATGGTTATTTTATTTTCTCGCAATCGTAGTGAAAAGTACGGTGTAACACACGGCGCTAAAATCCCATTATAACTCGGTTCCTATTTACTACCTCGCTAAAGCTCGGTAGTAAAAACTACCTCGTCTATAATGGGTCATTTTAGCCCCTTGTATCACAATGTACTATTTCATTACTCATACTCGGAAAGTAGGTCTGAAGTTGCCTGAGGAGCGGGTTAAAAGGAGATTTAAAGTAATCATTTTCAGCCCTAGGGAGAACCGCTTTCAAATGACAGCTGTCGAACTATTAAAAAAACTAGTTCTATTTTCACATTTTTATTGAACCATGCCTCCAACTTTAAAATTGAAATAAAAAATTAAGATTAAAAAAATTGAAATAAAGTTTAATATTAACTAAAAAAACAATTTTAAAATAACTTCATTATAATTTAATTTCAACTATTTCTTTAAAATAACAAAGATTTGGGCACAATACGAGTATTTACCATTTTTTCAATGATGAAAATAAAAACTATCTATTGGCTGAATAGCTGGCCGGCCACAGAAAAAAAAAACAAAATAGGCGGGAAAGTGACAGTCAGATCTTGATTTGTTTGTCGATTAATTACTGTTTTCATTTTTGTTTTCCTTGTATTCGTAATGAAAAGCACAGTGTTTACCTCGGGTTAAAGACTTATTTAGTCACTCGAACTATTGGCGCCCTCACTATGTTTGGGCGAAAATCCCGTCTGGGTACTAAATAAGTTACCTTAACACCTAGAGTGTACTATATCCCACCACCTACCTATGGCTCAGACCGAATTTAGTTTACATAAGTAATTATGTCAACAACTTTGGCATTTCATACTTAGTTCTGTAAAAATAGTCTATTGGCCCCCCGGCGTCCGAGTTGTGTTCAAAGCCAAAGAGATATCTTACTTTGTATAACAATTATTTACCCATCACTGAGTGCTCTCAATGCACTGAAAGAAAGAAGTCCAAAATACGTGACAAACACTTGTCCACACTTATCCGTCCAGAGAGGCCTTGGTCCCAGCAGTGGGAACGTTATACGGTGAAGGACATCCACCACATAATGCGCTGGTTTAGCTTATGCCTATAATACAGACTGTACACAGACTCTTCACGAAACTGTCAAACAAACATCCTGTATATTACACGAAGTACCTAATTTTAATAAGCAGCAATAATATTATTGCTGGAAAACGACTTTTTTTGGGGTTAAAAATCACGTTACGGTAAAACTCAATAAATATAAATAAATGAATAAATATCGCTGGACACATTACATTACACAGCGCCATCTAGTGCCACACTAAGCAACGAGGCTTGTGTAGTGGACACTAGATAGTTGATATACTACATAGATACTTTATGTTTGAAATACATACTTATTATACATATATAAATATCCATGACTCGGAAACAAAATACGAGTATGTCCATGCTCGTCACACAAACATTTGCTCTGCTGTACCGGGATTCAACAAACCGCTGGCACTCAAAACATTGTGTTGATGGATGGATTGAATCGTAAAAAAAAAACTAGTGGAAAAGTTGTAACTTTAACCTCAAAAATCTCCGCAACTGGAGGGAAACATAATTATCTAGAACAAAAAAAATATCAATAAAAACTTTTTTGCAAAAAATAAAACCGACTTCGCACAAAAAAGTGAAAAATAACTTTAGCTTCAGAAGTCGGTGACCTTTGTTTGATTGATACTTTTTTGTGCGGAGTCGGTTTTATTTTTTGCAAAAAAGTTTTTATTTTTCACTTTTTAGTGGTTCACACATGTGCTTACCCTTTCACAGCGTATCGGTGTGATTTTTTGTTATGAACTGGTGTAAACAATAGACAGACGTGAGTCTTCAGCGATCCCAGTACATTTGCTAGCATTTATTAAGGAGTTCAGTTGCCTATCTTCCGAAGTCACCAGATCTTTATCAAATCGAAATGAGATCACTCCGAGAAAGTACTCTGCCTAAAACTACCCAAACCGCTTCTGGTGTGCCTATAAAGTTAAGGAGTTACCTCTATTTCTCCGGGATCCCATTGAATGGAACTTTACACGTCTAACTGTCGAAATCTGGGTGTATTGTATACTTCTGCGTACTCCCTCAGAGCATACAGGTGTGATGTTACGTCATGATGTTGTATAAACAATAAACAACCAAGCGATTGCAGCACATACTGCAGCTTTGCCGTGTATTTTTTAAGAGTTCCATTTATATCTCCGAAGATCAGCATAAGATCTTAACCAAATTGACATGGAACCACTCGGAAAGCACCAGCTTTCAAATAAAAGAAGAATCATCAAGATCGGTTCACCCAGTCGAAAGTTCTGAGGTAACAAACATTGTTGAAATCTGGGTATATTGTACACATCTGCGTACCCCCTCAGAGCATACAGGCGTGATGTTACGTCATGATGTAGTATAAACAATGAACCTACAAGCGGATGCAGCAATCACTGCAGATTTGCCGTCTATTTTTGAAGAGTTCCATTGTATATCTCCGAAGATCAGCATCAGATCTTCAACAAATTAAAATGGGACCCAACAGGAAGCACCAACTTTCAAATAAAAAAAGAATCATCAAAATCGGTTCACCCAGTCAAAAGTTCTGAGGTAACAAACACAAAAAAAAAAAAAATACAGACGAATTGAGAACCTCCTCTTTTTAGAAGTCGGTTGAAAACGGGGAACTAGGCTGCCTTTTAGACAACCCTTTTATTTTACTAAATCGAAGTTAGGCGTCACTTTTGACTTTTGTTATACGTACAACCTCCGATCGTCGTATTTACATCTTAATACGAGAAATATCGCGGTCCATTTTCTAAATGGACCGCGATATTAAATTAAAAATAGCTTTTTCATCCCCCCCTCTCGGAAAGAGTATTTTTGCTCTTCGATATCTGAGTGCAAAAGCCGGTTTTATCGTCTTGAGGGTAAAGTAAATTTGAATTTAGAACATCGTGTGCACTAAGCATGTGAATTCAAAACATCATTAAACCTATTTACTTCTACCTCTATGGTGCCGAATTTATCACATATTTTTTTAATATTTGTTAAGAACTCAGACTCGGAACCTTCTTGGTGTACTTTTTTTAATATGTTTTGCGCTCGCCATTTTCTTTTCACGTCATTGTTAACACCTTAGGTTAAAAACAAGGAATCCAACTTGAAAACAAGTGAAAAACCTAAAATGACCACTCATTATCTAGCGACGAGGAAGTTTATTTGGCGCCAAAAGAATTAACTGAATTTGTTAATAATGCGCATTTTTTTTGCGTTTTTCATTTCCTCGCTGAGGTGGGATGAAAAGTTACGTGTTGCACTCGAGTGCAAAGATTTTTCACCTCTAGCGCTTTTGATTCCCTCGCTTACGCTCAAGATTCTAAGATTTGAATCACTCGCTTCGCTCGTGACTTAATTTTAGAATCTTTCGCTTGCTCGGTCATCAAAATTGAGCACGCGGTTAAAAAACAACTTTGCACTCTTGTATAACAAATAACTATTATCTGTTGACACCGTCCGAATCGGTCTGATTGGTCTACTTGGCGAATTAATATTTAAGATATTTTACCCATAGTTTATTTTTACACCCATCAATCATAACATACAAATCTAATGTAATTCAGAATGCCATTATTTACTTTGTTTTTGTTTTTTTTTGTAGCTGTTGCTTGTAGACCAACCTGGCAAAGTCTTAGAAATTCATATATGAGGGCTTTAAAAAGAGAAAAAAGAAAAAAGCAGCGGAAAATGCCAATATTATAAATAACTGGACTAGTGGAAATATGAAAGTGAGATGGCGTTTGTGGCTCCCTTTTTCATGGAAAATATAACTAAGGATTGCGTCGAATAACTAGTGAAGATGGAAGAGCCTAAAAGCGACATTGAGATCGACGACCCTCCTGCTGATGTTAGTGATGATAACAGTACACAAACATCAAATGAAGTTCTTCAAAATGAGACAAACCAAAAAAGAAGAACAAGCCAAAAGCAGCACTTTAGCAGCAGCAGAACTATCAGCAGCTACTATTTTAGCGACAATATTGCTTGAGGACCAAAAGAAACTTGAGCCACCAACAACACCGGATGTACAAACATCATTGGCAAAAATTTAGTACATTTTGATACAATTTAAGTGGAGAAAGTTTGTTATTGTATTCGAGGGGGAATTAACACACGAGCCGTAGGAGAGGGTGTTTTGAGCCGAAAACTGCAATAGTAAATTTCCACGTGTACACTTTCGAAGAAATAATAGTAAAAGAATAAAACATTATTGAAAAACGTCGTTTGATACACGTGGACGTGCAGTTCTAGTTAAAAAACACCCTCGCTTATGGCTCGTGTGTTAATACCGCCTCAAGGCCTCATAAGGCAAAATTTATTTTATAAACAAGTATATAAATTAAATAGAGTTATACCCGACGCGTCACTGTTCCTATTCGTCATCGAAAAACAAAAGATCACGATTTAGGGCTACCGCACACTATAGACAAACTGTCTTTAGACAGACTTGCCTCACATAGACAAGTCTGCCTCAAAAACTGTTTGGTCTACTACGACGAAGCGGCGCGGGCGTGCGGCGCACATCGTTTGACTGGCACTAGGCTGGCAATTCGGTTGCAATAATGATGCTTGCGAATAATTAAAATCTCTACATCCTAGACGCATTTCTCGTAAGCATAATTATTGCAACAAACTTTATTCGATATTAATCAGCGCTCGAAAGTTAGCGATTTTGTCGTTATCTCTGTCGAGACTGCCGGGCCAGGGCCGGCAGTCTCGACAGAGATAACGACAGAATCGCTAACTTGCGACTGCTTATTACTAACGAATAAATTCGGTTGCAATAATGATGCTTGCGAGTAATGAGTCTCTACACCCTAGATGCGTTTCTCGTAAGCATAATTGTTGCAACCGAATTCATTCGATAATAATAAGCGATCAAAAGTTAGCGATTTTGTCGTTATCTCTGTCGAGACTACCGGCCCTGAGCGACTAGCAGTCGCAAGGCTGTTTTGTTGTCGCTGTGCGCGCCCGCATACATGTTTTAAACGTATTTTTTTTTTCGAGAACCCAGATTTGCTAGACCAATTTTCTCTAAATTTAGTTTTTTACCACACATACATCGGTACATTTTGCAACTTTTTTCCCTATTTTTTCAAATAGGAAATTGAACAAATTGGAAAATACAATTAAGTTTTTTCAGAGAATAGACGATCCAGATGCACACTCACAGTACACAAGGCCCCAACTTATAAGTGCATGCGCTTGATATTGAGTTCTGTGTGTGTTTGTGTAATACACCTCATCATTTCCTTAGTTTAACATTCTGATATTTTGGTATACTTAAGTACTCCCCTATTAATTTGTGTCCAAGGATTTAAATTTCCCAGATTTTTCCCAAGGACGATTTGTTTTCCCCCCTAAAAGGGGAAATAAATCCCTAATGTAGCAACGCTTTGGAAACCTGTTAATGTCACGCGGATGCTACGGTCACTGTCAAACCTGTATGCTTAGTGCGAGTTTCTTGTACTTATCGACCGAGTCCGCGGGAGAGCAGCGGTGGCCCAGTGGTGGCGGCCCCGACTTACGTTCAGTAAGTTCGAAGCCAGGCAGGCGCATTACTTTGTGTAATTTATTACATCACCGCTGCTCTCAAAACGGTGAAGGAAAACATCTTGAGGAAACTGGCATGTCCTAGAACCATAAATTCGAAGACATGTGACATCTACCAATCCGCACTGGGCCCGCGTGGTGGATTATATAGCCCATTCCCTCTCATAGAGAGGAGGCCTGTCCCAGCAGTGGGAACATTAATAGGCCGGTGATGATGATGATGATGATCGACCGCGTCAACGTTTACGCAAATTTGTATGGATCTGGATAAGCGCCACCTAGCGTAATACGTGAGAATTACATATTGTGAGTGCTAATTTTAAACGCGTCGACAATCGTTAATTTGCGAGTGTGAGATTCCAGAATACATTCATTTGTTTCACGTTAATTCAATAGAAGTGGCGCGTACATTAGTAACAGGCCAACATGAATTGACATTCGTATTTTGTGCTCATTATAGAAGCGACTGCCTATTCAACTAGTGGTGGTTATACAACGAAGTTAGACGACATTACTTATCTGTGGTCAATGATCATTAGTTTTGCTTGTGTTTACGAAAGTTTGTGTTGTGATTTGCATACAGTTTTAAGTATTATTATTGTTAAAAATAAAGCCCGTCCCAATTTGAAATGCTGGTGAAATAAATGGAGCTGTTAGTGTAATTTTATATCTTTTGGTGTGTAGTGAGTGACCTTGATCCATATGTGAAGTTTGTAAAACTAAGTTTGTTACTTTTTAGGCATGGAAATCTAAGCAAATGACCTAATAATGCCCGAGTGTCTTGTAGTGGAGCATTATCTATGTTTACGTGTCCGTGTTTACGTTTTTGTGGCGTTAAATTACGCTTATCTTGTGCTTTTGCGGTCTCAAACATTCTCCAAACGAAATAATACGAGATTCCATTGTAAGTATTATTCACAATATGATATTAAATTTAATTACTTTGTTATTTCACCACTCTCACGATGCTCTCACCACAAAATCTTAAGTGACAACTTTTAACGATCGCAAGTGACTGCGTTTCGTATTCAAGCTGTCAAAACTGTCGAAATTGTAACTTGCACTCGCGTGATACATGCAAATGTTAGCAATGTCCTCGAAACGGCCCTTTTTTTCTTAGAGGCACTGGATTGCCACTGTAGACGACGTAAACTCGATCTACGCGATATAGATAGACGTTACTCGAATTTTAGTATGAAACTCGCACTAAGCATACTGTTATAAATGGGTATATTTCTCTAATACGTTGTAGTAGGGATTTTAGTCCCCTGTCATGTTCCTGGTCGTGCTTCATACTCGTACGTTCACAGCACGGTCATGTTATGGGACGGCGTAGTGGGCAGACTCCTTTAATGTAAATGCTGCGAACCGAATATTTTCAATTTTAAAATCAGTGAAATTCACATACAGGCACCGCGTTCGTAGTATTCTCTCATGTGAGGACAGTCATTACGGGTAGTCGAAAACTCGAAATTCATTGGATGAATTCACGTGAAATCAAATCCCACACCCACGCCTCACAGAATTCAAATCCCATATCACAGCTACCGTGAAACAGGTTTGCTAACTAATGTCGGTGATGATCCGATGAAATAGTTCACAGTTGTAAAATTTGTTATAAGTAACTTCAATCCAATCTCTGAAGGGTAAGGCAGAGATGTACCCGTAACTTGTGTATTATTGCAAAACACTTTTTATGGGTAATAAAACTACTCGTGTCGTGGTACAGTAAGGTAAGGTCAGTCGACAGCGCGATTTCTGTGGTGTTATCTGCTCTAACGAAGTGCCTAATGAGTTTTTATGAAATAAAATGATGTAGCTGTGAAACGAAAGAACTGAAGTAATAAGCATATTGTTACCTTTCTTTACTCACATTCACTTTATTTTTATTTCACATTTATGGCACCGGCATTTCTATTCCACTAACATAATTATGACAGTGATTTTTGGTATTCCGATGCATCCGGTTAGACTTGAAGCTGAGGTCCCAACATAGTTGGGACAAGGATCGGCAGGTAATGATGCTGGAGAATAGGCTGGGAAGCCTCTTGTAACCGGCTACAAACTACACTTTGCGCACTACGTAATTGAAGATTGAACCCGAACTCTGCTTGTTATACTCTACTTGTTGATACAAGTTTCCAGTTTCAAGTTGACATGCAACACGTCACAATACACTTCTAACGGCAGTTTTCTATCACTTACTTACGTATATCTGTTAGTTTATGTGCCTTCTCTCGTAGCTATCGGTGTTTCTATAAACAAAGAATATCCTATTCGTGTCACCTACCAGTCACTTGATTCATAGAAAAATCAAAGTAAGCTTTTGCTTTGACGTTTTGTTTTTAACCGTCTAGTAAGCAAGATGTCCAACAGACAGAGATAGCAACCTACCGAAACCAACTAGTAAGTTATTGAATACTTCTCGAGGGTGTACACACACTGCACTCAAGTGTGGCTTTATTTTGAGTAATTTTCATCACCACTGCTCTCAAAACGGTGAAGGAGAAAACAGCACTACAGTAAGGCCAATTTAATAGATCACATTTGACACTTCATCATCAAAATACAACAACGTAACGGCTGGCATAAAATATTATTTATTTTTTCCAAATTAGAACTGCACTATTGCTCAACGTTTTTCAATTACGATAACATATTTATTGTAATAATAATAATAATGGCAAAAAAGGTAACCTTTACTTTGAACTGACAAAAATGTCAAATATGATTATTAAATTGGCCCTAGTTTAGGCTTACGTGTTGGAGTGGATCCTTCGGACAGAGAGTAGGTCTGAATCCCAGGAGTGGGAAAGCTACAGGCAGATTTTACCTATTATGTATATGTAGGAGCAGCTAATTTACATTTTAAAGTCAAGTAGTCTCATCTTCATTTTAATTGATTGTTTAAATATTTCACTTAAGCCAAGTTCTTGTACAAAGCTTATTATAAGTGAACACTTGTTTATAAATAATAAGCGTTCAGTCCTAATAAGCTAGTAGTCCTCATAAAATAAGTGGTATTACGAGTACTAAACGCCACTCAAATTATACTATCTCATTTAAGAGTCCTTTAGAATTCATTGAAAAGTTCTTGAAATATCATAGTACCTATTTATTCTATTTAAATTTCACCAAACAGATACTTACTTGATAAGTAGTTCTCCATCACCATTTCTGCGAAAGTTATTTCCAAATTATCGTTCATAAGTAGTCTAGTTCTGATTAACATCAACAGGAGCAACATTCGTAATGTTGCCAGTTACTATCTGGCAATATTACAGGCTTACCTTTATATCATTAAAATAGTATAATTGGGTAATAAAACTAGTTTTTGTGTTGGGTTTCTTTTTCGTGTTTTTGAGAAGTATTCACCCTTGTAAAATTTTGGGAATTCATTAGAATCGTTGAAAGATTTTTAAAATGCATTACAGCACTTTAAATATTTGGAAACCCCTTAATTAAGAACCAATAACGCGTTGTGAAAAAACTCCAGAGCCCTATAAATAGTCTTAGAACCCTAAAACTTCTCTATAACAATCTTAAACCGTATAAAAAACTCCGTATAAAAACTCAACCTTTTCCCATTAAAAAAACCTAACCCTAAAGGCTTGTCGTCGCCCCCTTTTTTTTTGGTATGGGAAATCATCAAATAACTTCTCCCACTCTGGGCGGAGCGGGAGGGAGTGTCAGACTTATACTAACTAAAATCCACCCATGTTCCTTCCTCGCCCTTTATGTTCCGGGGCCGCGGTATCTCTTTCGAACAGGCCCGCAACCCCGGCAGCCTTCGGCCCTTGCGGGCCCCTCCCTTTATGCTGACATCTCTTTGAGGCGCGCGTGGAACACGAACGCGCCGTCGACACGGCCTGTCGTCATTAGACGGACGGACGGTTAGCTAGCCCATATCTAACCGTCCACAGGCCCGCGTCTACGGTGGCCGGTAGCCACCACGTAGCCCCCGACGCCCAGTGCGTCTCCGCGGCGGCTGGGGCGAGAGGCTCTCTCCCTCTCGCGTTCCGCCACCTCCTTCGCTAGCATGACTGCTTCTGGAGTTCTGCTGCTGAAGGAGGTGACGGCTTCCCATTCCGTCTCGCTCCGGACCAAGGATTGAACCAGGGCCGGACGCGAGAGGTCGCCACCGCCGATCACCGCTACGAGGACACGGCGGTGCTCCGCCCACGCAAGGCAGACCTCCACCGTGTGCTATACCGTGTCCTCCGGTCGATCTTCGCAGTGGAAACACCCGGGCGTTACGCTTCACCCACTCAACCTTGGTTACGCTAAGGAGGTCGCCGGCTCGCTCCGCTCGCCACCGGCCCTACGCTCCACTCAATCTCGGGGTGGAGAAAGGAGAATATTGAAGAATGATTATGACTGACTCGGGGCCCCTTAGTATGAATCTGCAAAAAAATGTTCCAAGTCTCGTAATTACTTCCGAGATCCGCCTAAAGGAGGGGGGAGAAGGGGGGCCAGGGGGGCGACTTTGAAAATGGCTTTTTCTTTTCCGAGTTACGCTTCACCCACTCAACCTTCGTTGCGCTACGAAGGTCGCCGCGCGCCGGCTCGCTTCGCTCGACTCGGTCCCGCAGGTTCGCTCCACTCTGAGATGGCGCTGGCGCGTCGCGACTGCTCTGTAGTTTTTAATTGTTTAAAAATAGTGAAATGAGTTTTTAAGATCATGTAACCTATTTGACCAAATGGATATACCATAAACATTCAGTGACAGTGTTATCCACTGAAGAACTTGTGGAAGTTTCAAGTTATTTGTATGGACCGACCTCAGTGTTTACATTTCTCATTGACGCAATTTGACAAATAGTTAACAATGATTGTGATGTGAACTTATTAATATACTCAAATAAATAGCTGCTGGGACCAAACAGGCCAAGTGGTTCCACGGTAATTTGAGTTTTTCAACTCTTCTTACAAAGTTACGAAAAAAAAAAATCAAAATAGCAATCCCAAACGTAATTGAAAATAGCGACATTTTGCCTAAGAACACAGAAACTCACAGTCGATAAAACAGAAAGACAGCTGTATGTGGAAGCTACGGTACTATTTTGTCATCTGAGAAATCAGCACAGTTGTCGCATTAAAAAGAGTTCGGGAGTCACTGGATCGAATCTTGGACTTTTAGTAAATACTTTTTCTAAAAGTAAAACATGAGGATGATAATATTTACGTCACGCAAAGAACACAAAATATGCAACATAACTAAAACGTATGCGAGTTCGAATTTGACATGGATATTTCATATCAAAGTTTACCCAACAATAATATCTCTGGGGCCTAAAAGTTAGTTTCACCCAAAACTCACCTACATCCATCGCGGAGGAACAAGAAAATGGAGGTATACATGCATCGATAAATAGGTAAATTCAGGGAACAAGCATGATCACGTCACTGTCAACGCCTAAACAAACAGCTGCCTGTAAACAAGAACAACTGTTGCAAGTACTGGCACCGAAGCATAAAATCGCTATCTTTGCGGGACTGGATATGACATTAGAGATAGGTAAACTTCACAACTTAAGTAGTGGGAAATAGTTTTAGTGTAACGTCCGTAATCAAGCCAAACGCACCATAGTTACATATTGAGTACATGTGAAACTATGTGCAAGGACCTCACAAAGTCTGACTTTATTTTAATAATTGGAGGTATTAGCGACAAAAACCCACTGGATATTATTAAGTTCTCTGCATCACACTTTGAAAAATATACAAAACACAAATGTCCTTGTTAGTAAAATTTATAAAAACAAATATTTAAATGTATCAAACGTTAATCGTACCTTAAAAAATTGTATGTAATAATTGTGAAAATTCAAACTTTGTGACATTGGATGACAATAATTATTCGAACTATAGTAAAAGGTATTTACTTAACAAGCTAATTGCATGCCAATTAATTTATAGGGATATATTGCGATTATAATACACGATCAACTATCAAAATTATGTACATAATGTGCTTTTAGATCAAAAGGCAAAACGAATGTTTAAAAATGTTTCAACGCAAACTACTCCTAATTTGATCGTCGAAGCGAGTGACAGTAATAGGAACAATACTACGACTCCGAAAGGGTTGGTAATTTCTGCTACACTAACAGAATTTAATAGTTAGTCAATAACCACCGCTGACAATAATCTTTTTCGTGACTAAAAGAGATGCACAAAACAGGTTATACTTATAATGATTCTTCTGCTCTTTTATTACTATCGAAAACAAACTGTCTTAAAATATTTCATCAAAACGTATGTTTATAAGTAATAAAAAAAACAGAACTTGAATTCTATATTGAAGCACATGAAAATGATTTAGATTACCTAAGCATATCAGAACATTTCCTAAATGATAAATCTGCCCATGTGTTTTGTATGTCCAATAATAACTTAGCAGCATACAACACAAGGACAAACAAAAAAAGCGGAGGTAGCCTTATTTAAACACACAATAATATACAATGTGAAAACATTGACGCAATTAAAAAGTTATATAGGTCAGAAAGTTTTGAGATTTGTTGTGTAACAGACCTTGAAACTGGATTACACATATGTTGTTGTTATAGAAATCCAGTTAAGAAAAATTTTGAAAGTTTCATGGGTAGTTTAGAGAAATTGTTGGAACATTTTCTTGATGGAAACGGCTTAATCTGTCAAAATATACCCACCTTCCCCTCCACCAACTGGAAGAACAATTATGTCAGTGAGTGAGTGGTAATCGAGCTTTATTTATTAGAACTAGTTTTTGGGAGGAGCGCGAGCTGCGCGCAGCTCGCGTTTTAGGTTTCGTGTTTTCGAGAAGTATTCACCCTCATAAAAATTTGAGAAATCATTAGAATCGTTAAAAGATTTTTTAAATCCATTAGAGCACTTTAAAGATTTGGAAACCCCTCAAGGACCCCTAAAACATCTTAAAAACTAATTCAATAAAAAATGGAAATTAAAATAAAAAACACAACATTCCCAGACATTTTCCTATTAAAAAAACATTACCCTAAAGTTTGCTCGTCGTTGCCCCTGAGTTACGCCTCACCCACCAAACGTTCCTTGCGCTATACGGAGGTCGCCGGCTCGCTTCGCTCGCCACCTCCCCCCTTCACTCTACTTAGTCTCGCAGGTTTGCTCCACTCAGGATCTACCTACCAATGAAAAGCTATCTTGACCTTATCCCTGCGCTACGGGAGTCGCCGGCTCGCTTCGCTCGCCACCTCACCCTTCGCTTTACCGGTACCACCACCGGACAGGTATCGACGCTAAAACTTAAACACATTATATTTACACGGGAGTGACAGAGACAGGTAATAACAGGTCATTGTACGAAATTCTTCGTGCTCCGCGACCGGACTTTAGCAGTGTCATACGCTCGCTAGTCAGGATGCATTCGTATGCCAAAATCGAAAAATGTTTGTGTGAAAATATTCTCCACTTCCGCTCTATTAGTCTTTAAAACATCACACCCGATGCATGATGAATGCCACTCCCGAACTAAGCCTCGACCTATCAAACATGCCTAAGTCTACGAGTAGTAAGCTCCACAGAGCTACATGAAACTAAATATAGCATGGAAAATCTATATTCATCATTTTCCGTCTGCGTTCAGTATACGAAAATGATGAATATTTAATTTGAATTAGTGATGTCTGAATGCATTTATAATATGTGTTTTTCCCGCGGCTTCACCCGTGTGGTGGCCGATAATTATCCTACGCGTGTACGCGACCCTTTTCACCCCCCTTCCTCCTCCTCCCTATCGTATCTCGGAAACTAAGAGACCCGTATTTTGTTTTTTTTTTACGGATTCGTATAGAGGAGGATCGGGGAACTAAAAATCATTGTTCAAAGTTGCCCCCCTTGTCCCCCTTCAGGCGGATCTTGGAAGTTATGAGCATCATATCTCAGAAACTGGGACACGTAGCGGCTTTTTGATTTTTAATTTTCTATTATTGAGGGGCGTTGAAATTTGTATACCTTAACCTCCACTCCCCAACCTCCCTTAAAATTAAAAGGGCTGTAACTTCATAACGGTTAGGGATAGCCATTGGGTGTTTGAACAAATATTAAAGTAGGCGTCAAAACCCAATCGGTGGTGGTAGGGATGAGGTCACAATAGCTTCCGGTGGTAGGTAGGTCCTGAGTGGAGCGAACCTGCGAGACCGAGTGGAGCGAAGGGGAGAGATGGCGAGCGAAACGAGCCGGCGACCTCCGTTGCGCAACGAAGGTTGAGTGGGTGAAGCGTAACTCAGGGGCGACGACAAATAATTTTAGGTTTTACATAATACTTCTGCAAAGTTCCTCTGGTCTGCTTTGAAACCTACTAATTTATGAGCAACGTCTGGATATGTATATCTTTAAAATTCTGCTGGATCTTGAATTGTACTTACCTACTCATTGGTTTGCGCAGTGAAAGTCCCTCATTTTTTAATTAAAATTACCTCGAACTCAACGCGAGCGAAGCCGCGGACAAAGCTATCTATATAAAAATCGTGTCACAGTGTTTGTTATCGAAGTCCTCCGGCTTGACTGATTTTAATGAAATTTTGTGTATATTTTGTAGGTCAGAGAACAAGTCGTAGGGTATTTTTATATCCCTAGGTGACAAGGGTGGTTCACGCGGACGAAGTCGCGGGCAACAGCTAGTTTGTAATAAAAAAGAAACGGTTGGAATGATAAATTAGTCGATTTATCAAAAGGATAATATTTTTGTGTTCACCAAAAATCTTTTCTTCCCCGAAAAATACTGATGGTGCACCAAATAATACTGATTGTGCACCAAATATTAAAGTATCTCTGCCCCCATAATCGGGACTTAGGGCACCCCCCCCGTTACGTTAGTTAGGTTCCTTTAAACCCTGCACTCGGAAATAGGGGCCCCGCGAAGCGGGGCTCCGTCGACTACGCTTTAAGGAGAATATACAGTGTTTAATTGTTAAATAGATGCTCGTTATGACATATTTTAATTAACATATTTTGGTGCACATTCAGTATATTTGGTGGAACACAGGCAAAATTAGGTAAATGAAATGGGAATAAATTGAAGTACTTTTAAATACCATCCTTATCAAAATAGTTTCTACAACATTCTACATCTCTATGACCAGTTGTGTGAACGTCATGTAAAGGGAGTAAAACAATATTCATACTTTTGTACTTTAAATTAAATTCTAATATGAATAATTAAATTATGAAAATAATTACTATAAAATTTTAATCTTCAGGCATGAGACTTTTTGGTACCACTTTTGGGCATCTCCTTTTGTCAACTTGTAATTACAATTTTGTGTTGCATAAAACAAAAATGTCAAGTTTTTCGCAACAAATTGTCACCTGCCGCCTGTCAAGGGAAAATTTTTATGAAATAGAAATATGTCTCAATCAAAATGTCGCGACAATTTGACATAAGTGTAATTTTTCCACCAGGACTTACCTATTTGTCATAGGTAATGTTTATGAAACGAACAAAAAAATTGACAAAATAGCGAATTGTCACCTGTCACCTGTCGCCTGTCATTGTCACGTTTGTGAAACAAGACAATGCCCTGTAAGTGTTACCTAGATTCGAACCCAGGCAGGCGCATTACTTTGTGTAATTTATTTCATCACCACTGCTCTCAAAAACGGTGAAAGAAAACATCGTGAGGAAACCGGCATGTCCTAGAACCAAAAATTTGAAGACATGTGACATCTAACAAAAACAATAACAAAAACATCTAACGCACTTTGACGTGGAGTTGTAGAAAATAAAAAGACTGATCGACAGACAGTTACTCTCGCATTTTATCAATATGTATGGTGCTCAGTAGTGCTCAATGAAACTATGTAAATATTACCTAGCATATTTAATACCCTTTTGAGGTAGTCAGAAAGTAGGCAATGCTCGTTGGCTGTTTGTCACCGCAGTTTCCTTTGGTATCACAGCTGGAATTGCAATATCCTTCTTTGACAAGTAACATGTTAAAATATCCCGGCAGCCCTTGTTTAGTCGAAGCCTGGTACGCAGAAGTGTCTTGTTTGTACAATATCCTTCGATTAAGGTTTATGCTGCTCGTTCATACAGCTGTTGGAGTACCTAGGGTGGACCTAGGTATTTGATATCTGTTAAACGTAGTGCCAAAATATCCATTTCAATGCTGCACAAGTTTGTGGGTGACTGAGAATACACAACTGACAACATTAGGTCTTGTGACTTAATGACAAGAAAAAAAGTCGTAAAACACGACTTGTCTTGCACCTACCTGTCTGTACCTATACAGCTACAGTTTTAAACCCATATTGTTTTAATATTTTTGTAATTCAATTATTTCAATAATCTAACAATATCAATTTCTGAAAAAATACGCACCACGTTTCCAACGTATCCACGTTTCCGATGCAGATACGTTTGCTTTACTAATTAGAAGTATTCCGTGAGGTAACGATGCGATGTGTATTTACTCGCAAGCCCGATGCACAATATTAATTGTAACTTGATAAAAACAAACCAACAACATTCGTCTCACCGTCGGCGATAAGCGTGCAGTAATTAGAGCTAGCAAATAACAAACAAAATGTAGTTGTGACGTCATGTTTGTTTTTGTTGTTTTCTCTCCCTTTTAATCGGTACCTATCTCGGAATGCATAAGAAATAGTTCGCCATCTTCGGGAGTCCACCATGATGGATTTAGAAAGGCGTCACTTAGCTAACATGCATTGTTACCCAAACTAAACTAAACGTGTACACAAAATTTCGAGTGTACTACGTGAGCTCGACAAATGGATGTTCGATTAACGCTTATGCGACAAAACTGAACTGCGACTTACCATAGTTCGAATGCACGCTTGTCTGACACACTGAAGATCGACATCACGCTAGTACGACATGAAGACAAATTTGTATTTATAATCGGTGACCTTTGTTTGATTGATTTATTTTTTTGTCACCAACTTCAGAAGCTAAAGTAATTTTTCACTTTTTTGTTTTTTTTGAAGTCGAATTTATTTTTTGCAAAAAAGTTTATTTTTACTTTTTAGTGGTTCACATGTGCAAGGCACACATGGAAAGTGCATACCGTTACAATTACAACAAGCCCAAACACGACTAGGATAAATTGTCCAATTATGGAGTACCGGTGTCTGACTCTTGGCTTCATCACCAGATCTGATGGTAGAATGGTTCTCATTGAACGAAAATGTTTCACTTATTGTAGATAATACCAAAAAAATCGCTGTACGTTATCCTAAAAAAATTGAAGAGATTTCGCTATGATTCCATCATCAGATCCCGACTTGGTGACTATGGGACCATTTGGAAAGTATACCCTTTTCAACAAAAAAAGAATTATTCAAGTCAGTTGGCAAGCGACGGAATTATGCGCGAACAAACATGAAAAAAAAATAGAAGCATGCGAATTGAGTACCTCCTCCTTTTTTAGAAGTCGGTTAAAAAAATAGTTTTTATTATATAAAAAAAGTTATCATTCTTAAATCGGTGTTTGGTCTGAATGGACCACATTGAATGGACCGCGGTCCCTTCAGACGTAGACAAAAAATGTTTAATAGCGAGGCAGTCGCATCAGCATCCTGAAATTGTTGTTACATTGGACAAGTAATAACTTCAATAATAGCATTAGATAATATCTTGGCTTCATGCATCATTTCGTGAAACTACTACTAACCATAATTGATTGTTTTTCTAAAGATAACACAAGTCTAAGGAAAAATAAATGAACATTTTATTTAACTTTTTTACTTTTGCACCCGAAGTTAATTCATTTGTTTTTGGACGTAGGTAAACATTTTTTATCTACGTCTGAAGATACCGCGGTCCATTCATTGTGGTCCCTTCTGACTAAACAACCATTGAATAGTTTTAGTTCATTTTTTTTCATATCATAAATAGTTTTGATTAAGTATTTCAATTTAGTTTGTTTTATTTATACACTAGGGAGGGAGCTACCCTCGGCGAAATTCGTACCGCTTCAGAATCAATAACAAGTACAACTGCAACTACTACTGCAACTGAAACTGCAATAATTACTACAACAACTACAACTATTACAACTATACATTTCAGCGATTCATTTTCATTTAGGTGGATGAAGTTAATGCTTACTTATTTTTCATTTAATATCTACAGACGGCCAGTATTGCATAATCGCTTGTCGCACTTGGGTAGTGTTAAACTAGTGTAATACTGCACCAACGTACTGTCGAATTACAGTACTGTCGCACTTCCATAGTGTCGCACTACCGTAGTGTCGAACTATTGTCGCGCAATCGTTTGTCACACTAGCGTGATGTCGATCTTCAGTGTGTCGCACAAGCGTGCATTCGAACTATGGTGAGTCGCAGTACAGTTTTGTCGCACTAAGCGTTAATCGAACATCCATTTGTCGAGCTCACGTAGTACACTCCAAAATCTCAGCTCAATCGGTTGGGTATAGCTGTTTTACAATTCAATTCCATTTTTTGAATACCTTAGGAAAAAGCCGTTCATTCTCAGAAGATCCAATGGCCAGGTCCATGATGGATCAAGACCATGGGGCAAGGGGGAGCCCCCTCCCACCTACCCTAGGCCACAGCGCGCGAGCTGAGTTCCATCGCGTAGATTCCACAATTTTACGGCTTCACTTCGGCAAATTATAATCTACCAAAAAACAATGCATGCGTTTCTTATTGTAAGCAAGCTCAGAAACAGCTCCGACTTTCATGAAATTTAGTATTTAGTATGCGGGGGTTTCGGTGGCGATAAATCGATCCATCTAGGTTTCATTTTTATAAAACGCCGATTACCACAAAAAATCGAGCAAAGCTCAGTCATCCAGATATTTAGGATGATAGCAGAAGATTGATGTTTACCTTTTGATCGTTTCCTGAACGAAAAAGTTGACGAAAGCTAGATGGTGGGACAGTGGGACAGTGGGACGGTGGGACGCTACCCTTACCTGTCGTTTCCACTTTCTCCTGCCTGGTCTGCAAATATCAGAGCTTTACTAGTGCCTCATTTTATTTTTATTGTGAACTCGTATTACATGGAATTGCTTTCTGCCCGGTTTATGTATGTTTAGGGATTATTTCATCACTGTGTGATCATTTAATCCCTATTTATATGAGCGCTAGCCAGTTATAGTCTGTGGGTTGATGTAAATAAATTACCGTTTCACTACTGCTTACCTTGCGTTCTGTGTATCGTGCACGCTTACATTGTGTCCCTACATATGCATTAAATTCTCTAATCTCTCATAATTAAACATCTAATTGTAACTTACGCTTCTGATTTTTAACAAAGAAATAAAATTCAAGTGTCTGTTTTCAATTATCAATTTGAAAGTAATAGTTTTTTACTGAATGCATAAAAAAATATGTACACGTGTATGTGTATGTGTGTAAGTATGTGCACTTTTAACAAAAAAAATAATGAATGAAGAAAATGATTCGGGACTACTACGGCGTAGTTCGTAGCGCGTAGAGGCGTTTTTACGTAGCCCGTAGTAAGTCTTAGTACGCACACAATGTGATGTTTTGAGCACACATTATCTAACGAAAAGAGAAAGACAGATATTAAACTCATCTAGGACCAAAATTCTCATCTAGGATCAAAGTTTTCATCTAGGACCAAATTACTCATCAAGACAAATCAAACGAGCCCAAACTCGATGCACTTACTTCGTTTTATTACGGCGATCCTATGGCCACCTTCCAGTTTCATCATCAAACCCTGGCTACTATTTAGGACCAAAGTTCTTTTTAAGACGAATCAAACGAGCTCAAACTTGATGTTATTATGTCGTTTTTATCGGAGTTCCTATGGCCACCTTCCAGCTCCATCATCAGACCCTGGATAAGTAGATACCATCTAAAGACAAAGTACTCGTCAAGACGAATCAAACGAGTCCAAACTCAATGGGGTTGCGTCATTTCATCACAGAGTTCCTATGGGCAACTTCCAGCTCCATCTTGAGATCACCTACATGTCACTGGCCTCAATATTTAACGGCTAATTTCCTTCTCTTCGAATTTCTATTTTACACCAAATCGAATTGGTACCTATTATCACATTACCTCTAAAAAGTTACTAGGCCTTCATCTTTGGTTGTCCGCCACATTAGATTTAGGATGACGTCACTTAGCTAACCATGCATTGTCATCCTAACTAATTCAGGTCAATAGGAAACCGAGAAGTGGGTCAAAATAAACTTTTTAGATTTTTTTACAGTTTGTAAAAGGTGTGGCTAAACAAAACATGTTAAAAACGTAACGCCACTCGCTGCATCACTTCATAGGACTTCTGATGTAGCTTACAGGTCAGTTACAGTTTTTATCCAGCTTTGATATAAAATCTACGAGGAAAATAGCCACTCAAAAGATTTACTATTTCTGCACGATTGCAAGTGGCTCTCTGAGGTCAATTGGCTTTTCAGTAGAGTTTTTATCGCAGTCGTATGTAATTAGCACAAGTCCTTAATATAAGTAGCTCCGATCTGATCGATCAATTTTACGGAATACTTATTCATAAAATACTCGTAACTATTGTATTCCAATTCATCGGTTATTTTACGTACAATGCTCGGATGCTTTATGACATGGATGTAGTTTAACAATGTATTTTGATGATTTCCGATAGCTGGTTTTAATTATCTCGAAACATGACAATAGAGTTATCACGAAATTGTTAATCGGAAACTATTCAACCGTTCCGTAAATAATTTAATTATTTTGACTTCGTGCAATCGGGTATACCGAATATTATTGAAAATACAAATATATTGCTGCACAAGCAATTATTTTGGGTACCAAGTGCTTTTGGTTGGATTTAGTTAGAATTCGTGTACTAATTAATTTCAGTAACTGCATGGTGCTTAATTTTTTTACAAAACTAACTAAGAGGACAATACAATGGGTGTAATATTAACATGAAAGGCACTTGTTCTCTCCGTCATTATTTTTTGTTCTAGACCAGAACCGGGAGCCTTCAAAATTACGTACAATGCTGATTGACATTTACACCTTGTATATTTGAAACTAGCTTCTGCCAGCGGCTTCGCCCGCGTGAAGTTTGATTATTGTCCCATGGAATCTTACTGCCGGGATAAAAAGTATCCTATGTTTTAATCCAGGTTATAAACTATCTGTGTGCAAAATTTCATCCAAATCCGTTCAGTAGTTGTCGCGTGAAAGCGCAACAAACAAACTTACATTCACATTTATTCTCCGAACTGCTAAGCTATCGGGAGTTACACGTGTTATTGTGAGTCAACTATAAAAGATAGACATATGCTGTCGTGGGATATTTTTTATATAATTTTATGTGGAATATTTCCGTTATACATGATTTCTATGTAGCTTTAACCATTAAGGCTGCACACGCGACGGAAGCTAAAAAAACCAAGTAACTTCTCCCGTTTTCCCAACATTTCCTTTCACTGCTCTGCTCCTATTAATGGTAGCGTGATGAAAAGTATACTATTACCTGCTCAGGAGTATGTAGAATAATTGTACCAAGTTTCGTTAAAATCCGTCGAGTAGTTTTTTTTTCTATAAATAACATACAGACAGACAGACAGACAGACAGACAGAAAGACAGACAGACAGACAAAAATTTTACTGATTGCATTTTTGGCATCAGTATCGATCACTAATCACCCCCCGATAATTATTTTGTAAATATATTTCATGTACAGAATTGACCTCTCTACAGATTTATTATAAGTATATAGATATAGATATATAGATATAGATGATAGTCTGCCTGTCAGTGGTCCCCGGGGGAGATATACTTCACATTTTGATAGGTTAAGCTCGAAGCCATCACTTCCCAGGGTTCCACCATTGCCATACGTTAGATTTAGGGTTTTTAGTGTCGAATAAATTGTATTTATTGCTAACTAAATATGAGTGACACAAGAGGGTCACTCATATTTAGTTAGACATCCAAAATTGTTGACATCCAAAGACTATTCCAAAAGGTTGTCTTTATAAAGTAATTTGGAGGGATTTCTGTAACATTGCTAAAGGAAACAGTACATTTTGGGGATTGATTTTTGAATCTCCGCCAACAAGGTGTACCTGTAAATAAAATTGAATGCATTTTTATATAGTATATTGAAACAAGCAGCAAATAAAGCGTGTACCGCAGCTAGGCCGGGGGAGTTCTTTTGCAGCAGTGCAAGCTAATATTATGGGACGAGTGCACAATGTCGCATAGAGACGATGATCCGCAGCTTACAGGACATACGCTGCAACCAGGCGCTGATGGGCGGTGTTTTCGATTTGCTCGCAGGCGACTTTAGACAGACACTATCAATAAATAAAAAAATTTATAAGCAAAGGTTAAATTGTAAGCAGTATGTTCGGTTGACAATCTTGCGAGAGTTAACAATCTCGCTAGATAGATTACAATCTAACGGGTTTTACAATTGTACGGTACCAATATTTGTAGGTATAAAAAACGGTACCCATTAGAATAAATTAATGAATTCCGCCCAATAAAACAAGGCGTTTGATAGTTCACTTTGAAAAGTTGTGTGGCGCCATAAAGTTCCCGTTTTTAAGCCATAACGTGTTCTCTATAACGGCATTTAGTTCTGTATCAGACCTCCGCAGACCAGAATTACAGCGCCCAGAAGGACGCCATTTGTAATGGTCACACACGTTACTTATCACATTTTGATCACGCCGTTAGTTCTCACACATACCATCAGATCATAACATAACATCAAGCTTGTAATCCGTGAAGGGTAAGGCAGAGCTGTCCCTAATCGTAAGTACACCAACATTTCGCAAGTTCCATGTGACAGGAAGCGAGAAGATTAGCCCTCAATCGGGCACCAACGCAGGCTCCGGGACTTACTGGGAAATTGCTAACGGAATAACCCAATAACTTACTTCCCCGACCCAGGAATCGAAGCTAGGCCTCATGGTGAGTAGTCGCGCTGACAGCCACCCGACCAACGAGGCAGTTTCACACACTCACATCAACATTAGGTACCCCGCAAACGAACTCGCGGGGAACAGCTAGTATAAAACGCGTAACAGAAAGGGTATAGTCATATGAAAGGGTATAGTCATATGAAAGGGTATAGTCATATGAAAGGGTATAGTCATATGAAAGGGTATGCTACAGACCATCAAACTGAACAATGTTTTCCATGGGACCACCATCGTAATCGCGAAAAATAATCAGCTGTCTCATACATTTCGTCGAGTAGGTATTGGAATTTTGTATGGGGCCGTTGATTATTTTTTCGCGATTACGATAGTGGTCCCATGGAGAAAGTGTTCAATTTGATGGTCTGTAGCACACCCTTTCATATGACTATACCCTTTCTCTGTTTTAGACTTTCATGGTTTTTCACTACACCTATTAATAGTACTTACGGGATTATATCCGTGATTTTCTTTTGGTTTTTCGAGCACCCGATATTTCGACGCTGTTGCAAGCATCATGAGAAAATCACGGGTATAATCCCGTAAGTACTATATGTGTATACCCTTTCTGTTACATGTTGTATAATATAATGTAGCGAACGTCACGCAGTAGGTACGTGATCGCGCTAAATACGAGAGTGATGTACTCGCGCAATCAATCAATTCGCGAAAGACGTCATAATAAAGGAGACCTACACGAGGCACGAGATTCCAGTCTAACCGGGTGCAACTGAATATCAGTATTTTATATGAAGCGGCTGCCTATGAAGGGACTAGACGTAAAGTACTAGTTGGTAAGATTGGTTGTCAGACTTTCACTGTAACTGACTTATTTTATACTATTAATTAATATTTTATACTAATGTAATAATTAATAATCATACATAACTAATAACAATTATATGCGACTAGCCGACCCGACAGACGTTGTCCTGTCACCTACCTACTACTACTACCCTACTACTACCTACCTACTACTACCTATCTACTACTACCTACTTACTACATTTTATTTTTCATAAGAACCTTCTCCTGACAATAACAAACACAACAAAAAAAGAATTAGTGAAATCGGTCCAGCCAGCCGTTCACGCGTGATGCCGTGACCAAGGGAAATAGGGATTATTTTTTATATAATAATATATAGATTCATTAATTTATCTCAGGAAGTACCTCCTACCCACCTGCTATGTTGTTGTTAAGGCATTTATTTTATAAATGTTTCCTCTCTCCTAACTTACTTATTTTGCTGTGCCCGTCCATATGATCAAAGTAATTATAAGTTTGTAAAACTTACATGTGGAATGCAGTATTGAGTATTGAATACAGGCTGTAACGACTGTCAAAGATGTTCAAATGACAGCCACAACCAACGCCTTAATGTGCTTTCCGAGGCACAGATATACTCGGTATGTAAATATGGTCAGCCATCCATAGACTGACCTCGACAAGACTGCTTAACCTTTAAGATCGACTCGTGTGGCTTCTTTGATTTTTAGACAGGAAATCTCATCGTATAGTTACTTTGTGAACTAATTTGACGATTCTGTTTGTTTGCCCGCAGACCGCGAGTCGTCTGCATACACGGTAGACAGCGCGAACACCGGAGCAGTCTCTAAGACTGCGACCCCTTGCAAAGTTTGTGGCGACAAGGCTTCTGGATATCACTACGGCGTTACATCGTGCGAGGGATGTAAGGTAAGCAGAATTCTTTAATTGCAAGGTGCTGTGGTCTTGTTCGGACCCAGGCGTTCCCACAGCTAGGACTGACGCCTCCTCTATGTGAAGGGGTGAGTTCTGTTCTCCATGCCAGTTGTGCTAGTAGGCAGGAAATTGGTTGAATGTCCTGAACACGTCGACCGAACGGCCGTCGCTCTCGACGGATCGACAAGTGCGCCTGCAGCGAGCTGCTGTCGTTGCGTGTACAATTTCACACACATGTCACATATCCGAAGCATGTTGACAGCACCTGTCCAGTCTTTGTAGCAGGGTGATTGGGAAATTGTTGTTTGGTACAAATCTTAGAAGTTTTACTGTACACCGGAATATTGGATGAAAATAAACAAGCTAATTATAATACAGATGGACGCATTAAACCGTAAACGAGTCTATACTAAAGTAAAGTTGTAACTTTAAAAACTTAAAAAATAAACTTGTGAAAAAGTTGAATGTTTGACCCCAATATCGTCGTAACCTTCCTATATGGTTTTCTTAGAAAAGTTCGTTCGTTATTCGGCCCATTAACCTAGCCAGTTTTGATGATTGATATCATCATGAGTAATATTTTGTATGTCTTGTTGGTCTTGCGATTGTAAGCGCGACTGTTGGACATGAGGTCCTAGCTGGGTTCGATTCCTAGGTCGTGCAGTGTTATTGAGTTTTTCCATGAGGAATTTTTCAGTAGCAGCCGTAGAGTCAGGATTTGTGCCTGGTCGATGGCAATAGCATTAGACTAGCCCCCTGTTACGTGGAACATAAACATAACTGGCGATACCTGGGGATTACAGCCGGAATGTTATGATGATGATGATGAAGTCGATGACTTGATACACTAGTCTTTCTCTGCTGCAAGATTAAGATTCTGGTGGTAGTAAAAACCGATTGAGGAGCGCTAAAATGTGTACCTATTCAAAGTGACCTCACGGACAACGGTACTCGATGATGTTTGGATGTAATGAAATGGTACAGCTAAAACAAAATGTTTCAAGCACTATGTTAAAATTAACAAGTGCATTGAGTCAAACTAAACGTCTCAAGGAGAGCAGCGGTGGCCTGGTGGTGGCGGCTCCGACTTACGAGCTGTAAGTCGTGGGTTCGAACCCAGGCAGGCGCATTACTTTGTGTAATTTATTTCATCACTACTGCTCGTAAAATGGTAAAGACAAACATCGTGACGAAACCGACATGTCCTAGATCCGAAAGAAATTTGAAGACATGTGACATCTACCAACCCGAACTGTGTGTTATAGCCCAATCCCTCTCATAGAGAGAAGGCCGTGTGTCCCAGCAGTGGGAACTATATAAGCTGATTATGCCAAACCCCACAATATCAACTTTGTACAAAACATTTGAAAAAAAAACAATATTTTCTGCCTAACTTTTCCCAGCTATGCTGGGGTTGGCTTCCAGTCTTACCGGTACAGCTGAATACCAGTATTTTACATGATGAGACTGCTTATATGACCTCCTCATGATACCCCTTGGTAAGACTAGCCAGACTTTCGGGCCACTGACTACCTGCAAGGACCGTCAAAGATCTACAAATGACAGCTGGGACAAACGGATTTACGTGATTTCTGAGGCACGGAGCTCTCGACGAACTCAGTTCGTAATTGATGGTCACCCCATCCACGGACGATCTTTGCAAGTGCGGCTTAACCTAAAGATCGACTCGTGCGGCTTCTTTTACTAAGCAATGATACTTTCTACAAGAGAGAGTACCTTCGAGTAGAGTTAATTGATAGTCAATGCTTTTTCTTGGTAGTTTGAAGATAATTAAAAGGTAACGTTTAAGGTACGTTTACAATGCCATAGTTTCTACGAAAATGGAGTTAATCACCTCATACAATATGTGAAGGGTTGCTAGCCCTAAGCAGCTTGCAGTTATTAAGGTACTGTTTTTTTGTTTTGTCAGTAATCGATAGTTGTTGCTCGAGGTGCAGCTCGTTTTGTTATGAATAAATTACGATCAAACGAGGGTCGAGTTTGAGTCGAGGGACGAATTAATCACGGTCAATTTCGTTCCTCGACTTTTATGAACTTTGAAGGTTGTATTGATGATTTTGATGATTATAATTCTGTACCTAACTACATACGTCTTACAGCCGCGACTGATATTTTCATCAACATACAACTTAGCACTGCCCTGCAAATTGCAATAAAATGGAGCATCAGCCTTAAGGATAAGTGCATCTATTGACCGGCAAACTGCAGACCGCCTGACCCCGGATACTAACAGAAGTTACTCCGGAAAAAACTGTTCCGGATTTACGTCCACAGTTGATGATTCAACGTTTTATTTTGAAAGAGAAGCACAAGTGACAATCCCTTCGTATATCTACAAGAACTAGTGACGCTGGCTGGACTGACGTTTTGGTAGCTGATACCAATACCTAGATAAATGACGGAGGGAACCGGAAGGTATTACAAAAGAAAGGCGAGGCCTCACAGTGGGTAACTCCGTGGTAACATGAGATGATGTCAATACTGTACATTTTTGATTTTTCCAACGAGACCAAATAGTCCGATAGCGCTGGGCCTTGAGCTTGCCTGTGGATACAGTCGTACCTATGATGAAGCTTATTATTGCGTTTTGTGTCACGTCTGACTATTGCATTTTCAGTAATTCGATGATTTTGTGGTTGATTATTATTATCCAAATCAAAACTGGCTATTTTGATTTAAAATTTAAAATAATTATCTAGGATAGCCTGCGGAGTGTGAAAACCTAGTTTGTGTCATTTTTGTCCAGTGCAAAACTGACAACAAACAGTAAGAAATTTGTATTTTTTTTTTCAAATAATTAGATTGCATGGATGAAAACGACACAAATTATGAATGGTGTTTTGTTCCACCATAATAATCAATAAAAACTTTTTTGCAAAAAATAAAACCGACTTCACACAAAAAAGTGAAAAATAACTTTAGCTTCTGAAGTCGGTGACCTTTGTTTGATTGATTTAATTTTTTTGTCACCGACTTCAGAAGTTAAAGTTATTTTTCCCTTTTTTGTGTGAAGTCGGTTTTATTTTTGGAAAAAAGTTTTTATTTTTCACTTTTTAGTGGTTCACAATATGTGCATACCCTTACACAGCGTACCAGCGTGATTTTTTGTTATGAACTGGTGTAAACAATAGACAGACATGAGATTTCAGCAATCCCAGTAAGAGACACACATTTGCTACATTTAATGAGGAGTTCCGTTGCCTTTCTCCGAAGTTCTTCATCAGATCTTTACCAAATTTAAATGGGATCACTCCGAGAAACTACTCTTTCAAAAACTACCCAAATCGCTTCTGGTGTGCCTATAAAATTTGAAGAGTTCTCTCTATTTCTCCAGGATCCCATTATCAGGATCCTGACTTGATGATTATGGGACCTTCTGGGAAGTATACCCTTTCAAACAATTAAAAAACAAATTCGGTCCAGTCATCTTCGAGTAATCGGGGAACATTGCATTGAGAACCTCCTCCTTTTTGAAGTCGGTTAATAACGACGTTATGGTACGTGACTCAAATATCCGGATAGCCTTTAAAAGATTTGGCCGAGAATCGGTAATTTGCTTCTAAGAATTGAAGAGTTCCGTTCCTTTGTCATGGATCCCATAATCAGAACCTAACCAATTTCTCATCAAACTACCCTTGAAGTGCCCTTGCCAATAAAATAAAAAAAAAAAACTTATCCCCAATAAATGGAACTTAATACACCTAACTGTCGTCTGCGTACCCCCTCAGAGCATACAGGCGTGATGTTACGTCATGATGTTGTATAAACAATAAACATTCAAGCGATTGCAGCAGTTACTGCAGATTTGCCGTGTATATTTGAAGAGTTTCATTGTATATCTCCGAAGATCCGGATCAGATCTTCAGCAAACTAAAATGTAACCACACGGGAAGCACCAGCTTTCAAATTAAAAAAGAATCATCAAAATCGGTTCACCCAGTCGAAAGTACTGAGGTAACAAACACTGTCGAAACCTGGGTGTATTGTACACATCTGCCTACCCCCTCAGAGCATACAGGCGTGATATTACGTCATGATGTTGTATAAACAATAAACCTACAAGCGATAATAGCAATCACTGCAGATTTGCCGTACATTTTTGAAGAGTTCCATTGTATATCTCCGAAGACCAGCATCAGATCTTCAGCAAATTAAAATGGGACCACATGGAAAGCACCAGCTTTCAACTAAAAAAAATCATCAAAATCGGTTCACGCAGTCGAAAGTTATGAGGTAACAAACACAAAAAAAAAAAAAAAAAAAAAAACATACAGACGAATTGATAACCTCCTCTTTTTGGAAGTCGGTTGAAAACACGTCAACACTAAAATAATGATTTTCTTTTGTAGATTTTACAGGGTTTTGTAATAAGAAAACTTAAATTTCAATAAATATCGTGAATATATAGATATCAGTACTCTAAAACGCGTAACACCTACTTCACCGATTGTAATTAATTGTAATTTTCTTTTAGACTGTGTGAACGATGATATGGCTAGAAACGGATTGACTCGTGAGATGACGAGACGCTGCGCCAATCTCAAATCAACTAAAATTAAACTAAGCTGTCACATTATCCGAGCCCTCTAGTAAACTACGAAAAATCGTAAATATAGGCCCTATGTTTTATGTATATGTCACAGTAAAATTGTCAAACACGTTAGATTGTAATCTCTCTAGCGATATTGTAAACTCTCGAAATATTGTCAACTGAACGTACTGAAGTATCTCTGCCCCCATAATCGGGACTTGGGGCACCCCCGCCCCCCGTTAGTTTAGTTAGGTACCTTTAAACCCTGCACTCGGAAATACCCCGCGATGCGAGGCTCCCTCTACTACGCTTTTTAGGGGAATATAAAATGTTTTAAGGTTAGGTTATATTAATCGGTATTTCTCAGGAATGGTACATTATCTTTTCATGAGAGTGGTACCATTGGACAAGGGGGACCCCTCCTTCCCTCCACACCGCGTGAGTTTACTACCATCGCGTGCATTTCACGAAAAATAATGCGTTTTATTGTATTCAGTTTGTTTGTTTGACAATATTTCGAGAGTTTACAATATCGCTAGAGAGATTACAATCTAACGTGTTTGACAATTTTACGGTGACATAAATACATATAGAACGTAGGCCGTCGCCGCGTCGTCTGTAGAGCCACGCCTTCATCCTGATTAGCAGGCAGGCACATCCTGAAGGTCAGGTACCTACATCCGAGGTTAGAAACTAGTTGCCAACGGAATGATTAGCTCATAACTGAGTCAAGCTAAGCTAAGCTCTCACAACTGACATACAGACATTCATACAGAAACTCACCACTTTTTCGATCACGAACCGCCCCAACTAACACTTGACATAAGCATATTGATCCCACTGCTGGGACATACACCTCCTCAATGTAAGGACTGTCACACCATGTCTTAGCGTGATCTTTTGAACAACTGATCCGATTACTCGATATTCGATTCAACCCTGAATTAAAAATGATAAAAACACCGATTGGGCTGCAGACCTATCCCTATATCCAAATAGAATCTTCAGACGCGAGACGCCAATGGCCTAGAACAAAAAAGGCACAATCATGCATGCTTATTTTGGTATACCCAGATGAAGCCGACATAATCCCCGAAATATGCGAAAATAGGAGGCACTCCCAGGGAGTTGGTCATCATGATCCAATGATGACCTTGAAACTTTAGTTCCAGTATAAAACGTCAAAATTATAACTAAATTCTGTTTCCACAAATAAAAGAAAACACTAACGTACATTTATGAACTAATTCATAAATTAAAAATGTGCCATGTCAATGTAATAGTAAGCGCTCATGGATTACCTCAATCGGTTGTGCAGGGCTTTGCGAAAACCGAGTTAGGTTTTATTTACCATGCAGTAAGTCGAGCCAATTCATTGTCAGCTGATGGACGTCCATGGGCATGTCTGATACCGTGATTTAATTAACGGACTTAGTTTCAATATAAGTTGTATACAAAAACATTAAAAAAATAACGCAGTGAGTTACGTGCAGCGTGTTTTTACAAAAGTGATTTCGCTACAGTTTACGTGATTCACTAAGGTAAATAAGTAAAATTAAATCTACATATGTATGTACAGTACATTACACTAGCTGATAAATTTTACAGAACAATAATCATCATCAGTGTTGAGTAGCCCACTGCTGGGCACAGGCCTCGCTAATCCTCGGTAAATTCCATGAATATGCTCAGAGGCGGACTTAATGCTATATGCTTGTTCTAGCAGTGAAATGATGTGTGGCAGGTTCGTGATGTCGCCCCTAGCCTCAGAATAGACTGCCCTATAAACTGATCCTATTTAGATAATTAATTGAGTTATGGAAAAAATCAATATAAGGGAGGTGCACGTATACTTCCCGTTAGCGCACCTGCTTATATTTTTAACCGACTTTCAAAAGGAGAAGGGTTTGTTTTGTGTATATGTTCAGCGATATCTTTGCCAGTTTATGAACTGTTTGGAAGAATATTATTTTATAACAAAGTGTCTAATAATAGTTTTGGAAAGCGCAAGACCATCACGCTTTGAATTCTTGAAGGGTTAGACAGAAGTGTCCTAATAGTACGCCCACGTCCCGCCTGTTATGTGTGTGTCCCAAGTAACAGGCGTGGAGCGTATTGCCGACAACAGAGCACAAACTCAGACTCAGAGGTGTTACAAGGAAATTAAAATTGTTTAAGTAATTTTTTACAGTCAAATGGCAACAAGGTTTCGTAATCATTTACCTATCCTGTATATAAAATTTTCCGGAATCACGGTACTTTCTCATGAAAAAAAACAATGAGAACAGTCAAACTTCCTTCATTATATGGGTTCATTTTGTTTAATTGAACAATATAGTTCCCTGTAAAGTTTCGTAAAACGGGTTGGAAAAATATTTTCACCCTTAATCTAAAGCAAGGGGAGTAATAACGTGACGATACTACGTTTAAACGCCGCGTGACCACAGCGTGACAGCTGATCTCGTTCACGAGTTAAGGCGACTACATGAGCTAAACACGTGTTTTATAATGCCTAAAAGTATATGATTCACGGCAATAAACAAAACCAGAAAAATATATGATATTCTTCAGGATATATGATAATATGATAGTGTTTTGAAAACATAATACAATTAATTTGACTCGATAAAAAAATAACGACCTATCTCTAATTATTATAATAAATCATTCTGATTTTTTGGCAAATTCTACAAGCAAATTATTAGCATTATAGTGTTTTAGGTTTTTAGTCCAGTCAATAGATTTTTTGTAAATCTATCGAAACCATTCATTTCGCACTATTTGGCCCGCAGTGACTGACGTAACAACCACTTTGTAGTGCAAGCTGATTTGAACTTTATTCTAACAGCATAACAAACGAAGTTTGAACCACCACAAATAGAGTTGCTAATTTAGCTCATCTAGTCGCCACCTTCCTCTACATAGAACAAAGGTATTTTTGAAAGTCCCACTCAGATCTGTGGGCCTAAAATGGCCGCTTTAGCAGAACATAATATGAATCACCTTTAAAATTTTGATTCTAAAAATGGACTTTAAAGTCATCACTATAAAGTCCATTTTAAGAATTTTAAATTTTTTACGTGATTCATATTATGTTCTGTAAAGCGGCCATTTTAGACCCCCTGATGAGCTTACTTTACTCTTTACTTAAGTCAACATAATCAGATAATGTTCCCACAGCTGGGACACACCCCGCTCTGTGCGAAAGAGTAGGACGTACCACGTGGGCATAATGTGGGTTAGTGGATGTCACGTCTTCGAATTTTTGGTTCAAGAAATATAATTACCATATTATTATTAATAAATAAAAAATGAACGATACAAAATAGACATTTTAAACAGCAAAATAGCAATTTCACTGTAATGAATCGGAAATTATCCAAAGATTTCGGCGGGCGTGTATCTCATAATCTCATCATTTCAGATGAAAAAATAATGTCATAATATGAGTGTGTATACACGTTAGTCCCCAAATGTACACCAAGTTAAGTCAGGTGTCTAGATTTTGTGAAAATTGGAATTGGATGTGATTATCCCAAAAGCGCAAAAAAATGTTGTGTGTCCTGTATATCGGTTGTGGGGTATAAAAACGCTTGAATCGTACGTTAACTCGGTTAAAGCACCCTGTATATGTAATGTTCCCGCCCTACGCCCCGACGAGCTCGCTGCAACTCCGCACGGTGCCATAAAGTCTCCGACCAAGCTAGCAGCTGGACCACTTCTACTATCTCTTCTGAATTTCAGTGATCGTATATTTCAATATTATTCTGATAACATTCAAATATTTCTAGTTGATATTTATTCAATCGAGATAGTATTACGAATCGTTCCTTTGATTTTTCACGGTGCGGGCTTGGAATATTTCGTTGGAAATATCGAAAACTTTAAAGTGTGTGTGCTCCTTAGTTTTTCTCAACTTTTGTATCGTATTATCTTTTATGTCGTTTGATATAATTTGTTATAGATATCTTTTATGTGTGAGGGTTTAAAAAGGCTTATAAAATAACTGAAGCTTTTATGCATATGAATCAATTTTATTTGGTATCATTTAAGTATCGCTCGTTGTCCAGTTCATGGTAAGCAGTGACGGGTACTAGGCGGGAGCTGCAGAAAATTTTATACTAGAGACCACCATTTGTTTTTAAATATTCTTGAAGTGTGTGGTTACAAAGAGGTTAAACGTGTTATTATTTTGTCCGTGTCCAGGGGTTCTTCCGCCGTAGCATCCAGAAGCAGATCGAGTACCGTTGTCTTCGAGACGGCAAGTGCCTGGTCATCCGACTGAACCGCAATCGCTGCCAGTTTTGCAGATTCAAAAAGTGTCTTGCGGTTGGCATGAGCAGAGATTGTAAGTACCTTCATTTATTTTATCTTAGTCTCATTTTTCTTACTCCTTTTCATTCATTACTAAATCACGCATAAGTTAGATCCGAAATATCTTTTTTATGAGTAAATTGTGTTTTATGAAATCGGTTTTTATCATTATTTTAGCTATTTAAACAGGTATTTTTTAAATGCACAAATGAAAATCTTTTCTCTAGGGCGCTCATAAAGTAATAATGCCTAAGTTTTTTGATAGCTGATTCTAACACAGGAATTGCGAAACGTAAAACAGCGCTACTATAAAGTAGGAAAGCAGGGATTTCATTCTAATGTTTATTATGTTCAGGTTAAATTTTCAGTCGTGATTTATTTTTTAATTTGTTAGACTCGTGTTTATTACGTTTTTCTAGTACGTGTGTGTCCTATTCAATTAAATCTAGGTGACATGCGGTATATTGCTCGTACGATGCACGAGGTCGCGTGATAACTTGTGTTTAGATATATTCATTAAAAACCGTGGTTAAATTAAAAGTCACACCTTCAATACAATATCTACGAAATCATTTTGTTTTACCCGTGGTACTGTTAAGTACCTACCACAGGCAATAAACCGAAAATTCTAACACCTTTGTTGAGTCTGACATTTACGTTTTTCCGTTGATAGATTCATTAAGGGGCCGGCGGAGCATGCGTATTTCATACAAACGTAATACCAAGATTATTTGTAAATAAAACATATTCTTAAGGTAGTGCGTATTTATTTCGATTGGATTACAGAATATCTATGTTCCCAAATATATTTTTTGAGAGGACAATGATACAAAGACGAGATATGAGGAATTTAAAATTTCCATAGAAAACTTATTTTACTTATAACTCTTGTTAAAATCAGTGTTCAATCAAAATTTATGTTTGGGAACCTAGATATTCTGTAATTCAATCGAAATAAATACGCACTACCTTAGGAATATGTTTAATTTACAAATAATTTTGGTATTACGTTTGGATGAAATACGCATGCTCCGCAGGCGTCTTAAGTGGGAATTATGATAAAATAATTATTAAAATTATAACAATTCTAAACCAGTCGTAATCGTAATATTTTCAAGAATAGTGTAAAAAGTACGTAAGAATGAATTTCGCGGGCTATCTTGACGACTTCCTCTTAAGATATAAGATGCATTAATCAACTGCTGGTCATTTGGACCTGAGTACTATTCTCAGGTTGGGCAAAGTGTTAATGAGTATTTCCATCTAGAATATAGACACAGTCTGGACTTGTGCGAGGTTGATAGCAACATTCTCGACCCTAACACGTGGAACTTGAAAACAGAACCGGCTAGCTATGGGTGTTCCATGAGGTGTGCATCTGCGTTACCCTTCAGGCATTTGCGTAATGTTACGTCAATAATAGTTTAGTGATTTTAGTAGGCATTTCTGGCAACTTTATTAGTAAATAAAGCATGTTTGAGGACGATAATTTTGTAAGTGGTTTAAATGATGCACTAACTTCACTGAGTATTTTGATCAGGCTGTAGGGGATCATCACATGATGGCTCTCTGTACAGTCAAGAGCATACGCTCCTGTGTATGAACACAGAGTGTGACAATCTCCGTGGTCCCATGGAGAAAGTGTTTCACTTCACCCTTATTTGATACTCAGAATAAGGCTTCCTACACCTAACAGACCCGCTAGTCCCGAGATCGATTCCCGGGTTGGTCAAAGTGATTTTACAGTAGCAGCCACGGAGCGTGGATTTGTGCCCGGTTGATGGCAATGGGGTCACCCCCTATCACATGTAACATTATGGGCGTGATGTGTTGTTTTATTATATTGCCAAATGTAAAAGCGTATTTCTTGTGAAAACTTTTTCATACTAGAATGGGTCTCTAAAACTATGTTCATAACGACACAAAACTACACTCAATAGGTACAGTAGGAGGAAACATGCTTGTAGGTACTTATTTTAACAGAAAGGATTGTGTAGATATTGAACATTCATAGGGGCGGAAAATTAATAAAGAATATAAAAGTTTGGGCAAAAAATAACCATAGGTAGCCGGAATTAAAGCCCAAAATTTGGTCAAATTCCGTTAAAACCAGAGTCTTTATTATTTTAAAATAATTCGCTCAAAAAACTGAGACTAATAATCCTGAATATATCCTTTTATTACAAAATAGAACTCTCAATCTGCCCACGAAGTAGAGCTTTCCCGAACACTCGCATAGTAAACAAACGTATTATAAACAAACGTATTATAAGCCCAAGAGTGAGGCTTCAGTCAAGGAGCTCGTGGCTAAATAATAACAGCCGCTCGGGTCGATCTTTAGGTTAAGCCGTGCTTGCCTAGGTTGGTCTGTGGATGGGTGACCTTACCATTACTATACCGAGTTTCCTCCGTGCCTCGGAAAGCACGTTAAGCTGTTGGTCCCGGCTGTCATTTGTAGATCTTTGGTAGTCGTTACAGGTAGTCAGTGGCTCAAAAAGTCTGACAACCAATTTTACCAAGTGGTATCGTATTACCCAGTATTAACTGGGTTGTAGAGTTCAGATAGGCAGTCGCTCCATGTAAAATATTGGTATTCAGCTGCATCCGATTAGACTGGAAGCCGACCCCAACATAGTTGGGAAAAGGCTAGGTAGATGATGAGTGAGGCTTCAGTCCGCTAGGCAACCACCTACATTCCCAGGCCTTCCATCCGCGCATCGCAATTAGTATCAGGCAGGAAACTATAATTGAATCGAAACACAGCGGTGTCAATGTACAAATAGATCGCACCTATTTTCCAATTGTCGTGTGGAGACCATTCGAGTGCACTGCCTCGCGGCATGCACTAGCCCACACCGCGGTGCTGATTTTACAATGAGGGCCCCCTTTCCCCCAGCCGTGAGGTACGGAAGAGTTCCCAAGCGTCCCCGCGAGCCCGTGGCAGCCGAGAGCCTGCCTGAACCCAAGCGACCCACCGCCGCCACCCTGACGATCCCCCCGGCTGACCCGATGGAGACGGAAATGATGAGGCAGCAAATGTCTAAAGAGCTGGTGAGACTCATCACCCTGGCGCATCGCCAGACCAACACGTGCACCGAGGAATTGAAGGCGATGATGCAGCCGCGCGAGATCACAATCCTGACGGAAGACTCGGAAGGAGAAGGTATGTGTTATCCTTATTTGTGTGTTCTCCTCGACCTAGGTTTGAAAACAACGACGTAAAAGCTCGTCAGTTATTTCAATAGGTTTACATCTCAACTCTAATTAGGATCGGTGATTTAAAATTTATAAATTAAAATATTTTAACTAGCTACTTATATTAGGAATACATAAAAAAAATCAGCACGTACTGACTTATAAATTGCAGTACCATTTAATTATGTGGGTCATATGCGTAGGTACATATCGAATTCAGCTTACAGTTAATTTCCACGAGTAATGATCCCGTGTACAAATTCAAATTATCAAGGCTGTTCGCCAATGCCCTTTTTTTATAAAAACATGGTTTCGACAGACAGACACCGTGTGTTCTTTTTTTGTACTTTATAGGCTTTTCCCAATTACTTATAATAACGACTGTACAAGAAGAGATTCGTTACTGTAGTAACGGCAACGGCGCGTTATGTTTGCCGGTAAGTCCTCACCCATGAGTGACTGAGTGCCCGCGCACGCATCGGTACGCAACGTAACGTACATTCGAACAATGTCATCATTGAAAATACTCATTACGGACATGACATTATACTTATTAACCGACTTCAAAAAAGGAGGTTATTACTTTTAAAGTATGCATGGGTGATAGACATTGGGTTACCTACTATAGTTATATTTTCCAAAAACCGTTAGAACGCATTTTATCTAGTTGTGCCCGTTGCTGCCTTTTTTAGTTTCATCAAAATCGGTTGAATAGTTAGCTATAGGGCACGAACCGACATTTTAAAAGTATATCAACTATCTTATCTGTAGGCCAAATATTTGTTTCACGCGGGGATCGAACTCGCGACACGCAGCGCATCGGTGAATCGCTCAGCCACTGCGCCAACTGTGCCGTGTTCCATCAACTGCAGAGTAGGATTCGAGCCATGCCTCACAAGTCTACGCGAGTGACATCCAGGTCTGGCAGGCGATCTTCTGAAGGTCCTCCCCATCCGGCTGTCCGGCTGTTGTTGAAGACTAATGTATAATAACGTTTAAACGACATAAATGTGTAACAACTGCAATTGAGGCCCTCCATTCAATATGCGAGTTGCCTACTTGACCCAATTCTTCAGTGCCACATCAATCAGTCTTTCAGTGGAACCTATTACAGGACCTAGCAACATAATATGTGCACTCATGTTGTGACGAGCGTCAGTTTCCATGTCAGACATGTTTTGTTCAAAGCTAAACTACGCCTACAGCAATAGATTTTGATGCGGTTTTATCATTGAGCTGTGTATTAAATTCAGGAAGGTTCATGCGAAGATTGCAGATGATTAAATATTGTACTTAGATCGAACCAATCCTATGTAGATAGAAATCCGTAAGAAACAATAGAGGACACAAACAAGGAAAAATTTTGTTGCTAAAATTATTAATAGGTCTCTATTAATAATTTCTTAGATACACGGGTATTGCTGGGAGCGTGCGCACGTCGATCAGGCTTTTATACAATATTCTATAATATGTATAAATAAGCCGGTTCAGGGGATTACCATTGCTCAAATCCCAAAAAAACCCAATGTTTAAAGAATTTTGTTGACGAATCCCTTCATCCATTTTCCGTGTAAAATGTATATGTGATACTTTAGGTCATCACGAATAAAATGTATTGAATAAAATTTTAAAATACATTCTCATTTTGGTTTTGTTAATCAATTAATTTTCAAACTAAACGGTAAATGTTACGTGATTCGGCTAAATAGTTTGATATGAATTTTGAAACGAAAAATACGTAATGATATACTGCATCTGTAAGTTTGCGTTAAGAAACGCGCCATTGACACTCTATCGACACACTATAGATATTATGTTGCTACTGTTGCAAATTTGGTATTCTGCAAAAACTTCAGTGACGTTTCAGTGGTGTCTCAGTAGTGTTTCGATAGTATGTCGACATTGTGGCAGTTCAATAGGTTTAGGTGTTGCTAACAAAAATCTACCATGCAACTATAGAGGTTACATCAAAACTACCACTTTTTGAAATCCAATTTTTTCAATAACATCTTTATAATATAAGTTTTTATAACAATATAAAAACGCTTTAAGGCCAAAAACTATATATTATTATTCACTAAAAATAAGAAATTATCGTTAAAAAAAATAAGATTTTATCACAACAATTTTCTTGTCTATGCCTTTCTGAAAAAAAAAACAGACAACTGTCAAAAAACTTGCACCGGCGTTTTTCTACTTGAAAAACTTGAGGCGGGCAATCCTTGCAGTACTTGCTGGTGGCGCACGCTTCCACGCACCCCTGAATGCATATAGGGTAGGTCGGGTACTGGCGACTTTGTAAAGCAGGACCTCGGTGGAAAGAGGGGGTTGGTGGGCTGCATAGATTAAAACCCGGATTTCTTTCATCAATTACGGTTCCCCAGGTTTCGGTATCTCGCTTTTCCTTATAGTGTTTCTTCCTCGATGGCTGGCTGCAACAGACCATCGTTCGCCGTCGGCCCCGTCTTAATATACGGCCCTTCCCACCCACAACGGGAACCGCGAGTTTTGAACCCAATTTTGCGTTTGTTTTCGCGAAAGCCGAAACCTGAAACCCCATACCTTCTTTATTTATTGAAATAAACCTTGTTAGCAACACCTAAACCTATTGAACTGCCACAATGTCGACATACTATCGACACACTACTGAGACACCACTGAAACGTCACTGAAGTTTTTGCAGAATACCAAATTTGCAACAGTAGCAACATAATATCTATAGTGTGTCGATAGTGTCAATGGCGCGTTTCTTAACGCAAAGTTACAGAATCGGCACCCTCCGCCGGACCACAGAGCATCTATAAATATGTCACCGTTAAATTGTCAAACACGTTATATTACAATATAACGTGTTTATCTCTAGCGATATTGTAATATCTCGAATTATTGTCAACTGAACATACGGAAGTATCTCTGCCCCCATAATCGGGACTTGGGGCACCCCCCCCGTTAGGTTAGTTAGGTTCCTTTAAACCCTGCACTCGGAAATAGGGGCCCCGCGAAGCGGGGCTTCGTCGACTACGCTTTTTAGGGGAATATAAAGTGTTTTAAGGTTAGGTTATAAAAATCGGTATTTCTCAGGAATGGTACAATATCTTTTCACGAGCGTTGTACCACTGGACAAGGGGGACCCCTCCTTCCCTCCACACCGCGTAAGTTGACTACCATCGCATGCATTTCACGAAAAATAATGCGTTTTGTTGTAAGCAGTATGTTCATTTGACAATATTTCGAGACTTTACAATATCGCTAGAGATATTACAATATAACGTATTTGACAATTTTACGGTGACATATATACACTCGGGAAACGCCGGACTCTTGTGGCGGGTGGACTGCACGCATGTTATTTTTTCCAAATAAAATTCAAAACTTACGGTATCATCTTATAGGGAAATAGCACAGACGCCTCGTCCTTATTTACCCTCCAAAAAAAGCTGGTACGAATTATTACCAATATAGAACCAACAGATAGTTGTAAGCCTTACTTCCAGAAACACAAGATTCTAACCTTAGTTAATATATATATTTTGGTACTATGTAAACTCGTCCGCAAATATCCAGATTCTTACAACACACGGGGAGACATACAAAGTAATTCGCATTATAGCGTCAATCATTTTAATGCTGACTAGAGTTAGTGTGGTTTCTTTTTACTCCCACTCGTATATCGGGTTTCACTATGAGTAGGAAGTACGATGCAATTCATTGAAAAACGCTTTGGTCGTAATAAATAGGTATAGTTTTTTTAAATAGATAAGGCACTCCACAGGCTGTCGGTTTTATCGCTAGATTTCTACTGTTTTTAATTTTTGACATCGGAAACTTCACAGCATCAAAAAAAATGGAAAAGCAAACTAAGTAGCATGTAGAAAACGTCAAGCGTGAGTTGCTGTCACCTGTTGCGGGTTTTGAACCTTATTTGACAACAGCATAATATTCTTCGATCAATAATAGTACTAGATTAAGGATCAGGAACAAAAATACGTCTCTGAAGTGGCCACGTTTGCACACACGCAAACATCTACATTTCAAAGCAAAAAGTTTTATAATCTGAACAACCTACAGTTTAATATAAACCTTAATAATTATACGTAAAGTTTAATTACCATTGCAAAATATATTGATTTAAGTCCTTTCATCGAAGAAAGGATTAAAAGAACAAATTTAAAATGTTGCTTGAAAATAAAAAGTCACCAGTACAAAAATCTTTATTCTAAAATGAATCTTAAGTCTGAGTCTTTAGGTTAAAAACATTTTGTTTACAATTTCGTGCTTATTCTATTGTGGAACTAAACGTAATTTTTGGTATGACATTTCAATATTTAGAACACAGTAAGTAGGTATTGAAAGAGCAGAATATATTTTTTTAGTTTCGTATGCAAATATTTTTGGTCGATTCAAAAAGGTAAAAACATACTGTTTTACATTGCCGCTATTACAACGGTAATAAAAGAACTTAGTAAAGTTAAAAAAAATAAAGGGAATCAAGAAACGTGTTTTCGGCGTATTCTTTATACAAAAGTATGTGAAATAGTAATCTAGGTAAGTTAATTAATATCATTTTAAGGGTTGCATATCTTTCTTTCGAGACATTAGATATCCATTCTGCACAGCGAAATGGGTCACTAGAAAAACGATAAATAAAAATAACAACACTACTCCATGCGTTCCCTGTTCAAGAACTGTCGATGTTTGATACAATAGTTGGTGCGTTGTAGCAAACATTGGCCAAACAATTATAATATTAGCTGTTTGAATTTATTAACTATTTAATTGTTTTTATTTTATGAAAAACACTTAATGATATAAACTTACAAAAAAAAAAATTTCTTCCAAAACCTAGGTGTTAAGGTGGTATTTTTACACAGTTTTTGAACTCGCACTGCGGAATTTTGACGTCTTAATGTTGGCTATGCTTGGACCATACTAATTTGAAATAAGACCACAAAAGTATTTGTGGTCTTATTTTTCGGGCCGTTTTTGAAGCGCTGATCGGGAATCTAGTACTATTATTGATCGAAGATAATATTACTTTTAATTGTATTTATTACAAAATGTGCTCTTGACCTCTTGACATGGAAACCGACGGATGACGTATATGATGGAACCAACACTTTACAGATCTTTCGCTCGCCGCGAGGCTGGTAGGGATACTGCTTGCCACAAGGTTTCCTGGTCTCGAGCTGAGTGCGCGGGTGTTTTATCCGAACAGACGTGCTGCGCTAGCGACGTCTCGTGAGTCGTGGCATGCTTTTAGATGTTTGTTTAATTTGTTTCCTTCGCACTCGTTGTCGACATGCATGCCACATACCATATTACGAGTATGTAGCTCGTACTCAAGAGTTTTAAAAAAAGTCTAAATAACGTAGGACGCAAAAGTATTTTGCATAATGAAAAGAATTACTCTTTCTTAGTAATCGAGTTTATTGACTTCAATCAGTTTGTAAAGCTTTTACATAAAAATCAAAGTCAAAGCATAGTTTTCACGATAACTTGTTATAAAAATATTATTTTTGACTTATCGATTCAAAATCCCTGAAATACTCGTAAATAAAGGACGAATGCTCTATGAGCGCAGTGGTTGAACTGGTGCAGTATTTTGATCGCAGGTTCGGATTCCTGTAGTATACTCGTATTTTAGGCAGATATAACTGTTCGTGTGGCAAACACGCATGCATTGCATGCTCTGTTTAGCCATGACACGAATTTATAAAAAGACGTCGTCAATAAAATGCGGTAGTGATGATCTGATCACCAAAATCTATCAATGAAAGAAAGATGCGGACAAAAGAAACTTGTTTACAGTTGGTTTTTGCACGTTTGTTTTTTTAGTTTTTCACAATTTATTGTTTGAGCTTATTTTGTTTCTTTTTGCTAACTTAAAATGTTGTGTCTCCTAGTGTAGGCAGACGTGTCAAGTACACCCACACACATGTTTGCATACGATTTGGTTTGCATTAGTCAAGTAACTCGCTGGTCTAGTGCTCGCAAACGCGACTGCATGAAATCCTGGGTTCGATTCCAATGCCGGGCAACGTGTTTTTCCCTCGTTGTAACTTCTCAGTAACAGCCATGGAATCTGTATTTGTGCCCGTTAGATGGCAATAGGTTCGCCCCATATTTAATGGGACTTACTAGAGAACTGTGGGTGATCTGCCTAACCTTCGGGGAACACAGCCATAAATTTAAAAAACTTTTAGTCAATAGTCTGAAATTGCTTAATTAGTAATGTTAGTGTTGCCTTTTCTTTATTTTATTGTTAGTTTTACTTTTTATTTTTTTATGCCTTCAATCATTAGCTAAGTTATGTAACATTCGCTTTTTATATATATTCCTGCCGTTATTTTATTAACTTATGTACTTACACATTTTTCTGTTTTTTTTTCTTGTATTTGTGTTAACGTTATTGTTATTTAAAAAACTGTGTCACTCTACACTGTATCTCCTATTGAAGTAATACGTGGAAACGTCGTGGATTGTACATTCATCTAATACGTTGTAATAGTTACTGTAAGATATATTGTACAATTGTTTGTTTTCCCTAAATAAATAAATAAATAAATGATGTCGTTATGTTTTTCGTTTTCTTTAACGATCATGTAAATGTTAGGTAGCGGAGGTGAAGACGGCGCGTCCTCGACGACCGACCGCACCACGGATGTGCGCTCAGTGCTGTGGCACAACATCGCCCTGCGCATGACCCCGGCTGTGCAGCAGGTCGTGGAATTTGCCAAGCGTCTGCCAGGGTTCCATACCCTGCCACAAGATGACCAGCTCATCCTCATCAAGGTAACGTAACCTAGAACAAAGTCTAAAAAGGCTTCGGCTTTGAAACTGATCCCCAACTGCAAGCGGAGGCGAATTTATTCATGCATATTTTTAATAGGCGCCCGCAGCTAGAGGTTTCCTACACTTTTTATATGTTGTTTGCCAGGGTAACGTAACAGTTTTAGCTAATAATGAATTTAGAAGTAGAGGTCGAAAATGTATTTTATATAACACCGGCGTGAAACTTCCGGTAGCTGTGTTTTGCTCGGAAATTTAATTAATTGGTCAAGTTGTGCCTAATTGGTGGTCACAGTCTTGTTACAAATTCACGGAATATTCCAAGATAGAAAGCTCACCTTGTTTCGACACAGTTACTCCTAATTACTGTTCAGTCCATCCAATGATTGGCGGTTAGATATCGGTAGGAGCGATCACACCGCCATTGCGACAATAGAATTAGGAATATTGTAAAAGAACTGTGTTGAGTTATTATTTAACTACGAGGAGCTCGTGGCTCAATAATAACAGCCGCTCGGGTCGATCTTTAGGTTAAGCCGTGCTTGCCTAGGTTGATCTGTGGATGGGTGACCACCCTTACATACCGAGTTTCCTCCGTGCCTCGGAAAGCACGTTAAGCTGTTGGTCCCGGCTGTCATTTATCCATCTTTGGCAGTCGTTACAGTCAGTGGCCCAGAAAGTCTGACAACCAGTCTTACCAAGTGGTATCGTAATACCCAGTATTAACTGAGTTGTGGAGGTCAGATAGGCAGTCGCTCCATGTAAAATACAAGTATTCAGCTGCATTCGGTTAGACTGGAAGCCGACCCCAACATAGTTGGGAAAAGGCTAGGCAGGTGTTGATGTAAAAGAACTGTGTTACAATTCCTTTGTAGAAAAAGTAGATAATATTATATTCGATTTCTCTTTCTATATAGCTAGGCCAGGCTAGGTTTTATTTGCGATTGTTGTACGCCATTCTGCGAATTATCGGCCAGCGATTCTCACTCACCCTCATCATGCTGTGCATTACCAGTAAAAATTGGACCCTGTCAGTGTGTGTTTATGTTCGCAGTTAGGGTTCTTCGAAGTCTGGTTATCTAGAATTTCGAAACTGTCTTCGCCCGAGCGCATCGTGTTCGAAGACGGTACCATGATCAACCATCAACAACTGGCCACGACTTATGACGTAAGTTTTTAACATTATTATTTTTAAGGTAAATTGGCTTTGTCTTTGTTATTTACTCCATCAGCACTCCTTTCATAACGGTGAAGGAAAACATCGTGAGGAAACTCACGTTTGGTATAACCAAAAATTCGATTATTTGACGGTTCAATCAAATTAGGTGAGTTTCCTGACGGTAACTTACACCGCCAAGTCTGTGTGTATGTACACAGATGTTTGTGAACAGCTTCAACAGGTAGGTAAACAATGTTAGGGCCAGACAAACAAAACAAACAGTTTGCCTATTGTCAACGGTTTGTACACTCTTCAAAGTGTTCTCAAAATATTGTCTGACAAATATTTTTATTATGAAAAGTAAACTTGTCGATAAGTAATACTTTAGTAAGTATGTGTTTAATCGTCATGATGACACATGTTGAACTTAATTATCTGCAAGGTAAGATAAAAAAACTCTTTAAAGTTAGATTTACACGAAGATAGCAGGTATGAATGTGTTACAGGGGAATAGTAATTACAAATGCTGCATATTTTCTAGGGCATGTGAGGTCTATTCAAATGTCACAACTCTTACAAAGGGGAGAGGAAGCTTCAAAAACAGACAAAATATTTTTCGTCATTCGCAAATGCAGTCAACTGAGCGAACGCTACGGACTACGAGATTGTCTACGCCGCGCTACGAGTCGGCCTACGAATGCTACGCGACATCATTGTATCGATTCTTCAACACTGTTGATCAAAATAGCTCGGCGAGCGGCGTCGCGTCGCCTTTATCCCTTTATAGAATAGAATAGAATTCGTTTATTTCAGATAACAGTGATCCATATTTTGTTAGTATGTTACATTCAATTAGTAACAATGATATAAAAAATAATATTATTATAACAAAGGACGACCAGGCAGAAAGACGTCTCCTACCTAATCAACCTCCGCACAAAATGCCCGATATTTGGAGTATAGCTCTCCGCCACAGCTCTCAGGATATAGTTGCGACTACTCCGTACTCTGCACAACAGCGAAGCCGATTTTTTGCGGATAATGGCATGAAAGCCATCTGTGTGAACAGATGGCTTTCATGCCATTGCCATTGCCTTTGCTTTCAGGCCCACGCCTGAGCACACATTTCTGAAGCGCTACAAAAACGGGGCAATCGCAACAACATCCTGAAAGCATTATTATATTGAACGCGCAGGACATCCAGCGATCTCTTAGTGTACTCGTAGTTGACCCATAGATTGCTCGTGTAAAAGCTCTGACAGTAGGCCTTAAAAAGAGTAATTTTTACTAGGTCAGAGCACCTAGCAAATCTACGGGCCAGCACGTTGCCACTGACCGCCAGTGCCCTACGCTCCCTCTCAATATCTTTGTCATCCTTAAGGTCGTCGGTGATAAAATGTCCAAGGTACTTGAAATTGGAGACTCTGTTTAACTGGAGCCCATTCAGCTTTATAATTTCTGGGACAGAGTCTGGACATCTACCAGCGCCAGCGGCCCTAATGAGCATATATATTCACTCTTGGTGACATTATAAATAAGTCCATGTGAGGCAGCATAAGCCTCACAAACTTTGACCAATTCCCTGATAGCCCCAGCAGTCGGGCCCAGCAGCACCATGTCGTCTACGTAACTGATGTTATTGACGCTCACTCCATTTATTCGACATCCAACAGTCATGTTGCTAAGCTCGGTGATGAGGCCATCAACATACAGATTGAAGAGCCTAGGGGATGTCAAACCAAGGCCAAGTGCTACAATAGCATTTATCTCACTAAATATATCCGTAAACATAGTCAAATTCACTGGCGAGTCCGTAGGCATGTACACAGAAAAAACCAGAATGGAGCGCTCGCCTAAGACTGCCTTTATGGCCTCAATCCGTTTACTACCACAGTCCAAAACAGAGACAGATTCAAACAAACCTTTCCTCCAGAGAATGGCCACTCCCCCATACGGTCTTCCTATTAACGGTCCCGTCCGACGGTTGTATCAACCACCGACTTACTAGTAAATTCAAAGTATTGACTTAGGAAGCACCTAACATCAATATGTCATGGGGAAGAAGCCATGTCTCTTGGAGGGCTACAAGATCAGACGAAGCACAGATTGCTCGAACTTTATCAATAGAGCGTTTTGCTGACTGACAATTAAAACTAGAAACTAGTAAACGTTGAGTACTTTATGAATTCACTTTAGAGCTACTATTAGCTAAAAACCTTGAGTTCGCTGTCATTAACTCAAAGGCTTCACTGTTCACTCAGAGATGGTTCATTTTACTTCATTCTATTTTCAAAACCAAAGTTAAAGTTTTAGTGAAAGGCTAAAATGAATCAAAACGTGTTATACAGGTTTAAAACATCTCTGGTCACTAAAAGTCTTTCCGAAAAAATGTTCGTTTCACCTTATATCATACATACACCTCTTAACGAGCACTTGTAGACTTTTCACACAAAAGTACATAATAAAAAGTACAGACACAACTTATATAACATGCAATGCCTACTAACACTAGCCGTGTGTGAACCGTCCCTATAATATTTACGTCGCCATGAATCTGGCCAATGGATCTTCTGAGAATGATCCGCAGCAACTCGTGTTCATGTTCCAGACTCCTGGCTAACTTCTAACCGACAGTCCAACTTCCCCGCGGATCAGGAAAAGTTTAAGACCGGTCAAAGTTCAAATGACATGGAAAAAAGTGCATTCGATTCTGAACTTTCGAGTTCAGAGCTAGGTTATGGAATAGGACGAGGATAAACAAAAACGATGCATTTCGACGGACGTTTCTTGACGGAATAAAAAAATTGCACAGTTGGACGTTTTTACAGGCTTTTTTATTTGTTTTGTTAGTTTGTTGTCATTACGTATGGATAAAATGTTTAAACCAGTTCCCCCAACCGATTGGGCTACAACTTAGCTTCTGTTGACATTAACATTTTTATGACAGACATGGTCTGACCCTACAGCCAGGATCGTCTCCTCTTGAGGGAACTCCTCAATAGTTAATGAGGTAATTGTTTTGTATGGGGCAAAAAAATCGAGCCAGCCTAAGGTAAACAATTTTTTTTCGCTCTTTCAGCACGCGTTCGCAACTGCGCTGCTGACCTACATATGGAACCTCCAGCGCATGCAGATCACTGAGGAGGAGATGGCCGTGTATACGGGCACCTTGCTGCTGTGCCCGCACCGCGCCGGCCTCACCGCCATCGAGCGCATCAGTGGCCTCCAGCACGCCTTGAACGACGCGCTTCAGAACAACGTAAGAACTATTTAGTTTTATTGAAGACATTTTTCTTCTTAGCATATTGTATAGACAAATACACCAATAATGTGGACACCGTTGCCCGATATTGTAGACATTAGGTCTTCATGTGGTAACATAGGATTTCTATTGTCTGTGGGGAGATTCGAGCCTACATGAATCTTTGCTTGTTATCTTTGCTGCGGCGCTTTAAATTGGTTTGTAGTAAACCACCTGTAACCATATTTTATTGTGACAGATGATTACCCTTGGTGGTCCTGAGGCTATTGCGATTTCCCGCGCCCGTTATGAAGCCTTCGCCGCCGCACGGAACGAGGTCCGCCTCGTCGGGACCCGCCATGGCGTCTTGCTGCAGTGGCCTCGCGACCAATGGCCTCGCCTTATGCTCCCCGCCCTGTTCTCCGAGATCTTCGATATCCCGAAGGTGGATGAAGACAATAGTCCCGATGGCGTTAGGGTGGCCGCTGCAGCAGCTACTGCCGCTGCGGCTGCTACAGCTGCAGTCGCTGCTACTGCCGCAGCATCTGTCGCCTCAGCTCAAGCGCAGGAGGAAACGCAGGCTCAAGATCCCGGGGCCTCATCATCCCAGTCTCCGCACTCAACTGGTCAGCTCTCGCACCTGGGCTAGATCCACAGAGAAAACTCGCCAAGATTGGAAAAGGCATGACTGATACATTCATTGGAAAATTTATATCATTAAAATTTTAAATATAACTAGCGCCAAAGTTGCTAAACGCAGAAATTCTAGATATAGTTTTTAAACGTAACGTGTTCAAGAAACACTAATTAGGTCGAGTTTTTTGGAAAAACCCTTATTTTAAGTATACTAATTATTTCGTGAAAATCTTTTTATTTTTTTAAATGGTAATTTTAAAAAAATGTTTAGATGGCATGTCTTTTTATTAGGAAGTTTCGTCATGCCATTTATATGTCGAAAACAGGATTGGGAGGGAAAATGCGAAGTATAAACAGGCATTTAGTTTTATATTTAAGTGAATGTGTTAGATATTAGTCAGGCACACGCTCGTCAGTTTGTGTTATACATAGATTAGATTAGTTGGACATAAGCTTGTCGGTTTGCACCACTCGTGAACCGAACTTACATTGTAATTATGCTTTTATGATTAGGTAATCGCTTATTTATTTAAATTGTTCCTTGTTTTAGTTTAGCTTCTTGATCATTTGCATGGATTTATTCCTGGAGTAGGTATTGGTTGGAATTTGTAATTTTAAGTTGTATCTAAGTTTTTGAATAAGTACGAGTATTTTGATTGATATTTTATTGTATTTGAGATAATTTCTAAAATGATTAATTATTATTACTTTGAACCGACTTCTAAAGGAGAAGGTATTGCCACCCGATATGTTCAATTTCTTTTATGTTTTTGTAATGTGACGAAGTCATGGTTTACAAATTGTAAGAATTTCGTATTATAGTTTATCTTCTCCTGTTTTTATTTAAATAGGGACTGGGTGGTTGGATAGTATTATGTGTGGTAGTCATTTCTACACGATTGTGTGGGTTAGTAGTAGTAACGTTATTCTCAATTGTTCGAATTTATTTTTAGGTTCATTACTTTCTTTTATTAATTTTTCACAGTAACTTCAATGAGACACACAATATTGCAGCTATCCTAAAATATTACTTGGACTACCTAATTGACTAATATTGATTCACATTTCAAGATAATAACAATTAATTGATGTCTACTTTAGCTTAATCCTAAATGGTTGTTTATCAAATTTCTAGTTTATTTTTTGTTTGTTTTATTAGTGTTTAATTTTTGTTTTTTTTTTTTCGTTTTAAGTATAATTTAGGGCTAAGATAACAACAGGTAATGGCTGTTAGAAAGACAAGCTATGTATGCTAAATTCGTAATGGTTATGATCAAATAGTTTGTAAACCCAGATTTTTAAAAAGTGTTTTAGTTTGCTCAATGTTTCTGTAACTTAAAGTGAAGGAATCTCTTGCCAACTGCTATTGAAACCCATTAGATTGACATGGCAGGCTATTAAAAACGAATAAAGATAATTTTACTTTATTTAAATCCCTACTTGCATAATTATCTTGTTTTGCATTAGTTTTTAACCTTTAGGTTTTAGCAAGTAATAAATCATTTATGTCATTAGTGTAGTTAATAGTGTAGAATATTGCAGGACTGTAGGAACAAGTGTGTATGTATATCTCGGTCGTTGTATTACGACCTTATGTATTAGTAGACATTAACTTGGAACTAACTGTGTAACTTCAATGTATAATTGGTGTTGTTTAAATTAAGACATAGAGAACATGACTTATGTTTTTGCTCACACATGATCGGTTTCAGATTCTGGGTAGTTATAGTACCTATGTGGATGGAAGGTGCAGGGAGCGACCACTCAGGTGTTCACGTGGTGTTGGTTCGAACCTTTCATTAAGAGCTGTTGCCATTCCTTGTCTCCCTCGTTATGAAGATAAATACTTTAAGGAAAATAACATGAAATGATTCGTTCGGTTCTAGAGTCCAGTAAGACACGCTGAAACCGACCAAGTGAAGGCAGAAACAACTAGCGTAGTAATATTTAATGTCGTAGGTCTTCGTTAGTTATTATAATCGATTCTACAAAAAAAAAGATCTCAGTGCAGTGTACGTTGTAGAGATTGCTTGCTGTCGACCATACGCTCGGAGAAATTGGAATGATTAATAAAGTTTTCACTCGTAGTATTTCACTCAAATGGTGTTTTATTAACTCGTCACCATTCATAAAAAAACCCGATGAAAGTAAACAAAAGAAACGCCTAAAGCACGATGTGCACTGGCCCATAGAACACCGTAAAAACATGCATGTTCGATTCCCAGGTCAGGCAAAGTGTTATTGGGTTTTTCCCAGTAGCAGACTAGCAGCCACGGATTCTGGATTTGTTCCCCTAAGATGGTAATAGGATCGCCCCTTATAATATGGGGCTTAAACATAACTGAAATAGTGTGAGTACTCTATTGTGGGTGTACCACGTTACGGTCCTGATGGGAAATGCCAATAACACTTTGCCTGACCCGGTAATCGAAACTAGCACCTCATGATCAGTACTCGCGCTGGTGACTACTCGCCCAACAACCACGAGGAGTCATTGGTGTCACTTTACAACACCTTCATCTTACTGGACATTCTGGCCAGCGCACGGTGCGTGTGTTCCCAAGACCCAAGTTCTGTTAGTTGCCTATTCCAAGGATCTCTTTGGAGAAGAATGGGCAAGGAACGCATGCATCTTTGTAGAATTCAGTTAAAAACGCATCACAAATCACAAGGGTAGACCACAAGTATACACAGATTAAGTATACAGTATACGAATGTATAGTTCGTGCTGAAAAACTTATAATTGTATATAAAATGAGATGTCAAAACAGGGTAAGAAATATAGTCAATGAGGTCAGATTAGTCAGCTGTTTGTAACCCTGCCAACTATGACTTCCAGAAAGGCCACTTGAACTATAAGTGGTAATATTTGGTTCACCTTATGCACTGCATTTTTTTCTTTCGCCATTTCTCGAGCGCACGGTCTTACCATACCCTACCTTAAAGTAGGAGGTACTGAAACTTATGTTATTGTATACGTCAATTGTCACGGTATGATTGCGAACATCATTACTTTATAATCTTATCTCGCTTAAATTAAAAACAAATTATTTACAACTAGCTTCTACCCGCGACTTCGTTCGCGTGAATTTCCCGCTTGCAACATTTCATACTGCTGCTCCGCTCCTATTAGCCATAGCGTGATGTTATATAGCCTATAGCCTTCCTCGATAAATGGACTAACCAACGCAAAAATATTTTTTCAATTCGAGCTGGTATTTCCTGAGATTAGCGCGTTCAACCAAACAAACCAACAAACAAACTCTTCTGCAGCTTTATAATACTCGTATTTTAAATAATACTAGTATAGATTCATTGCATACATTCTCGATAGTTTCCGAATTATAAGATCTGTTGATGTTAGTCAGCATAAAATCTAGGTTAATCTTACAGATTGCCTGGACTTCAAAAGAGACTATGTATGACCTCTGAATTTCTTTCGGCTGTTTCTTCTCAGTGTAGTCAGTACGAAACACCGGACCCTCTAGTTGAAAAAAATGCGTCTTTAAGTGTTTTTATGAACCTACTTGCTACATAAAAGAAAATCGGTGTTCACAATCTAACGGTGGCATTTAATATATAATTGATTTAATTCTTGGCTGTTAATAATAATGTGTTTTTTAAACAATAGCTTAATTTACGACTTATCAATCACCAGATAATTACGTTCCCATTTTATTTTACATTTTTATTACACTTATCTACATCCTAACCTATTGTTTTTGTTTACAATCCATCATCTTTATAATCCGTGAGTAACATACAAGCTATGAAGGGTGTAAACACCTCTTAAGGGGCCGACGGAGCATGCGTTTTTCATACAAACGTAATACCAAAATAATATGAAAATCAGATTATCTTTTATGTCAATTTTAATTTTCTCACAAATTAATCTCAAGCTACTCGTTTACCCACTTTCAATTTCAGCTTTAGTATCTTGACTTAACTTTTTAACTAAAATAAAATGGTGTATCTAAGCCGGTGTATTGCTGACCCCACTGGTGGGGTCAACGGGAAAAATCAAAACTGTGGTTTCGTTGACCCCACTAGCCTACCCTACTGGTGGGATCAACGGGAATATTGCAATTTTGTTCCCGCTGACCCCACTGGTTCGTCCCACTGGTGGGGTCAACGGGAAGTCGCCGGAGAGGTAGGCTGTACTTGAGACACCTTTCCATAAATAAGTTTTGTGCGTGCGTGTAATTCTTGATGTCGAGTTATATGTATAATGATTTGTGATGATGATTATTGTTTTCTTTCTCTGTATGCATAAAGTTATTTGGGGATGGAAAAGTCGGCCCTTTTATTAGTTTATAATTATTTTATCCTATGAATAAACAACGTAAGTGAAATATACGTTATGATTCAATAAAAGTATTTTATTTTTCGCGAAATGTGAAAGGAGGGAAGGAAGGCCTTTGCCCTGCAGTGGGACAAAATAGGATTATAATAATAATAATAAGATATGCAACTCTACGCGCCTTCCTTGAGTCATGCATGGGGCAATGGAGGACGGTCCTTCGATATCCAGCATGTCGACAGATCCAGGGGAACGATGAACCTGTATGGATTAAACGGAGAATATTCCAGGGCGACAGTCTGAGTCATAGATATAATAATAATAATAATATTTTTTTATTTCAAATAACAATGTTAACACAAAATAAAGTAATAACATTTTATGAGCACTTGAGATAATGCTAGTTAACAAGATAGGTAGGTGTTGCAACCGGCACCCTTACTAAGTTACAAAATAACTTGTATTTAGGGCAGCGGTACAAAAAAAGAAGGTCTGAGTCCACTTTGGTTCTGTTTAGCCCTGAATACTCTAAGCACACAGCTGGAGAATTCAGGACTAGGCTACCGGTTGAGGAAAGATGGTCAGGTTATATCTCACCTGCTTCACATGGATGATCTGAAACTCTTTGCCCCCAACAAATTGCAACTGATGGAGCTACTGAAAGTAATCGAAACTTTTAGTAGCGCCATCGGGATGGAATTTGGTGTGGACAAATGTGCAGTCATGTATGTAAAGCGAGGGAAGATTATGGGATCCGAGGGACATCAACTCTCGGATTCCATACACCTAAGATCCCTTTTATCATCCGAGAGCTATAAGTATTTGGGTATGTCGGAAGCGTTAGGGATTAACGTAACTGACATGAAGCAATCGTTGAGGGAGCGCTTCTTCGGTCGCCTAAAGAAGGTATTAAATAGCCTTCTTTCAGGTGGAAACAAGGTGCGTGCCGTCAATGGTTGGGTCATGCCAGTTTTAATGTACTCTTTCGGCATACTCAAATGGACTCAGACCGAACTCGACGCCCTGGATAGAAGAGTTCGTACACTGCTGACCGAAAACCGGATGCATGACCCACGATCATCGGTGATGACACTGTACGTACATCCCGCGGAAGTGCGGGAGTCGAGGCTTTTTAAATGCGAAGACCCTCCACAACCGCGAGGTGTGCAGCCTCAGAGAATATTTTCCGAAATGGGTATGCACAGAGATGTGGTCGCAGTGGACAAGGGACTCACCCCGCTGTCCAAGGCTAAAGAGAACTGGCGCAAACCTGAAGTACTTACTACTGATGACCGTAAGAAAGAATGGCAGGGCAAGGAGTTTCACGGGCGCTTCTACCGGGCTCTTCATGAGCCCGATATAGATCTTCTAGCGTAGCCTAGTCCTGGCTACGTTTTGGTGACCTCTTCGGGGAAACTGAAGGTTTTGTCTGTGCGATTATGGACGAAGTTATGTTAACGAACAACTACCGGAAATACGAGTATATTATAAAGGATGGGACGGTTGACGCGTGTCGGGCATGCCACTGCCCGGTTGAGTCCATCAGACAAATGATTTTCTGGTTGTTCTCGTCTGGCTAACGGCGAGTACTTGCACAGGCACAACCAAGTAGCCAGAATTATTCACCAGCAACTTGCCTTGAAATTTAAGCTTGTGGAATCTGAGGTACCGTAGTACAAGTATGTGCCCGACCCAGTTCTCGTGAAAGACCATGTCACGCTGTACTGGGATCAGTCTATCATTACTGACAGGACTATTGTTGCCAATAAGCCTGACATAGTGCATGATAGACCGATCAGTGCGCCGCGTAATGATAATCGATGTTACTACCCCTCATGACGAGGCCCTCGTGAAAGTTGAGAAAATGTCTCGACTTGGCACACGAGGTTCGCGACATGTGGAATATGAACTCGGTTATCATTGTGCCGATTGTCGTGACGGCCAATGGCTTGATAGCCAAAAGCCTCGACGAACATATTTTGAAGCTCTCTTTAGGCGCTTGGGCCTGATTCGGAAGGCAATACTCCTCGATACGGCTCGCACTGTGAGGAGGTTCCTGTCTCTGCAACCCTAACCACCGGTGACTTGAACCATGCTCCCGACATCGGCGGATCACAATTTTTTATATTTTTAAATGTTTTTAAATGTTTTTGAAGAAATATTTAAAAACTAGCTGACCCGCGCAACTTCGTCTGCGTCACATAAGAGAAAGAGAGGGTTACAGAGATTGGGTCGTAAGCACTTATAATACAATTTTCAAAGAGCACATCATACACATCCTTCCGCATAATGAAAATGCGCGCCCGGTACATGATCATTATTTTGCTGCGGAGTTATTTAAAACGGTGTATCTCCTAAGATATGCATTGAAATCAATTTACGTGCAATACGAAACGCGTCCATCAATTCTGTTAATATTGTTGATAGCAAAATTTGAAGTAGATTGGAAAAAGGAATCACATTTTCCCACCTTTTCACCCTCTTAGGGGTATAATTTCAGAAAATCCTTTCTTATCGTATTATAGGCATACGATAAGAAATGATTTTCTGAAATTATTATACAAAAAATACACCCATGGAGGGTAAGAGGGCAAGCTTTAGGTTTCTACAATCTGCGGTCAAGGCTGTGCGTTGATCCATCACAGTCCTTCAGGACAAAGCATTTTTATTATTTGTAGATAGTAGGATTTGAACTCGTTTGTATTTGTAACTGTTCGGGCTTTATGTCTGATGTACATTCGTATAAGTAGTCTACATTTTCTTCGTAGTATTATTTTATTTCTAAATACAGGGTGGAAACGATTAACCGGGCAGAAGGGGAGCTTCCTTAACCGTTGAGTATTAGAAACAGGATCGATTGGCATCAAAAAATGTTTTGTGTAAAAAAGCAATTTTTTTTGCTAATTGTACGTTTTTTTAATCTGTGAATGGGGATCAAAATTTCACGAAAAATTACGGATGGTTTCCTAAGACCATTTTCATGCAGCTGCAACGGTTAAGGTTTATCATTATTGGCATCAAAAAAATTGTTTTATGTAAAATGGCAATTTTCTTGCTAACTGCACTTTATTTTTTAATTAAATAAACATTTAGCGAAAAAATTATGGATTGTTTCTAAGACCTTTTTTGGATCGTATTACGATTCATTAAAGAAGACAAAAAAAAACCAATACAATAACTTACCTAGGTATATTAATAAACCAAACCTAACCTAAGATTAACCTCTAATAAGGGTCGAGCTCTTGAGGGTCGAGAGGTTTCTCAGGGAAGAGTTTTGGCCGAAGGGTGTAGTGTACCGACGTTTTCGCGGCAGGCTACGTGACACCGCACAGCGTAACACGACGCCGCCACTTCGTGTGTCATAGTTCATAGTTTATAAGTTAGATTTTGTATGTGTTAGTACATTTTTACGTTACAAATTGTAACAAAATCTTGATGACATCATTCATGTTGAGATGGTACATTATGTGAGAACAATGTAGCAAGATGTGCACGACAAAAGTGTCCATAGTAAAAAAAAAACAACGATTCAAAAATATATTAATTCATTTAACAAAAAGCCACGGCAACCAAGACCTAACCAGTCCCAACCGACAGCGCCCGTTCACGAACGTGACGCATGTACGAGCATTCAACTAACCAGTCCCAACCGACAGCGCCCGTTCACGAACGTGACGCATGTACGAGCATTCAACTAACCAGTCCCAACCGACAGCGCCCGTTCACGAACGTGACGCATGTACGAGCATTCAACTAACCAGTCCCAACCGACAGCGCCCGTTCACGAACGTGACGCATGTACGAGCATTCAACTAACCAGTCCCAACCGACAGCGCCCGTTCACGAACGTGACGCATGTACGAGCATTCAACTAACCAGTCCCAACCGACAGCGCCCGTTCACGAACGTGACGCATGTACGAGCATTCAACTCAACCAAGACCTAACCAGTCCCAACCGGCAGCGCCCGTTCACGAACGTGACGCATGTACGAGCATTCAACTCAACCAAGACCTAACCAGTCCCAACCGACAGCGCCCGTTCACGAACGTGACGCATGTACGAGCATTCAACTCAACCAAGACCTAACCAGTCCCAACCGACAGCGCCCGTTCACGAACGTGACGCATGTACGAGCATTCAACTAACCAGTCCCAACCGACATACAGCGCCCGTTCACGAACGTGACGCATGTACGAGCATTCAACTAACCAGTCCCAACCGACAGCGCCCGTTCACGAACGTGACGCATGTACGAGCATTCAACTAACCAGTCCCAACCGACAGCGCCCGTTCACGAACGTGACGCATGTACGAGCATTCAACTAACCAGTCCCAACCGACAGCGCCCGTTCACGAACGTGACGCATGTACGAGCATTCAACTAACCAGTCCCAACCGACAGCGCCCGTTCACGAACGTGACGCATGTACGAGCATTCAACTAACCAGTCCCAACCGACAGCGCCCGTTCACGAACGTGACGCATGTACGAACATTCAACTCAACCATTTTGAAGGGAATTAAATGACCCGACACATGCGCCACCATCAGCGAGACATTTGAGTGAGCATGCCATACACTTAACCGCCAGGGCACATTCAAGTCAAGAAAATACGTAGGTTTCCAGCTAAAGTTAGCATACTGGTACATACTCGTAGCACTCACTCAATACGGGATATCTATACTAATATTATAAAGCAGAAGAGTTTGTTTGTGTGGTTTGGTTGAACGCGCTAATCTCAGGAACTACTGGTTCAAATTGAAAAAAATATTTTTGTGTTGGATAGTCCATTTTTATTGAGGAAGGCTTTAGGCTATATAACATCACGCTATAACAAATAAGGAGCGGAGGAACGTGATGCGCGACTGTCCGCTGATCGTGAGCGACATGCATTGTCTCGCGAATCGGAAACGTTTACCGATACAGAATCACGCTTGAGTTCTCAGTGTAGGTATTCGCACATCTACTAACAGGTCTTTTGAAACGAGTGATGAACGTGATGCGCGACTAACTGCTGCTCGAGATTATCATACATTGCCCCGAACACGCACACTACAAAATATTCATAATCAGTTAGAAAGTGAGAGAGACAGAATTGCTGAAGTACGGCATGAAGAAACAGAAGAAGAGCGCAACGAAAGTTTGAATTCTGATCGACTTCGACATTATCTGAACAGAATGTCGATAACATCTGAAGAATCGGATGTGTCTCAAGATATAGCCGTAGGGCATGGTGACCTTCCTTGGGTTGATAAGGAACGGAGTGCATTTACGTATACTCCTATGATTGAATACGCCACATATTCCGCCATCGGAGGTATGGTTCAAATTGTACTTTTTATGAAGCTGTTAAATGGCAAAAAGAAACAAACGGTATGTGTTGCTCAGATGGGAAAGATCCGTTATTTTCCCTTCCCCGGGCTCTTAGAATTCGACATCAGACGTTTCAGATCTTCGATTTTGACGACCCCATTGTCGCTGGCATAAGCAACAGGATCCGCGTACGAAGTCGCGGGCAGAAGCTAGTGAAGTTATATAATACTAAAGATATTGAATTTATACAATACAAAGAACTTCAGCAGCTCCAACAATACAATTAGTGCTATCCATTTATGCGCCCCTGTTGTTGTGGAGCAGGGCCGGCCGATATAATCGTCTAATTTGTACTATGCTTGCTTACATTGCATGTTTTAAATTTAGATTCATTTAGTTCAAGAATGCTTTATGCTGAATTTTATTAAAGCATCTCAAACAGTACCCCATGAAAGATGAGTCTACCTTAGCGAGTCTGAAGCCTGGCTGAATTAATTGGTCCCTATTTCTAGTACTGTAATTGTGTCTGTCACCTCTTTTCCCAAAAAGATGTAGTTTTTTTCTTACGTACATTATGTTTTCAGAGATGTACAGTCATGATATAAATTTCCTTAAGCAATGCCCCCAGGGAATCGCGCCTACGAATATTGTATATGGCTCTAATGGCTCTTTTTTGCAGAATAAATGTAACAGCGTGACTGTTGACAGGAGCGAATGGAAGAAGAAAACGTGTTCCACAGACTGCAAGTAACATGGGAAAGGGTAGGAAGATGATGATGATGATGATGTGTCTCAGTGGCCATTAAGTCGTGCATTTGTCCTGGTACCCCAATTACCCCGTACAGAAGTCAAATCCATGGCGGATTTCTTCTGGATCTCAAAATAAATACCATTTTAGTAATCAGCACCCCTGATAATCTCGGAAGCGACACCCATATCGATTTTTAATTTTTCATTCCAACCCCATCGCACCCCAACTGAGAATGATGTAATTTCAGGTCCACCACATTCAATCTTAAATCGTTGTTTTTGTAATACACATAACCCGACACATCATACAAACAATACCCATGTTGATTTTCAGATTTAGTCACGCCATTTTTGCATATTAGGGGTTGAATTCTGAAAAAAAAAAAAATACTAAATGACAAATGTTCATTTGTCGATAGAAGTACTCCTGTTAAGTTTCGAACAAAATCGTCTAACTAATCTTGTCTCCCCATACAAACTTTGGAGCCCCGTTTCACCCCCTTACAGGGTGAATTTAAAAAAAATATTTCTTACTGCACCCCTAGACCACATAAGAAACCTATTTGCCAAATTTGGAATCTGTAGACCCAGCGGTTTGGGCTGTGAATTGATTTTTAGACTTTGTCATCCCATTTCACCCTCTTAGAGGTTCCTGTGATGTTTCGGATGAAATAGTCTAACGAATCTTGTTTCCCCATACAAACTTTGGAGCCCCGTTTCACATTTATTAGAGGGTCAGTTTTGAAAAATCCTTTCTTAGTGCCCCTATACCACATAAGGAACCCACTTACCCAAATTTGGAATTTGTAGACCCAGCGGTTTGGGTTGTGCATTGATTATTAGATTTTGTCACCCAATTTCCCCCTCTTAGGGGTTGAATTCTGAAAAAACCTGAAACCCGTTTCTACTCATTTATCAATATGAGTACTCCTGTGAAGTTTCGAATGAAATAGTCTTACCAATCTTGTTTCCCCATACAAACTTTGGAGCCCCGTTTCACCCTCTTAGAGGGTGAATTTAAAAAAAAAATCCTTTCTTAGTGCACCCCTAGACCACATAATTGGAACCTGTAGACCCAGCGGTTCGGGCTGTGCGTTGATATATCACCCAGTCAGTCAGTTAAGATGCCATTTTATATATATATGTCACCGTAAAATTGTCAAATACGTTATATTACAATATAACGTGTATCTCTCTAGCGATATTGTAAAGTCTCGAATTATTGTCAACTGAACATACGGAAGTATCCCTTGCCCCTATAAACGGGACTTGGGGCACCCCCCCGTTAGGTTAGTTAGGTTCCTTTAAACCCTGCACCCGGAAATATGGGCCCCGCGAAGCGGGGCTCCGTCGACTACGCTTTTTAGGGGAATATGAAGTGTTTTAAGGTTAGGTTATATTAATCGATATTCCTCAGGAATGGTAGGTACAGTATCTTTTCAGGAGAGTGGTTCCACTGGGCAAGGGGGACCCCTCCTTGTCTCCACACCGCGTGAGTTGACTACCATCGCATGCATTTCACAAAAAATAATGCGTTTTATTGTAAGCAGTATGTTCATTTGACAATAATTCGAGACATTACAATATCGCTAGAGATATTACAATATAACGTATTTGACAATTTTACGGTGACATATACAGTCCACTCATCAAGATTCCAACAAATTGGTCCATCTCAACGGATTAGCGTGGTTGGAAAAAGTAAGCAGGTGCATCACTCAACGTGTGTGAGCAACGTGTGCGAATTCCATCCAAGAAAGGACTACGAGCAACATACAGCGAAAACTGCAAGCGTTTTATTTCAAGATGCATAAAAAATTGCGCAACTCATCATCCACGTGAGTTTTGAGTCGTCATCAAGACAGGAAGTTTCATTCATACTTCCGCCCGCCATTAGAGCCATTTTACCTGCATGAAGTACAAGTACAAAGAGCAGCGTGAAGCTAGCGGAGGATGCCACTGTTGACAACCTAACCACGCAAGACCAGCGGCAGCGCAGCGAGAGCGTAGCAGCCAATCCGAGCGCGGCCGTGAGGGAAGAGCACAATATCTTTCATCTCACTCACACTTGAACAAACCGTACGAAGAAGATTCGGAAGTTAGCAACACTGTGTACAGAGACATTTATTGTGGTTGTTTGATTGGTTCGTTTTGTGTAACTTGTTTACAACTTCACACCGAAGCGTTATACTTGTTTGTTTCTGCGTACGAGTTTACGAGAATTTCCGAATTTCCGCCATATTTTATTGCAAAAAGTACTCTTTCTTGGTAATAAGTTTAAACTAAAATTAAGTATAATCTCGTATTTTAAGTCATTCAGTAGCTTGTAAAAGTTTTAAGTGTTCACTATGACAGATCTAAAAAGTTTAATAGCGTCCAGAGGATACGTGAAAGGAAATATAACTCGGCTTTCAGTGCAAAGGTTCCGGGACGATACATACTACCAAGCTCTTTTAACCAAAAAGGAGCGCTTGGTCAAAGCGTTTTCAGATTATGAAGCCTATAATATGTCAATATTAGCATTGGACCCCCAAGATAAAGAGGATTATGGAGACGTGGAGGATAAATATTATAGTACTCTCGCTTCAATTAACGCGGAGATTGATAGGTCTAGTGCCACTCAGGCTCATGTATCCGAAAGGGCTGAAGCTCAACCTGCGAATTCTAAAATGCGTTTACCAGCCATACAAATACCGCCTTTTACTGGTAAGTAGTGAATATACACCCTTTGTTAGTTTATTCAAGTCTTTAATAAACAAGGACAGCAATCTTGATAACGTAGCTAAATTATATTATCTAAGAACATTTCTAAAGAATGAACCTTTGGATTTAATAAAAAATCTTCCACTTACCAGTGACAGCTACATAGAATCATTAAGGCTATTGGATGAACACTACAATAACAGATATAAAATAGTTAGTGAGCATATTTATTCCTTGTTAGATATCAGTGTTCTGTCAAAATCAACTCCACAGAACATTCGTGATTTTGTTTCTAAAATAAAACAAGGGTTAGCTGCATTAAAAAATTTAGGTACAGTCGGCCAACGTAGTCTATTTACATTCTCAAACCAAAATCGCTTGCACCGATGACCACATCTGCGAACCATCCATTTTTGTGAGGACCAATAGTAGTCAAAACAAAACAAAACGAGAAAAAAAAACTGGCACATTTGTGATTTCTAACAATGATCACAGATGTCTGACCACCCTTTTTACGAAAAGAACAAAGAAAGAGAAATCGATCCCTTTTCAATAAAAAAACTAAGGTTCTTGGCAAAAAATAGATGCTGCGATGCTATTGGCTGACGCATGCATAACCGCTTCTATTGTGGCCGAGCGCCTGCATAAGGGAATAGTCTTTAGGGTGGTAAGAGATTACATTGGTCGGTGGTACCAAAGTTGATGAATGGGATGACATTGTGTTGTGTATTTTATTACGTAAACTAGATAGCTACACGTCGCGCGCCTACCAGTTGGAGCGAAATGCCGAGATAGCACCTTCTGTCCAGCAGTTTTTGGAGTTCCTTGAGAAGCGAGCATTGGCTCTGGAAAGCTCTGAGCCTGCGGTTTCAGCAAAAAGGGCAGTGGTTAATGTAACATCCACAGCATCAGGTAATAAATCATGTACTTATTGTAAAGCGAATGACCACAAGATTTTCAATTGCAAAACTTTTAAATGTTTGCCAGCTAAGGAGCGATATGAGTTTGTTCAGGAAAAGAAATTATGTCAAATATGTTTGAATCAACACGAAAAGAAATGTCGATATCATTTCAAGTGCAATGAGTGCAAAAAGGAGCATAACTCGCTCATTCACTACGAGTCATTACCATCGCCGGTGACTTTGATGTCCGGCAACAATTTAAATGAAGTTTTACTTCCCACAGCAAGGGTCAAACTTGTGGGTAAAGACAACCTTGAAATTCATGTGAAGGCCATTCAGGATTCAGCATCGCAGACCTCCATGATTACAACTAGGGTTGTCAAACGATTAAAATTGGCACCTGTGCAAAATAATTTAAGCATCATAGGGGTCACAAATTCTAAACATTTTTCCAGTTTCTCTGTTCCTGTAGATGTTCATTCATTGACATCCAGTTATAAAACCTCAATAAATTGTCAGGTTGTTGAACAGATAACATGTAAGCTACCCCACAATAGGGTAGATACATCAAAAATAAATTTACCACCAAACATTGTGTTGGCAGATGAGCAGTACCATTCGCCATCTGAAATAGATGTATTGATTGGAGCGGATGTATTCTTTCAGATCCTGTTACCGCCTGAGGAGCCTAGCAGCTATCAACCACATATAGTAAATACAAGGTTTGGACACATTATAGCGGGGACATTGCCTTCGCAGCATGCAGTAAAAAATAAGGTTACCTCTTTGCTTTGCTTAACATGTAATTCTAATATTAATGCAGCATTAGCACGATTTTGGAAAGCTGAACACGTCCCAGAGACATTTAATGAAAATTTAACTGAGCATGAGCTTGCTGAAAGTATTTTTAGAAATTCAGTTAAACTTGTAAACAATACATTTTATGTTGACATACCATTAAAGGTGCCCATAGAGGAAGTAAATAATACCCTTGGCAACTCCTTTGATTTAGCATATCATAGATTCCTTAATTTAGAAAAAAAGTTATTAAAAAATCCCAAGTTACAAGATGAATATATCAGATTTATCAATGAGTTTATAACACTAGATCATGCTGAATATGTAGAACTCAGGTCTATAATTATGCTGTAATTAATGAAAACAGTAAAACTACAAAGGTTCGAGCAGTATTTGATGCATCCATGAAAACAAAGAATAAAATTTCACTTAATGATTTAATGTTAAATGGTCCTCCAGTTCAAAAAGAGCTTTTTGATGTCATTCTTTTATTTCGCTTTGGTGATTACACATTTTCAACTGATTTGCAGAAAATGTATAGATGTATAAGGGTTAACCCACAATTCACACCGCTTCAAAATATTCTTTTCCGCAATAATCCAAATGAAGAAATAAAATGCTTACGCTTGAAGACTGTTACATATGGTTTGAAAAGTTCGGCTTACCTAGCTACCCGTTGCCTGAATGAGCTTACTCAGCAATTTGGCACCAAGTTTCCTCTAGGAGTTGTCATATTAAATAATAACTGTTATGTTGATGATGTATTGTATGCAGATTCTAGCTTACAAAATATGTTAAGTGCGAGAAAGCAGCTACAACAATTGCTTAGTTTGGGTAGCTTTACAACTCATAAATGGGCGTCAAACTCCACTTCAATATTAGAAGATATTCCAATGTCTCAAAGGCAGTTTGATGAGCTTGAATTAAAAAATCAAGAGTAGCATGAAAGCTTTAGGGTTAACAATTAATATGGAAAAGGATTGCTTTATAATTAAATGCCCTAAATTCTCGGGTAATGATTGTCCAACTAAAAGGGATATTTTAAGTTATATAGCAAGTTTTTATGATCCCATGGGTTTTATCAGTCCTATCGTAATTAAGGCCAAGGCAATTATGCAACGGCTTTGGTCAGAAAGGGTAGGCTGGAATGATACTGCACCTGAAAACATAAAGGTTGATTGGCTTAAATTCCTTGAAGGTGTAGCTAAAATGCATCCAATTGAATTGGCTAGAAACATTTCAGTTCCTGAGTCTGCTGTTGCAGTACAATTGATTGGTTTCGCTGATGCTTCCAGCACCGTCGGCTATGGGTGTTGTATATACCTACGAGTAGTTGATGAAACAGGTAGGGTTAAAGTTTATTTAATCTGCTCAAAGTCGCGAATCAATCCTATAAGTAAAAAAAACACGGTACCACGTCTAGAACTAAACGCTGCTCTTTTACTTTCCTTATTAATAGACAGAGTTTTTAATACATTAAAAGTGAAAATCAAAATTGATAATGTTATACTGTATTCTGATTCAAAAATAGTTTTAGCATGGCTTAAAACTGAATTAACTAGATTGTTATCATATGTTGCGAACAGAGTAAAGATAATCAAAGAAAAAACAATAAATTGGAATTGGCAGTATGTCAAATCACTAGAAAACCCTGCTGATCTAATAAGTAATGGAGTAGATGCACGTGAACTGTCTTTGTGTTCCTTATGGTGGAATGGACCATCATTTTTACATTCTAGTAGGTACACATTCGCGCCTGATGCGAATGTTGCATTGCCTGCTGACTTACCTGAGCTTAAAGTGAGCTTAGCTTCCTCTGATGCAGCGGTGTCTTTGAGTATTCAAAGAGATCATGACTGTTTCCAAGCCATAAGCAAATTTTCTAATCTTAATAAAATTATTAGGATAATGGCGTACGTGCTAAGATTCATACGCAATGTCAAACCAAGTAGCGATAAGGTTCAGGGTTCCTTTCTATATAGTTTTGAGTTAAACCAAGCATTAATGTCAATTATTAAAAATGAGCAAGCAATTCATTTCAAGGAGGAAATATATGCATTACAATGTAGTACAAAGGTCAATGGCCCTTTAAAACCGTTACATCCCTATCCCATACATAGCCAGGGTTTAGTTAGAGTAGGGGGTCGACTTCAAAATGCAGATTTTTCTTATGCTCAAAGGCATCCCATTATATTACCTAAAAGGTCTTACATAACGGAAATAATTAACCATGAACACTTAAGACTATTACATGCCGCACCAAAATTGATGTTGGCTCATTTAAATCAACAGTATTGGATTGTTAATGGTGTGAGAGAAATTAAAAAGATAACACATAAGTGTATTACATGTTTCAGATTGAAGGCCAGCACCGCAAAGCAGTTGATGGGTTCCTTGCCCCAACAACGAATAACTGCCGCCCGGCCTTTTGCAAAGGTAGACTTCGCTGGCCCTGTAGATGTAAAGAATTCAAGATTGAGATGAACCATAATCTCTAAAGGTTATGTCTGTGTTTTTGTTTGTTTTGTTACAAAGGCCATTCATTTAGAGCTGTCATCAGATTTGACAACTGACTCATTTTTAGCCTGCTTTAAAAGATTTAGTTCTCGCCGCGGGTTGCCCAGCAAAGTCTATTGCGATAATGGCGGGTGTTTTAGAGGGGCAAGTAACCAGTTAGCTGAATTGTACAAGCTGAACGCCTCTGCAACGCATCAAACATTGGTGCAAAACTATGTAACTCAACAAGGCATACAATTTCATTTTGTGCCAAGTTACTCACCTGTGTTAGCTGGGCTCGCGGAGGCTGCCGTAAAAAGCATGAAATTTCATTTAAAAAGAATTGTTTTAAAGGCATTATTAACATAAGAACAATTAAACACTGTCTTAGCCCAAATTGAAGCTGTGTTAAACTCTAGGCCTCTAATGCCTATGTCCTCTGATAGTGCAGACTTTAGTTATCTCACCCCAGGTCATTTTTTAATAGGAAACAGTCTAGTTGCTTATCCAGAATCTAATCTTACTGGTACTTCTATTAACGGACTTAAGTATTGGCAAATGTGCAACAAATTAACACAACAATTTTGGAAGGTATGGCACAAATATTATTTAAATAGCTTGCAATGCAGACCAAAGTGGCGGGATGATTTGCCTAACGTTACTGAAGGTATGTTAGTTATTTTAAGAGATCCAAATGCTCCTCGCTTATTTTGGCCCATGGCAAGAGTAGTACAGATCTTTCCTGGTAAAGACGGCAAAGTCAGAGTCATAAAGGTAAAAGTTCCCAATGGAAAGGTCTATACTCGCTCTTTGTCAAGTATATGTGTTTTGCCCATAAAGGATAATAATGTTTTAGTGTAAGATCTAAACATTGTTTAATTAAACATAGAATTAGTTTTTATAAGGTTTTTATTTTAGTTGCGATTTCTCATACAACTTTAAGCATTGTTTATGATAGCTAGATAAGATATGCCTAGGTAAACAGAAGTGTTTAGTTCTTTTTCATGTATACTCACTCTGTCAAAAAAGCATAATAATGTATAAATGTACCATTAAACATGGAATTAGTTAAGAATAAGTTAAGAATTCGTTAAGAAGGTTCTTTATTATAGTTAGGTACATGTCCTCAGACAATTTTGCAACTTTGTTAATGTTTTTATTTTATTTTGTTTTAAACAAACATACATTGTTTTCATGCGTGGTTGCGCAGCATGTTGGCAACACCAACAGAGAATTCTAAATTAGCAACATCGCTTTATGTTATGTCACTGTCACTGTCAAATTTCAATTGTGTAAAAAACCACGCACGCTGTACGGTCCATGCAAATATTATTAAAGATAAATTGAAGAAGAAAAAAAGGAGTTTGTATTACCAGTCGCCACACACATTGCCACCCACGCTACAAAGACCACACGCCTACAAAATTTATATACAGTCCACTCATCAAGATCCCAACACCTGGGAAGTATACCCTTTCACACAATTAAAAAAAAAAGAAAAACGGTCCAGCCATCTTCGAGTAATCGGAGAACATTGAATTGAGAACCTCCACCTTTTTGAAGTCGGTTAACAACGTTATGGTAGGTGACTCAAATATCCGGGTAGCCTATAAAAGATTTGGGCGAGTATCCGCGTAAAAGCGCTTTCTAAAATGTACTGGGTAATGTTAGAAGCTTGAATTTAAGGAATAGTGGTTTACAGAAATCCAATGGTGGAATTCCACAAATGAATTGAAAAACGTCGTTTGATAGGTACACGTGGAAATTTGTTATTGCAGTTCTCGGCTCAAATACACCTTCGCCTACGGCTCGTGTGTTAATTCCGCCTCGAACTACAATAAAAATCTTTCTCCACTTGTATCAAAATGTACTATTATTTGATAAACAATGGTGTAGATAAAACGGTGTAAAAATAAAGTTATGAAAATTGCATTTTGTCTAATTTACAATTTAATGTTTTAAATCAATTATATTAATACAGTAAAAGTTCTTATTTCCTAAACATTGTTGTAAAAAGGTGTAAAATAAAGTAAAGAGTGAGTACGGCTACGGCGTACATACAACACAATTAAGAATTTATTAAAAGGTGTAAGGTGATCTCATCATCACCTGCCTAGCCTTTTCCCAACTATGATGGGGTCGGCTTCCAGTCTAACCGAATACAGCTGAATATCAGTATTTTACATAAATAATAAGATGTTTTCCGTTATGAAAATACTCGTACACTCTTAAAAAACATCGCTCAAGGTTTACTGACGAACTTCTCCAATCTATACTCGAAATAACTACCTCAATAAGACCCTGACATCAATGAGCTTATCAATAATATGTAACGTCATAATAGACCTCTGGTCCATAAGCTTGAATAGTATGCCTTTATTTGAGTTTAATGATTTTAACTTCAATGTTCAAATAAATATAAGTTTCGTGCATTTTAATCAACCAATGACAGACAGATGGTTGAATATTCCCTTTCTATAGCTAAATGACAACTACGAGTATCAGGTAATATACAGAAACATTTAAACGTCCATATTTTAATATTAGGATATGATTAAGCATAGATTACAAATAAACGCGTACTAAATTACTGTATTTGCGTTTTAATATAAAGTTAACGCCATTCCAGCCCTCAAGATAACTGGCGTAGCTAAGTTTGGGGACTTCAATTTTCTAATTATGTTAAAATACAACTTGTAACATTCATGACGCTAAGATACATTAAGATAATGTTCGTAAAATGAACCTATTATTTATTTTTCCTAATTTGAACATCAACTGATAAGTATCATTTAATTATTACTGATTCATTTATAAAAAGCAATCATCGTCTTCCTGCCCGCCCGTTATCCCATGTTACTTGGGGTTGGCGCAACAGGTTTTCTTTTTCAAATAATTTTTTCTTTTTCTTTTATTTTTTCTTTCATTTATAAAAAGCAATAAAAAACATAGGTACCTATTCAAAGATCACAACAATCTTTCGTTCGTAAATTTTAAACCTCATAATTAAATACATCGGTCTATAAAATATCAAGGTTGGTTCTAAGATATTAATTTACGATAGTTAAATGCAGTCGAGAAATAGGTAGTACTTACTAGAGCAAACATTTTCTTCCAGAAAATATTTTGTCATCGAATCTACTTCCTACTAATATTATAAATGCGAAACATTGGGAGTATTGATGTATGTTTGTTACTTATCACGCGAAAACTACTGAACGGCTAATGATGAAATTTTGTAAGTACACAGATAGTTTATAACCTAGATTAAAACATTCGATACTTTTTATCCCGTTATTAAGTTTCCACGGGACATTTATCTAACTTGACGCGGCACAAGCTAGTTTTACTAAACCTAAATCAAATTGATTTAGTTCAAGTGTTTATTGTGAAAAAATCTCACTATTCGGTATTGGCCATTGTCGTGGTTTTTGTAAACCAGTCTTGGAAAATCTTTTGATGACGGATCATCATCACCGTGTTCTTCGTCCTCATTATAGCCATCTACATCATTGTCAATGGCCCCATCTTCATCAGTCTCAGTATAGCTACCTTCATTATTGTTATTATAACCGTCTCGTAAGTACTTGTGTATGTTGTAGCGTCCTTTCAAATCCTTCTTAGGGTGCGGCATTGTTTCGGTATCTACGTTGTCGTTTAGCTTACGTTTTGATCCGCTGTTTCCGCCTCCTGGCGAGACTACTGGGGCTACTGAGGCTTCATATCTACGTGTTTCCCCTTCAGCATATGTTTTTTCTAAAAACGTCATAATGTTTTGATGTTTGTAAGGTTCGCTTTTATTGTTCCTTCCTCTTAACCATGCCTTTTTAATCTTTTGCCATTGTATTTTTATAAATGCTCCTGAAACAAGTAATAATATGATTTAATATTTGTTTTGAATACGCAGCTTCAACGTGGGGTAAGTTTTAAGATCTTCGTCACAATAAATGTGTCGGTATATCAATATAAGCAACATCTTAGACGATGATGTGGAACAATTTGAATGACCGGTTTATGCGACAACGTACAACAGTGAGTTCATGGGAACAATCATCATCATCATCATCATCATCATCATCATTTCAGCCGAAAGACGTCCACTGCTGGACATAGGCCTCCCCCAAGTGTCGCCACATTGACCGGTCCCTTGCGACTCGCATCCACCGGATTCCCGGAGTAAAAACAAAAAAATATTCAAAATGTTCCCCACTGTCCCGGAGTAGTGCTGGGAAACATCAAATGACTTCAAGCCAGCAAATGTTGTTCAATGTTCATTTAAAAACAGTTTTTTTTCCATCATATTATTAACTAGCGGTCGTGGGCTCTATCTTTTTTATGTTCCGTCAGAGAATTCTTAGTGCTTCTAGAAATCTTTAGATTCAAAGGCGACAATGAGATACACAAAGCAAAGACAAAGAGATGCTACTACAATAATGATTCACACCATACTTTATTTCTCTTGCAGTCAACATAGAACACATTTTTGTAAAAAAGATGTGATATAAATGTACATAGAAGATGGTGTATTTCTTATCAGAATATTGTTTCTTTGTTTTTAACTTTTTAGTATTTATCATTCGCGATTTACTACGGCGTCGTTCGTAGCGCGTAGCGGAGTTTTTCCGTAGCCGCAGTAATTCGTAGTACTCGTACCTACGCACACATCATCACCTACCTAGCCTTTACCGAACTATGTTGGGGTCGGCGTCGGCTTCCGCAGTCAGCTGAATACCAGTATTTTACATGGAGCGACTGCCTACGCAAGTACGCACACGAAGCCGTCAACCAAGCATTCTGTACATCAAGCTAGTAACTTAAGGGGCCGGCGGAGCATGCGTTTTTCATACAAACGTAATATGAAAATCAAACATATTCTTGAGGTGGTGTGTATTATATTTCAATTGTATTATAGAATATCTATGTTCCCAAATAAATATTTTGAAAGGACAATGATAAATGAAGAGGAGATATGTAATTGGTGTAATGATAATTTAAAATTTCTATAGAAAATTTATTTTTCTCATAACTCTTGTTTATATCAGTGTACATTCAAAATATGTGTTTGGGAACCTATATATTCTGTTATCTAATCAAAATAAATACACACTACCTTAAGAATATGTTTGATTTACAAATTATTTTGGTTTGTATGAAATTCGCATGCTTCGCAGGCATCTTAAGCAAAAAAGTGTTACTGGGAAACAATTATTTTCTTGGTGAAAAATCATGTTTCCCATTGAGTCCGTACCTACCGTAGTACGAACTCAATGGGACACACTCAAAACATCGTGCTGATAGATAGTTTGAATAGTGCGGGAGGTGTTTAAAGTTAAGTTCTTGCCTAAACAAATAAAATAAATACATTAAAAACATACGTATTTAAAAAAACCTGTGATAAAGTATGAACTTCGACCTCCAATATCTCCGTAACTAGAAAGTTCCCAGGTATATTCGAAAATAAAAAACTGAACGGAATCACGGGGAAACCAAGTGGCTTTGGCCTACGTTTAAGGGTATTTAAACACCCTTTATGTGATGTTTAAGAACATATTCTCAGGATTATAGTACTCGTCAAGACGAATCAAACGAGCCCAAACTCGATGCGGTGACGACGTTTTATTTTGGAGATCCTATGGCCACATTCCAGCATCATCATCAGACCGTGGTTACCGTTTAGGACCAATAATAAGGTAGATTGTAATAGGTATATGTTTTACTATTAGGTATTAAATTCATTTAAAATTAGTTATAATAAGCATTACCTACTTTCATAACACTACTGCAAAACTTTGCATGAAATTGGTTTGTGCACACATCGCCAACTTTTATAATAAATTATTAAGTTAGTTACCAGTCTTACCAAGTGGTATCGTATTATCCAGTACTGACTGGGTTGTGGAGGTCAGACAGGCAGTCGCTCCATGTAAAATACTGGTATTCAGCTGCATTCGGTTAGACTGGAAGCCGACCCCAACATAGTTGAGAAAAGGCTTGGCAGATGATGATTTAGTTAGCTACCAGATGCAAGCAACTAAATATTGTATGCAAATAAATGATTCTTATTCTTAGATATATTCTGTAAGTCAGTGTTGGATCTTTTGGAAAATATGAGATTAATCAATATCAAGTACCTAATAAGCAAATATTACTATCGTTTGATCAGAGCTGGAAGGTACATCGTTTGCACATTTGGCTAACAAATTGAGAATATTCAGCCTTGTACCTGTGACTGTAGCTTCGCTTTTTTTTCTAGTTTTATTGACATTCAAAAGTGCCGTAATGGTCTAATTGAAATAAATGATTTGAGTTTGATTTCAACACAACAACAGCTATGTAAGTGTATAATAAAGGTATTTATACCGTTCTACACAATGACATGTAAGGGAACTGGGGACTTAAACTATTAGAGTGATTTAATTTCGATAACTTAATGATCAAACATGTTACTAGCTACTGCAAATTCAGTCCGAACGGAATATGCGAACTATTTCATTCCGCATCCATTTCGTTGACAAAATGAAGCTATCCAGAATAAATATCAATAGTTTTCCTTAGTTTTCTTTAGAATATAAAACAAACACTTACCAAACTGAACTTGTGCTTGTTCTATCAGTTTTTCAAAACCACGGTCTACACGGCAGTATACTTCGCGCCAAGCTGCGGTTTTAGCTTCTTTGTCCAGATAAATAGGTAAGTTAAAGTTCCAAAGAATTGGGTGTTCTTCTACACTTAGAATTAAATTTATTTCATGTATATGATCAAAATCCATCATTATTTTATGTATATAAACAAAATCGTTCATGATTATGGTCGCACTGACTTACTTAGTCTTATTTTTAACTGAACACACGTGTAGATACGCTGCCGGTGAATCTAGACTGGTCAATAAATTAATGGCAATCGCGCACAACGCAGCGCGCATCGGGAACCTGGCTGTGTGCACTACCGAGCAATGAAATTGGGACACTTAGCTATGGGCTTTAAATTATTTATTTCAAAAGATTTCCCAATTTTATTGCAGTATCTGGTTGACCATGACCATAAAATCAATTAAGTTCTGGGAAGCATGTCCCTAAGACGCACCGTTTCTGAATTATGGGTCTTGGAATATAATTTTATTTTATACACAAAACGTTCTATATTTCCAAAATGATAACTCGGATGCAAATCTATTCTGGAAACAAACAATTGTTTTTGCCCTAGTTGATATTTAACTATGAGAAGCTTAAAAAACCCTTGAAATGTCGAAAAGAACGCCAATTTTAAAATCAATTTAACATTTGTTTTTATCTTTATTTTTTCACACATAAATAGTACCAGCTTCACCTATTTTGATGATAATTCGTCAAAATCAAGTAATACTGGGTACACTTGAATTTGAGTCGGTAAGTTTGCACCTACGTGTAAACCGTACTGTGGCCAACGTGCGCATGTGCAAGGCTAGGCGTTGTCATTCATCCAATTTTTAACCGACTTCTAAAAAAGGAGGAGGTTCTAAATTCGGATGTTTCTATTTGTTTCTTTTTTATTAACCGACTTCTAAAAAAGGAGGAGGTTCTCAATTCGGATGTTTCTATGTTTCTTTTTTATTAACCGACTTCTAAAAAAGGAGGAGGTTCTCAATTCGGATGTTTCTATTTTTTTTTTATGTTTGTTCGCGCATAACTCCGTCGCTTGCCAACCGATTTGAAAAATTCTTTTTCACTTCTCATGCTCTAAAAGTACGCCATTATAGCCCTACGAAGCGGGATTAAAGTGACCGTTTATTCCCTAGGGAGTAAAAAGTAATTTAAAAATGGAACGATCTTTTACTCTGAAACATGGTCACAAAACAGTACCTAACTTTTTTTTTTTAATGGATCAAAGGTATTATTTAAATTTCGAATTGGCTTGCAAATAGAAAGCGGTTTATTGAAAAAAAAAAAACAAGTGAACTCTTAAACACGATAAAAATTATTGTTTTTTGTGTGCATCGTTGATTTTGAAAAGTATGTGCAATGCCTCTGTTGCTAGCCGCTGCAGTAATGTAGGTATTAATTATCTGTGGAGTGTGGATCATCTTCATTGCGACAATGTTGAGAGTTTGTGTTGTGTTTTAAATTGTTAATCTGTGACTGACCTGATAGATGAAAAAACTGACCGCTCAGTTCAGAATTTTTGTCGAGTGTGTTCGGTTTTAAATGACTATTTTTCTCGCACTCGAAGTGAAAAGTACAGTTTGCACCTCGAGACTAAACGCCAACTTAATATACCCTCGCTTTTTAATGACTCCCTCGCAAGCTCGGGAGTCAAACCACCTCGGGTATATAATGGCTTCGTTTAGTCCCTCGTTATAAAATACTTATACTATTTTTGATGGAAAGGGTATTCTTTCCAAATGGTCCCATAGCCACCAAGTCGGGATCTGATGATGGAATCTTGGCGAAATCGAGGGAACTCTTCAAATTTAATATGATAACGTGTTGCGATTTTGGTATTTTCTACAACAAGTGAAGCATTTGCGTTCGATAAGAACCATTCTACCATCAGATCTGATGATGAAGCCAAGAGTCACGGAACTCCATATTTGGGCTTGTTGTAATTGTAACGGTATGCACTTTCCATGTGTATCAAGCACATGTGAACCACTAAAAAGTGAATCATAAAAACTTTTTTGCAAAAAATTAAACCGACTTCAACAAAAAACAAAAAAAATGAAAATAACTTTAGCTTGTGAAGTCGGTGCCAAAAAAATTAAATCAATCAAACAAAGGTCACCGACTTCAGAAGCTAAAGTTATTTTCATTTTTTTTTTTATTATTTTTGTTCGCGCTAAACTCCGTCGCTTGCCAACCGATTTGAAAAATTCTTTTTTTATTGGAAAGGGTATAGTTTCTAAATGGTCCCATAGTCACTAAGTCGGGATCTGATGATGGAATCTTGGCAAAATCGGGGGAACTCTTCAAATTTTATAAGATAATGTACAGCGATTTGGTATGGTATTTTCTACAACAATGAGCATTTGCGTTCAATAAGAACCATTTTACCATCAGATCTGATGATGAAGCCAAGAGTCAGGCACCGGAACTCCATAATGAGACAATGTATCCTAGTCGTGTTTGGGCTTGTTGTAATTGTAACGGGATGCACTTTCCATGTGTACCATTGGTAATTTAAAAAAAACATTGGATTTTTTTTTCTTTTATCATTCAAAATATCATTCTTATTTTCATTTTCATTCTCAGTTTCAGTTCGACGCCGTTTTCTCATACGAGAAGAATCGTTACTAGGCCTACCCATCCATACAAATATAACAAAACTAAAGAGTTTGTTTCTTTGAACGCGCTAATCACAGGAACTACTGGTTCGAATTGAAAAATAATTTTCGTGTTGGATAGTCCATTTATCGAAGAAGGCTTTAGGCTATATAACATCACGCTACGACCAATAGGAGCACAGCATAAAAAAAATTGTTGCAAAAACGGGAATATTTATTCCTTTTGTGTTTGTTACCTCAGAACTTTCGACTACGTGAACCGATTTTGATGATTCTTTTTTATTTGGAAGCTGGTGCATCCCGTGTGGTCCCTTTTTCAATTTGGTTAAGATCTGATGCTGATCTTCGGAGATGTTAATGGAACTCTTAATAATTAATGCAAATCTGCAGTGATTGCTGCAATCGCTTGGATGTTTATTGTTTATACAACATCATGACAGAACATCACGCCTGTATGCTCTGACGGGGTACGCAGATGTGTACAATTCTCCCAGATTTCGACAGTTAGGTGTGTTCAGTTTCATTTATTGGGGATAAGCCTATTACCGTGACATGTACTGTTTTTTTTTTAATTTCATTGGAAAGGATGTACTTCAAGGATAGTTTGATGAGTGTTTGGTTAGGTTCTGATTATGGGATCCATGACAAAGTAACGGAACTCTTCAATTCTTAGGAGCTTTTGTCCGACAGCACACTGACTCTAAAAGTAAGAGATCCAGTTAAGATAGTTCTGCCTAGAGCGTGAAGGACTTCTCTATATAAAAATAACTCTTTTAATATGCGTGGACTAATTTATGTTTAATAAAATGCCAAAGAACTTTAAAGAGTTAACGAATCATAGATTTTTTGTAAAGTTTAAATTATGGCTGCTGGAAAAACGATTTTATTCTATTAATGAACATATCAACAATGTTAATAATTAATGTATTATTAAATGTTGAAGATTTTTTTTTAATAATTCATGATAGAAACTGACGATTTTAGACATAAAATAATAAAAAATCGCATATCGAAATCGAATAATCGATTGATCGATTTATCGTATATTTATAATTGGTAAATATTAAAAAATCGCATGTCATGTATATCTGACTATGTATTCCGCTCAAATTACTTTAAGACCATTATGCACCAATATTTATTGCAAATAAAATGATTGATTATTTTAAAAAATAAATAGTGAAATCAAAAAATATGTGTATTATAGTTACCAAATTTGTGAAATATGAGTCGTTAGACTCGTTGGCGGTATAAGTATGAATATGTTGACTTCACGTTTTTAAATTGCAGACCGACAGTCAGAAACATAACATAACTTCAATTAGGTCTTGTCAGGCTCTTAATAACATCTTGACAACAACTACCTCAATTAACAAAAAGAATATCTTAATAAACGCCTAGTCATGTCTGTGTGCTTTTCTTTATAAAACCTTTCCCAACACAGCTCATCAGAGAGATAATCTTACGATATAACAAGTATCCGTTGACAACAGAAGGGTCTAACTATTTAAAAACCTATTGTTCATCAATTGATTTACCATCCCCTATAATATTTCAGCTTTATTGATGAAATTTTGAATAATTACCTTGGTTTACAATATTTTAACATGAATATTGTTAACTATACATTTGTTACACTTCTCATAAAAAATCAAAACACTTCTGAAGTTGCGTTTTGTACGAGTTTGTGTTGTGTTTTAAATTGTTAATCTGTGACTGACCTGATTGAAGAAAAAACTGACTGCTCAGTTCAGAATTTTTGTCCAGTGTTTATGTGTTTGGTTTTAAATGACTATTTTTCTCGCACTCGAAGTGAAAAGTAGTTTGCACCTCGAGACTAAACGACAATTGACTATACCCTCGCTTTCATTGACTCACCTCGGGTATATAATGGCTTCGTTTAGTCCCTCGTCATAAAATATACTATTTTGCAACTATCGTATTTTGTTCTTTGTTAAAAGTAATCAGCGTGTACGACTTTTTTTGGATACTTATAAAGAAAATTTAGAGTACATTTTCGTTATTTCCAAAAAGGTATCGCCAAGAATGACTGTACTTGATTCATTCTTGATGAATTATTTGAATTTAAAGCAATAGGTATATCGAATACGCGACAATTTGGGGTCAGCTAATTCAATGTACCTACCTACTAATCAGTGGCTGATGTCATTTTCTTAAATGCGTTGGGTAAACATGAATAAAAGATGAATCAAAGTTCATATCGCTTTAATGCTTAATCATATTGCCACTTTCTTAAATCACATGGAAGAAACAATAAAAGTATCAAACAAAATACTTCAAAGACTTACAATTAAAGAAATTAAATAATTCATAATTATTTTTCATTATCATCATTTCGAACAACAATAACAAAGCGAATAGCTATGATTTATTAGACCGCGGGCGACGACCGCGCTCTACGACCACGCTTTATAATCACAATATAAAACATTTTTGATAAACATGGGCTGTGTATATCTTGATCTGATACTGTCACAATTTTGTCAAATTAATGATCGTGAGACGACACGTGTAACATGCTAGAAATTGATATAATTAAATTCATTTTTATATATTTCCCCTGTACACGGGTATAATGCATTTTAGACTATGTATTGCATAACGGTAACTTAGCGTGCCGCGCCTCTGTCATATCATACTTTTCTAACTCCTAGCATATAACACGTATCGATTAATTATTGTTGTTCTCACCAACACGCAAATATCAACAAAATTACGTTTATTGACTGAAATATATCATACACATCACCATTTTATATGCATTTGAATGAGAGAGAAGGCAGCCGTCCGGCTTGCAACAAATTACTGCTAAATGAAGACTTACAGACCTTTTTGAAGCATAACAATAGTAAGTATCATGTTGATGTTTCTTCAATAAACTATCATGCCGTCGGTTGATCACAATATAAATACAAGTACTGCATGAACTTCATCTGGCGCAATTCAGCGAACCGACCGCCCTCAGCTGTGATGTGTGTTTGTTGACAAACCAGTTACATTAAAATAATTAAATTACATTTAAGTTAGTATGAATTATTGACAAAAACGAAATAATTGAACTAAATTTAACGGAGTTAACATCTACATCACTAATGGGCTATTCTTGTGAACGGTGCGCACTGTGTGTTGTAGTCTCAGAGACTCTCTTACTTACAGCCTCTATACTTTAACATATGTGAGTTCTCTTAAGTAAAATATAATGTGCTAACACGATTACGTAAGCGTTAAGAACCGAGCTTCAAATAATTGACCGAATTATTTTGGCAAATGTGAGCAAACTGTCCTAGAGGACAAAATATTGATCATAAATGTGCAACTTAGAAATCATCAATTACATTGATGAGATATTGCTTAGTTTCTATACAGTGTCTAGCAATTTCGTGGCGTTCTTTCAGTTCGTGGTGGATTCTTTACAATGAATTTCAGTAAACACGCAGTTGGGTGACAACATGACAACATGAGGTCGGTATCACTGCGCCCGTTCGAACAGCCCGCACAAGGTCACACTTATCGTCACTGAGGAACGCTCCTCATTACTTCACACTATGTTCAGTTCAAGCGATGTTCAGGGCGTTCTCTGCAGCCAATCTGTGTCAACTAAATCAACACAAATCTTACAAAATCGCTAACATTAAAATTATACAACACCAAACTTGTCATATTAGTACTACGCTAAGCACGAGGCTAACCGATTGAGTCGGGCGTTAGATGCGAAAATCGTCAAGAAAACTGTAGTTTGGGAAATATACGCTCTAATAACAAGCCCATCATAACATAACGATTCTTTATTTGTCAGCAATGCAGCCTCTCCAATCAAACAGACTCTTCATAGAAGATCTGATAGATCGCGTTACCTACGACTCCGAGAGAGAATATTTCCCAAGCACACATATTTAAGCGCAAGGCATTTGCGTACATACGTTGTGATAAAGCGTTATGATGGTCTAAAACGTCATAATGTACAGGTACACCAGCAAAGGTACGAACTTCGGTGATTCTGTTTATTTTTTTCGAATTGCATCGTGTTACTTATCTTAGTTGTCTAACCATGGTACTACAGAACGGTTAAGTACGGTACTTCCATGGTTGCAACAGCTGTTACATCTTGGCATCGCGCGTTCATATTTCCGAAGACAGATGATTACGACGTGTGTACGTTTCCTGGGAGATCTGTACAATGCTGTGATACAATCATAGCACACTACCACACATGAGTCTAGATACAAACAACGTTCCATATTGTAGTGTGCAACTAAGTTGTACTATTTAATAATATCTATAAAAAAGAGAATTTGTCAGTTTGTACAAGTTAAAATTACGTAATGAGAATTATAATGTGCTTCCTATGTTAGTGCAAAAATATTATGGGATATTTATTCTTCAGTTTCATTTATCTTCTTAGTACGAGTAGATCGCGACCTGTCGCTGTCGTCACGAATTTTCTAAGGGTTTTTAAACAGACAAAAAATACAACTATTCTTATGAAATATTCTATAATCTCCGGTACAAGTAGTCGCTATGTGATGTCAGGCGAGCCTTGCACTGAAGCTGTCGCCTATGCTAGAGTGTACAAGAACAGCGCGCGGCTATATCATTGTGTAACTTACGTATATGGTCAGTGAGCTTCTAATCGCTTGAAATACTAGTGGCCTGGCTATCGTGGCCTCAGAAGAGAAGGCGGATATTGTGTCGTATCGTGGTATATTGTTTTAACCTGTGCCTGTATTCTTGTCGTCAGTCGTATTACTAAGAAATCTACACGTTCAGTGCTACAAGCAAAAACACTACGAAAAGATATAAAGTTCATAAAATATCGGTAACTAAAACCGTTAATTATGACGTGCTTTAAAATAATAAAGGTTAGTCAATGGTTATCGCCTCGACACACGTAATGTGTAGAATTCCTATTAATACAGTAACATTGAATTAGGGTAACGATACGGTTTGATGATAAGACTGACAATGTACATATCAAGTTTGTATGGAATCTAACGAAGATGACTATGTATTTAATTGTTAATCTTGCGCAAAAGTTGACCAATGTCGGTACAGATTGAACGCGAACGATTGCTTTGTCTTGCATTGGCGCGTATTTTCTAAGGCTCCTTTACACAAAACATTTTAACAAAATGTTGTTAACAATTAGTAATTACAACTTGTTTTAGGTGAAAATAGGGCTCCAGTAGGTGTTACTTTTCTGTCTAGAAACATCTCATAAAGATAAATATAATTAGTTCACAATAAGCCAATTTTAACACTGCGACACGCTTATATTTGCGTTCCTCGTTCTTAGAACAATGTACCTATCGGTAGTATAATTTATAATCATCTCTTTGTATAAAATTAATATTTAATTCGTGTATATAGTATACTATTGGTGTATAGTCAAGATTATGAGAAAATGGAAGCATTTTTTTCGCACGGTGAAATTCGTTGGGGACAAGTAATTCAGAAGAATGTCTAGATAATGCGTGTTACGAGCTCAAAACGCCAACTGATGCTCAAATCCATCACTCATGCTCGCACAATTTTAACAAAAGTGAACCATTTAGTTCACTTTTGTTAAAATTATCGAGTACTACGAGCGAAAAATGCCATATTAAGGTGAAAGCGCATCAGCCTTAAGGGCAAAAATGACCAGTGAAGCGTCTAACCATGGCTTCACGCACGCTTCATGTAGACAAAATTTAGATTACTGTTTCTATTCTATGTAGTTCTCAACTTCTTTATAGTACATTTCCCGTGGTGAGTAAAAGGTTAAATATATATTTATACCGGTAATTAGAAAAAAGAGGCGTTTTATAATTTCCTATAACATTCTCTACGAACTAGAAAAAATGGAACAATTCAACCTTTACTTTATACATTCTTTTCTAAATGCGGTTAGGAAATGTAAAAAACACATCGATTAATTTTCTGGTAACACATCATAATATAAAAGAAGATAAAACTACAACGGATGGTATTTCCTAAACAACACCTAACAGAATGAACAATCAGGAATACAAGCCTCTCTCGGTAAAAGCTAACTTTGAACATACTATCAATTTTATATTCATAAGATTGGTTGCAAGGTAAAGGTACTGACGGAGGCGTCTAAATATCCGGGAGTTTTATATGAATACGTTGGCAGCCGTATAGCAAGCAACTATCGCAACACCCGCTATGTTCGACTTGGTGAGAAAAAATTGAAACCAGGGTTCGAAATGATAATTATTTTCTTCGATAGTTATCCATACTGATTTCCTGACCTCATTACTTTATTTTTCATAACTTGATCTCTTTCATTTTTGATCCGACCCTTTTTTTGTTTTAACTCACTCAAATTCATATCCAGACACGGTCTCTAATCGTCATTTTCGTTACTATAACTCTATTATATAGAAATAGAATCTGTATAGAGAAACAGTAAGAAACAAAACTAAACGGAAATGTACTAAAATACTGTTTGATCATTTCACTCTGTACCTTGATTTAAACCGTTACATGCGATGTCTATCGAAATAGTGTTGACACAGAGCGAGACCGCAAATGTTGCATGGACTGATATGTACGATTTTCATTCTAAGTGAGCGAGATAACACTATTTACTTAAATGTAGTTTATGCAGATTCATAAACAAGTTATCATTACTCAATAATATAAATCTTTGTAGGTTTAAACTGTTTGCTTGCTTATGGGAACGTGTTTACATAAAAAATTGCGGCCTACACTAATGTTGTTTCTATTTAGTTGTATTTTATCATCTGGCAGTGCGCATTTAGCATACGACGAAGTAAGCTTGACAAAGCTTAAAAACTACAATGATAAAACTAAGTGGAACCAAAGTTCTCAAAACCACATCCTTACTAATATTATATTATAAAATGTGAAAGTGAGTTTGTTTGTTTGTCACGCCTTCACACCCGGCTGAAAAAATTTCGATGAAATTTTGCACACAGATAAATTATGACATGGGATGCATAGGACTTGATATCCGGTAGTTCATCCCCGTGTGTACGAGTTATTTTCAAATGACGTCAACTCTAATTAGGTAAATATATCCATATTTTTGGTAAAATACATTTTATTATAGTAACATAATTTTGGACGGAATTCTATTGCGAATGAATTGAACGCGGCCTATAAAATATTTTTTTTTTTTAAATATTCTATTATTATTTTGTATAAATATAAATAGGTAAGTATTTAGTTTCCCTGACGGGTTATAAGGGAGAGAGGAAAGTATTCCTGATTCGTTGAAATAAGTAACTGAGCATCCTTTGTCCTTTTAAAGAATTTTATGAGTTGCGAGATATCAATTTTTCAAACTTATGATTTATTTAAAAACCCGGTTTATGGATTTTATAGTAAAAAACTATCAAGTTGCCATAGAAAACGGAAGAAGATATAGTAGATTTTAGAAAAGGAATAAATTAGAGTATTTTCAACGACTATTCTACAACGTGTAACAAAAAGGGTACAGTCATATGAAAGGGTGTCTACAGACCATCAAACTGAACAACTTTCTGCATGGGACTCATTTTGATCAATTCAGATCCCTATCGACTGTTTTCTTGCTCAAAAAACGTACAATAGATTGTAGGTCACAAAGAGAAGAAAAACAAATTTTAACAGTTGCTCGCTGACTAATGAACTCCGGCAAACATTAATTTCTTGCCTGAGGTGGGACAGATGCAAAAGCATTCAGAAATCAGACTAACAAATAATTTACGCTTAACGCAACTCATTGAAATTAGAACAAAATTTGAATAATCTAAAGAGCATAACTTCATTGCCGCTCAAAAACAAATAACATATAGGCGATATCGTATAAATAGCATAAATAAACTGATATAAGTATAACAAGTTTTAGATATAACGTCGATGATTTCATCTTCACCCAGAAACACGGTTGCTTTAGCTACAGTCCTTTTACCGTTCTTTGATTAGCAACCTAGTAGTAACGACAATAAGATCGCTGTGATAATTTTACAATTTGCCGTGTAAGTTATTCAACAGCAACTTTAATATAAAGAGAACAAATCTAATCATGAGGGCTATATAGATAACTGTGATTCAGACAGGATGTAAAGTTCGACGCAACATAACAGAAAAAGGATTGTTGCTCCCTACTAGTCGGCCCTTTACAGTTAGCCTTAAGTCAATAGAATAGTAATGTAGATTAATTTCACGAAAATAGTCATTTAAATAAGATCTAGAGTAATGTACATTAAAAACGTCAGATTTGTTATCGTTGTGTTCGCAATTCCATAGAGTAGATGTGTCACGTGATATTAGCTTGGTGACGAATTGGTCAAGTTACACTATCAGGGTCTACCAGGGCATATTGGACTTAGTTCTGCGAAAATGAGACAACCCACAGTTACTGCTTCCTATACTTCAAAACCAAGGAATGCAAATTCAAAATTAGGTATATTACTATCCAGTAAAATCGGTCCAAATACATCCAAATCGTACGCATACAACAGATTTAAAAGAAATCAGCTTCTACTATCAAAAATCCTTTTCCTTCAATATTGGGTTGGTACGCTTTAGCAGAACTAAGGCATAAACAAAATTAATCCAACTATAATAAATTGGGACACTAAGGTACCTACAAATTCTGAAACCGGGAAAGACAATACAATAAGCGTTTTATCCAATACCGTCGAGCTTCGAACAAAATAGATCTCTCTCGTTTTAACGTATTCTCTTTCACATTAATTATTTGGTTTTTTTAATACTATAACTTTAAAAATATCAATATCCAATGTTAGCCTAGACCTACGCTCTGTACAATGTAACACCAAAATATTTCAACGTCAACTTTGCGTTCGTAAGAAAATAAAATATACATATCTATTACAGCGGTCCTATTTCTATTGTCTATGTCGGGTATAACATAGTTAAAGAATGGTCGGAGGAAATGGCAAGTGGAAATTTTGAAGGTGTTTGAGAAACAGTCAAGAACAATATATACATTTCAAAGCGAAAATATTATTACAGATACAGATGTGTGGTGGAGCGACAACACAACAACTTGTAGCTAGTATCTCGGCGTAAATGACCAAACGATTAGATGCAAACAAAAATAAATTGATCGAATTTCCATTTGTCAACAACGCATTTGGCTTTCCAACGTATATGTTAGTCAAGCGTCGCGGTCGTGTGAAGGACACTTGTACGCAAGTTCGTTCTCGGGACACTAGTTGGTCAGTGTACACTCTCAACAGTCCAACGATTACAGATTACGTTATCAGTTACTGCTTTCAGACTAAAGTGTCGCAGTTACATGCAGAGGTAGGCACACAAGACTTATATAGCTTTAAATTTACGCCGTATCATACGTCATTATGAAATAATCGGCACTTGATTATTGCAATATAGTTTTCGGCCGAAAAAGCCGGACAGAAGCTAGCGATGTACTGCTTATGATCTTAGTTTAAAGGGAGATGTTTAAAGGATCGAGATCTTGGATTGAAGAAGAGAGATTGGTACCGATCTCCCTTGTCTATCTACTACGAAGGTTAATTGCGGAGTAGCCTACGTATAACGATTAATTAAGTTATTAAATAGCAGATAGTATTGAAGCCCGCTGTCTAGCGCCGTTCTACTGTCATTAACATCTATATTGCTTGGCAAGGCTAGTAGCGGCCCAGTTTAGACTGAAAGCAGTAGGAGGTGCTTGTTCACTTCTTGGTGGGCGTGCCGCGCTGGGTCAGCCCCTCGAACCTCTTGAACGTGTAGTTGATGAACACCCAGTCTTTGTATGCCACCTCGCCGTCTTGTGGGATTGGCGCTGATGCTGCAACAATGTACGCAATGTTCATAATAGTTACGGTTGGGGGATAGGTGAATAAGAGGTGGACTGAGTTACGTCTAATGTCCGTTTTCATATCCATTAAGCAACACTTCAATGATTCATGTATAATGCGATTATTGGAGTGTTCAATTTCAAGTCTTGGCGCTTAGTATTTTATTTAGGTGCTCATTTAAATGTCACCTAATATTTATGAAAAAGACATAACATTCTGAAAGAGCTAATCAATTCAAGTCAACTTAAATTAACAGTTGCGTTGAATAATTTACAGCACACTTCATGAAATCACTTGACATAACATTTTACAACACAACTAATAATGGGTCCGGACCAGTGAAGCACGGGGACTTAGGGCCCCATGCTCCAACAATAAAAAATCCGAAAATAGTCACCCTGTAAATACTCCCAAGAATAATGAGTGTACCGCCAGGCATCGCTGTTTCCGACTTGCATGCTATGGGTCTCGGCGTTAACCACAAACATGTCAGTAGTTCTTGGATTATAACCAGAGGACGGAATATGTAGAGGTTACTTGCCTAAACTTAAGTCAGAAACAGAAAATTCCGGAATGATTTTTAAGTTCGGGAAAGGAGGCTTTTTTTAGAGAGAGGTATTATCCACATGGCTGGCACAAAAACGTGGAGCTTGTCACTTGTGGTGTCAACCAGCCTATTATCAGAGATTGTAAATTCATATACCTGCCTTTTCAGGATCAGCTCGACAACTACCCTATTGTGAAACACAAATAAAATAATATGAATAAGTGTAGGAACATGAATGGGTTGTAACTAGACTCACGTATTTCGAGCTTGACGTCGGGGAAGTCGTCGAAGTTGGAAGTGTCGTCGATGGAGCGCACCTCCACGGAGATGGCAGCAGGGCGCTCGCGCACGTGGCTCCAGTCCACGCCGCGGAAGAACGACACCGACTTTACGTCTTCGATGCCGCGCTGCGAACCCAATCTGGAATGCAACAGTTCCCTCATCACTCCACTGCTGGACATCACCATAACATTCACAGCCCGACTTCACCAACTTGGGTGTAGGCCTCTCTTTGTTTGTGACAAACTCCACGATGGCGACAATGTCGTCTGCCCATCTCGCTGCCGGACTGTCAACATTTCTCTTTCGATTCCTCTTCCTACTCGCACGCCACTCGGTTCTATTATTGGCAACTCTCATTCAGCTGCTACCAGCCACCCTGCGCAGAACATCGCTCCACCTAGCCTAGTTCCCTTATAGTCTCTAATAAACGAACCTCTGTAACATTTTCAGTTCCAGTGAAACACTGAGTAGTGGCACCGTAATAACAGTACCGACCTACGCCGCCGGTACGGTCAGTGTGGTTATTTATGTTATGACTCCAAACCCAAGCTATGTTGCCATAAAATATTGACTTAGTAATATTAAGACTTAAAGTATTGTGCTTTTTGTTTCTTTACTCTTTCTTCATCGTATGCTTAGTGACTAACTTGGTGTCAGAGCTTTTTTTCGTTTTTTGCCATGGAGCTTCAGACTTGGCTTACATTTTTGCACCTAAAACTTAATATTCAGTGAAACTATATTAGTACTTCAATGCGATTTATAATCAATATTCTAGTGCAACAGAGAGCGTTAATGCATTTTCATTTAGTAATATTTTAAGAATTCATAATAACAACGATGTATTTGACAACTGTTAGTAGCGACGCGACGTTGCCAAATTTCAGATTGGACCCTCTCAGATGTTCTTATTGTCATGCTTGTTTTGGGTGGTCACAGTATATGTTTCTACCTTACCTGCGGTCAGGTTCGGAACAGAAGCGCAGGATGGTCTCCCTCGCCTCCTCACTGATGGGTATCTCAGGCGGGAACGTGAGGGACTCTCGCCACGACATCACCTTCCGGTACGTCTCCTGTGGCGACTCCGAACAGAACGGCGGGTAGCCGATCAACATCTCGTACCTGGAATGTGAGAGAAGGCTATTGACTTGCTGGATAACTGGTTAATAAATAGCTTTTCTCGATTTTGTTAAATATTGATGCCTGAAATGTACTCCATAAGGTCATTAATGAACATTTAACTGCCTCTTTGGCCTCGTAATCACATGCGCGACTGCTGAGTGTGGCGTCCTAGGTTCGACCGGCGGGGTCGGGCTAAAAGTGCTATTGAGTTTTGCCATTATACATTTCTCAGAAGTAGCCCGGAGTTGGGAAGTTGGTGGTATGATATTCCCGGGCCTCGGAAAGCTCATTAAGCCACTGGCCGTACCCTAGATCTCTCTCCGGTCCCATCAAACTATGGGGCTAAAGGATCAGAGTGCTCCTGTGTCTGCGCTAAGATTGGTTGCCGTGACCGCAAACGGTCAGGAGGACTATATAATCAACATTTTTATATCAATATTAGATAAATCTAGTCTAAAAAGTACAATTATGGTCGACATCAACCGTATCATAAATTATTGCGAACATTCATAACTGCTTGATTAAAAATATATAATGATTTGCGTAATAGTCACTGCAATAGCGCACCTATCATCGCTAGCTGTCTGAATATAAACTGTCGCTTACTAACACATTATGTACAAACGATGGTCGTGACAAGACGAAGAAAATTGTAATCTATTACTTGTTATACAAGTAACAATTCGGTGTGTATACGTACGCTTCTCAAGTCGCAAGGCCTCTAAAATCTAAATGTGTGTATGACAATATCCCAATGGCTCCTCTTTAACTCTTTTAAAGTTCTTTGGTCGCTTAGAATTCCCTATGGATTGCTGTAATATCATAAGTATCAAGACATCGCTGTTAGGAAATGCTGTTGAGGAGCGGGCTGCTATGTTGTATTTAAAAGCAGGGGCGTTCAGAAACTTTTTTGTAAATAAATAAATAAATATCACTGGACATACACACAGCGCCACCTAGTGCCACACTAAACAAAGCTTGTGTCGTGGACACTACATAGTTGATATACTACATTTATATACTTTTTTGTTTGTAAATACATACTTATTATACATATAAACAAAACACTACATACTATACTTCATCATTTTTGTGAATGTAATCATTTGAAAATGGATCGAATTACCCGTCGATTTTATTAACAGACAGTTTATCTTGATAAGAGAATTTTACATACGATTGAAATTTATAGATAGGACTAACTGCGCTAGAGGCCTAGATTTGCCTTATTCTACAGCATTTGATTGTGTTAGGGCCTTCGTGATCAGTAAATGTAACCCTTACTGCTAATCATTTGTTAATGCTGGCCGGAGTCTGGGTTTATGCCCTCTTGATGGCAATAGGCTTGCTGGTACTTTAGGAAGAATTTGCCCTTAGGGGAAAACTGACGTCGTGGTATGCGTTCATGTCAAAAAGAAGCTTTAGATAGGCCTACACAAGTAAAATCCATACATACATCACCATCAACATCATTTACCACCATTCTACAGCCCTTGACCGACTTTATTTGCGGTATTTAAAAAATAATTCCTTGTGAAATATTCATTAGGCACGTTATTCTTTCAGTAAACTTTTTCATTATACTTGCTGGTAACTTTGTAAGGTTACGGGAAAGAACCATTGTTCTACATTCAAATTTAATAAACTTTGACCTTTTAGGGCTACACAATAAAATCACGTTGCTGGTTGATGTTTCGCAAGCTTAGTTTAAAAGGTTTCCGAAATGTTTTGAACAGTCACGTTTTTTTTTTTCATTTTATCGTCATGATATAAATTTTTGTGTAACCTTTTCCCACCAAAGGGTGTGGTCGGCTCTCTGTCTAACCAGATGCAGTTGAATACCAGTGGTTCACATAGAGCGATTTTACAACGCAGCAATTACTGGCACAACAGTTAATAACCTTTTTTTTTAAATGAAACGAAATCAACAAATGGCTCCTCCGGCTCTGGGCGGAGCGGAAGGGAATGTCAGACTTTTACTGACTAAAAACCCATCCAGGTTCTTTCTTAGCCCTTTGTCTACCAGGGCCGCGGTATCTTTTTTGAACAATCCCGGGCTAAAAGATACCCATTGCCAAAACTAGGACGACTTTCGGGGTTAACACGTAACGATTGACAAAGTTCTAAAACAACTAGAACCAAAATTGCAATCCGAGACACAACACACACACATACAAACTTTCGCCTTTATAATATTTGTGTGATAAAAACATCACCATCTGCCTGCCCTTGCCCCAACAAGGTCGTTGGTCGGCGCAACACGTTTCAGACGCCCCTGTTGTGTCAGACGTCACGGCATCATTTACTCCTTTCTCTTTCATATCTTTCTTCCTACCATCGATGCATCTTTTCTTTAACCTTACTCTCCCTCTCCATCCATTAACAGTCACATGCGTTACATCCCTCCTCATTACATGTCCATACAAAGCCAAACGACTTCCTTTCAATTTTTCAGTAACAGGCGCCACTTTCAAACTTCCTCTAATATACTCATTCCTTACTTTATCAATTCTTGTCACTCCACACATCCATTTCAACATTCTCATCTCCGCTATACACAATTGTTTCTCATACATCTTCTTCACAGCCCAGCATTTTGATCCATACAGTACGATAACTCTAATCACGGACTTGTATATTTTCCCCTTTAACTTGAGGGGCATCCATGTGTGATACAAACATGAGAAATGATAATAACCTCGAGTTCCACATGTTATGTGCATATACGACAATTCAGATTCGAACCGTATTCACCCTTGTTTATTAGGTCAAATAGGTTCAATGCATTTACTGGCTCTCGAACTGTGCGGCGGTCTGTAACCAGTTTCATGATTGCTAACATCAATCAGACCAATTCATTCGATTGTATGGACTTGGTTTGTCTCCATGGACCTTAATAATATTATAACAACACGTCTGTTCTTTTCAAAGGGTAAGGCAGAGGTGTATCAATAATACAACCACATTCCGCCAATAACATATAGTGCCATTCAAGTCACAAAATACTTGAGATGCAGACATACCGCCTCGAATTTTGGAGAAAACTTAAGTGTTTGACGAAGGGAAAGAGGTACATACTACCTACTTCATTGTGCTAAATACAATGAAGTTTATTAGTGTTACCCAGGACCCCCCCCCCCCCTTAACAACTAGACCAATGAGATGTACACTACCTCTCATGTAAACATATCATAAACCAGTGGCGAAGGCTCCATACAACTCGATTCCTACCGGATTCCCTTTGAAAATTACACAGTTAATATTCTATAGACAAATAATATAATCAATTAATCACATTAATGAGATTTAGGTACTCCGGCTTACCTCTTACAAAAATTGACCCTTCACGACTGTCATAAACATGGAAGTATATGCGGATGGCCATCCAATTTAATAGGTTAATTAACGACCTCCACGTGGGCAATGTAACCGCGAGCTTAAGCTAGTAGAAACTAATATCTTACTTCAAACATACACAGCTTTAATCTTAGCTGGAAATATGGACAAAAAAGAATATAAAACTTCGCTTCTATGGTATCACGCAATCACTTATACATAATGAACGCTCGTCGTTTAAATTTGATTACTTTATAAAGCTCTTTCTATTAAAGGTGCCTTTCAAAGAGGATTTTCAATCAGAATGTCTCCCTTACTAGAGGGGAAACGACCGCCTTTGACACTTATGAGGTTTCATAGGATTATGAATAATAAAAGAAAATATAGTCTCCAAAGACATATTGATTTCAACACAAAAATAGCCCGAAGTCATTCCTAAACGTATATCTTTGATACGGATCTTTGAAGACTCTTTTTGGTATTATTAACCATCATTTCTATTTCATCATAATTATCTTCGTGTCTTATGTTATTTAGGGTCAACGTAACACGTTTTTATCTTCCATTCTCCACCGTCAATCATACAATCCATTCATATTTTCTATTTTATTAAGATGAAATCAATTTACCGTAGCCGCAAAATAAATACGCACAGGCGTTCATAGCTATAAAAACAACTATTGTATTGCTTGACATATGAATGGCAAACGTTTAGCATAACTCGCATCAGGCGAGTTGCGGCCGAACACAACCCTTTTTAAATAAGAAAAAAAAGTTATGTTTTTATAATCGCATAGGCGAACAATTAGCATAACACAACATCACGCCTGTATTTCCTCGCGGGGTTCGGCAGAGCTATATCATTCTCACATTTCAGCAGTTATGTTTCAGTCACAGTGTTAGGCCGCGAATCTTTTGCCCTCAACCGGTCACAAATTTAAACTCCGTGGAGGATACTGAGAAATTCCGGAACGGAAAACTCAATTATATTTTGCCTGGTCTGGAAATCGAATCCAGGACCGCATGCTCAGCAGTTACGCTTTTGACTACTAGACTACCAATTCTTCATTTGTGGGACAGATAAACAAACAAAACAAAAGATAGGAAATAACGCCTGTGTGCATATCTACAGGTACTACTAATCAGACACATCATGATTTACGAAATAACACTGCCCAATACCAAACTAAATGCAGAAATACACGTGTTTGTATAGAATCAGTTAGCCGGGCAGTTAGTCTTAAATTATTGGTTTAGTAACAGCTTAGTTTAGATATTTAAGCCAGAAGTAGACCGAATCTACAAGTCTATACTACTAATCAGACACATCCTGATTTACGAAATAACACTGCCCAATACGGGTATCGAAACCAGGACATCACGCTCAATTAAATACAGAAACATTATTCTAGCCGGGCTGTTAGTCTAAAACTATTGGGTTAGTAACAGGTTAGTTTCCAAGATACTTACACTTATAATATAACACAATAAGGTATCAAAGACAGAGACGAATCAGCGACAGCGCGATAGAGGAATAGCAAGCCAGAGAAATAGTCGGACGACTATTTCTAAAGCTGGCTTGCTTATTGTGTACAACAGTATTGTGCTTCCGTCAATCTTTTGAAGTTGACGCTACAATAATGCTGCTGACTGCAGCATTATGAACCGACGGTTTTATGAATTGAATATGTTTCTAGAAAAACGTGGTTATGTTCATTTTCATAACACGTGAATTGAGCACTGGGCCTCCCCTTTCTTCCTTAAACCATTCTGTTTTGTGCAATTTCTGTGCACGTTAGCGCCGCGAACATGATCAGATCGTCGAAATAAACTAAAGCATAATAATAACATGGTATACTAAGCCTATACAAGGTGTCGCTTTGCATACTGGTTAAATTCAAAGGTGTGCTACAGATCAAATCATAGATATAGAGTGATAAAGAATAATCAGGTGTCACATACATTTGGTCGAGTAGGTATTGGAATTTTGTATGGGGCCGTTGAACGACGAAATTGTAAGTAATGATTCTCATGTAGTTAGTCGCTATGAATACGCAGATACTAACATGATAACGCCCAAACTCCACCAGTCGGCCTGCGGGCCGTAGCCTGTCTGCAGGAATACCTCCGGAGCTATGTAGTCGGGGGTCCCCACTGTGGAATATGCCAGCGCCCGTCTGTTCCGCTTCCACGACTCGGCGCGGCGCTTCGAGTCCATTGCGGACGACGACGTCGATACTGCATACGAGAAATTGAAGTGTAGAGCTTAAATAAAAAGGTTTGAACTTAATTAATATTGTCATGTAGCTCCTTCTTTAACCCGTCTTTGTATCCTCGATAGCTTCTGTGTTGTGATGAAATAGCTTTGTGTTCACGAGTCTACTTCCCGATTTCTGAATTGACTATCTGAAGTTTAAGACTTGTCAAACTTTACTTAAATTTCGGGTGAAATTACGTTGAAGCAATAAGTAATGCTTGACAGTTCTCTATTCAAATTTTCAAAACAAAAAATGCGGGTAAATCTCGTTGCCGTTCGGTTTTAGCAAATTATAAGCAAAGCGAATGTCACCTGAAGTCCGTAAACCAAATTAAAAGCTGACCAATCAGTGTTGGTAACGCAAGGTTGAGCAAATAAGTTGAGAAGCAAGCTAAAGGGCCGTGTTAATAAACCGCTGTCAAGTAAGCAGTGCAAGTACGTAGTATTCGATAGGACTCGATTAGATAAATTTGACAGTTATTCTCTATAAAATGAGTTTCTGACATCCATAAAAACTCATTTTATCGAGAATAACTGTCAAATTTATCTAATCGAGGCCTATCGAATCCTACGTACTTGCACTGAAGATACGGATTCTCTAGAAAATTAAATGCTATTTGCTACTTGATAAAAATGACAGCTGTCGGGATGTACCATAATTAAGCCGATAATTTTATTAAGACTGTTTTTTTATAGTTTAATTTCACTGGTCCTAATGAATATTAGTAAAAAGTAGCCAAGTAGCGGGCCAAAGTAGCGGGCACGCATAATAAATGAAAGAAGTTTTGTGTAAGGCAAAATGTGTCACGATTTCGAGATATGAGCTATCAAAGTTAAAATCCAGTCACTGATAGCATCTTAAGCACAACTTGCATTTAATCGGACACACATAACCAAACAAGTTTAATCTGAGCTAAAATTTTCTAATGCGTCAAGTTACCTTAACTATCGATTAGCTAGCTATCAATTGATACGCGTTTTATACGTGTCCGATCAAATGCAAATTGTGCTGAAGATACCATCAGTGAATGGACGTGGACACTTTAGAGAACATTTAGCCTCATTCAATTTTTTTTCGTATTGATACCAGCTATCGACCGCCACGTTCCATACAAAAATGTTCCAAGCCTTTTGCGTTTGTAATTATTTATTTCTTTATGACCAAGCTTCAAAGTTCCTTTAGTTTGGCAGCTGTAATTTAATCGAATTAGATTTTATGGACTTTAATAGTTTAGTCGAAACTGTAAGAAAAAATCTTGCTTACATTATTTTATTGGAGTACAGTGTAACTGTAGCATGAGCATTTAAAACATTTGAGACAAATATTGACAGCGGTTTATTGACACTGTGGAATATAAAATTCGCAAGGCGCTATTTAAAACCTCCTCCAAAGTCAAGCGTGACCAACAACGCAACAAGAGCCACAACGCGAAGTTTGCGCTCTCGCTGCGCTGTCGCTTTGCATCGTTTAAATTAGGCTAAAGCTTTATTCAGTCCTTTCAAAGTTATTTTCCACCAGCAGCAGCAACTCAGAAGCAACTATATTGTTATGAAATTAAAGATCATTGTGGTTTTGACAACGAAGCAAAATTAGAGGCAAAAACTGTGAAAGGACTGCAGTATCAAAATTATTAAAAGAATGTGGCTTAACTTACTGAAATCAGAAGGTGTGGCTCTCGATAGGTCCCGGTAGAAGTCTGTGCGATGGCTTTTCTTGAGCCCGGTGCAGAGGCCGAAGTCGCTCAGTTTGATGTGACCGCGCGCGTCCAACAGTAAATTGTCTGGCTTTATGTCTCTGGAGAAACAAATGTTTTTGGGTTAACACACTGAATAACTTATCATCATATTCTCTCTTGCACGTCGTGCACAACGAATTGCACCCTCCAAGACTTCAATGAGGGCAACCACAGAGCTGTCCAGGTCGCTAAGTATTGGTCAGACAAAATCTAAGACATCGATTCGAAGAGAACAACACGGAGTCGGCTTTCAATACAACCAGATGCTGTTGAATACCCAGTAGTTTACACGAATCGCCTGTCTCTATCCTCCGCGAAGGAGATCTATGGAATATATCCTCCACAACCCAGTAATTGAGTCAAAAGCTACATAATAAGACTGCTACCAAATGACAGGCAGAACTAACGTCTTTGCTTTCCGAGGCACATACATAGATGTGATGATAAGCCTTCTATTTTGACTCACGTGACTTCTATTAATGTCATTTTTCTTATTATTAACACACACACACAGATTGGTAAACTGTAATTGGTTCCACATATCCCAAACTATATACATTTTTTAAACCTATTTTAAATTAATAAATAGCTGCACATTAATAGTTACCGCCCCAACGTTTGTTTCTAACTCAATAACTTTCCAATAATTAAATATATGATACGAGTAATACGAGCATTCAAGCAACTGATGATTTCTTTATCATTTTACCTATCCTGATTTCCTTGTATCGTTTAATCATCTGTTAAGCACAAAGGGATCGTTCACAATTCGCTTATAATTTGCGGCAAATCACACGGCTCGCATGAGTTTACACCTGATTTATCGCTTCGCTGGCTACAAGCAGATTAGGGTGAACGCTATATCGATCGAAGTTTGACATAACCATATTTCATAGCTAAGCCCGATAGACGAAGATACCAGATTGCCAACAAGCTAGCGATCAGATAACCTTTTTTCACCTCAGCGGTTCTATATCGATAGGAAAAATTGGAATACCGAGTCAGCGACCAAATCGGTGACGTTCATAAAAGTGCTACAACATAATCCGTCTATAATATTTTCCCAATACTGGGATATACAGGACTCCTCTCTCTGAGAAGTAGGCCGTACGCTTTTGAGCCGTAGCCAAAATACTGTGTACTTAACAAGGGTTTTGCAGTAGAAGGTAGGACGTACGTTGAAGGAAGTGCTTAAGAAGGAATTACCTTAAAAATATCTGACTAGTTCTCTATTCAATACTAAAACCCGCCTATCTATAAAGAAGTCAAAGTGATTACTTGATTAAAAGTATGTAATTACGTAAGATACAATTTATAATCTGCAGTTTAATAATTGGTGGAAGTTAGAACCGTTAAACTTAGAATTCTTTGCTTTGTATTCTTCTGCTTCGTTCTAATTCTCGTCTATTGCAAAAAACGACCATAGATACGACAGTGAGTGGTATTCCTGTTACATACAGTCCGAATACTGTCAAACTAATCAGAGACAAGTAAAATTAAATTAAAAACTTAAAAAACCCCCAACCCATATTAATGTAGTAAATAATGTACTAAAACTTAAATGAAAAATAATTCGTTAGGTCCTAAGTACTAGTCATCACACCACTAGTGAATATTATTGTACTAGTCAAGCCGTTTCATTTGATACCCATAATGAGGGAGTTGTTGAATAAATTTGTAATGTGCTATTTTGTGGCGGCGGCAATCTTGGACCGATTTTCATCAAACATGCTAAGAACACTCTCGACTAATTCACCTTTCACACATAGAAAACAAAAACAAAATCGGATCATCCGTTTGGGAGCTACGATGCCACAGACAGACAGACAGAAACACACACACACACCACACACACACACACACAGACACGTCTAACTTATAACACCCCGTCGTTTTTGTGTCGGGTGTTAATAAAGACGGGAGCATAGCACGTAAAAGTTAACGTTTATGGGACTTTAATGTTTATGGGTTTTAAGCTCGAAGGCGATAAGGTATGAACCTAATTAAATTGAAAACATGATAAAACTCTACATATCTCAAAGTCTGAACTTGTCTGTGCTGTACCTAGTTTAAATAAATCCGAAGGTGAGCGGCTCATACGTAATATATTAGCGTCACCCCCTAGTCTCCCACGGGACTCTGGTGAGCCAACGACCCCTTTACTTCCTCCGTCATAACCGTTCCTTCGACGTAATCGAGTAAAAACAAATCAAAAACGGTCGAGACCTTGATTTTAAACTCATTTGGCACTTGTATTACTTTTAAAAATCAGGAACTATCATAACAAAGCGAATATAACATCAATCCTATAATTCGTAAAAGGTAAGCAGAGGTGTACCTATAGTACACCCTCGTTTCCCAAGTTATGTAGAAGTCCCATTTAAAAAAATGCGAGCCGATTATCATGAAACGGGCACAAAACAAGGCCTCGGGCCGAATCTGAGAAGTTCCTGATTGAAGATCTTAATAACACTTTGCAACCAGGTCTTGCAGTAGAACTTGATACTTATCACCAAGACCAATAAAACAAGGAAACCAATCTAAACGTATTACACAAAGAAATAACAATTGACATCGTTCACCGAATTGAGACATGAACATTATTTCAATTACGTTCGAGGTTACGAAACGACAATACTACTCTATTTCTGCCTTCCATGGAAATCGATCTGTTGCGTTACTAAAAAATGTACGAAATACGATCGATTCCGTGTTCGCAACAGAGCTGTGCAAACTGTGCAAAGTGTAGTGTGCAGCCACAACTATGGACAATCAGCGTATACTATTACTGCCAGAGCTGGGTCGCCACTCTCCTCTCAGGACATGGACAATGGACATGGAGTGGGAATGGGACGTTATCCTCCACGCGGCCCTACTGAACTTTGATAATGTCTTCCATTTTTTTTTAATTCTAGGTCATACATACATTGAATCAGAAATGATGTCTTCATTTCTGATAACAAGGTTACCAACGTAGGCCGAAGAATTGCCAAACTTAAGGCAGTGGGCAGTGGGCAGGGCACATTGCTCGCAGAACGGATGCCCGATGAGGCCGAAAAGTTCTGGAGTGGCAACCGCGAACCGGAAAACGATGCGTTGGAAGACATCCCACTATGTGGACCGATGACCTGGTGAAGGTTGCAGGAATCCTCTGGTTGCTTGTCGCAGCAGTTGACGTTTTACTCGGAGCGACTGCCTATCTGACCTCCACAACCCAGATACTCAGGGAAATCGGGTTTTTGCGCCAGGGAGGATTTTTGATATGTAACGAACCGTCACCCATTTTTTGGACCGAAGTGGAAGTTAGACCTCCCCCGTGCGGCTGTTATTTAGCCAAAAGCTCCCAAAAAGGTAATAAGGAAGGTAACAATAAGGAAGTATCAAGTGCAGTATTGGACAAAAAAACGTATCAAGTCAGTGCACCAATAACAGCGAGGAATGACCTTCGAATTGCGAATGTCAAAGTCAAATCAATTTTATTCATAAAGACTAATGGCGCGCGAGTGAATGAACGAGACGGGAGTACAGGACGTCATCGTAACAGATAGACAACCTAGGAAGATGAATAGTTTTGAAGTCTTTTTTACGCGACTGCTAAAGAAGGGTTATGTTTTTCACGCCTATCTTATCTTGTATGTCTCTTTGTACATTTTTATAACCTCGTAAATTCTAATTAATAGTAAATGTATCATTAGATTAGTCCCAAAAACCTAAGTTTTTCTAAGATATTTTCTAAGATAGGTTTAAAAAAACAAAATGGAGGATTTTTGACGCTAAATATTTAATACTTAAAGCCGTATACAGACTTTGCGAGGCGTGTGCTGCGAACGGCGCACAGCGAATGCCGCGCAAGGTGTGTACCTTTATATTCGTGGCGAGGCATGTGCTACGCACGTGCGAGGGCGAGCCAGCGTATGTCGGTAAATGCTTCAAGATCAAAGTGCCTCAGTGCGAGCATTACATTAGTTGTGGACGTAGTCGCGCATGCACGTTCGAGGTGTGCGCCGCGTACGATATCCACGCACGCCTCGACAAAAAAAAATAAACTGCGTTTGCTCGGGCTGATCCAACCGACACAGCAGCAGTCGTGATGGCACCTTTGCATCACGTGCGCGTATCCGCTGCTGCTTTTATAATTATTAATTCAAATATTGAAAAATGAAAAAAGTCGTCGTCGTTGGTTGGTTGTTTTTATTGTAATAATAATGATGTTTTGGATCACATAATAATCGGTTACTTTCATAAATAATGCAACTACTTTTCGTAAAATTCTCGTATCCACTGCGAGGCGGACAACCATCTAAACGCAACGCACAGTTCGCAATGAGCCTGCCGACACACGCTCGCCTCGTACGCGCGCGTCTGTCCGTAGCACATGCCTCGCAACAAACATGAAGACAGACAAACGAGGCATTTGCTTCGCATGCGATTGCTCGACCCGAGCTTATGTTGGTATAATTTTTCAACACGCACGCCTCAATATGAGGCATTCGTTGTGCGCCGTTCGTGACGCATGCCTCGCAAACTCTGTATCCACCTTAATAGTCCTTAATATTTTTCGAGACTACGGCGAAGCCAAATGAAAGGATTATGATTTTAGCAGTCTATGTACGTATGTAAGTATGTTTGTATTTACGTAAGTTTCTCCATAGTGCCTACAATATTTATCCGATTTTGATGAAAAAAAGTGTCAATAAATTGTTATTATGGCCTGGGAAACATAGGATACATTTTAACCGATTTCACCAATAGAAGAAGTCGATTTTATCTTGAAGACGCCAAACTTATTTGAGCATGATTTTAGTAGTCATGGGTTGTCGTGGGTGGGCAACCTATCGAGTAGGGTGACAAAATGAATAAAATTAAAAGGATATTACAAATATTTACATATACTTAGGTACATATAGGTACTTCCCCACATAATACAATTCCAAGTTAGTCGGGTTCAGCATTTTATTAAATGTTACTAGTTTAAATGTTATTTATTATATACGCCATCACGGGAGCGAACTGGCGGGAAAAAGGCTTTTAGACCGACCTATTAAATGAATGTAAAAAAAACTCCTAACGTAGCCGAAAGGTTCTCTCTGTCATTGCTATATTTTTGTTCTGGACCTTAGCTACGAGTAGGAACCTTCAAGTTATAGATAGGAGATAGGTAAATTGGAGGTTCAGAAGGTGGACGTTGTTTTAAGGGGCCGGCGGAGCATGCTTCGTTCATACAAAAGACGCATGCTCCGCCGGCCCCTTAACACCACTTTAAATGCCTCCATGACCCCTGCAACATTCAAAGCATAAATCAGCACAATGTTTCGAGTCCGCGACATTAAGTTCTATCGGAAAACGCGATATTTCACCTTAAAACAAAACAAGTTCGTAATTTTACTTTTTTAATTGTGAGCGATTATTTACTGACAAAGACAAAATCACCACATTCGTGACGAGTCTAATCCATTTGCTTGTAAAATTCCTCATAAGATCGTACCTATATATTACGTGTAATATATTGGCAAAATCGTGGCGTCTCTTTGACAAAAGACAATCAATTAAGTGTTGGAGCTTGGAGTTTAAGTTCTGCAGCCAAGATGTAATTACAGTGCGGAAACCCGCAACAAGTCGACTTGTCAAGCCTAGCTAACTTTACTACAACTATTCAGACGGTGCGGTGTTTGCGAGAGTCTACCCGCGCAATTAATCTTGCTAGTCGATATTGTGTTTTAGTTGTAAACTTAAGAGTCAATTGCTTTGTAATTAATTAATTGCAAGTGTTATATACCCACGCCGCGCTTTTCTTGTTTTTAGGGTTCCGTAGCCAAATGGCAAAAAACGGAACCCTTATAGTTTCGCCATGTCTGTCTGTCTGTCTGTCTGTCCGCGGATAATCTCAGTGACCGTTAGCACCAGAAAGCTGAAATTTGGTACCAATATGTATATCAATCATGCCGACAAAGTGCAAAAATAAAAATTAAAAAAAACATTTTTATTAGGGTACCTCCCCCAGACGTAAAGTGGGGAGCGATTTTTTTTTTAATTTTGACCCTGACGTGTGATATATTGTTGGATAGGTATTTAAAAATGAATAGGGGTTTTCTAAAATCATTTTTTGATAATATTAATATTTTAGGAAATAATCGCTCCGAAAGTCAAAAACAATGTGTCCCCCCCCCCTCTAACTTTTGAACCATAAGTTTAAAAAATATGAAAAAAATCACAGAAGTAGACCTTTATATGAACTTTCTAGGAAAATTATTTTCAACTTGATGAGTTGAATAGTTTTTGAGTTATATAGCACTTTTTCAAAAAAACGCAAATGATAACTTTGTTTTTCATACAAATACTATGAAAAACAAAGTTATTTTTGCTGACGAAAAATGTTGGTATTTTTAATGGTCTGGGAAGCTACGGAACCCTACAGTGAGCGTGGCCCGACACGCTCTTGGCCGGTTTTTTATTTTTAGTTCAGGTACCTACATATATAAAAAACGTGATTTTTACATGATGTGGCAGTATTCGAGAGAAATAAATTGTTTTGCTACGTGAAGGTTGTAACATTCATTCATTCGCAGTCATTTGTCATAGCTGTTTTTTTTATTCCCAAGTCGAACATCCTGTCTTTGATCTGCCTCTCTTTTTATTCACACGTAACATAATATTGATATTATAGCATATTGAGCATTGATAGCCTAGTAGTCAGTGGTGTGACCTTGGGACAGCCACGTATCTCTGGTTTTTCGGATTCATGCGCGTGTTTAAGTATCACTTGCTTCGGGTGAAGGAAAACATCAATAGGAAACCAGCATGTCTGAGAGATATTTCTCGACGGCATGTAAAGCGAAGGCCATGGGCAGCATAAAAACTCTGACACCAGGTTAGATACTAAGACCATATTGGCTCTGCAAAATTAAATCACGACCTGCTAGCTCCCTAGGACAGCCTGTTTGCCAGCAGTGGAAAAACTAGATGTTCTGTAGTTTTGCTTATTCCCATGGGACAAACGCATGAGTTTATAATCTGTCTTACCTGTGTATGAAGCCAAGTTTGTGTATACTATCGATCGCGAGCGCCGTCTCAGCGACGTAGAACTGCGCGCACTCTTCACTGAGCGTATCCTTCTTCATAAGCAAGGTCATCATATCACCGCCAGGTAGGAACTCCATGATGAGGTATAGGTTCATCGGGTCTTGGAAGCTGTAGTACATCTTGACGACCCATTGGTGGTCAGCTTCTACTAGGATATCTCGTTCTGCGCGGACATGGGCTACCTATGAGAGAAAACAAGATTAACTTTGATTTTAAAACTATTTTTCTAGCCCTTCTTGTGTCCCACACATATTAATGAACGTGACACATATTACATATCTTGCTAAGGTCATGTCTGTAAGAAGAATCTCAAGCTGTGAAAGCCTGCAATGGACCTACGACAAAATAGAAAACAGTCAAAGTTTTCACTTATCTACGAGCTCAAAAACTCTAGAGGCTTAATAATTTTAAGTATACTGCCCACATTGAAAATACCGACACTTCATTTTAACTGAAAATTAAATACGACAATCAGAATTTCAGACCCTGACACAAATAGTTCCTAAATCCTTTCCATTTCGTTGGAAATGGAAATAATACTGAATTTGCAATTCAGTGCTGTAGTGAATAATTGACATGGAAACAACACGCCATTAGCTCCACAAACGGACCGCTAACGTTCGTGTCTTGTACGAGTATATATCGTGAATTATAAATCGCCTTCTAGAGTAACCTATTCAAATATGCACGTTCGTTGCAAGGGCTTATGCAGAACCCTTAAATATTTGAACTGGTCTAGACTGACTGGAACTTATGAGGAAAGCCTTTTGCCCAGCAGTGGGATGATGCAGCTAACAGTATCAGTATCAGACGAACTAAATTCCTGTCAATTTGGTCCTGGTGTTGAGTTAAAGTGTCTTGTAGATTTCTAGATGCGTGTTAACTGTTGTCGGGCCTATGGTATCCTCCCTTGATAAGTACTAATGCTGTAACATGATAATATTGTAATAACAAATCCTTTTAAAAGAGTAGAGTTTCTTGCCGGTTCTTCTCCATACGAAAAGACCGACCAGAATCGTGCACCTTTTTGTCGACGTTTTATGTGAAACATTTTGATTTCGGTTACAAAATTTTGTAACCCAATACAAACAAACAATTTAAATTCTTACATGACTCAGTTAAAAATTCCCGATAACTGGCTTGTTTTCGGGAATTCTGCCAAGCCTTTGAAAACACAGCATAATGAGTCATCATAACCGAGTACTTGATTGGTCAGCTCAAATATGCACGGTGTTGTAGCGTAACCTGGCAGTCACTGCAAACAACCCTTAACAGAAACCATGCGACCCCAGCCATCACGAACAGACATTTACCTATTATTTATTCACTACGAGCTTTTTGTTTAACTTGCATTGTTCGTAAATGTAAGTTGTACTTTAAAATTTGTAAGATGGACACTTGTAGTTCTGGGGCCAATTCATTTTTATGGCGGACATGCCTTGATCCTGCAGCCGTGAGCAGGCGTTTCTGCCTTCTCACAAGAGAACTCCTCAACGGTTAATAGCACGGATACCAAACTTTGTATACGCGTTTAATGTTGGTTCAATCCTGACAGTAATAGACGTATGATTGCACCAACCTGCACTTAGCCTGCGCGGTGCATAATGGATATTTCTCACATCGAAAACTATGTTCTAGCAATCTAGCATAACATCACACCTGTAATCCTAGGGTGAGGCAGGGTGTACCTTTTCTCCAGTTACATTTTAAGTATTCGGAAACAATGGGGACATATAATATTATAGGCTAATTGTGATATACCTGTTCTTTTTCCAACATGTCAGCTTTCCTGAGTATTTTCATAGCGTAAACGTGGCCTGTATCTTTCTTTTGGACGAGTCGAACTTCGCCAAAAGCACCTCGTCCGATAACCTACGAAACAAGAAGATGGGGTGAGTTAGCATTCCAACATTTCAGAAATCCGGACGAAAAGCAGGTATTCTGCAAAATAATCTGGACAAAAAAGGGCATTTTCCCTTCAAAATGGTTTTTATTTCAAGATCCATGGTTTATTTGACTGCTTTGAGCTAGTACCTGCAGTTTTGAATTTATCCTATATATTAGGATAGATTCAAAACTGCAGGTACTAGTTTCCAAAATCCCAAGTTTATTTACGCAGCTGACATATACTTCCTTCACAGTCACGCAGTTAACTATTTTTGACCCCAAGTCACCCTATAAGGTTTTGGCGCATTGCTTGTTTTTCATTTTTCAGACTACATTTTTTGGACTACCCCTTGGGTACGGCAGGTGATTTTCATTAGGATGATCAGTGGATTTTAAACAACCACTAGACATGAATTTAATTCAGTACAAAATTGCTCGCAAAAATTGCGCGCTGCGTCCCGTAATATTACTTTATAATCTTTCTTGTCTAAGTAGATAAGATACTCATTGTACAGGCGATATTCTGTATTAGGCTACTGTAGGGTGGTGATGATGATGATGATGATGACTCATTGAAATTCCTTTATGCCGTAAAGTCCAATCCAGAAATGACAAGGTCGGAGTAAGTCCGCATGGGCCTAAAAGTTGGACATGTGGAGATAAATTTCTACAGGGAAGGGAACGGGTGCAACTGGGAACCCTAGATGCGATTATATTAAAGTGCATTACGAGCCTCGAGTAGACGTAGTGATTGGCGCCAAACATTCGGACTCTCAATAAACTCTTCCGATAGGCCAACAATGACTCCCGGTGCGAAGTACTTGAACATATAGACGTACCTTGAGCGGTTCGAAGTCCTCCACGCCAAGCCTAGATCTTTTGAGTCTGAGGAACTCTGTCTCCTTCTGTGCATGTTGTTGTCTTTTCTCTTTCTTTTGGCTTTCTGTAAGGCTGTCATCTTTGAGAGACTCTTCGAGTTTGTCGAGCCTGTTGGTAAAAACATTATATTCAAAATAAATACACTCCCTACGGCACCCTGTTCCACAGCCGACGGAGAAGCGATTAGCTATCGATTATTTTCTAGCTCAAGAACATACAATATAATATGTAGGTCACGGACTCCCGGTTCATTAAAAGAGATACATTTATGAAAAGATGTTCGTTTCTGCTAGTTCCGCTCGCTTTTCTCTAATCGTTGGGTATTACGAGGACGGTGCCAAAATCAAGAAATATCACAAGTAAGTAAAGATGTCGTTGTCATACCTCTGTTTCCTCTCCAAATGTTGTGTGATGAGGTTCGTGTAGAAGTTCTCTAAGGTGACCTTGGCTTTAGTGGCTTTGTCTAGCGTTGACCCGCTAAACCGTATATTATCTGTGCCTGTCATCTCCAGCACCCCTGGGAAAAAAAAGTTAATGGTGAGAAAAGTGTAACTCTAGAAAAAGGTTTAAAAAATAACGTGGCGGCTGACGGGGAAGAATGGAAGACAATAACGTATCGATTGAGCCGTCCCCGAGTAGCATAGGACAACGTTAACGTCGAAGCCTCGAAGGCTTGGAGCGTGAGGTGACGCGCCGCATCCCTCCCGCTACTTATACATAATGTGGTTATCGTATGAACCGCCTCATTGGTCTAGCACTCGCAAGCGTTATACTTAGTATGGTGTCCAGGGCTGGCAGTCTCGACAGAGATAACGACAAAATCGTTAACTTTCGGTTGCTAATTACTAACAAATGCATTCGGTTGCATTATTGATGCTTACGAATAATGAAAGTCTCTACATCCTAGACGCGTTTTGTGTAAGCATAATTATTGCAACTGAATTTATTAGTTAGTAATCCGCTATCGAAAGTTAGCGATTTTGTCGTTATCTCTGTCGAGACTGCCGGCCCTGGGCTAGCAAAATGTATTCGTAAACTTTACGAAATTCGTTGAGTTAGCTACAAAGATTTTTAGTAAACCAAGGACACTCGTTACCTTTGAGTGTAGAGACTACCAGATATCGCTAAATCTGGATCGGTGAGACTTTGCGACCGAATTCGTTAGTTTTGCGATCGTTATCTATGTCGAGACAGCAGGGCCAGGGCCTGCAGTCTCGACAGAGATAACGACAAAATCGCTAACTTTTGATCGCTGATTACTAACGAATACACTCGATTGCAATAATTATGCTTGCGAGTAATGAAAGTCTCTACATTCAAGATGCGTTTCTTGCAAGCATAATTATTGCGACTGAATTTATTCGCTAGTAATCAGCGATCAAAAGTTAGCGATTTTGTCGTTATCTCTGTCGAGACTGCCGGCCCAGCAGTCTCGACGGAGATAGCGACAATATCGCTAACTTTCGATCGTTGATTACTAACGAATAAATTCGGTTGCAATAATGGTGCTTGCGAATAATGAAAGTCTCTACATCTTAGACGCGTTTTTCGTAAGCATAATTATTGCAACCGAATTTATTCGTTAGTAATCAGCGATCGAAAGTTAGCGATTTTGTCGCTATCTCTGTCGAGACTGCCGGGCCAGGCCCTGGATTAAATTACCGATTCGGCAATATTACCGACTTCTTGTTTTTACTCCTCTCTGCCTAACCGTTTGGGGAAATTATTTATCCTGCCTACTGCCACTTCGTGGTTATATTATTATTTATACAAACGTACACAAGGTGGTGATTTTGATTTTGTCACCTGCAACAATTTTGCCAATTACGCTATGGAACATACAATTAGTCAAAATCAAATGCCTGTGCTAAACTAGATAAGCAGTTTTGATGCATATGTTACCGTAAAATTGTCAAATACGTTATATTGTAATATCACTAGCGATATTGTAAAGTCTCGAATTATTGTCAAATGAACATACTGCTTACAATAAAACGCATTATTTTTCGTGAAATACATGCGATGGTAGTCAACTCACGCGGTGTGGAGAGAAGGAGGGGTTTTCCTTGCCCAGTGGTACCACTCTCATGAAAAGATACTGTACCATTCCTGAGAAATATCGATTAATATAACCTAACCTTAAAACACTTCATAATCCCCTAAAAAGCGTAGTCGACGGAGCCCCGCTTCGCGGGGCTCCTATTTCCGGGTGCAGGGTTTAAAGGAACCTAACTAACCTAACGCCCCCATAAACGGGACTTGGGGCACCCCCCGGTGCCCCAAGTCCCGTTTATGGGGGCAAGAGATACTTCCGTATGTTCAGTTGACAATAATTCGAGACTTTACAATATCACTAGAGAGATACACGTTATATTGTAATATAACGGATTTGACAATTTTACGGTGACACATATATGAAAAGCATCATTTTTCGAGTGTGGATGTGGTTTTTATAGAAAAAAAAAGTGTGGCAGAGATGATTGGTTAATCCACCCACATCGATCGTGTGTGGATAGAACGCCTGCAATTTATTCTCTTTCTGACTCTTGATATATGGGTTAAAGCGGCTTTCAGACTACGCTATAATATAATAGCATAATATAGTATATAGCTTTTAGCACAACCATATCGCTCACCGTACATTTGTTATGGACACGTTCACACTGTATTTATACTATATATTATTGGCTTACTATATGCTATAAAATGGTGCGATACGCTGAGTTCATGCTATGCTATATCACGCGCCTCTCTCCCGACCGTCCCGCAAGAATGTTTTCCTCACTTATTTGAACTCTTTCTGAGCTTGCTATATACTATAAATGCTTGCGATAACATCGCGTAATGTGAACACCATGCTATATAGTATACGCATTAGGTCCTGATTTGCTATACTATATAGCAGAATAGTATACTCGTAGCGTAGTCTGAAACCAGCTTAATGCTAAATGTTTTTGTCTCCACCCAAATGGCGCAAAGCCCAGCCACCGTCAGTACACGGTGGGGTCGGGAAGCGGCGTATAATGTGTTAACTCGAGGTATTGAAGAACCGAGGTGGGGACGGTACCCTGAAATCGCCTGGATAGTTGACGATAATCAGAACTTCTGGATCCGCTTAAAAAAGCATTTATATTGTGCCTCTTACGACATCTCAAAATTTCTGCAAGGATTCGCAGCAAGCAACAAGGGCAGGGATTACAAAGCTTGTGCAACCAAAGTCACGTGCATTGATAAGGCAATCACAAAATACGTCACGGCCAGTTTTAGTACACTGCTAAAAGTAGCCTTCGAACATGTTATGTAAGTAATAAATTAACGCAAACTCATCATCTCTGTTGGGGTCGCCCGGTTGGCTTCATTCTAACCAGGTGCAGCTAAACCGCTTCTCATAGCGCTAACTTGCATCCACATGAAATTGAAATCGATAACTAAGTTTCACAGATTTTCAACTCAACTACGCCTATAACCTTACGAAAATATATAGATACTCGACTAAAATTAAAACAAAAGCGATAGGTACTCTTATAAGAAACATTTCTTCGAAAACATCATGTCGAATATACTCGTAATGTGTTAACAATACAAATAAATAAACAGGTCATGACGGTTTAATTAGAACAATAACAGAATGCTGATCGGTGAATAATGGCCGGAATGGTCACGGGCATTGTAAGCAAATGTACATATACAGGGTCAAATTTAATTAGCTACAGAAACTCTGCAGACGTGAATTTGAAAATCGATATCAAAACACGATAAAACAAAATTTTCACGAACCTATGTATTCTTTTTGTATTATCCTATCAAGTCCATGAAGTTTACACTAAAACGAACGTCACCATCACGACTATAACTACCAGTAGGCCCACGATGGCGCGGAGTAAACACAAAAAATGTTACGTCCCACGTAGGGCATCGAAAGGTGGCCAGTTTTCAAACCCGGGTTTTCGGTTTCGGGTTTTTTTTTCCAAAACCGGGTACCCGGGTATTTTCAGGTAATTTCGGGTTTTTTCATTAAATGATAAATTTGCAAGTAGGTTTTTAGAAACACTTTTACACGTATTTTCGTACAAGACGATACCACGCTACGACTCTAAGAAGAAACAGCCGAAACAAAGTCTTAGGTCATAGTCTCTTTTAAAGTCCAGACATTGCTCAATTCACATGAGGACTATGCAGATGCAGACCTGAGATGGTCTTTTGAATTACAATATTAATACAAAATGCTCTTGCTCTATTTATTTATGAACAATATTACAAAGGTTATAATATTGACCTGGCGCTGCCTCGACCAAATGGTGGAAATCTTCAGGGAGGAAGAGACGTGTTTTGCAAAACGCGTTGTATGGGCAGCAATTATATCATATCCCATTGGATCGCAGAGCAGGCAGAGGCAAGGGGTCTTAATTCCCCCAAAATTGTTCACCAACACACAGGAGGATGTATCTGAACTGGGAAGGACGTGGCATTAACATCAACGGCGACTTCATCTCACACTTGAAATTTGCAGATGACATCGTCATACTGGCTGTATCGCTGCACGACTTGTAGCAAATGCTGGATGGTCTAGTAGATCCTTCAATACGCACTGATGGTCTCAGGGTGAATCTCAAACTCAAAGCATTTATTTCAACTAGACCATTACGGCACTTTTGAATGTCAAAATACAAATAAAATCAAAGCTACAGTCACAGTCACAAGGCATAATAACTTGAGAAAGTACTGTAGTTGCTGTAATTTAGATAAAACCCAGATTATATTCCACGAACACGTCACCCCAGGACCTATTGTTGTCAATGGTGATCCTCTCGAGGTTGCTCGACAATATAATTTACCTCGAGCAAACTGTACAGTTTAGTAAGAATAACATTGAGAGGAAAGCTACCAGAACTTCAGAAGTATCCAGCTGGGCTGGGCAGCGTTTGGAAAACTTCGTCGGATCTTGTCGTTGGGTATTCCACAGAACCTAAAGAATAAGGTCTTCAATGATTGCGTCCTGCCTGTTATCTGTTATTTAGTTTTCGAATCTCAAATAAGCAGTATTTTGCCTGTGAAAATGTCATAGGTATGTTACCTATAGTGATTGTGTATAAACATTGAATAAGTAATTTTATGTGATTAAAACGAGTGTAATAACGGGTAAAAAGTAATTAATTGAGAGCAGCAGTGGCCCAGTGGTGGCGGCCCCGACTTACGAACAGTAAGTCGTGGGTTCGAACCCAGACAGGCGCATTACTTTGTGTAATTTATTTCATCATCGCTGCTCTTAAAACGGTGAAGGAAAACATCGTGAGGAAACCGGCATGTCCTAGAACCAAAAAAATCGAAGACATGTGACATCTACCGATCCTCACTGGGCCCGCGTGGTAGATTATAGCCCATCCCCTCTCATTGAGAGGAGGCCATGTCCCAGCAGTGGGAACATTATAGGCTGATGATGATGATGAGTAATTAATTAGTATGGTGAGTATATTGTTAAATTGTATAGACAACAAAAAGTGGTGACTTAGAGTTAAAGTTACGTAAATATTTGTGTTTAAAAACATCCACCGCGCCGGCCGCATCAAAACAAACAGTGAGTATCTACATTCCAATTAGTTTATTACTGGTTTCTATTTAACACGTTACTAAGATTTTGGTCTTATTGGAAAGGAAATATAATCTTGTTTCTTATAAGATTTTTTTTTATTGATAAACAGTTAATAGTTTTTCATCAAATTAATATTTTTATAGCGAATTATCCGTTTTCATAACTGTTTTTCATGTTCTACATTGTTGTTATAGTATCAAATATATTTCTTTATTTTTCAGATCAATCACTTAATGATCAGATCAGTAGATACCTTAACTATTCAGCTTTACAACCATATTTTTTATGTTGCTCTAGCCCTTGTAGTTTGCGATCTACCTATAGGTGTTTTTATCGCAACGGTCGGAAACGGTCAAGTGAATTTAAGTCGAGAGTCGAGCGCTACAACTGAGTCCAGCTTTACGCCCTTGTCCGATATTACATAATCGTCCTGATGAGAGGTTATGACTTACAGGGCCGAAACGTGGACACTCACGGTACAGCTGGTAGATATTACATAATCATCCTGATGAGAGGTTATGACTTACAGGGCCGAAACGTGGACACTCACGGTACAGCTGGTAGATATTACATAATCGTCCTGATGAGAGGTTATGACTTACAGGGCCGAAACGTGGACACTCACGGTACAGCTGGTAGATATTACATAATCGTCCTGATGAGAGGTTATGACTTACAGGGCCGAAACGTGGACACTCACGGTACAGCTGGTAGATATTAAACCCGGGTTTATATACAGCGAAACCGGGTTTTTCACAAAAAGAAACCCCTGAAATTCCCGAGTTTTGAAAACCGGGAAAAACTGGTTCATATGCCCTAGTCCCGCGTTCGTGGAAGAGGAGCCTTGGGGTAATTAATTTCAAAGCGTTTCATATTTCTACAACAATTTCTGACACCAACTGTTGACTAGCTTGTGAAAATGCAATTTGATACATTTTCCACTATTGTTATCGCGTGCAGAATGTGACATCGTCAGACCCTCTCAACAGTCACCCCTTTTCATGCCCACTACACTTTACCTGTGTGCAGTTTATTCAATATTGTTGGATACCTCTTATCTGTACGTCAACCATGGCGCCGACGGGGAAAATTATCATATTGAAACATTTCATCTTGTTGTGGTTAGTTGCGTAAGCAGTATTTATTTTAACTTATAGTGGAGGAAGTATACATTGCAGAATTCAATGTTGAACTAAAATAAACATAATTAGGCAGTCGTTCCATGTAAAATACTGGTATTCAGCTGCATCCGGTTAGACTGGAAGCCGATCTCAACATAGTTACGAAAGGGCTGGAAAATACGTAGAACAAAATAAAAGATGAAAGCCACGCATTTCGCCCAAATATATCCCAGCATCTTAAAAGTTGAATCCAACAAATCAAATATGAATATCATACGAGTAAAGCGAAAAAGTTTCAGAGCATAAGATAATAACACTTTAAAATACAAGATAGATGCGCAACTCTGGTTTTCGTTTTTAAGACTGTGTACCTCAACTGTTAGATGGCACTGTTAGTTTCTGTTCAACGAAATAAATACAAAAATTCTTGACTCAGAATTCGAACTTGGGAACTATTATTTACAAGGCAACCGTTGTCACCGCTAGGCTATCTACTTCACCGATAAGTCGTTTTCAACTTCAACTCTTAGTTAATGGCTTTTGTGAAAGAGTCACCACAATTTTGCCAATATCCCGTACATCTAATGATAGATCATCAAACGAAGGAGATAGTACAGTGACGAAATTTGTACATTAAATAGCTGCTCTCGTTATGACAGTTGTAAGCTGTCAAACAGTTGAAAAGTTGGTGTCCTTAAAGACACAGATGGCAGCACTATCTATGAAAATTTTATTAGAAGCCAATGTATGGTCACCCGCCTGTTTCAGAGCGAATTGCAGAAACCGTCTACGGGACATTTTAACTCATTTTACCTTCATTTTAAAGTCAAGGAAACATTTTCGACGTCCATTTCGTGTCTGTGTCTAGGTACCTTAGCCATTAAAATTTTCACTCACCCGTCAGCTAAAACATGGAAATGCTTTATTCTCTCTCTCTCTAAGAAAGCTTTGCTATTCAAAAAATAAACTTCGCGAATATTATATTATGTATAATAGGGAAATTTAAGCTAAAATAGGAGAGCACGTCCATTAAAAATAAAATACAGGTAAAAATTAAATTCTGATCTGATGAGTTCCTGTAAAACTTCCAACAAACATCAGATAACTTTGAAAGGATTAAGATGACCATACTACAAAAATCGCTAGGACACAAATGGTCCAGACTCACAATAACATATTTATCATACTTATCTTTTCAATACCGACCATTTTTTTGTTTGTATACATACAGGCAGAGTTAAATAACCTAACATCAAATCTACATAAATGCTAAGCATAATCAGATTATGACGTCACCCGTGTCTCACGTCACGTCACATTATGCCAACCTTGACATAAGCCAATGAAGTCTCCTTGCTAATGACTACAGCACTTATACACCGTGAAATATTTGTGATGTTTACTCAAACAAAACATAATAGCAAGCTCCTAATGACTTATGGTGCCCAACCATGGAAGTTTATACACAATGCCTCAGTATTTCTGAGAAATTTTCAGCGATTTTTAGCCTCGCTATTATTACCAGCATACAGCCATAGAAGTTCAACAATAAACTTTGTTCTGTGTGCTTATTGCTTATATGTATGTGTGTGACTCAATGAAATGAACTTGTTTCCAAGGATGAATGAAGTTTTGAACTTTACACTTTACAGTTTTGAAGCTTATGCACACTGCAACTACTCGAACACACAAGATCTACGAAGTAATGCAGTGCAGTACCGTATTGCCCTGCAGATGGGCAATAAATCAATGCTTTGAATTCAAGGCTAAAATGGTATTTTAATGGGTAAAATAGTGTTAGTTCAGTTGTTTAAATATTCCCCGATATATTCAAAACAATGACATCATGAGAGGCTAAATGTTTCGCTCGATGCGAGTTTGAGATAAATACCACCACTCCATTATATCGAGTGCATCAGCACTCGATATAATGGAGCATAGAGTATCATGAGTCCGAGCGAGGTTTCATGATTGTGTAACACAGTTGCCAGAACTTATACACCTTACCTCCTCATTATCATGATATCAGCCCGGAATCACTCACACGGTAAACAAGTAAATTGAAATAAAAAAAAATAAAAATCCCCCGACACAATGTACTAAAAGTTAAATAGAAACTACTAAAAGTTAATTTGCCATTTTGTGGTGGCGGCCATCTTGAGTTTTTAATTTATTATAAGTAGTGTATAGTATTCTACTAGTCAAGCCCTTTCATTTGATACCCATATTGAGGGAGTTGTTGAATGAAAAATGTAACCAGCCATTTTGTGGCGGCGGCCATCTTGGACTGATTTTTATGAAACAGCTAAGAACACTCCCGACTAATTCTCTTTTCAAACAAAAAAAACAAAATCAAAATCGGTTCATCCGTTTGGGCGCTACGATGCCACAGACACACACACACACACACACACACACAAACACTAACTTATATACGAATATTACGGTTGCACTTCGATAGATTACAATCTACCGAAAAAAATAATGCGTTATATTGTGAGCATATGTTCAGTTGTAAATATTTCGAGAGTTTACAATCTCGCTACAGAGATTACAATCTAACGTGTTTGACAATTTTACGGTGACATATACAAATGAGTGCTCGTGTCTGTACACTTGAGCAGTTTACAGAGCAGCTATGGCAGCAGTAAAGGGCCCACAACCTCTTGTCTGGACGGGCTACGGTCCTGCGAGCTTTTTCTGTTGTCTGCTCTGCTGCCCACACGACCCAACGCATCACCGCACTTTTATTGATTGTCGCTCAACGACTAACGAACCCTCACTTTAGCGAATAAACAAACAAATATATAACAGGATTATTGCCACTGTATTCGTTTGAACGCCGTTATGATGTCATCGTGTTCTGTTTCATTGGTGGGATCCGCTAGCCCTTAACGTATGGCCTGTATGACTGTATGACGAGAAAGGCGACAATCACATGTGTAACCCTTAAGTCACAAAAGCACGATAAAACTTTTGTAACGGATCCTACTCAAATAGCATAACAAATTGTGAGGGATTCATGAGTACTAGCCGACTATGCATTTTTGTGGTAACTGCTTGTGAGACCTACATAGAAATCATGCCTTATCTACACAACTCGGAGTGTCCTAGGTCAGGGCTTATTGTTTCAATTTGACTAAGCATTTTAATAGTCGTACAGGTTAATTATTAATCAACAAAGCACAAAAACAAACACGTTCGTTGTTTCCAGGTATCGTGCACCTACAGTGTACGCGTTCGTACAACACTTCAGATAAAAATAGTTTGAAAAAGCGAACACACATTTTCACTCTACTTGACCTATTTAGTACGGTCACTAACAAAGTTGATTTATTTAAAAGTATCCAACCGATACTAATATTGTTTACGATAAAGAATCGAGTCACTCGGAATAAGAGGTTCAGAGAGTACAGTTATAACATACAACCAGAGGTAATTCACTCAATATTTTTCTGCGGTCAATAACACTGGACCAGTCCGGTGATTACCCAAATTATATTTTGAGGTGACAACTTAAAATAAAAACCCCACCAACAAGTTATATTTGAGTAGTCACGCATAGAATTCTCAACCTTTGTCCTTGATCTCAATGACTAATATTGATTGCAACTTTTAGATGAAATCGTCAAAAATTATGTTCGATCACCGCGTCTCAAAATGGGATTTCATAATCGAAGACCATCGATCGCACGATGTTGGCTGAATTGCGTCATCGGCAGATATGACATGTACTGAAGGTGTACAGAGCACTACGTAATATTCGTTTATAGATACATCGTGAATCGGGTCGGCGTAAATCACTTTATCACCATAGACTTGTGCCGCTATGTCGCTCATATGGTGCACGTCAAAAGCGAAAAAAAAATATTCCATAGGCTACTCGAGAAGGAATTGTCTAGTATCTAATGAGAGTCCTAATCTGAGTGAAGCATTTTAAATACAAATATAGCAACACTAGCTCAGTGCTGAGAAAAGTATTTTTAGCGAACGATTTACAATAATCCGCCTCAGCGGCTTAGTGTTCGCAAGCGCGGCTAGCAAACGCTAGGTCCCGACTCCCGACTACTTATTCCGGGTAGCGCTCGCTAACATATCATTGTTTAGTCTTACAAAACTCAGGGTCACAATTTTAAAAGTAGGTACATTCAAAAAAATTCACGGTCACAATTTTAGAAGTAAAGTCAACAGCAAAAGTAGACGATCAAAATCAGAAAAACAATACTAATGAACGGAGTTCGCGTCAGAACTGTGTGGCGTCGAAGTGATTCAAAAGTACGTGATTGTAAATTATACCAAACATTTACTGCTAGTACAGCTGCCATATATTCGTGATCACTTTTGACTCCAAAAGTTATAAACTCAATTCGCATCAGAACTAAGAAGTGAAAAGAAAATCAACACTAGTGAAAAGTTAAAATAAAAAATTAAATGATGAAACTGAGGCCTGAATCATGAGGCAAATAATTCATCCAAACTTGTTTTTTAAGTATCCCAGTAATTTAATTTTTTATGTTTTATGGAAAACCAGCTGAATTGAATACAATTTTGGTTAAATAACAGACGCACTCAACGCTAACAGTGCGACAAAAGTGCAACAAGTCAATATAAATAATGCCCTAAAGATAAAAATATCAATCTACCTTCCGGTTTTAATATATTATAGCCGACTGGGCAAAAGCAATCATTGAGTTATGATTTTGTGTCGCATCAGCTACTTTTCAACATTGACATAAATTCACAAACATGCAAAGATAATAATATTTATTGAATTATGGTTTTGTATCACATCAGCTACTTTTGAACATTGACATAAATTTCACAAACATGCAAAGATAATAATATTTATTGAATTATGGTTTTGTATCACATCAGCTACTTTTGAACATCGACATAAATTCCACAAACATGCAAAGATAATAATATTTATTGAATTATGGTTTTGTATCACATCAGCTACTTTTCAACATTTGACAGACATTACAAAAAAAAACAATTAAAATAGTAAAGTTTTTCAATTATAAAGGGTGTAAAACACCTTTTCACGAAGCTGAAAGACACTTGTTCTCTCCATCATTGCGATCATTTTTTTCTACACCATACCTGGGAACCTTCTAGTTACGGAGATATGGGGGGTCAAAGTTACAACTTTTTGACAAGTTTTTTTTTTTAATACAAGTTTTTTTTGTGAAATTTTGACGTATAACACCTCCAAGATCCCCGTACTATTCAATCCATCCATAAACACAATGTTTTAAGTGCGTAACATTGAGTTCTACCAAAAAACATGATTTATAACCTCAAAAAAAAAAGTTGTTTCCCAGCAATAATTTTTGAGTAAAATTACTTAGTTTGATGTACAGAACGCTTTGTTAACGTCTTTGTGATGAGATGGTTTACACCCTATATGACTTTTAATAAACTTATGCTCGTTTCGGGGTTGAATTGGATGAAATTTGGCATATTTAAAATATGCAAATTTTTATCCAATTCAGCTGGTTTTCCGTAAAACATAACAAATTAAATTACTGGGATAATTAAAAAATAAGTTTGGATGAGCTCATGATTACGTGGCCTCAGTTTCATCATTTAATTTTTTATTTTAACTGTTCATTAGTTTTGTTTTTTTTTTCACTTCTTAGTTCTGATGGGAATTGAGTTTCTAACTTTTGAAGTCAAAACTGATCACGAATATATGGCAGCTGTACTAGTAGTAAATGTTTGGTATAATTTACAATCACATACTTTTGAATCACTTCGACGCCACACAGTTCTCACGCGAACTCCGTTCATTAGTATTGAATTTCTGATTATGATCATCTACTTTTGCGGTTGACTGTACATTCAAGTACTATAATTTATTAGCGAATTGTGTGAAACAGTTTTTATAAAATTTGCAGTTATATTTTTACCATTTTTTTTGCAAATTTTTTATTTTTACGTCCAGGATCAAATCATTTCGACCGACATACACGAATGGATTGTTATTGACGAAAAATTTTTTGTGTCCAGCCAGCGCTCGCGCAGAATCATAGATAATACACTATATAATACAAGATAGATGCGCAACTCTGGTTTTCGTTTTTAAAACTGTGTACCTCAACTGTTAGTTTCTGTTCAACCAAATAAATACAAAAAGTAATTCTTGACTACGGATTCGAACTCTAAAATAGCTGTTCTCTTTATGACAGTTGTAAAACAGTCAAACAGTTAAAAAGTTTATGTCCTAAAACACACAGATGGCAGCACTATCTATGAAAATTTTGTTTGCCAATGTATGGAAGTTTCACCATGACACCACCGTGGTCAGATTGACTAAAGCCGGAAACACACTTACGTGGTGTGGCGTGTCGCGCCATAACCCCACCACCGCTCTGGCCAATCGGTGGAGCGCATTCAGCGAAACGCCAGAACGCGCCACGACACGACACGACATACAAATATGTTAGAGACATATTTGTATGTCGTGTCGTGTCATGGCGCTTCGATCGATTTACAAAAAATCTATTGATTGGACTAAAAAAATAAAACACTGATGCTAATAATTATGTTGCCTGTTGAAATATTTAACAAAAAATCAGAATGATCGCATGTATTTCGTTACAAGCAATTTTTAGAGATAAGTTCATGATTTTTTTATAGAGTAATTGTATTATGTTTTCAAAACACTATCATACTAGCATATATCCTGAAGAATATATCATATATATTTCTGGTTTTGTTTATTGCAGTAAATCACATAAATACTTTCAGGCATTGTAAAACTCGCGTTTAGCTCCTGTAGTCGCCTTAAGCTAGGTCAAGGTCATTGTTACGCGGTTCCGAAATAATGTTCATTTAGATATGAGCCGGAAAGAAACTAATAAATAGGCGCAGGCAAGGCGTGGGCCATTTAATTAATGAAGTTTCCTTTTTCCTCACATGACAAAAATATACTGCATTACATAATTATAATTATGTTGATGGAACTCTTTGAAAATTATTAATCATTTCCTTTTAGAAACCATCATCAGCCTTTTACCAACTATTTTGGGGTGAGCATCCAGTTTTACCAGATGCAGCTGAATATTGCCTACTATCCGACCTCCACAACCCAGTAACCTCTAACGACTTCGAATTCTTTTATAAATGGTACTCGTAGTTCAATAAATATAACGTAGTCTTGTAGGGGGCTATTGTAGCATTAGAATTGAAACTACGTTGGTGGACAACGAAATTACATAGAGTACTTCCCGTCGACCTAGAATCATGAAAGGCATTTATGTAGTTTAATAGTAAAATAAAGTAAAATGCCTCAAGTTTGCGTTCCGAGGGTTCACACGGAACCCTCGGTGCGCGAGTCCAACTCGCACATGGCCGGTTTTTTTTGTTGATTGTTCATTATAATAATAATAATGTTTATTTATAAAAAAAGCTTAGACATAGGTTACAAAGTGTTAACAGGCTAATTTAGGTCAGTATAACTGGTGTAGTCATCTGTAGCCGAACTAGGCAGAGCCTGTATTTCGACTATCAGCGCCAAACCCCTCGAATATTAAACATTTAAAGTGTCAGTAACATTTTAAATTCTTCTTATAAACAGTTCTATTGATTTATTAATTGAAATAACATACTTTTAAGTTGAACAACTTTATTCGTTTTATTTTTAAATAAACTTGAATAAACTAATACAAAACATTATTCAATAATAAAATGTAAAACTACCCTTATTTTTAATTTTTTTTTAATGAATCTTCTTCTTAAATATTTTTGTTTAAAACCCAAATAGCCCCGTTTTACGGTACCTATTATGATGACCTTAAACTTAAATCACCTACAGCCATATTTAACAATGTCGTGACATGTTCATTTCGTAATCTGAATTTATAGTTCAAGGCTGATGCTCCGGGGTGGCCCGTGAAATTCAAGTTTTTTGGAATTGGCAGGCTGGTGCTAAGTTGTATGTTGATTAAAGGAGATCGAGGAACGAACCTTTTCCTCGAATCTTTTTTATATTGACCGATCATATCCTGACCGATTACTTTAACTAATGTCAACAGTAATAATAGGGTTGTCAAATGAAAAAAAATCTAATAAGTCCGCCAGTTAGATTATCAAAAAATATTTGACCCGTATTTTTTCTATTGTTACGTAAACCAAAATTGACGTAGATACGCGGCTTTTAAAATTCTCAATACGTCACGCCGTGGTATAATTGTTTGTGCGTTCTGACGTCATGAGCCCCCACTCCCGAGTTTTGATGCATTTTATCTTTGTCAATATTCATTGATATACATTAACAGAAAATACGTGTCCATTATTTTCCAATACTCTATGGTGTAACTGATCGACTAAATAGATTTGCAATGTTTTGATCCTGTCGTCATGCCTATTCTTTGGTCCACCTGTATATTTACTCGTAACTGTCACTTACGGCGTCGTAAAGCGAAAATAGGAAAATAACTATTTGTGATTTCTTTTACATCACCGAGCAAGTGTCCCCTGTATTTAGCACCAAAAGCTGACGTAAATATAATGCCCTCTTTCACAATAACATTCTAGATTTTTTTGTGTCTATTTTAGAACGGAACAATGTGTTTAAACCATGGTTTTCTGAGTTCAAACAAGGTCAATGTGACTTCCTGTATTCAATAGTAGTTTGTACATTATCAGATTCTTACTGTTTTCCCCCCTTGTTGCAGACAATATACCTAGTTTTAAGTTGTGATATTTATCACTATTATTATGGGTTTAGATCGAGGTGGGGATCGAATCCAGGTTCCAACGTTTGCATCTACTAGATTAAAGAAGAGTGCGAGGTATCCTCCTCAAATTTTCTATACTTTTGGCATTAACCCCCGAATACTGAAACGTGACTCAAAATTTAAGGGCTGCTTAACATTTGAGCAGCTCCTAAATTTTAAATTTAGTATGGCCAAACGTCATTTTTGAGTATATCTGTCAAATATAAGTGCTACTACATAAAGGGATTTAACTTTATGGCCGGATTTTCTTCCGCCATTTTGTTTTTTTTTTCAAAGTAGCGGCCACGCATTAGATCTATATAAATCGATAGCTAGTATCAATACAAACAAGTTTTTTATTGGGCAAAATCTTCTAAAGTGTCACGTTTCCGAGATATGAGCTATCAAGGTTAAAGTCCATTCAATTATGTAATCTTCAGCACAACTTTGATTTGATCAGACACGCATAAAACGCGTATCAATCGATAGCTGGCATCATCATCAACTCAGTTGTGCTGAAGATGCTCAATGAATTTACTTAAACTTTGATAGCTCATAGCTGAAGATTACATCAGTGAATGGACTTGAACTTTGATAGCTCATATCTCGGAAACGTGACACTTTAGAACATTTCGGCCAATACCAAACTTGTTTTTGTTGATACCAGCTATCGATTTACATAGATCTTATGCGTGGCCCCCAAAGTTTTGAAAAAAAAAATAGCGGAAAAAATCCGGCCACGCTTTATACAAAAATGTTCCAAGCCCTTTTCAGTGACGTTTCAGTATTCGGCCGTTTAGTCAATTTATGTCAAATGCTGTGAAACTGCCGCTGAAACTGATGACTGATATTAGCGGTGCTGACAGGAGCTTAGTACACTGTACAGAGTCATTTTTCGGGATGGATTAAAAAAGACACGTTTTAGAAATCACATAGGTACTAAAATTACCATTTTGCTGTGTTTACAATTTAGTTTTAACAATTTTCCAATCTGAAATGACTACTAAAGCTGGGTATTCACGGTCACGCCATCGCGTCAAATGGCGTGATATACAGTAAAATTTTGTTCGTGAATGTTAAAATCCGTTGACTTGACGTAAAACTCTGGATTTCCAGTCCCGCCAAAATCCATCGCACCGCGTCGTGGCGTCACACCGCAACATCGCGCCGACGGACGGCTCGTGAGTGTAGAAACACCACGACTACGTGTCATGGCAATAATAAGTTAACATGTGTGAAGTATCTATTTTTTTAGCCATTCTTTGCACCATTCTTTTTTTCGCTTTTCGAGTAATTATGTGATGACAAAAAGCAGCTGCACAAAGTAAGAGTTCTTCTTCCGAATCAGAGCTCATGGCAACCTTATTCGGGCCGGTCAAACACGTAAATGAAAGAGAACAAGAGTGACCATGAATGGGAACCATGTTTGGCGTCCATCCATTTGACTTAAGTTGCTTGGAGCCACGCCGAATGGCGTGACCGTGAATGCCCAGCTTAAACAAACACACCTGTATTATAAAATATACTTAATGATGTGTATATTTGTGTGTGATTGGGGATTAAGATCTTTTTCTAACTAATTCCAAGTACTCATGTTCACCCAGACGGACTGCAAATGAAGACACTGCAATCTTTTCCCATACATACAGTGGTTAAAAAGTTCCATTTTCGGATAAGAGACGGCGATTCACCTTAAATAACTTAATCCTCAATCTCTAAATGAGAATATAGGTACGTTACCCGGAGGCTGGGGTGCTGGGGCCGGTGTATCTGGGGCCACCGTAGTGCCCGGTGTGCTTTTCCCCCAAGACACGGCTCACTCTGCAACAAACAAGGAACACTATGAGTATTACATTACACTATGAGTATTACATTACACTATGAGTATTACATTACTACAAACACTTAACGGACGACGGAATCAGTCTTCAGAGAGCTCATATTAGCGCACTTTTGCCAAAATATAGCACAACCCACCTAGATGTGTTTTCCGAATTTTAGATTACTTTGGAGCATTTAACTGGATTAAAAAAAGTTTGTGGGTTGACTAATCATGGCAGAACAAGGAATTATTTTTAACCGACTTCTAAAACAGGAGGAGGTTATGTATTCCACCTGCAATAATTTTTTTCATGCATGTACAATGATTACTCTGCTATTATAGAGCTGATTTAAGTATTTCATTAGGTAGAGAAAGCCCCACGGTGGTCCTATACATCTACACTAATATTATAAATAGGAAAACTTTGTTTGTTTGGTAGTAATCAATAGGCTTAAAACTACTGGACCGTTTTTAAAAATTCTTTCACCATTCGAAAGCTACATTATCCACGAGTAACATAGGCTACATTTCATCCCCGTACTCCCACGAGAACGGGAACTACGCGGGTGAAACCGCGTGACGTCCGCTAGTATAATATACACTCAAGGGGCATATTTAACCCATGTCAAATCATTTATCGTTTGTTTATGTTAACTTACGCTTTGACTACTAGGCGTAGTTTGGTAAGTGGGTATATCTGCAATGAAAAAAAAAAAAATACCCACGTTTTGTTTACTTTTGTGTCTTGATTCAACAATAATCAGTTTAGTAGAATTTTGACATTCTCGCCGGTCGTTTTGTGTGAAGGATACATTCGTTTTAAAACGTTGTGATACCATTTCTTTCAGTAAAACCGGGGTGTTGGGGTACTGTTATTTCATTTACATTAAAAAATTGCCTCTGGACGCAGCTGGAGCAGCCAGGGCTGTGACACATGCAGACGCGGGGTTTAGTCAGCGTCGGATTGGACGAATGCTTGGATATCCACGAACCACTATACAAGATGCTATCCGGCGCTACAGAGAGACTTGTTCCTACACAAGAAGAAGGCCAGGGTAAGGCGTAGAAGGTGTACATCAGAGAGAGGTGATCGTTACATCGTCTCAAACGTTCTTCGAAATCGGTTCATAACGGCTTCTGAGGCTCGCAACCGCTTGTTTGACGTACGAAATGTAAGTGTGAGCCTAAGAACAATAAGAAGAAGGTTAGCAGAGAGGGATCTGAGAGCATTTCGACCAGTACGAGTCCCAGAACTGACCGCAACTCACAGAAGAGCGAGTCTTGGATTTGCTCGAGAACATTTAAATTTGACTTCAGAACAATGGAGGGCAATTCTCTTCTCTTATGAATCAAAAATCGCTTTACGAGGTCCTAATGGACGTCAGCGCGTGTAGACGCCGCGGTGAAAGGTTTGCTGAATGTGCTGTGGTTGAAACAGTGGGCTAAAAGAGAGGCTCAATAATGGTGTGGAGTGGCATTTTTTACGACGCCCGTACAGAGTTGGCCATCTTCGATAGAGGCAACGTTAATGCTCACAGGTACGTGACAGAAGTCCTAGAACCACATTCATTCAGTTTGCTCCATTCATTAGCGACAATTTTGTTTGAATGCACGACAACGCTCGTGCACACATCGCGAAAATTATCACCGATTACTTGGACGCCGTCAATATTCAGCGATTACCATGGCCAGCTTAGAGTCCCGACCTGTACCCAATAGAGCATGTATGGGACAACCTGAAAAGACGGATCCGCAGTCGTACACCAGCTCTTACAACCATCAGTGAGCTAAAAATTACTGCTGCTTAGAAGTGGCAGAACATTCCTCAAAGTGACATCCAAGACATAATGGACGGGCTTTCAAATTGGTTGCAAGAGGTCATTAGGGCCAGAGGAGGAAATGCACATTATTAATCCCATAATTTAGAGCCCAATTCATTTTTTATTAACATTTTTCTCATCTTTATTATTTGGAAGAAGACCGCATTTTCTCATTTTTTTAATTTTTTGTTTAAGTTAAACCATTTTTATAATACCCAATGTAATATTATAACTAACAAAATTAATGAAAACACAATGGAATTTTGAAGAAGTTGACAAAATGTTGGTGGCCGGATCAATGTGCCCCTGAGTATATTATATAAATATTATAATTTTATTATTAAACATAACATATTATGTTTTACTAACTTTGCTTGAATAGTTTATGAGTTTACGTATTTTTTTCTTGACATATTATGCAGATGACATGATGCAAACGGACGACAACTTTATGGCGAATGTATACATTAACCCGTAAATTTTATACAGGGCCTGTATCATTTTTTTTTTATATGCATATGCCTTGAATTTAATGTATTATTCAAAACCTATACGGTAATGTGGGACAAACTCTACGCTATTTATATATTTTACTTAGTTGAATTTCTCAGATTTTGTGTTATTATGTTTTTGTTTCATGAAATCGCAGTGGTTTCTACCAGGGATTGTAAACGGTTCCAAAATAGGTTTCTACCAGGGATTGTAAACGGTTCCAAAATACCGGTATCTTATCGGTATATAAGGGTTCGATTCTGGCTTCCGGTATCTATACCGGAACAGGAACGAGAATCTAAATTGGAACCTTTATTTTACCGGTTCTTAAACAAAGCGAGTTCAAACTTGTTTTTTGAGGTGCGGTAATACTATGAATGAAGGGGAACTAAAACAAAAGGTATGGTATACCCTCTTCCGTAAGCAACCTTTAAATCGGGTGACAAGGAACCGGTATAATATCATCCGATTTAAAGGTTCTAGGAACCGGTATTTCGGAACGCAAACAGGAACCGACAACGGAACCGGAACCGTACCGAAAAGAGGAACCTTTATAAGAACCTAAATGAAGAACCAGAACCGAAATTGGTACCAGTTTTCAATCCCTGGTTTCTACCTACCCCGATGGGAAAAAGGCGTGAGTTTACGTATGTTTACTTACTTAAATCCATTGAAATTTCATAAACTGATGCTACTGCACATACACAAAGAATAACATATACCTAGCATTTTCTTTATGCTGAGACTCAGTTCTAGACAATGGGTCTGAAGAACAATGGTCCACATTTTTTTCTAAAACATTGGTTTCTCCTTTGTCCCTCTCAGACCTAATATTATGAACTCGAAGTACGGCGAACTTTGAGAGGATACCTACGTAGAGAGTGCTACACATAGTACACAGTTGTTCAGGCCATCGTTTGGCAAAGTACGGCGGAAAATCGAATATACGAATGATCATCTAGCCTAGCCTTTTCTCAACTACGTTAGGGTCGTCTTCCAGTCTAACCGGAGGTAGCTGAATACCGCGACTGCCTATCTGAACTCCACCACCCAGTCAGTATACTGTGTAACGCGGTACCCCTTGAAAAGATTGGTTGCCAGACTTTCATGCCACCAACCGACTGTAACGACTGTCAAAGATCTACAAATCACAGCCGAGACCAACGGCTGAACATGCTCTCAGGGGCACAGAGGAAAGGCGGTATGATGGTCAATACGGCGGTATGAACTTCAAAAAATTGTGCTCTCGTTCCTCTAGAAGCATTGGTGGTGTGGGGCATTGGTTGTCAGTAAGTGGATGAACGCATTTAATTAAAACATTTGTAACTTACTTACGCTTTACCAGTGACTTCGTCCACAAAATCAAAATCCAAATTGTGACAGATTGGCTAATTTGCATGATATAAAATATAATTTATAGTCTACTAGCCGATGCCCTCGGCTTCGCCCGCGTCAAATTATCTACAAAAACCTTCCTCTTGAATCACTATCTATTAAAAAAACTTTTTACATAGGTACATGGTGTAAACAACCTCATCACGGAGCCGTCAACCAAGCATTCTAAACATCAAACTAAGTAACTTTACTCAAAAATTATTGCTGGGAAACGACTTTTTTTTGGGGTAAAAAACATGTTTTGTGGTAGAACTCAATGTAACGCACTTAAAACATTGTGCTTATGGATGAATTAAATAGTACGGGGGACGTAGAGGCGTTTAAAGTGAAAATCTTACAGTAAAAACTTGTGTTTAAAAATAAATTTGTCTAAAAGTTGTAACTTTGACCCCCAATCTCCGTAACTAGAAGGTTCCCAGGTATGGTGTAGAACAAAAAAATCATCGCAATGACGAGGAGAACAAGTGCCAGAACAACCTTTATAAAATCACAACATTAATTTTACATCTTTATAAGAATAGTATTCATTTGGTTAAAGAAATGCTGTGTCATCTTTAAAACAGTTACTATACTGTCTTAACTGTAATCAGTGAAGACTGCTTATCTAGCGGATAAGCCACTTTTATATGTGAATCTTTTTCAAAACATTTATTAAATATTATGAGGAAATACAGATGTACAGATAATGTCATCAGTCGAATGATAGTGATTTTGATAATAAATTGTTAGTCATTCAAAAATTCCAGTTTCTACTTTTTAACTGTCTGTAACTTATACATCATCAGAATCTTAATTTTATAGCAGTGATAGCCCAGTGCTGTGACCTCGAGTTCAAACCCAGGGCACACAAGTCTGATTTTTAGGAGCACATGAATCCTATTGTATTGTATGAATGTAATAAATTATCACTTGCTTCGGTGAAGGAAAACTTCCTGAGGAAACCAGCATGCCTGAGAGATAGTTCTAGACGGCATGTAGAGCCAAGTCAGAGGCCCGTGAGCGGCACAAAAACCCTGACACCAGGTTGGGTACTGACCAGAACCACACAATAAAGAAGAAGAATCTTAAATTCGCCATTGTTGTTTATTCCTTTTGAACACAAACATTTGTTTTAAAAGCAAAATGGTATTAAAAAGATGGAAAGGATTAAGGTTTTGTTGGATGTGTGTCATTTTCACTACTAAGAAATCCGTTGACCAACAGGGCTTATACATAAATAATTTGTAGATAAATGTTTGTAATAAAACAAATGTGTTCCAATATGTGTTTGCCAACAATAGTACATGCTACGGCTATGTTAAGTTTTCGAAGCCAATACAAATTGTCACAAATAATTAGGTTAAACATTGATATTCTCTATTGATCTATGCATTTCTCCAGCGGTTATATGTTTGTGTTGCTTGAGAGTTTGGTTTGGTCACTAATTGGCAGTTAAGACACTGTGTTGTAAAGTTCAACGAAGGCTGTTTTTTTTTTTAATTTTTTGTTGCCTGGACTTGGGTGTCTACCTACAACTTCTAAATTTCCCATAACCTTATACAGTGTATGCTTACTTGATTCAATTGAAATATGAATAAAACATTTAATTTTAGTTTCTTTTAAAAGGCAGTAGTGCCTAGTATGCATGAGTGTTAACAACCATTCAATATGGCAATAAAAATGTCAGTATTTTTATTACTGTTTGAAATGATCATATATTGCAGATACTGATAAAAATATATTAACCCAATGCCATTACTGTTCATTGTGGAATATGAGTAACAGTATGTTTGTTTGTTCACCAAATTTGGTCAGACCAATATAGTGACTGGATTTTAGAAGAGACTTGGTGGTATATTTTCAGAGTCGTCGGTATCACTAATCCATTCAAGTTTTAACAAATACATTTATAAGTGTAAATTTAATTTAATATGTTTCCAAAATATTTGTCAATGTTCAGTTGGTTGTTAAATATAATTAAATAATCACATTCTTTTCATGGTTACCTCATTTTTAATTTCCAACAAGCAAGTTGGCTAACAGAATTTGTTTAAAATTAAAAATACTAATTAACTGGTTATTCTGTGCAATCTCGATGTTAATCTAGAGCATCTCGGTAATAGCAGAAAGTAATTATGAAACCATATTGCATGTTTGGTGTATAGTAATATACATATGGAGGTAATTAAAACCTGCAGCTATCATACTGAACTGCTCATGTCAATGGTTCAGGACTTAGGTACAGCAATACCTATATACTTAGCAAAATTCAGCAGCAGTTTCCTCATAGAATATCAATTGCAACTTTGAAATGACACCTATACTAGTATGGGCTCCAAAATGCAATGTTATTCACAACATACAATTACAATCAGTACAAGACCAGAAAATGTTAAGAGTAGCTAAATGTACAATACTATGCTTGTGACTGTACATTGGTCATAGCATCTTTCAACTACATGGACCAATGTTTATTATTGAAGTACTATAATCACTGTTATTTTTATCCTAATTTACTTATTGTTATTTGCAAAACATCCCATTGGTTCTAATTTGATTATAAACTTATTGTTTACAAACTGATTGCTTCAGACCTACAAATTGACAAATAACTCATTTTGTTGGTTAAATATTGGTTGAAATTATCTTTGGCTAACAGTATTAGGTCACCACAACAGTTTGATAATAAAGATAATTTAGGCAGAAATTTAACAAGAACCTGTTTCAACCATAACAAGCTACTGATCATTATATTTGCAGTCTCCTACTAATCACATTTTAAATGAGATATTGTGAAAACATCATGTGTAAATAGACCAACATTTCTGGAAACACATTTACGAAAAATAACTTTGTTTGAAGTGTTAGGAAAGGGAAAACCGTAATAATATGTGTCAAATTACACGATACAGTTATGTTAGGTACAATGACAACGTTCGCAGCTGCATGCAGCACTATCAACCAGTAATTTATCTGTGACAAGCTTATCACTGATGGACGGCATCCATCACAAGTCACAAATCATCACATAACATATAAATAACGGCGGGTGATTGATGTCTTCGGAGACTGGGCTAATTATCGGAGCGAGAGATGTTGAGGTTTTGCGTCACAAAGGAGCTCAAACGGCAGAGGCTGGCTCCCTCTCGCAGAACCCGTTAAGCACTCCACTCACCTTAGGTTGTACTGTGACCCGAAAATTGTTGCTCGATCGCCAGTCACCCGACGGCACTAATAAATAAACAGCATGAAAACAATTCTTCGCGACGAGATGAATAAAATCGATACTTTTTTAATGAAATAAATTATTTACACCGTATCGAGGAACGCTCGTTAATTTTTAATGTTTGTCCCACAAATAGCGGTGAACACTCGCGAGCAGATAATACCTTTGTTAGATGAATTACGAAAGCGAAATAACGGGATTTTTCACGAGAGACTACAGAAATTGCACAAAGAAAGATGTCAGGCTGTGCACAGATGATAAATCGAATGACACTGTGTTGCCAGTTTCAAAACCATGAAACCAGTTTCAATCTGACATTTACCGGAAATTCCCGATGGAAAAACCGTAAACAGATGAAAAAATATAATTTTCTTTATTTTACCGGAACTTTCTACAACGGTTCACTTCTTTTTTTTTGTTTTATCTTTTCCTGCTGGTGTAAATATTTTCATGAGTGGATTTTATTACAATTACGGGTAAGACAGAGACTGGGCCATGGTTGAAAGTAGGAAAATAATGCTATCAGTGGTTTTCTTCAATTGTCCACTGTCCACCTTTGTACTTTGAAGGTCATAAAGATTCATGACGATATGGAATACCTTTGAAATAATAGCCAAAACCTATAATGTAGGTTTTAATTGTCAAAATGACGATACATTCATGTGACAATCGGATTATGATAAAATAGAAGAATCTAGATCTAAACGTAGTGATTATATACTCTGTGATCTAGATATGGACACAGAAGAATAAAGTGGTAAGAAGGTTCACCACAACCTTGAATATAACATAAGTAGATTAATTAATTGGACAGGTATGAGAGAATGTACCCTACATGATTGACTCTTTCAAATAGTTGGTATTAAAATACAGGGCCTTGGTTTGTCATCTGCTTGTTATGGAAGTATTTAGTAGATATACTGTAGTTTCTTACTCTTCCGCTGTTCTGATTTTGTCACAAAAGCTAAGACCGTCGAATCGTTTCTCAGGGGTTCATCGAGCCGTGGTGGCCCCCGGCCACCGTAGGCGCGGGCCTGTGGACGGTGAGCTATGCTATGGGCTAACTCGCCGTCCGTCCATCTTATGATTATAGGCCGTGTCGAAACATATACCGTGGCCCCGGAACATAAAGAGCGAGGAAGGAACATGTTTTAGTCAGTAAAAGTCTGACACTCCCTCCTGCTCCGCCCAGAGTGGGAGAAGTCATTTGATGATTAAGTCTGACACTCCCTCCCGCTCCACCCAGAGTGGGAGGAGTCATTTTATAATTTCCCAATCGAAAAAAAAGCGACTCATAGAGTGAACGCTTTTCTGATGGTTACCTCTACTGGTTGACTGGCTTACGGCATGGCCACAGCAAACGGCCTGCGCGATCGTGGCGCGACGGGCGGCGCGTCTTGCAACGCGATTCGTGGTGTTGTGCCACAGCTCGTCTAGTAGCGGCCGCGGTGGCGGCAGCGGTGGAAGTATTTAGAGAACATAATTAAAATGGCCCCGTCAAAAGTGGCACCGGGCACGGTATTGCCTTGAAATAAATAAGTTAGCTCAAGATGTCATTCAGTCAAGAATTGGAGCGCACCCAGTTAACCAGAAAAGAAGACTTGCCGAATTTCACACTCTGTACCATGAATATAGGAACTATCCGGATAAGTTTTTTGAATAACATGAGGACAAGCACAGAACTTTTGATTATATAAGGTGTTAAAAAATTAACTGCAAGAATTTCGTGTACGTACTCGGTATCAAATAACAAATATATTCCAAAAAAAAAAACTTTTTTCAAGCATTTTTAGTTTTTACATAAAAAAAATTGCCAGTCCAAAGTCTGCAAAATGTGATGGGAAAAGTTAGAATCAGCTGTCTACGTTTGCGCTGTCGCAGGGGTGAACGGTGCACTCACAGTACAGTCAAGTGCGCATATTCAATCATTTTGTAGGCAGTGAAAATATTGCATAACTTTGAAACGGATCGTTACTTATATACATTTTTTTCGTGATTATTTTTTATTTGTGATTCCAAACAACTCCTCAAGTTTGTTGCAGTTCATTTTTTAGCACCTTATATACTCGTCTGCATACATGAAGACTTGTTTCGTATCCATTTACATAAGCTCAATGTGCGATAAAAACAAAATTATTTGTTTCGGTCGTGCGATGCCGAGTTCATTAACCGATGACGCCGCGTGTGCCGCTCTGAGCTGTGGCCGCCTCGATACTCGCTAGTATATTTATTTCACTCGTGCGTCGCGCAGCCCGTCGCCTACACGTGACGCGCGGCTCTGCCCGCGCCGCAGGTCGCGCCCTAAATTGCGTCGCCGGTAGCTGAGGCATTGTATTGTATTGTACAACGGGCTGGTGCCCGCAACTCCACGCCAAAGCGCGTATTTTGCGTATGGGCTATAATCCACCACGCGGGCCCAGTGTGGGTTGGTAGATGTCACGTCTTCGAATTTTTGGTTCTAGGACATGCCGGTTTCCTCACGATGTTTTCCTTCACCGTTTTTGAGAGCAGTGGTGATGAAATAAATTACACAAAGTAATGCGCCTGCCTGGGTTCGAACCCACGACTTACTGTTCGTAAGTCGGGGTCGCCACCGCTGGGCTACCGCTGTTTTCGCCGCTCACCGCATGCCGCGCCGCAAGACGCGCCGCGATTCGCGCCGCTCGTAGCGGTGACTAGGACGTTACAGTTGATTGGCAATTAGCGTGGATGGAACCTACCATTCTGTCAAGTGTCAATGTTATTTTACCATAAAATTACGATCATACTGCAACCTTCAACCCTGTATGTACCATGGTCAAATAATTATTGTACCATGATATGTACCTATAGCAACAACTCCGATCAAAGAGGTGCAAAGAAGCTAATATAACTGTGAAAGGACTATCATAGCACTATAGACAGACAAATAAATAAATGTTTGGTAAGAAAGTGTTTTATTTCATAATCTGCATTATATTGACGTTCTTCTATAAAGCTGTGAGCATCACAAATTCTGACCATGCTCGAAGGAAGGCTGCGCTTGAGTGTCGTGCATGAGTTTGTACCCTCCCAAATTTGGATCTCCACCTGTAAGTTCCAACAGAATAATAAGTAATTTATTTAAAGTAAGCCCGTTGGAAGACCTCCCACTAGGTGGACCGATGACCTGGTGAAGGTTGCGGGAATCCGGTGCATGCGAGTCGCAAGGGACCGGTCAATGTGGCGACACTTAGGGGAGGCCTATGTCCCGCAGTGGGCGTCTTTCGGCTGAGATGATGAAGCCCTGGTGGTAAAGGCCGCGGCCGCGAGTCTTTTTGAAGCTGCCATTTGGTTGGTCCTATTTAGATGTAATTAATCTTCTGAGTACTTTATAACTTAGCTTCTTTTATACGTATTTGTGTTTCTCTTTTACTAACTCGTCATGTTCCGTTATTACCTGCAGCATCACCTCCAAGATGAGCGTTGCCAATAATCATATCTTCTGCTCCACCATCTCGAATATCTGTTCTGAAGTTCGCTGGTTGCACCTGATATACAAATAAAATTAAAAACGTCCATGGGCGTAAGTAGGATTTTGTTAAGGGGGCACGCGTAGACAAATCAAGAATATTTTAAGGTAAATGCTGCATGAATGAGCGATGGGACATATTAGGTACCTAAGTTAAAAATGTAAAACATATCTAGATTCAACCATTCATAGTCAGGGGCGGATTTGATACGTTGGCTGCCCTTCTTTTTTTTTTAGGATGGGAAATCATCAAATGACTTCTCCCACTCTGGGCGGAGCGGGAGGGAGTGTCAGACTTTTACTGACTAAAACCCATCCATGTTCCTTCCTCGCCCTTTACGTTCCGGGGCCGCGGTATCTCTTTCGAACAGTCCCGCAACCCCGGCAGGCTTCGGCCCTTGCGGGCCCCTCTCTTTATGCTGACATCTCTTTGAGGCGCGCGTGGAACACGAACGCGCCGTCGACACGGCCTGTCGTCGTTAGACGGACGGACGGCTAGCTAGCCCATAGCCAACCGTCCATAGGCCCGCGTCTACGGTGGCCGGTAGCCACCACGTGGCCCCCGACGCCCGGTGCGTCTCCCGCGGCGGCCGGGAAGAGAGGCTCTCTCCCTCTCTCGTTCCGCCACCTCCTTCGCTAGCATGACTGCTTCGCAGAAGGAGGTGACGGCTTCTCATTCCGTCTCGCTCCGGACCATGGATTGAACCAGGGCCGGACGCGAGAGGTCGCCGCCGCCGATCGCCGCTACGAGGACACGGCGGTGCTCTGCCCACGCAGGGCAGACTTCCACCGTGTGCTCCACCGTGTCCTACGGTCGATCCTCACAGTGGAAACACCCGGGCGTTTCCTCCCGCCCGATTCGATGCAGGTACCTCCCGAAACATCCGTGTCCGGTGAGGACCTGCGTCAGGCGGCAGGTGAGGGCGCCGTGGCGCCTCTCCAGCCACTCCTCAAAGAGGGGACTTACCGTCACTATCGTGGCGTGCCCTACGTTGGCTGCCCTTGGCCTACGAAATGAAAAATTAAATAAACTATAGAAAATATAATAAAATTGAAAAAAAAAAAAACGATTAGGGAGTATGACGGATCCTGGACGATTATTAGTGGTAGTTCAGTTGGATGAGCGACACTTCTAATAATCGTAATCGCCATAAATGTATTTTTTTTGTGGCTTGCTAGCTATTTGGACACATTTTTGGGTTTTGACACGTAGGCGTGTGCGCAACAACTAAAAAAAACTACAAAATTTTGCCACCCCCTAAATTTTGCCGCCCTAGGCCCGGGTACGCTAGTACTATTATCTATTCTGTGGCCCTTGCAGATAGGGAAATCCGCCCCTGTTCATAGTACAATCTTATAAAATTCGCCTGTCGATAGAATCTACTTTGCTTTTGTTTATTAGTAGGCTACCTACGTAATATTACTTCACGGTTTGTGAGCATTTCTGCATCTTCAAAGAGGGGGAGCCTGCGTAGGCCTTATCTAGCCATTGAAATTTACCAAAAGTGGCAGTACGCGAAGCTCCTACCTGTGTCAGCCGTATGGACAATCACAATCTCACATACCTGGCCATCATTCCTCATAAGGTCAGGGAACACAGAACCAGGGTATCTATTGTAAATGCCGTTGAGATTGTAGTGGAGGTTCATATCTGGCCCAATATTCGCCTTGAGCAGTTGTTCCCAAATGCCACCTGCAATGTTGATAATTCGGAAGGCAATTATTTATTGGTTATGTCCTTTAGAAAGGTCAATTAATTATGTGAAAGACTAGACTATTACCTTTGTCAACTGACGTTATAGGTCTGTTAGATTGCCACGGATACTCTCCGTGTGCTTGGAAGTAGATTGCGTACGTCGAAAGCTGTAATCAGAATATTAGAAAGATCACACGTCTTCCAAAAGTTGGAAGGATGTTTTAAATATCAATCCCGTGCCCTAATGCCTGCAAGCTTCTTAATGAAAGAGTATGAATTTATTTGACATCTACATAATTATACACATAAAAGCAAAAACTTACATGCCTAAGTATATTATTAGTTGAAAAAGGAATTGAAGAATGTTACGGGGCGCCAAAGTCGTAGCTAACTACGTCGCGTCGGCTAGCTACGTCGATACAAATAGATTGGCATGGACAATATGAAGAAAAAAGGTATACCTGCGTATAATAGAGGGCTAGCCAGTATTTTCCGCCGTGACCAACAAAAGCAGTCTCATTGGCATCCATCAATCCGATCGGAAGTTCCTGATGCAGCATTTCTTGGGATATTTGGAGGTTGCATCCATACCTAGAAATAATTAAAATCTTAGCTATCTAAATATGAATACTTTAGAATAGTCATTGAAAGTGCATCTAGAAACCAGGATAATTAAGCTGCACTGCATGCCAAGCTGACTTCAACTTGCTTACTGCCCTATTTAGGCAGTTGCCTAAATAGGGCAGTTAGCAAGTTGAAGTCAGCTGACCAACTGGTCTGCTGGTAGTGTTCAACCAAGGCTAGGGCGGATCCGGCCTTGAGTCAGTTAGTCGAAATCCAGTCGAGTTCGACTACATTATAAGAGCGAGAGAAGCGACCTCGAAAATATTTAGCATATCGCCTGGGAGATTTTAGATTTCCTTATCACTCGAACAAATTATCATCATCTGCCTAGCCTTTTCCCAACTATGTTGGGGTCGGCTTCAAGTCTAACCGGATGCCTATCTGACCTCCACAACCCAGTTAACACTAGGTAATACGATACCACTTGGTAAGACTGGTTGTCTGACTTTTTGGGCCACTAGCTGACTACCTACCTGTAACAACTGTCAAAGATGGACAAATGACAGCCGGGACCACCAGCGTAACGTGCTTTCCGAGGCACGGAAGAAACTCGGTATTTAAGGGTCACCCATCCACAGACCAGCCTAGGCAGTGATTACGGCTTGACCTAAAGATTTACCCGTCGAAATTACTTACCAATCTGGACAAGCCTTCAATATGTCATATGGTGCTCTGTAATACTCTGCTCTTCGTACAACAGGGTTCCGTATGTTGAACCTCTCGTTGGGGTCCGTGAGGTTGATCCTCTTGATCTTAACGTCCCTCCTCTCGCAAATGTAGTCGTAATGGAACTTAGGGATGGATTCTCCTCTCGCACAGTAGGTTTCTACAAGTGTTATACGGTTTTAAGCCTATGCTGTATCGTATTACCAAGCACAGTTGCTTGGACAACCCAGTGGTTGTGGTCTCAACCGCAACTGCTCAGCATGAGGCCTTGGGCGCGATTCCTAGGTTGCCCAAGAGTGTTATTGGGTTCTTCGATCAGGAATTTCTCAGTACTGCCACAGAATCTAGATTTGTGTCCAATAGGTTCTTCTCCATTACATGGAACTTAAGCATATGTGATTACTTAAATTGGTTTGAACTCTGGTGCGACACTTCTGCCTAACCATTCGGGGATTACTTTCGTAAGCGTGACGTCATGTGGGTTGTGGGGGTCAATTACGCATTCACTTCCGCTTCCGCTTCACTTTTCACTTCTTAATATGTTACCTACTGGTATTCAGCTCATCAGGTAGCCGAGCCGAACATATTTCAGAAAAGTCTAGACTCGTAATGACGATTCTCAGGATGTGTATGGTATGGACATATTTTGCAGTAACCTAAAATCCACTGAGACAATGGGCGTTTACACTAAATTCAGGGCCCGAAAGTACCTACCAATAACTTCAGACTTTCGGGCTGTTACTATTGCTGCCTGTAACGACTATCAAAGGTCTACAAAACAACGGGTTAACGCGCTTTCCGAGGTATCATGGACCCATCCACAAACTAATGTCGGCTTAACCTGAAGAACCTTGACTCCTCTTCGAAAAATTAGGTACTTAAGTCTACAAAGAAAATGCTGTACCAACTTTTATAAGTTCCATCGATGGAGTTGACGGCGGCATATTTATCGATACAGTATCTGTAGCCAAAAAGTGATGGGTATCGCAGGTACGGCACTTTACAGGAGAAACGCCCTTCCTGGTACATAGCTCCCTGAAAATGTCACGGACTTTTTACGCATCGTTTACGACCTCAGCGGGTGCCGTCATGCCGACTTTCGGCAAGAGGTACGCGCAGTCGCGCTCGTTTTGTGTTTCCTTCGAATACGACTTGAGTACCGTCAACACGCAAATCGCGTTGCGATGCCTTGAAAAAGTCTAGTCTCGAGAAGTCTGGCACACAGAAAGTTTGGGTCCCAGACAAAGAGGGCTTTTACTTGGACGAAGAAGTTTCCCTAGGATAGGAGTAAAACTACATGTTGTACATTGGAAAAAACTCTCTTCTTCTTATGCTGCATAAGGCGTGGTTTAAGGTACAGAATTACAGATATTAAAAAAATTACCGCAATACGCCTACTTAGTATATAACTCAACTCCACACACCCTTAAGGTGGATTTCGAAGATCCGATACGATGCAGCAATCACTAGGGTACCTACCTGCATAGCAGGTTATTTTATACGATCACACAAAGCAGTGCTATTTCATTCAGCCAATCACAGCAGTTAACATGAGTGTGGAAGGTCGTTAGGGCTTTTCATATAAGTATCGGATTTACCTTACATATGACACTTCGCCTGCCCGGCGGTCTGGACACTCCACCGAAGCAGTAGCTCCTGGTACCATTGATCATGATCTCTGTCACTCCGATGTGAGATATGAGCGTGATGCCGTTGATGCCAGCGAACGCGAAGCGCTGCAGACCTGCCCGCTTGCGGACCTCCACATTGTTCTTCATACTCATTGTGTTTACGATAGCTTGCCAACCGTATACAAATTCGTGCATTGGACCTGGAGGTTGACGAATCTTGGGTCGGTGTTATGAGTAGGGGAAATCTTATTGTTTAATACCATTTAACACCGTGAAATGAGAAATTATCTAGATACCTATCAAATTGTAGCAACGGGACTGCATTCCCAGCGCGCACCAAATTATTGGTTCCAGCAACATCTTACGTCATCGCTAATGCTTTTTCACTTTTACAGTAGGTTTGCCACACGGCAATACTAAGCGAACCAGTACAAAGTGACCTCTTAATATCTTGACTCTCTGAAATTCCGTATGATGCTAGCGGCTAGAGAGTCAATCTAAGTTAATACAGATGACCGTCCGTGTGCGTCTGAATGCGATAATTTTGATCTTTAGACGGTCATAATAAAAGTGATAAAATATGCACTACGTCGTACGTAGGTACCGGGTACGTACCGACGTCTACGTCTTAGTTCTGCTTTACAAATCTCTCCAGCCCGGCTAGCATGGGCAGGGGATAAAAATTTTATCCACCGGTTATTTCCACTTTTGTTTGAATTTTGTCCCTTGTCAGTGGAAATAACCGGTGGATAAAATTTTATCCCCTGCCCATGCTAGCCGGGCAGGGTCGCAGCAATCATCAGTCTTTTACAAACCTATGCCAAAACTGTCTCCATCGAGAAAGTTGAACATTTCGCCAAAAGAGTCGGGCATGAGGCCGGATATCACGGTGCTCTGCTGAAAGCCCTCGTCCGGCGACATGGGGAGGATCTCATCAGGAGGCGTCGTGAACTCGTGCGCCGACAAGTTGTTGTAGCGATTTCTACGACCACTCGACGACAACGTGGTGCCCTCCTGTGGGCATTATCGTATCGACGTGCTTAGCTAAGCGAAGTGCGATCTCTAAAGAAACCTAGTTATAATCATGGTACAGATTCTGTTTACGAAACTCCATAGGTACAGTAAGGCACAGCTGCATCGTAACGCCCTAATTTTCTCGGCATTAATTGGTAAACGTCAAGCCAAAAAGAAGAGATGATGCCGATTCTGTGCAGAGCTGAAATGTGTGCTATGTGACCAGTGCATTCAGGACGTGTATCTAGTACTGTGGTTTTTATCGACTGGTTTAGTACTCTGTCTAGATTGATTCAATTTAACACGGTAAAATTTAACAATTTACTACTGCGGTATCGAAACAAAAGCTAGGTGTGTTGACTTATATAAACAGTTTAGGGAATCGACCCTAGGATCTACTTCTACAGCTACTTGCTATTAGTTGGGCCTTAGCTTACCCGCACCGTCCAAAACGCGAAGAACAAGTATACGATGGGCCCCATCTTGGCCGCTGTATGGCCGAAGTGCAGGCACTTCACTACCGCTACTGAGCATGGCCTGATTGGCTGCCAATTTTAATTGCCAATTGAAGAGCTTGTTAGCGGCAACAACTGAAGTAATCATTATTAATTGTTCATATAGATAAGCGTGTTCGGTTTTCAGTAGAGGACTTACGTACAATGTATTGTATTTAGGCAGGTATAGGCAGTAGAGCGGTCTTCCTGCTGGAGTTTCCCAGGTATCCATTCTCCTGCACTTGGGCGATCTAAGGAACTTCGGCCGCTACGCAACTACGACCGCAACTTGTCGCATAACCGCTGATCTCCGAAACTATCTGTGCCTTTAATTTTTGGTCAATTTTGGACTTCCTTCAAAAATAAAATCAAATATAATCGAGATCCTCATAACGAGTCGTTGATAGCGAGTGTTAATATATGACACAGTATATAAGGTTTGCAAAACCTTTTTTTATTCCTAACTAATCCCCTGAAAATGGCCCATAACTAAAATAAAAATATTTGTTTACTTTGCACATCTGTACTGTTTGGGTCTTAAGATTACACCATCTTACCAAATTTCACCTGATTAATTTGGTCCAGTAGATTCGTAACAAATTGGCTGTGACAGACGGACTTTTCTTTAAATGCTGCTTACTGTCAAATATCAAAAATTGTTGTGCTCGACAGGGTCCATGTGAAGTTTATTCTAATTACTAGCTTCTGGCCGCGACTTCGTACGCGGATCCTGTTGCTTATGCCAGCGACAACGGGGTCGTCAAAATCGAAGACCTGAAACGTCTGATGTCGAATTCTAAGAGCCCGGGGACGGGAAAATAATGGATCTTTCCCACCTGAGCAACACATACTGTTTGTTTTTTTGCCATTTAACAGTTTCGCAAAAAGTAAAATTTTGAACCATACCTCCGATGGCGAAATATGTGGCGTATTCAATCATAGGAGTACTTATAAGTAAATGCACTCCGTTCCTTATCAACCCTAGGAAGGTCGCCATGCCCTACGGCTATATCTTGAGACACATCCGATTCTTCAGATGATATCGACATTCTGTTCAGAGAATGTCGAAGTCTTCGCGCTCTTCTTCTGTCTCTTCATGCCGTATTCCAGCAATTCTTTCTCTCTCACTTGCTAACTGATTATGAATATTTTGTTGTGTGCGTGTTCGCGACAATGTATGATAATCTCGAGCAGCAGTTAGTTGCGCATCACGTTCATCACTCGTTTCAAAAGACCTGTTAGTAGATGTGCGAATACGCTGAAAACTCAAGCGTGATTCTGTATCGGTAAACGTTTCCGATTCGCGAGACAATGCATGGCGCTCACGATCAGCGGACAGTCGCGCATTACGTTCCGCACTTGTCTCTAGAGACCTAGAAGCAGATGCGTAGATACGCTGAGAACTCAAGCGCAATTCTCTATCCGTGATTGTCTCCGACTCGCGAGACAATGCATGATATTCACGATCAGCGGTCAGTCGCGCATCTATTCTTCACTGGTCTCTAGAGACCTGGATGTAGATGCGTAAGTACGCTGAGAACGCAGGCGTGCTTCGCGATCCAAAGAGGTTTCCACAGAGCAAGTTGCAGCCGGACGTTCTCGAACAGCATCAAGTCTCTCCTGACGCTCTTCGGTAGATTGTGAAGATACCTGATCAATTAAAATCTAAGTGATTGCTCCCCAGCGTTACTGGGTATGCTACCGAGTCACGAAGATAAATGGAAAAGGAAATTAAACACTCAAATAACTAACACTCAATAAGCCCGATAGCATATTTATTCTATAAAATATAAAATAATAAATGGGAGTTTTGGCCAGTAGAGTCAAATTTTCAATGATATACCATCGTCATCGAAAATCAGTCCTAAACTGTTACCGTCTTCACCGCGTGGAGTTACTCCCAGCTTATGTTATGTTATAATTATACAGTGAAATTAGTGATAGCTTTGCAATAATTTTCACATTAGATGTTTTTGATCCTCGATTTTTTATAAGTCAACAGGAAATGCCCATCAGACTGAACAACTTTTGCTAAGACATCATTCCTATATGTGTTATGGTGTAGCTGGGCTCTTGGAGTTCCACATCAGGTGTTCCAGATCTTTAAATTTATTATCTCAGCAGAAAATGCTCATCACGTGGAACAATTTTTGCTATGGTGTCATTTTTGTATCTCTTATAGTTTAGCTGGTCTGTTGCGGTTCTGCATCAGGTGTTCAAGTTTCCAAGATAAATTATAGCCTATATGTTGCACAGACTTAATATCTATACAACAAAAAAAATCATTCAAATCCATCCAGTAGTTCCGAAGATTAGCGTGTACAAACAAACAGACAAACTTTTTTTTTTTTATTCGTGCTCCATTACCTACTGTTTCTAAACCCCCCCCCCCAATTTTTTTTTTAATATTTTCAATGTACGGACACAGTTTTTTTACTCTTTTATTATATGTATAGATATGATCTTGTAAAACACATGTGATATGCAATAAAGAATTGAATTGAATTGACGGACGCACAGAGTGATCCGGTTCCGTTTTTTTTTCATTTCGGAACCATAAAACTAAGACAGTTTTTCTGACTTCTGAAGCTTAATATATTTTTCACTTTTTCTTGTTATTTTGTTTTATTTTTGACTAGCTGACCCGCGCAAGTTTGTCTGCGACACATAAGAAATAGAGAGGGTTACAGAGAGTGGGTCGTTACATCACACACATCATTCCGCGTAATGAAAAGCGCGCCCGGTACATGATCATTATTTTGCTGCGGAGTTATTTGAAACGGTGTATCTCCAAACATATTCATTGAAATCAAATTACGTACCCAAGAGCAATTATGTTCAAAATTGAAAAATAAATGCTGATTAACAATTTGTTTATTTTGATAAGGATAAATTACCATGTTTACAAAAACAGTTTTATGGGCTGTCGACAGCCTTACGTCTTCACACTCGATGACAGTCATACTCCAGCTAGCCGCCGCAGCCGCGACACGATATAGATATAGCTGCTGTAAACTGTTGCGGACCTCTTACAACTGCTTACCATCGAACCATACGTGCCTAAGAGGCCGTGTCCTAAAGTGCACAACCTCTTTAAGGTGGACGCACACTTATCAGAGTCGAAGGAGGCGAAACAGCCGAAAGAATCGAATTTTCAATTCTTTGTATGAAATCCTATAAAACTTCGCACACTTATCCGCGTCTAATCAGACGAATAACATATAACGTTAAACGTATGAGAAAAATGTTTCATTCGGCGCGGATAAGTGTGCGTTCACCTTTAAAGCTTAGAAACCTCCAAATGCGGTGTTTAATGTGACTTTCGAGACATTCCAATTTTAAAGATTATTAGCATTTTTTATTTATAGAAAGTAGGATTTGTAACTTTTCCGGCTTTATGTCACAGAGCATCTATATACGCTTTATGTCATTCATTCATTTATTAGTTTTATTATATTTTCTTAGCAGTATTATTTTATTTGTAATATATAGGTATTAATACAGGGTGGAAACGGTTTACGGGACAGTGAGGGGACCTACCTTAACCGTTGAGTATTAGACACAGGATCGATTGGCATCAAAAAAAATGTTTTGTACAAAATTGCAATTTTCTTGGCAATGTACTTTTTATTTTAAAGCTGTGAATGGGGATCTAAACACGAAAGATTTCCAGATGTTTTCCTAAGAACATTTTCGTGTAGCTGCAGCGGTTAAGGTTCCTGTATACCTACCGAGCAACCTGTATTCCAACTGCTTATACCGAGGAAAGCCGATTTTCTTGAGTTCCGCTATTTTGTGCGTATTACCCTCAAAATCAAATTTCAAGATAACTGAGAAATTATATTTACCTGTATTAGATTTGAAGTATATGTAGCAACTTTAAAAGGTTTACACTTCATTGGTTTATATTGTATAGGTGTTTGAAGTAAATTAATTTTAAACACAAAACCCTCTTTTTTGCGTCTCTGGATGATATTAAAAATAATGCTGAAACAGGTATTTCTTTATTTTTATTAATAAGTGTTTATTCTGAGTTTCATGTTTCTAGAACAATCTAATTTTTTCATACAAACTTAACCCCCCGTTTTTCCAAAATTATCCATAATTTCCTTAGCCTAGATGTTATTCTGAGTTTATTTAAACTCTACCTTAGGCTACCCTGACGCTTCCCCCTTAAACCCATCAATATTCCTTCTTAGCCCTTTGTGTTCCAGGGCCGCGGTTTCTCTTTCGAACAGTCCCGCAGCCCGTTCAAGCAGAATCTTTAATTTTTGCTTTCTTGATGTCCGATATCTTTTCATAATTTTACATTTTATTTTATTTTGTTTAACATTGTAAAAGTATTTTTTGTAATAATAAATAATGTAAGAAAACATCCTAATTTTAATCGCGAAGACGGCTTCAGACTCTCTTCCGCTTGGAATCCAGTGATCACTAAGTGTACTCGTGAAGTGAAATCGTCTCAATATACGGACACTGTTAGTCTAGTGTAGTGCGCTGTCCTAGTGAAAACTGGCCCTAATTAAAATTTATGAAGATCAAGTGAGGGTAGTTGAATAAACGCCTTCGCTTTGCTATCGCAGTACCACCAATACTTCAGGCTCCCCGCGACCACGGCTGGTGCAATCCGGTCGAAACGTCGGGCTTAAATTAAAGTTCGCGATAACCCGTTTCCATATTATGTTTTATAATAAAAGCACTGCACTTAGCACTTAATTTTTCTGAAATTTCTTAATTTTCAAAAAATACGTTTTTTTTTAAACTAGCAACATTTGGTACCTACTGTTTGGTAAGGTAACAATTGTGACAAACTAGAGAACTAACTTTGATTAAAATTAAATAATGGAACATCCTAGCTTTTTTTTATTTCAGGTTTAATTCGATCGTAAATATTACTATTTAGTTTTTTGACCCTAGTTTGAGGGCAGTTTAGAGGTATTTTAATAACCAATGCTTGTGACTCCAACAAATAATAAAAAATAATGCAAAAAAAAGTTATGAATGCTTGAAGGTCAAATTTTGGAAAAATCTCAATAAAGTATAAAAATTGGCATATCTCCTAAGCTATAAAACTTTAGTTAAGGAATGTAAGGTTCAATAATTAGTAAATTACCTCCTCTATGCGAATTTGCTATGGCGGGTCCAGACACAATCACCATGTATGAATACGACATGTCGTGTGTATTGCCTTCGACTGCGACCCCTGCATTTGTTTTGATGTTTGAACGAATTGAACGAAGTGTTGAAATGAACCTTATACCTAACTGGAGACCAGTTTTTTTTCTTGCTTTAAGTTTAAAGTTGGTAATTAAATAAAAACAATAATTAAAAGCAATTTTTTTATTAGAATTTTTAAAAAAGCTTACAAACCAAATCAAAAAAGTTATTTGGCACAAATACACGAACATAACACTGGACAGATCAAATTATTACAACGCGAGATTCAAAACCGATATAAATAAAAAAAAAACAATAAATATAACAACTAAACTTTTGTTACAAATAAGTACCTACACAGTACAACCAAAACAAAAAAAAAATCCACAAAAAAAACCAACTTTAAAACTTTTAATACTAGAGTAGTTGCAATACACATCATTATAATATTTGGATATTTCAAAATACACTGTAACATTAACCATACAATTTTTTGGCATCGTTTATATAGCAACGATGATTCGGCCGAAAGTAATAAATACTAATATATTGGAATACTACACAAGTTTGTACATCTTTACGATTAGAAAGATGAGCTAATATAATAATATTTATTATAATTGAATCCATAAAATGCAACTCATGTCCAAGTATGTATTCGATCATCAGTCAATAAGTTATAAGCTACGTGCTAAGTTAATCACTAAAATGTTCTGGTAGATCAGAATACTTAGCGACTACAAATTACCACTCAATAATAATATTAAAACTTAATGTAAACATTGAGACGAACATTGACATTGTTATAATGTACACTACTGACATTGTTATAGGCACTGTGGTGATAGCCATTTCTCATAGTAGTAGGATCATCAATGTACAAAGGAATTCGAAAGGAAGGGGGTGTAGAGCCTTCTGCTCCACCCGAGATAGAACAAAGAATCAGGGGAACTACCTTACAGCAACGATAATACTATTACCTAACATTACGGCCGATTTACATTGAGGTAGTGAATTGTAAAAAAGATTAAAATTATATAAAGCCATTTGTGCTCCATTACTGGTTACTGGCCCACTGACAGCTTTCCCATTGTATCTTATTTTGCCTATCTAAATGTTTTGTTAATTACCAATTTAAGTTCACAACCCTCGAAATGAATACATTCGTGTTACTGTCGCACGGGAACGGTCAATGTGGCGACACTTGGGGGAGGCCTATGTCCAGCAGTGGACGTCTTTCGGCTGAAATGATGATAATGATGTTACACTAGGCTCTTCTTATACGGCCAGAAAACATCGATGCGGAACAACACCCAGTTGCAAGTTCATGTCAAGTGCAATGTACGACTTTGACAAAAAAAACCTCCTTGAAAACACAAGTGGACCTTGAATTCGAAAGATTTTTTTTACTCTTCTTTTTGACACCCACATTATAAGGTTTCATCCAAAACCTGTCTAGATTTTTAGTAGGTAACAATATTTATTTTTTGTAGAAAGACAGTGTGCAATGCAATATAGCCAAATCTATCAACAAGAACTTGATTTTGAAAAATTACATTAGGGAGTAACATTACCTGCAGGGAAAGTACTCTAAATACTGGAGATTGCAAATTTTACTCAAAGGAAACATTCCTTTATTTTTAAAATGAAACAAATCTGCATTCACAGATTTTCTAAAATTCGCTTGCCACACTCGGAAATCGAACCGACTTCGAAGTTCGAAAAAATAACATCCTGTACTTTTTTACGTCAGTCGGTAGGTTCAATCATATGGATTAAATCTCTAATGAATAATCACGGAAGATATCCATGATTTTATTCATTATTTTGAGCGATTTTATATTGATTTATTTGCAAATACCGAGTTTTAAATTCATATTAGCAGAAGCAAAGAGAGGTCGGTAGTTCGGTACCCAGTACCGGGTGTAGTTGGCTGTGGTTGATAATGATGGTATGTGATGGTATGGATGGTACTCGAACAGTTTTAAGTGTTTACATGGGTCATATTATATCAATCCAGATGAAAAATCAGGGCTGCGTGAGGCTAATTTACATTATACCGTCAGGTTCCCAGAAATGATACGAAGTGATTTTTAACTGCTCACACATGACATACAAATAACTGACTGTTTTCAATAGAGAGAGGATCAAAAAGTCTCTTGACATCTTGTATTACTGTTACTAATATTAACACTCACTATTAATAAGTAGGAACTAATGAATTAAACGACGAGAAACCATTATTTACGGTACAGGTGTAAAATCAAGATTACGTAACGTAGTTTTGATAAAAACGGTAAAGTAAACGGGTAAGTCAAATTTATATTCGTTTCCCATTCTTGTATCTAACTATACAAGACAAACTAATATGCACAATGTCAGTTTTGTAACCAATTTTAAAATCTGGCAGCCCCTTTGAAAAAATATTGAGTACTTGGAAATACCGTAATGTAAATCAGCCACAATCCAGGTGTACTTAAATCTACCATTTAGCCTAAATAAGATTTAATTCACACCGAAACGCGACGCGACGCTACGCGCATTTTAATTGTGACTCAAAATATAACTTTAATTACTACACGAAAAGATACACATTTCATTGCAATGCGTCTCGCGGCCGGCGCCACGCAGCGCAGTGCGAAATCGCGACGCGTCTCGGTGTGAACTGACCCTAAACCTAAGTTTTCGTAGCCTTTTTGGACTGGGCTTGTAAGATATCTGTAAAGATAACATTATACAAAATCCTATATAAGAAATTTACCAGTTACTGGTTCAAAAATTAAAGCGATAACTACAAATTATCCACCAATACACACGAATTAATTATTGACATTACTACAATCACATTGATTTATTTTATAATTGTTTTTATTTGACGTCTTTCTAAACGAACAGCCAAATAGAAACCTTGTTGAAATAAATTTTAATTATCTTAAGTGACATTCAATAAGTGCATAATAGCTACACGTTTTTTTTTATATGTACACATCTAAAGATTTCTTACAAAATGTTTCACAAATATAAGTATTGTTATAAGCTCCGCAAAAGGTTCCTTAAGTAGGATTCTTCAAAATCTTTATAGAAAATACTTAGTTTAAGATCTACGACTGCATTATGTTTAGCCCAATTACATGCAGTGTTAGATATTATTATGTATACATAATAATAGGAAGAGAGCGATACGATACATACAAATAATCACAAAGTTATAGTTAAGTTTGGGATGCCACACACATATCGGGCTCGGCACATTCGTTTCGGCATTATTTTCTGAACAATAAAGCAGACTCAAAGCCATTACTTCACATGTTCGTGATCTTGTTTAATCTCACATTAGAAACATGTACTTACCTACAAAAATAAATGTGAAATAGTTGGAACTTTGACACTCGTAACTAGAAGGTTCCAAGGTAAAGACGTATACAAGTAAAAAATGATCGCAATGACGGGGAGAACCAGTGCCTTTCATACCTCCGTTAAGGTGGTAGGTTACATCCTATATAGATAAATACCAATTTATTTTCTGAAAATATTATTAATCTATAGTTTTCATGATAAAAAGTGTTTTAGTTTTTGTTATCTCTACATAAGAATCTATCATAAGGAGGTACACTCATTAGATTGATCAGTACACAAGTGGACACAAGTTTACTTTGCCGAACAAACGAAGCCAACCCTATAGTGAAGCATTCCTCATTAGGAGCGTCAGCTCGCTACAAGCCTTTGCAGCAATGTAAGGCACAATGTTACATTCAAAAGCATCAGTCTGATTGATCGTGAATTTGAAGGAAACATCAAAACCTACACGTTTTTGTTAAACATTAGCCCACAACCAAAATGCGTAATCAAATGAAATCAGTTTTTTGCAAACATGTTGTACAGAATTATTATAATTCCAAAATTTATTTTATTAGTATTATACATAGTCATAGACTAATTATTTACACACTATAATAGAAATAAAAATTTCACGGCCTTGACGAACATTTTAGTGAAAGGAATTCATTTAAAAGCCTTGTGTTTTGATATTAATCGTTAAATGTAGCACTTTGAGGCTGATTGCTCCAGGGTAGCCCGCGAAATTCAAAATTTTCTTACGTTTTTTGCAATTTGCAGGCCAGTGCTCGGTTTGAAGTTAATGAAAGTATTGTTCGCGACTGTAAGACGTATGTAGATAAAGAATTATAATCATCAAAATCATCAATACACCCTCCAGGTTCTTAAAAGGTCGAGGAACTGCTTTTTCAAGGTCAAAATCGTTCCTCGACCTTTGTGAACTTGGACGGTTTTCATTGATGATTTTGATGATTCTAATTCTGTAACTACATACGTCGCACATTCGCGAACAATATTTTAAACAATAATTATACAATCTAGCACTGGCCTGCAAATTGCAAAAAACGTAAGACAATTTGAATTTCGCGGGCTACTACCTTGACGTTTTCACCTTAATCTGAATTTGCATTAAACACTAGTCAATAACTACAACTACACTACTTTTTGTTAAAGTAGTTCTAGTTGTAGCATCTAATAATCTAAACACTTGCATTAAATTCACACAAAAAACCATCAAATTTCAAAAAGTACATAAAACAAGCAAGGGAATTACGCATTTAGGTTGCAGATGTTTCTGTAAACACTGAAAAATATATTTTTACAATCTTTCATTACCTTCACAATTTTTTCTACGAATTTTATCCAAAAGGTCAAATCTGCTTCAGTCTTAGACGATTTAAAACCGTATGTACTCATGCACATACATCACTTCGCTCCGATACCTTTAGCTATAGAGAACTATGGATTACATCCATATTTATGCGTAAGTACTAACATTTTGACAGTCAGATTTGTATGTATGAGGTAGGGATGCTTTTAGAGAGGAAAGTTTTTGGTACAGAATACGTTGAGTTAAATACTCATAAGCAATCGACATGGGCGATGCCAATCAGCCTGGAAACTTATGATTACTTGTTCCAGGTAAGTTCGTTTTGTGCTTCACTTAACCATGATTAGAACAAATTTCTATTTAGGAATAGATATTTAAGTGCCCACTGCAACAACGCACAGAAATATCTTTATGTATGTAAATGTAATATCAATAGATTGCATCCATACGCAAGTACATATATTATACATGAAAGTATTATTTGGCGTTACTATGGCCGGGATTAATATTACAATAGATATCACAAATACTAGATATATACTTAGACTCAATAGATACCTAAATAGTTTTTATCATCCGGCTACATGTATGTTTTTTCTTATACAAGTAGAACAAAATCTTCTCATTCTTCCGTTAACCTACGTAGGGTAGGTCAATTACTTTTACGTTTAGTTGCACAATAACACCAAATGCGAGTAAATTGCTCAAGTACGGTTCTACCGCAAATTTCGTTGGGCACCAATAAAAATATTACCATGTATTTCATAGTAATAATATTTTGCAATAATTAGTGTTGTCAAACGCAACATTACACAAACTACATATGACTTTCAAAAACCTACTTTTTAAATATAAGTACAAACACTTTAATATAAGCCTCTACATTTTGTTAAAGTTGATCTTAAATATAATTTACTTGACGAATATAACGTTTCATCAATGTTAACGCTAAATAAAAAGGTTACTACTAGATTGTGTAGTGACTACACAAAAGTGTTACTTCTGGCCCATAATGTTAGACACAGAAGAAAGAGAACCATCACAACTGAACTTTGAGCCATATTGCAATGAACCGGCACAGATGCTTACTTTTGACTGCTACTAAGACAGCAATCCAATATCTACTTCAAATTAAACACACAAAATCATAAAAGCTAAGAACATAAGAAAAACGCTTTATTTATATACAGATGAACACAGAATCAACCACAGAGGGTGACACGTAGTCTCTTTTAAAGAATATAAACTAAAATGTCTGACTCAAATTATGGGCCTTCCCGCCTACTACCATGTTCAACATAGTAAGTAAACATTCTGTTACTAAATTATTCTTGTGGAAGCGAACAGCAGTACGTATGTACAAGCTCTAAGCACTTAATACTAAAACATTACCCCTCGAACGACTATCACGAGTTATTTCAAAGACATGGCTAGAAAGTAATTGTGATGTGAAACCGCGGCGGCTATGACAATGGCAAAAGACAGTGGCAGGCGTCGATGTCGCCACCTACCGAGGTAAAAGAAAATGGCCCATCTGTGGGTGTAATATTCCTCCTAGGTCCTTATGAGGTCATTTGGACAGGTGTTAGGTATAGTTGGACCAAATAGGCGCTGCTAAGAACAGGAGCACGTCTGTAGGGTTAACCAGTTGTTACACAAGAACTAGTCGTGTTGCGATAACTATCTGTACATTTATCGAAATGTATATATGTATGGAAGAAGACAGCTGCGCCAACCCCAAATACATTGGGAACTTTAGAAAATGAGTGTTGCTATCTATAATGCTAAACGTTGTCTATACTTTATATTTACGTTCGCTTACACTTAACATTCTACAATATCGCTAGAGTTACGATAGCAATAATTATGATCTATGATTGAGACATATCTTACGGTAGTGAAGTACATGTATACGGGTAAGTACTTACATCATCATCATCAGTAGGTACTTCACCTTAAGAATAACTAATACTAGTTGTAGTTTATTCTTCTTTTTCTTCGACAGCAGATAGGAACAGCTTTTGACAGCAGTGCGTGAATTTAGCTAGAATAGATAAAATTTCATTATTATTTCCAGTTCATTTGTTAACGTATTATGTAAGACTTAAGGTAAACGCATACACTGATCCGACCGCGCCGAAAGATTTTTTTCTCATCCGCGTTATCGATTCGTCCGATTCGACGCGGATTAGTGTGCGAGGTTTTATAGAATTTCATACAAGTAATTCTAAAATTCGATTCTTTCGCTTCTTTCGGCTTTGATAAATGTGCGTTCACCTTTACAGATAAATAGAACGATTACAAAAATTGGAAGACACAGTTCTTGTACTATTTATTATTTACTTATTTATTCTGTGACAGTTCTTAGGTAAAAGTAAGATGAACGATCGGTCACATTACGGACGCAGATTGACGAGTATAGGGTAGTTGACACTATTACACAATCATTCCAAGACACCCATCGCTGAAAAAAACTTTATTTGGGAGAGAAAACCCGATTTATTTTCAATTAATTGCCAAATTCGATTTTTAATTGCTTTGAAATCAATAAATTGAGTTGATCAAACAGTGACGTCACAGCGTGTTATTGCCATAGAAAATCTATGAGAGAGGTGCGTTTTGACAGCTGTTGTTGCGTGAACTAGCCTATTCTATTAAAGTATCAGTACAGCTCTGCCTAATCCCTTGGGTGTAGCAGGCGTGGTGTTGTGTTAAGGATCTGTCCGCCGATCAGCCACTTTATCATACAATACCAGTCTGAATGAATCCAAACTCGTACCTATACAATCAACGTTATTCTTTATTAAAATCAAACAAACTTGATCATGCTATCTTCTTCTGCTACAGTATATTCAATATAATTATTATGAAACAAGGATACGTTTTATAACATCTGAAGCCGATTCTGAAGAAACTACTACAGTTAGCCTCGGCAATCATCGTGTTTCTAAATTAATACAAGATAATTTCGAAATTCCGCGTCGTCCCTTATATATTCTAATCCGCAATTCAGAATCTTAGATATTAACATTCATTTCATCAATTCAGCCTGTCCGTTGCGGTCTCCCCTCGCGACGGCGAGCTACGTGCCATACAAGGGGTGCCTTATGAGCGTAGTTATTTAATTATTAGTTAATAATAACCTAACCCAACTTTGCAAGTAACTACAGGATGGCCCGATATTAAGCGGCCTTCTAGGTTAACGAGAAAAATGTCATCGCAAAAACAAATTGTACTACTTACTAGAAGCTTCAGCAACACATTTCGGCTTGGAGCGAATGAGGGCGAAGTAGACGGGTACTCCAGCGAGGGTCATCAGGGCTCCAGCTATCACGGCTACGGGCTCGCTCACCACTGGCACCACTAGTAGCACCGCGCTTACACTCACGAATACTATCGGCATCCATAGTTGAACCTGGAAATGTAATAATACGAAGATTAGGTATCTGGTAATCATCACGATCTGCGTGCCTTTTCCTACCAGTTGAGGTCGGCTACCAGTCTAACCTGATGCAGCTGTCTACCAGTACTTTAAAAGGAGCGACTGCCTATCGGCCCTCCACAACCCAGTCACAAAATGCGATACCTAAACTCGATGTTGGACTTTCGGGCGTCCGACTTTCCGTAAAAAATCTACAATTGACTGCCGGGACCAATGGTATGTTGATGGTTGGCCCCATTCACGGACAGAGCTCGGCAAGTATTGCTTCATGCTTGACCTTGAAGATCCATCTGTGCGGCTGTTATTATATAGGCAGAAGTACCACACTGATACCTGGTAGGCTGGTAATCTCCACAGCTCAATATGCTTATGCAACAAAAACTTCTTATCGATGGTACTTATTTAAATTTCTTAGGCCCAGTATGTGGCCACGTAAAACGCGGCGTCTGTGCAGTATTTTGAAGTCCTCTAAATTGCAGGTGTAGTGACAACTACTATCTAGAATCAATGAATCACCGACACCCGGATCAGGTTTCTGAAAGGTTAAACTTAAAAGGTACTTTGTTACTACAATAGCTTCTTACCTTGATAGGTCGAGGCAGCTCAGGTCTCTTGTATCGCAGCCACAGCACGGCGCTGCAGCTCAGCGTCGTGAAGAAAGACTCCACGACCGTGCAATAGGTGATCAGCGACGTCAGGTTATCAGGGATCAGCATCAGGATTGAGATCAGCATCTACATATAAATATACCATCATGCATGGTTCGAGGTCTTTTCTAAATTATTTAATTAAAGCTTTTATAAACATTAATATTATTTTCTTTAAAAATCAATCACATTAGAAAAAACAGTATTAAAACGTTTAAAATGATCCTACTAATATAATAAATGCGAAAGTTTGTTAGTATGGATGTATGTTTGATACTCTTTCACGCAAAAACTACAGAACGGATTTGGATGAAATTTTGCGCACAGATAGTTCAAAACCTAGATTAAAACGTAGGCTACTTTTTATCCCGGTAGTAAGAGCACATGGGACAATATTTATCAAACTATACGCGGCCGAAGCCGCTGGCGGTAACACTAGTTATAAAAACACCAGCAAAGCCGGGTCAGCAACTAAATCAAGAATAATCATATAAGAAGTAGTAGGTAGATAGTCACTTGCTTCGGTGACTGAAAATATCGTGAGGAAACCAGCATGCCTGAGAGATATTTCTCGACGGCAATAAACCCAAGTCAGAGGCTCTTGGGCGGTATAAAAATTCTGGACACTAGGTAAGGCACTAACCACACCCAAAAATACGAAGTATAAATATGGCTGGCAAGATTATGAAATCGGTTAGCATATATACGAATAAAAATAAATTATTAAAACGTGTTTACAATATGTTTTTGATATTTTGACGATTAGGATGCAAGAGCGACCGAAATTAACCCCGGAGTTGCAGCACCCTGTCTCGTACAGGCTAGGTAATAAGGGGGCCGGCATCCCCCTCGTGTTAGGTTACTGTAAACTCTGCAGCGGGAAAAAGGAGCCTCGCCGCGGGGCTCCGTGGTGAGTTTACAAAAAAATCAATGCAGCGAAAAAAATGCGCACTTTGTTGCTGTAGAAATAAAATTAAATAGCAAATCCACACTTTATTTTACAGCTTGCTAAATTTTGATAAAATCCGCATCACGATTTGTACTATTACTAATGTTCCTGCAGATATATTTGATTTCTGATGACAAAATACATTTTGGAGCTGACCAAAACCTCTTTACTAGACCTAAAAATCTTATCACTGATGTGTGACAACTTTCTCTTCGAAGGAAACAATTTATCGCGACCTAATTACGAGTATAGCGTGGGGTAGGCCACGTGGCAAGACTTACGGACCAGAGACGGACTGCTAGAACTACATCGTGGAGCGGATCACTAGGTAAAAGCAGCAGAGGCAGCACGACATTATGAATAGTTTGCAGTAAATAAATAGCTGTTTTTTTTATATTAAGTATATTGATTTAAATAATTTCTCGGTTGCGGGGCGATCATTGCCAGATATTACACAGGACGGAGAATCAAAATCAAAAATCAAAATCAAAGCATTTATTTCAAGTAGGCCAGTTACAGGCACTTTTGAATTGTCGAAACAAAAATGAACATTTAATGTAGCTACAGTCCCAGTCACAAGACATAAAAACTGTGAAAGTACTGTAGTTGCCCATTCCCTAGCGTAGATCTCTATGGAGAAGAACGGGCAAGAAACTCCATGGACACTCTTTTAAATCAAAATATTGTTACAAAATCTTGGTTACATCAATCATGTTGAGATGGTATATTATTGTGAGAACAATGTAGCAAGATTTGCACGATAAAAGTGTCCATAGCAAAACAAAAACAAAATACAACCCAAAAACAAAATAATTAATTCAAATAAACCATGGCGACTAAGACATGACCAGTCACAACTGACAGCGCCCGTTCACGAACATGACGCATGGATCAGCACCATTCAGCTCAACCATTTTGAAGGGAACTAAATGGTCCGACACACGCGCCACCATCAGCGAGACATTTGAGTGAGCATGACATACTCATAACCGCCAGGGCACATTCAAGTCAAAAAAAAAAAACGTAGGTTTCCAGCGAATGATAGCATTCTAGTACATAGCACTCACACAATATGGAATATGAGGTTATATAATACTAAAGATATTGAATTTATACAATGCAAAGATAGTTGTACAATCTTCAGCAGCTCCAACAACACAAATTAGCGCTATCCCTTTATGCGCCCCTGTCCTTGTGGAGCAGGACCGGCATTGAGCCAAGCGATATAATCGTCCAATTTGTAATATGCTTGCTTACACAGTGTGCGTTTAATGCATGTTTTAAATTTGGTTTCATTTAGTTCAAGAATGCTTTGTGGAATTTTATTAAAGCATTTCAAACAGTACCCCATGAAAGACGAGTCTACTTTAGCGAGTCTGAAGCCTGGCTGAACTAATTGGTCTCTATTTCTAGTACTGTAATTGTGTCTCACCTCTTTTACCAAAAAGATGCAGATTTTTCCTGACATACATTATGTTTTCATAGATGTATTGACAATATACAGTCATGATGTTAATTTCCTTAAACAGTTCCCTTAGAGAATCGCGCCTACGAAGATTGTATATGGCTCTGATGGCTCTTTTCTGCAGAATAAATATAGACTCAATATCAGCAGCCCGTCCCCACAGCAAAATGCCGTAAGACATTATGCTATGGAAGTAACTAAAATAAACTAGTCTAGCGGTATCTACATCAGTGAATTGACGGATTTTCCTAATGGCATATGCTGCTGAACTTAAGCGCCCCGCAAGAGATGTTAAATGAGAACCCCATTGAAGCCTTGAATCAAGCGTAAGCCCCAGGAAAACAGTTTTATCTACGAATTCGAGTTTCTCTTTATTCAATATTATCTCACAATCACTACTTTTAACATTCGGTAAAGCAAATCTTATGCATTTAGTTTATTTTCATTTAATACCAAATTGTTTGCTGTGAACCAATTATGGACTTCAAGTAAGGCATTATTCACGTCATCTAGATTTTGGGCTCGTCTATTTATCTTAAAAATTAAGGAAGTGTCATCGGCAAATAATACCATATTTGAGGTTGGTTTTTCAGTAAATAGGGTAGATCATTTTTATATACTAAAAAGAGGAAAGGACCCAATATTGAGCCTTGCGGAACCCCCATTTTTACTTTCAAGCCCTGTGAATTAACACCATTTATTTGAACATATTGCAGTCTATCACTTAAATAAGATTTTACCAAACTAAGTGCAAGTTTACCTAGTCCGTAATGCTCAAGTTTCAAAAGCAATGTGTCGTGATTTACACAATCAAATGCTTTGGAGAGGTCACAAAATATTCCAACAGCGTCTTGGGACTCTTCCCACGCCATGAATATGTGCTTTAATAAGGTTACACCGGCGTCAGTTGTACAACGTTCCGTTGGTGTTGAAATGATTGAGCTTCTGATTAAGCATTACCTTTTCGAACACCTTACTAAAAACTGGCAACACGGATACAGGTCTCTAATTATTAGTATCTTTACTATCCCCGGATTTGAAAAGCGGTATGACTTTACTGTATTTCATTAAATCAGGGAAAACTCCTTGGTCTACGCACAAATTAAAAATTAAAGCTAAGTATGGAGCTATAGTCTCAAGTATGGAAGTACAAACTTTGATAGACATTCCCCATAGATCTTCGGTCAGTTTGATTTTTATTTGCCGGAAAGCTTTAATAACTGTCATCGGGTTTATGTGTTTAAATTTAAATTCAGCCTGGCATCCAGATACATTCGCTTTCAATAAACCGATTGAGACTTCAGAAGAGGAATTTAGAGCCTCCGTAGTTTTTAACGGTATATCGGTAAAGAAATTTACAAATTGCGTGGGTAAAATGTAGGAAAAAAAAATATTTTTATAATTTCTGCTGTAGTGGACACTGATAGGTGTGTGTGTTTAACTGGGGTACCGTTTTACGATCTTATTTGGCTATTTACATACACATAAATACTGATATTTCTGCCTAGTATCATGAGGAAAAGAAAATGGAAAAAGGCTATTGTTTTATTTTTGGTTCGTACTTAGCTTCATACTAGCCGGAAAAACACAAACTTAGGCTATGCTTCCCATTTTATCGAACCGTAAACGAGTGAAAGCACCGGCTCATACCATAGCCGTACAAGGAACATGGCGGGCCAAAACATATTCTTTGTATTTTAAAGTAAGTAGATTTAGTGGGCAGTGTCAAACTTTTCAATACAAAAGGGTTTAACCGTATGTGATGACTGTTCTAAAACCGTTATAAACGGGTATACTCTCTATATAACGGGGATAACCTGTTGATACGTTCTACTGAGCAAAGAAGCCCGTGTCATGTTCCTTTACGTGCTGATACGTTCATAGGATGGTCATGGTATGGAGCGGTGTAGTGGGCAGACTCCTCTATAATATTCATATAATCTGTAGCAATACAGATTAATATCGCTAAACAAAAGTCGTTAAAAAAGTGTGTTACACCTGCTGTTACCGCTGTATAAGTGTTTAAACACAAAGCTAACCGCGATAACACTATTAATAGGTAACCTTGATTGGTTACAGACTGCCACCTGACTAAAAACGAAATAAGGGGAATTCCATGTGTTTGTTAACTCTTTTTGATAGATTAGCCACTGTTAACTAAACATATCTACTCCGAGGATACTTTGTAGAGCCACATATGCATGTGTTATACCAAAATCCGCCATTTTTAAACATCATTATTTGCCAAGCATTTTCCCAACTATGTTGGGCTCGGCTTCCATTTTAACCGAATGCAGCTGTATTTTACACTAGCTGACCCACGCAACTTCGTCTGCGTCACATAAAAGAGATAATGACCTGTGTTTGATTGATTTAGTTTTTATCACCGACTTCTGAAGCTAAAGTTATTTTTAATTTTTTTGTGTGAAGTCGGTTTTATTTTTTGCAAAAGAGTTTTTTTTTTTCAATTTTTAGTGGTTCATATGTGCTTACCCTTTCACAGCGTACCGGCGTGATTTTTTGTTATGAACTGGTGTAAACAATAGACAAACATGATATTTCAGCAATCCCAGTTAATTTGCTTTCATTTATTGAGGAGTTCCGTTGCCTATCTCTGAAGTTCTTCATCAGATCTGTACCAAATTGAAACAGGATTACTCCGAGAAAGTATTCTTCCTAAAACTACCCAAATCGCTTCTTGTGTGCCTATCAAATTTGAAGAGTTCCCTCTATTTTTCCAGGATCCCATCATCAGTATCCTGACTGACTTGATGATTAAGGGACCACCTGGGAAGTATACCCTAACAAACAATAAAAAAAACAAAATCGGTAAAGCCCCCTCAGAGCAAACAGGAGTGATGTTCTGGCATTATGTTGTACAAACAATAAACATCCAAGCGATTGCAGCAATTACTGCAGATTTGCCATCTAATTTTGAAGAGTTCCATTAATATATCTTAAGATCAGCATCAGATCTTAACCAAATTCAAACGGGACCACACGGGAAGCACCAGCTTCCAAATAAAAAAAGAATCATCAAAATCGGTTCACGTAGTCGAAAGTTCTGAGGTAACAAACACGAAAGGAATAAATATTCCCCATTTTTGCAACAATTTTCTTTTATTCACAGACACACACAGATACGTCAAACTTATGACACATCGTCATTTTTGCGTCAGAGGTTAAAAACACCGATAGCTGAGGAAGTAGGCATATTAACCAACAGTTATAAGTAAGTAATTTATAGAAAATGGCCGTGTTGTTCAACAAATAATGAGAAATCGATTGTGCAGACCCAAATACGTGTCTGATGCAAAACATGGATTAAAACAAAATATTTTAAGTATTATTGTAAATCTCACTTACCAGAAAGACAAGCGACGGCATCGGTGACATGCACTTAACATTGATGTGTGCCAGCAGCTCGGGCATGTGCCCGTTGCGGGCGCCGGCGAAGCACATGCGCGATGACGTCATTATGTGCACCGATAGGCCACCAAAGATGGCGATAGCAACCAGAGTTGGCATCGCCCATCGCAGGAAACCCAAGCAGGATGCAGCAAAGTCCTAAGAACAATTATAGACTAATAAGACACAAAGAGGACAGGCCTTTGCTATAATTGCTAGACATTCGGGACACTATTACCACCATAACACCATAACTAAACGAGTGATTATGTACGTGCCTACAACTATTGGCTTCTACATACTTGCTGTTCAAATTTGTATCTTGGAGATCACATAATCATGATCACATAACATCATCATGAAAAAACTTGAACTTATCATTCTGAAATCGTCGAGCAGTAAACAGTCAAATCATTGAGTTGGCATATTAGAGACAGTGCCATTCAGAATCTATGGGGGAATCCTAGACAGCTCATAAAAAAGTATGTCAATTGATTGGTATGCTCATGCGTTCTCTGTATGAAAAGTAGCTTTTACCCTGCAGAGGTAGAATAATTGGTTGGTATTATCACGATTTACTCACCACAGCAATAGCCTCAGTGACCAGCACGTTCGTAGGTCCGAGCACCGCCAGGTAAGCCACGTTAGCCAGCAGATAGATGGCCGTCACCATGGGCAGGGACACGTAGATCGCGCGAGGAAGATTCACAAACGGGTCCTTCAGTTCTTCAGTCATGAAGTTCAGGTAGTTCCTAGGAAAGAAGAAATAATAATAGAGATAAAGAACTCTTTATTCGCGCTTCTGCAGACAGAAAGAGCTCCCAAACTTGTTGTTGTTTATTAAGTTTGTAAGAAGGAAGAAATACAATCTGATTGCTTAGAAATGCGGTACTATCCAATACAAAGTTCTAGTTAACTATAGGTAAACTTCTAAAACAAAGAAGACGTATATAAAAGTTGTTTTAAAGAACCTTAATTATTATAAATTTATTTATACGGCATCATAGCGCGGGTTCGCTCTACCAATGAAATCACAGACACCTCACGGCACGGCACTTCAGCCGAGCATTGGAAATCTCAGGTTTCGTCTACTACTACCGACATCATCATTTTTAATGAAAAGTTTTAATGTTTTTGATGAACTTCAAAATGTGTTTCGGAAAAAAGATCCACAATTTTAGATCGACAAACGCTAAACGCTTTATTGGAACCTTACTTGACATTACCAAATCTTAAGATATTGCAAAATGTTCTTGTCAAACTACACGGAATTTAAATCGAAATTTCGGGAACTTAGAATAATGGATTAACACGGAAACTATTCCGTATGACAGTATGAGTTTATGTACACCAACGACAAACTGTTCGGTTGAGAGATGCTTTTCTTGCTTAAAATGGGTGAAAAAATATCTGAGATTTACCTTAATTAAACCAAGAAAAGCATTAAAGAACAATAAGCGTTTTTGTATGAATCCCATCCCTCCCCTTGTACACTTCCATCTACGTATCAAATTAAAGTTCTTGAAAAGTGTATCGTTTCAATGTATGACAGCAAACCTAAAACACTTCCACCGGGCTGTTCATTAACCGGTTACGCGGACGACGGCCTGCTGCTCATTCAGTCAAATACCCGGGCTGGACTCGAGAATTTAGCTGACACTTGCCTACGATTAATATCTCAGTGGGGCGATCGAAACCGTCTGACCTTTGCACCGCATAAAACATTTCAACTAATTTTAAAAGGTGATCTTAAATCGTGGCCGAGCATTAAATTTAATAACGTTCCCGTGAAAAGAAAGCAGTCCGTATGCTACCTTGGACTGGTCTTAGAGAGGAATTTTTCATTCGTAGATCACATAAAAAATGTCGGTGAAAAAGCTAAAAAGAACTTTTATGCCTTAACGAGGATATCCAAATCTACGTGGGGATTGTCATTTTTAACTTTAAAGACCATCTACGTGGCTACTTACTTGGGTTGTATGTGCTACGGGGCACCTGTTTGGGCCGATAGGGCCACCATAGGAGCGGTGCGACGTAAATTGCTTCAAAGCCAGCGTTTGGCGTTGATATTCTTATGCAAAGCGTACAGGACGGTTAGTACCGAAGCTCTTCCGGTGCTTGCGGGTGTACTTCCAGTCGATCTGGAGGTGCAGCGGCGGGCTGCAATGTACTATAACGCGCGTGAGACCACGGACGCAGACTTTTTAACCGTACGTGATCGTGCTAGGATTTCTAGATTATTCAAACCACAGACCGACGTCTGGGAGGAACTTTTATCTGAATGGCAATGTAGGTGGGACAATTCCATCAAGGGCAGGCACCTCCACCAGTTCTTTCCATCCGTTCGTGAGCGGCTGGACAGGACATGGCTGGAGGTTGATCACTGTGTTGCCCAATTTCTCACGGGCCATGGCAACTTTAAGAGTAAATTATTTTCCTTCAAGCTTGTTGACTCGCCTTTTTGTCAATGTTCAACATCTGACTGCGAATATGAACAATCTGCTCATCACATTTTGTGGGAGTGTAGTCTTTGGCAAAATGAACGCAATATTATGTTGGATAGTGTACAGGTTACATCCGGAGTTATTTACTATACGGACCTTGTGGAAACTAGAGCAAATTTCCGTGCGTTCAAGCGTTTTTGCCATACCTATTATTGGAATCAAATATAACAGCTCTCAACTAGGACCCATTAACGTTAATATTTATCCGTGGTGCTTGGCAACTGGGCCTATCCCAGTTGTAAACGTCCCTTTGTGCCTATTGGCCTTGTTTCGTTCTGTCTCCTGCTGATATGGAGGGAAGTGGAAATTACAGTTCTTTCCTACTCCTCCGCTATACTTTCTGATTAATTTCGTTGCGGGATCCAAGACAGTTAAATTCATTCTCTGGGACTTCGTCGAGCTTCATTGCCTCGGCGCTTTTCTGGTGGTCGCCACTGTTGATTCTGGCTTTCAGGAGTTACAGTGGTTTGGGCGTGTGTGGCGGGCTTGTCCCAAAAAAAAAAAAAAAAAACCTAAAACATGGGAGAAAAAAGTTATCGAGACTTAGAAATTCAAATATGAACGGTACATATTGTTAAGTTCATGTATCTCAACTTTAATTTGCTACATAGATGGTAGTGCTACAAGGGGAAGGACATATTGCCCCTTGTTCTTTGTTTTTTTGCACAGCGAATACGAATAGACAATCTCTCAATATCTGAAATATGTAGCTAATTGAATCTCATCATCACCATCAGCCGGATTGTTACTAGGTAAGGCCGAGCGCAGACTTGAAACAAGACTATTGCCGCACTGTAAAAATCGCCATCCTCTTGCTATTGCAGCGAATATACGCGCCATTATTAATTATACAGTGCGGAAATCGTTTGTCTTGTCTAAAGTCTGCGCTCAGCCTTATTGAATATATTTTATTAGTAGTACATGATTGCAGTTTTATTAGCTCTGAAATAGAGGCGTAGGTACCGCCGCCGCGCCGCGCCGTATCAATGATACGGGCCCCCGAGCAACAAGGGCCCTGACGAGGAAAAACATTTCAAAATCTTCTCACAACTTCAAATCTTCTTCCTCTCCACTTATTAGCTAATACGCATATGCATGGCTTAGGTATAAAAAAAAAAAAAAAAAAAAAAGGTATAGATTGGATAATTCGTGTCTGTCAGGATGAACGGTCACTAGGCGTATTTTACGTTGAATTTATGTCCAAAAATTGCTTCGATTTGCTTCCTATTCTCAAACAATTGCTTACATCGTATTCTAGAAAAAGAAAACATTTTAGGGGTAACTGTTCATTCTGATGTACGGACGGTCCACCAAGTCGTACTATCCATGATAAATACAATGATTGAATTTCACAGTGGCCATTACTTACTTCCCGATTACTTATCTCAATGTTTTACAACGATACTACTTCAATTTTTTTCAGTGAATTACTTTAAAGGGTTGTTGTGAAATTTGTTTTTTTTTAACATTGTTCTAATTACTCTAAATTACAAAGTTTACCTTTTTTGTGTTGTCAATTTCTTCATTAGTAAAAAAAAACAATTTTGAATGTACAATATCCATACTGTAAAAAATGATTGTGCTCATCATGTAGTTTTTTCCTCATCGAACATTTACCACAAACCATGAATGGTATGCAAAACGTTAGAAACCTAATATCTTACCTAAAACCACAAGGTCTCAGTAATTTTCCGAAGTTAATAAACATGTCTATTTACGGTTTTCCTTATTTCAAACATGGTCCACGGGTTTTATATGGTATGGTTTTACGGTAAGAAGGTGCGACATTGTCGGTTTTATTTGTATTGAGACAAAGATGACCACACACTTGTTATGCGCTGTGGGCAGCATCATACGAGTAGTATAATCAGCATAATTATAAAGTCCCCAAGTTAATAAAGTAAACCACTACTACTACACCAGTGCAGGTGTACTGACATTTGCCATGTCACATGTCTTCGAAGTTTTGTCTCATAACATCACGCTTGAAATCCATAAAGGGTTAGGTAGAGGTACGTGTACTTAGTAGTATACCCACATTTCTCCAGTAATGTTTAAGCGCCATGTAATAAGGTGGCCGCTACTTGACATTCGGATTGAAAAACCCAATAACATTTTGCACGACCTGGGAATCGAACTCAGGGCCTCATGCCCAGCAGTCGCGCTACCACTACACCAAGTCAACGTATTTCTGTTTCTGGGACTATATTCTCCGTCTCCGTTTTGAGAGCAGTTAAAAAGAATTAACTTTGATAAGTACACAAAACGGTCGTGGTTAAATAACAACAGCCGGTCAGGTCGATCTTTAGGTTAAGCCGTGCTTGCCTAGGTTGGTCTGTGGATGGGTGACCACCCTTACATACCGAGTTTCCTCCGTGCCTCGGAAAGCACGTTAAGCCGTTGGTCCCGGCAGTCACTTGTTCATCTTTGGCAGTCGTTACAGGTAGTCAGTGGCCCAATAAAGTCTGACAACCAGTCTTACCAAGGGGTATCGTAGTATGTATCCGGTAATCCGGTTAGACTGGAAGCCGACCCCAAAATAGTTGAAAAAGGCTAGGCAGATGATGACACAAAACAACGTACCTGGTTTGTGAACCACGACGTGATTAATCAGGGTCCATCATTGCCGCCGGGCCACCTCTGCTTTACCACCACAGTTTATATTATTATATTATGTTATATTAGTTTAGTTGAGGACAACTCTCAGCAGAAAAATATCTGCTTTTCTACAGGCCAATGTTTGTAGTTGTTGATAGTGTCGTGGTCCTAGCGTGCGAGGGGAGACGCGGAAAAAAAAACGACGCGCAAAAGGCCGCACGGGGTTTTACGTTCACCAGGAGAGTGTGCACATTTGTTTACGATTTCAAAATTCTTACAATTGTTTTATTATGTAAGTATAATATTTTTAAATATAAAATCAAATTAATTTAAAAAATATATATAAAAAATATGATCGTGCACACGATTGTCGGTATGAAGTTACAATATTGAATAAAGGTAACAAAAAAAATAAAACTGTTTATTTCACGGATTACATTCTTGCTTCAATTCGGCATTTTGTATATTAGTTAGTTAGTTTTTTTTTATTGGTTATTGTTATTATTTTCAGATAAGCACGGATGTCTTTTCTAATTCCTCCATTTTAGTTAATTTGAATTGATTATATTATTTTCTATTTATCTTTGTTCAAAAATATTTTGAGTAACACAGCCGTTTCTAAGGGCGTGAGTTACTGCCTGTCGCCTGAGACGACGGCGTGCTACTGACGCTCCCTCCGGGAGGACTCGCCGCCTTTATATACTTGTAAATAGCGCACCCCTCCCCCGCAAAACATCCCCTGCCGTCCGAATGTACCATGAGGCTGTCAAGAACTATTTATAAACCTTGAAACATCAATATTAACAGCTATTATTATTATTATTAGCTATATTATTGCAAGTTTAGCTATATTATTGCAAGTAATATGTATATTTGTTGTTATTTTTGTGTGCAATAAAGAATAAGAATAAGAATAAGAATATTAAAACGTTAACTGTATATGCTAACTATTCTAAGTATCTTAAAAATATGATTCTTGTCAATAGTTTTATAGATACCACTTCGTGAGATACGGTAACCTGCGATGAACCTTTTAGTCTCGAGTGTCTTCGAGTGTAGGTAGTAGTTTATTAAATGAAGATTTTAATTAACATCGAATTACCTGAGGAGATGTTCCTCTCAGACAATTCGACACCGAGACTTAAACGTGTATCACAATGTAGCTCGATTAGCGTCAATAGACAGTGTCCTGTCGCAATCCTCATCATCAGATGTGTTGTTGTGATGTGAAGAACTTCCCAACATAGTTTGGGAAGTTCTTCCCGTCTTAACCGGATGCAGCTGAATACCAGTATTTTACATGGAGCGACTGCCTATCTGACCTCCACAACCCAGTTAATACGATACCACTTGGTAAGACTGGTTGTCAGACTTTTTGGGCCACTGACTACCTGTAACGACTGGCAAAGATGGTCTAATGACAGCTGGGACCACAGCTTAACGTGATAACACTGAAACTCGGTATGTAATGGTGGTCACCCATCCCCAGACCAACCTAGGCAAAGCACGGCTTAACCTAAAGATCGGCCCGAGCGGCTGTTATTATTTAGGCACGAGGTTTAATTTTACTGTTACTGTAAGCCTGTGTCATCCCACGACTTCCAAATTCTTCAATCCAGGGCCAATGTGGGCCACTGGTCGTTGGTTTTGTCTATCTCATCCCGCCATCTCCAGCGAGGTCTACCACGTCGCCTTCTGATTGTGTCAGGGTTCCGCATTGTGGTTATTTTGGCGAGGTGTAATGTAAATTTAAAAAACATAGCGCTTATTCATAAGAAGCTAAGTACCCCCGCATACGTATGTAGGATTCAAGGATACTTTTATAATAAGCATAGGTAGCCTAAGTGCTCACTGTTGGGACACAGGATTCCTTTTCATTGTGAGGGGGATGGACAATTGTTGCTTAGCTGGCCCAAGGGGATCCCCCCTTATGTCACGTGGGTTTGAATTTTTGTTGTAAACGAACCTTTCACGACCCGTCAACCAAGTATTCGAACTAAGTAACACTACGCCAAAATTATTGATTGGAAACGACATTTTTGTCTGAAAAATCCAAATAATATAAATACTTCGCGAGTTAACAGAGCATTTTCAATGTAACCGGGTAACGCTATGTCCTTACAAGCTTGAAGGAAAATAATTTACTCTTAAAGTTACCATGACCTGTGAGAAATTGGGCAACACAGTGATCGACCTCCAGCCATGTCCTGGCCAGCCGTTCACGAATGGATGGAAAGACAATTCTTTCAAGGGCCGAAACCTCTACATTGGTAGACTTGATGGAATTATCCCACTTACATTGCCATTCAGACAAAAGGTCCTCGCAGACGTCTGTCTGTGGTTTGAATAATCTAGAAATCTTAGCACGGTCACGTATGGTTAAAAAGTCGGCGTCCGTGGTCTCATGCGCGTTATAGTACATTGCAGCCCGTCGCTGCACTTCAAGATCGACTGGAAGTACACCTGCAAGCACCGGTAAGGCTTCAGTACTAACCGTCCCATACGCTTTGAATGAGAATATCAAAGCCAAACGATGGATTTGAAGCAAATTACGTTGTACCGCTCCTATGGTGGCCCTATCGGCCCAAACAGGCACCCCATAGCACATACAATTCAAGTCCAAAGCCACATACAGGGTGAAATTGAATAGATGCGACAAATTTAAATATACAATAATACGTGTTGTCAAGAAAATGTATAAAATATCAAATGTAAAATTGTAATGAACGAAGGAAGGGTAGTGGGCGGCGCGCGGTCGCCGGGAAGGGATGTCAGCGCTGGCGCACATGCGAGGTTTGGCAACGTCGCGCGATACTTACATTAGAAACTAGGCTAAATTAGGTAAATGACCGCTATGAACGGGAATACCGATAATTCGTACTTAAATAAAGATAATAACATCAATGGACCTTTTGAAAACGATAATCGCGTAATTTTTTTTAACGATTTAGATAGTAGAAAAAACAGTTTATAATTACTATGTTACTGTAACTGAAGCTCCCATTTGATTTTGTCGCATTTATTTAAATTCACCCTGTAGATGGTGTTTAAAGTTATAAATGACAGACCCCACGTAGATTTGGATATTCTCGTTAAAGCATAAAAGTTATTTTTAGCTTTTTCACCGACAGTGTTTATACGAGTAATTATGATTTATGAATGAAAAAGTCTATCTGTATACTGTTTTTGACACGTTGCTGGCTTCTCGGTTCAGGCTGCCTTTCGTTCTAAGGGTCCCAAGTTCGAATCCCGGTAAGAGCAAATGTTTGTAAGTAACTAATTATTTACTTGTAGCACTATCTCATGTCCACGACACAAGCCTCGTTGCTGAGTGTGGCACTAGATGGCACAGTGTGTAACGTTCAGTGATATTTATTTATCTATATGTTTGTAATCTGCGCCTACAAAACAGGAGAAATTAGTATGGGGCAAACTTTGCTCCTAGCATATCAACAACGCGAGTACAGAAAGTAGAACTTAGAAGCTAGCCTGAAGAAGAATAGAGTATTACTCTGTGGCGCGAAGATCGTTCGAAGACCGATAGTCCAGGAGTTATGTACTACTCGTATTTACCTGGAAAGTAATCCGTACTTAATGGAACTATTACAGGTTGTTTGGGGTACGCTAGCTACGATACTGTCCTAACTTGGGGGGAGGGGATAAACACTTCACACTCATCCATTATGTGAACCACATTAACATTACAACAGGATCTCGGACCCCAACCACCAAAAATCGTGTGAACAACGGTAGGGTTTTAGTTGTGAGGTAGAGAGGGTTCTTTATACATTTCTTACATTATAATGGGACATCACCACGTTTGGGGGGAGGGGGTGGGGCGTCATAGGTTTTCCAAGATGTTGATATTGATGACTGATGGTAATAAGGAGTTTACTATTTTTAAGATTTTAAGAAATTTTGTCTAACTTTGATCTGCTGTACAACGTACGTTAAAATAAATGGGCTTGGAAATCTGGTTCACCAACGTGTTCTTCATTAAATGTGCTTAGTTCAAGAGATATAAGCGAAAACCTGAAAAAAAAGTGAGATTTTACCTCAAAGTGTGATTGCTCGGCTAATGTGCATGAAATAAGCAAAAAAAAAAGTGATTGTTTGGCTAATGTGCATGAAATAAGCAAAAAAAAAGTGATTGCTCGGCTAATGTGCATGAAATAAGCAAAAAAAAATGATTGCTCGGCTAATGTGCATGAAATAAGCATAATTGCACCCACGAATAACGTAGCTTTCTGCCAGTAAAGTATTTCTTGAACTGGATCATTAGTTCCAGAGATTACCCCCTAAATACAAACTTACAAACAAATATCTCTTTATTATATTAGTATAGGTTAACTTACCAGCCAGAATACGAGAAGATGCCCGAGTAGAATGCAACGGACCAGTCACTGACCGAAGACTTCGTGCCTCCCCATCCATCCTCAAAGTGTTCTGTTCCACCTAAACAACAAAACAAAACAAAAATTAGTACTAGACTAGGCAGAGAGAAGTGTAAAGTCTAGCATCTCTTTAGTAAAAGACGCTAGACTTTACACTTCTCTCTTCCTGAACACAAACTTATTTTGAATAGAGAAATCGATGAAATACGTAACAGATGCCGCAGTGTCCTGTCAAAAGCTAAGTCAAGCTAATAACCTCGCCAATGATATCAAGCGAGTTTGATATATAAAACGACATTTAAGGCGAAAAAAACCCGTTTACTTCAAAATTGCCAAGGATTCGAGTAGTTAATCACAAACTCGAAGCAAGTAGTCCTTTTCAAGATCTCTAGGTAAGAAATTCCTTACACATTGAATATTACAAAATCCTGGGAACATTCTTCCTTCCCTATTTATCCCTCATAGTTGGAGAGACGGACCATTATCGTCACCCCTAATATTTTGGTTTATTAAAACACTTGAATCTAGGTCTGGCTTTAATCGTAGTGAGAGCTTTTTAATGCGTCGCTGAAAAACCAGTATCAATGACCAAGGAATAAATCAGTATCAATGACTAACATCTTTAGTTTTCACCGTCAATAATCCCTGCAGTCTTCGGTGAATGGTTTGAGCACAAGTAATAGCAAGTCTCCCTTGAGAAGCCTTACACAAATAACTCTGGCACGCTTGATTAATAGTTGCGGAGACAGCCTTCCCAACACCGGCTCCCCCATATTGAAAGTCCTGACTTTGTCGTCGCTATTTTATTAAGTCTTGGATCTGTATCCTGTCTTTAATACTAGATGAAGACTTTGAAGCGTCGCCATCGTCGATAATACAGTATCAATCCATGTAGACTAAGGTATTGTATAGCAAACTCTTCGAAGATTGGTCCCATACCATCTATCTCTATAAAAAGAACAAGCCTGATTTGTATACACAAAGCGACGTTTAAGTGATTTACGGCGACTGTTTTGATTAACGTTTTACGTTTTGTCAAACAAAGTTATAGCAAAAATAGGTCTTATCTCAAAGCAGAAACCGTTATTTCACGAGAAAATCGCATTTGAATTATGCTAAGTTGTAACATAGTACTGACTGACATTAACTCACATTGCTGTCCAGATCAATCACGCAGTGTCCGGTAATGAATCTAATCACAAGTAATCAACAGTAGTACAGTATCACTTGAGAACAACACAACCCCCACAAGAACGAACAATTTAAAGATGACCTACGTAAATGATTGGATGGACGTAACAATTGTGTCTATTAAGGGCCCGCGGTGCCTCGGTCGTTACCCTGTGAAGTCGATGCATGTATGTGACTGTTACATACGGGTAAAGTTGAAAACTCTTACAAGCTTTGGCGGCCAAAACAACTACCTTAACGTTCACACAAACAGCTTCACAAATACTCTTTTAAAATTGCTGACGAGTAACTAATAAGTCCAAACTTCCGAGACACGCCGATAACATTTGTTTTTAAATTATGTGTGTCCTAAAATTCTGCAATGAGAACTCCCCTTACTGTAGCAGTCACAAGATCATCAAGAGCGCAGGTGTCACGTGAACCAGCACATGATCGAAGGTGGGAAAAAGGAGACTTTCTATAGGAATTGACGCGATCAGCTGATCAACGTGGATAGTAAAAAAAAAACAAAAAGTTATCAATTTCCAAATGTCATAGAACAGAAGTTAATCCTATGTTACAACTTGTAGATGTATAGTAGTACTTATCATTTTGAACGACCAAACAAAGGAATTACTTTTCAATACCATGTATGTTTTTTATTGATTGCTCTGACTTGACATTTCGGTCGCGTCGGGGCGTTACACCCCAGCCGTGGCTGCCCGGTGGGGTTGAGCCACCCCGTACCCTAGGTAGCAAGCTAACAAGGTGCCTCTCAATATAATATTCTAAAACCTAATTAATTGTACCAGGAACCACTGATACCTAATTATTTAAAAGACTCCATTTTTAATATGCATCAATAGACTAGACATTTAATTTTTATTTATTTGAAAACTAAGTCTCTAAGAAACTCAGATATAATAATAAAAAACAATTTTCCGTCTAGACAACTTATAAGAAATCCTTTTTTTTGTGGTATTGAGAAGTTCGTTACTTTATTCCCACATACTTTGCACTAGGAGCTCGTGGCTACATAATAACAGCCGCTCGGGTCGATCTTTCGGTTAAGCCGTGCTTGCCTAGGTTGGTCTGTGGATGTGTCCACTCACACAGCATACCGAGTTTCCTCCGTGCCTCGGATAGTCGTCGGAATGCACGTTATGCAGTTGGTCCCGGCTGTCATTTGTAGATATTTGACAGTCGCTACAGGTACTTAGTTGCCCAACCAGTCTTACAAGGGGTATCGTATTACTCAATACTAACTGGGTTGTGGAGGTTAGAAAGGCAGTCGCTCCATGTGAAATCCAGGTAATCAGCTGCATACGGTTAGACAGGAAGCCGACCCAAACATAGCTGTGGAAAGGCTAAGCAGATGACGACTTTGCACAAGGGACCAGTGGTCATCAAAATCAAATTTGCCTTGGATCAAGGGGGTGGAAGTCACGGAGAGAGTCGACTAATTCGACTATACACCTCTCTCACTTATTATGCCTTGTAAATGCGACTATAGCTACATCCTTTTGCTTTTGACAATTTAATAATGCCTGGAACTATTATATTTGAAATAAATGTTTTGATTTTTATTTTGAGAGGAGTTAACCCAGCCATGGTGAAATACAGCCCAACGGTGTCAGTAACTTCACACCCACTTAAGCCCAATCATGTATAATTAAACAGTTGAGTCTTTAATAAGTATGGCAACAGAAACATGTTTAATTCAATGACAATCTTACATCATGCTAATTGACTCTTAAAAACCAGTAATTAAAACCGGACATGGTTCTATTGTGATCAGCGTGGCTTGCCCATTAATTTTTGGAAAATTTCGAATGAGTCGGAGCTGTGGTGGTCCAGTGCTCCGCTTACTCAGGAGTTCGCACCCAGACAAGTAATTTATGTGATGTGTTTGATCAACACTGCTCACAAAATGACGAAGGGAAAAGTTTGTACAATTATGTAACATCCAAAAATGCTCACTGATCCAGTCTGATGGAGTATGCCCACTCCCTCTCGCAGGGGTTTGGGCTGTGCGTCGATATTACCAGTCAGTCTGGACTTTAAATAATATAAAATGACAAATGGTGAATATAAACCTTTTTAACTTCAACAGAAAAGTGCGTTTAAATCACCAATTAATAACTACATTAAAAACCTCTTGTTTAATTAATAACAAAGATTCCGTTAATTTCATTGTTCTCCAATTGCCAACACCTTGTTATTTAAACATTTTTTAAGACTCGTCGATTCAACGGTGGATTGATAAAATGTTTAAGGAAAATATTGTGAGGAAACCGGCAAATCCTAAAACCGAATATTCGACGACATGTGACATCCACCAATACGCACTGGGCTGTTCAAGATTGCGACTTAGTAAGTCCCGCAGAGACGAGACCTGTGTCCCAGCAGTGGGAACATCACAGGCTGATGAAGTTATTTCTTATACTCTTAGACTTAGACAATACAAGCCGTCGTCATAAATAGAAATAAACACGTCTGGAGATAAGATAGAACCGGGGCAGACATCCGCTTCCGTTCCAATATATCTTAGAGACAAAACAAGGTGCCAATCTTAGACCAAGACACCATGACAACGGTGATCAGTGAACCATAATGCCTGCAGATGAATCTCTACTACAGTCCTTTCACCGTAATTGTACCTTTCACAACAACAATTCCACCATGACGAGAGTAAAAATCACTGGTTTTTTAAGACTGAGTGGCAGCAATCTAATGGCAACCTTATCGTAACTACAATAAAGATCAGTCTGGTTTTGACAGTGACGGAACATCGGAGGTAACATAACTGTGAAAGTACTGTTATTAAAGCGCGCTTCGAAAACATGTCGGTGTTGTCATGGGTCCTAAGGTGACTTGTCATGGTGCATGACAACGGTGGGTAAGTTGGTAAGGGAAGAGAAAGTTCTTCTACAGCGCTGTAGTTAACATTCAAACGCTATGGATTATTTTTTTCGCTCATAGATCTGTTTTTTGACGTGCTGAGCCTCTGAGACTCGTTCTGTTAGATTGAAAATCCTCGGCAGTGTGGGAAAGTATTGCCTTGTCTAATGATACATAGTATACTTAGTTCTACAGCAGTGTTAAATCATATTTTAACATACCTTTACCCATCCAGACGATGCCTCCCACAATGATGATCAGCAGCGCCGTAATCTTGGTGAACATGAAGACATTCTGTATCCGTGTCGTGAATCTGACGTCGTAAGCGTTTATGAACGTCAGGAAACCTAGAAAGACAAACCGGTTTAAGATTTTTCTTCGATGTTTCTTAAGGCTGAGATACTGGGTTTAATTTCCGTGTCCATCAAAGGTTTTCGACTGAATTTTTTTTATGATGTCGCCCAAAGTCTGATTTCATGTTCGGCAACAGGCTGGTTACGTGCAGCGTACACCTATGCCCAAACCGTCGAGGATTACTGATGTGAACGTATGTTATGTTTATGTCATTCAAATGTGCTAAAATCATAGGTAAAAACTTTTTTGCAAAAAAATAGAACCGACTTCAAAAAAGTGAAAAATAACTTTAGCTTCAGAAGTCGGTGACCATTGTTTGATTGATTTATTAAGTTTTTTTGTCACCGACTTCTGAAGCTAGTTATTTTTCACTTTTTTGAAGTCGGTTCTATTTTTTTGCAAAAAAGTTTTTATTTTTCACTTTTTAGTGGTTGGTTCACTTGTGCTTACCCCTTCACAGCGTACCGGTGCGGTGGCGTGATGTTATGTTATGAACTGGTGTAAACAATAGACAGACAATAGATTTCAGCAATCCCAGTCCATTTGCTATCATTTATTGAGGAGTTTCGTTCCATATCTCCGAAGTTCGTGATCAGATCATGACAATATTTCTATGGGACCAACTTGGAAGTATATATATGTCACCGTAAAATTGACAAATACGTTATATTGTAATATCACTAGCGATATTGTAAAGTCTCGAATTATTGTCAAATGAACATACTGCTCACAATAAAACGCATTATTTTTCGTGAAATGCATGCGATGGTAGTCAACTCACGCGGTGTGGAGAGAAGGAGGGGTCCCCCTTGCTCAATGGTACCACTCTCATGAAAAGATACTGTACCATTCCTGAGAAATATCGATTAATATAACCTAACCTTAAAACACTTCATATGCCCCTAAGAAGCGTAGTCGACGGAGCCCCGCTTCGCGGGGCCCCTATTTCCGAGTGCAGGGTTTAAAGGAACCTAACTAACCTAACAGGGGGGTGCCCCAAGTCCCGTTTATGGGGGCAAGAGATACTTCCGTATGTTCAGTTGACAATAATTCGAGACTTTACAATATCGCTAGAGAGATACACGTTATATTGTAATATCACGTATTTGACAATTTTACGGTGACATATATACCCTTTCAAACAAAAAAGAATTTTTCAAATCGGTTCAGTTTACCCTAATTTTCAACTTTTTTATTTTTCGGAATTTACTCTTTACTTTCGCTGTAAGACATTGCTTTTAACCAAAATTGTCAATTCCAGGCCAACCGGTAGTACTCTATAGGTTTTGAGTCGTAAACCTATACGATAGTTCCCGTTGACCTAGAATCACGAAGTTTGGCTATAGGCAATATGTTAAAAATCTGAAAACCGTAAATATGTATTTAAATAACACAAAAAAAAACCATTTTACCATTACAAATTTATTATTTGCCATTGGTACAATCGCCGTGTCATGGGATTGAACAGCAAAGTTAAATTTGTCCTATAAAAAGTTTTACGGAACCCTCGGTATGCAAGTCCAACTCGCTATTGGCCTTGTTTTTTTATACCTAATATTATGCCACTTGTGTTAATTCTAGGCACTGAAGAAAGTGTTTTGCATTGAAAATGTATGTAAATAACCTGCCTTTGACAAACGGTAAATTCGCGTTGTTTGGGCGCCCTACAAATAATCGTACGTAATGTATTGTAGAGGCGGATCAAGAATTAAGAATATTATTATTCTTAAATGAATATTTACTACATATTGTACTAAAAGCTACTGGCTTGACTGAGATTTATAATTATTTATAGTCATTAGGAAGTGCCTGATATCTTGATGTGAAACAATGGAATAATAATCTTCTACACTAATAATAAGCTCTGATATTGTAAAATTCCACGTCTTAGGAATTAATTTCATTCAGTTTCAAACTCATTACAATATTCCATTACAGCGATGCGCGACCTATTACACTCTGAAACAATTAAGACCAAGAATCGCAAATCACAAAGTAAAGTAAATATTTTTTCTAGGAAAACTTTACCATACTCAGTAAGTTTAGGCGAGGCTAAGTTGAAATTACAAATTCATGAATCTCTTGTAGTCCTACTAATGTTTTAGGTGACGATATGAATTTTCGTAAAACGTGACTGCCATTACACCAACTGTAAGGTGTGCGCACTAACAGTATCAGTCAAAGCAGTCCCAAGTCCCAACACACATATAACGATACCTACGGCGAATCAGCTTCGCACTACCAACCCTCATCGGCTCATCGTCAACCAGGCGTCAATCCAATTAAGCACTAAACCGGATAGGTTCATCACCGCTGAAGCGTCAAATTGAGTACTAGGTGTGCTTTGATGACCGTTGCAATAATGACATGAATGGCATGGTCGAACATGGAGTCGACATGGTCGAATCGGCATGAAAAGACAAAAAGAGCTTTGATGCCCATGCAATAAAGCATAAAAACGTTATTCGCCTTGTTTAAGTAAGAATGATGCGTCTCGGCGCCAAACTAAATGCGACCAAGATTCCGTGTATGTTATCACCTCAAGCCGATTACGCGCCGATGTGTGTGATCACTTCATTACGCACCTCTGGCTACCATCACCTCCTTTATCCCGATGTACTGGGATCGACACAGCATGTTTTCTTTTTCCATGCTTCCCTATTACTCGTGATATCATTAGTCGAATAGTCACCCACTTTCTTGTCATATCGTCCTTCACACAGTCCATCCATGGTGATTGGTGATATACAAGGTTTTGTTTTCATCCTAGTCACATTCAAGGGTGTGCTACAGACCATCAAACTGAACAACTTTCTCCATGGGACCATCATCGTAATCGTAAAAAAATAATCAGCCGTCTCATACATTTGGTCGAGTAGGTATTGGAATTTTGTATAGGGCTGTTGATTATTTTTTCGCGATTACGATGGTGGTCCCATAGAGGAAGTTGTTCAGTTTGATGGTCTGTAGCACACCCTTGAATATCACTAGAATGCAAAGCAACAGCTTGTATATTTTAAAGTTAATTAAAAAACTTATACTCACATATTGTGACGGCTGCGATGAGCTTCTTACAAATGGGGTCGATGGGGCAGTCGGGGAATATGGGGTCGAGAATATTGCTTGCGAACGTCAGGGACATAATAGCATTCGTACTCGGTCTAGAACAAACAAAAATCATTTTCATTAACAGTTTCATCATCGTCGTTTCAGGCTAGAATCACCCATTCCTGGGTATGGGGCTCCCCTTTCCTCTGCCACACTTCTCAATTCCGTGCGTCCCTCATCAACACTTTCATTAATAACCTTTGTTTGCATAAAGTCTTTAATCAATGCTTAAGTTACCGAAATTGTCAAACACATTAGATTGTAAAATAACTAGAGAGATTGTAAACTCTCGAAATATTGTCAAACAAACATACTGCTTACTACTTGTAATCTATCGAAGTGAAACCGTAATATTGTGAAATGCATGCGATGGAAATCAACTCACGCGGTGTGGAGGGAAGGAGTCCCCCTTGCCCAATGGTACCACTCTCATGAAAGATAATGTACCATTCCTGAGAAATACAGATTAATATAACCTAATCTTAAAACACTTTATATTCCTATAAAAAGCGTAGTCGACGGAGCTTCGCTACGCGGGGCCAATATTTCCGAGTGCAGGGTTTAAAGGAACCTAACTAACCTAAAGTGGGGGTGCTCCAAGTCCCGATTATGGGGGCAGAGATACTTCCGTATGTTCAATTGACAATATTTCGAGAGTTTACAACCTCGCTAAAGAGATTACAATCTAACGTCTTGGTCTATTTTACGGTGACACATACATATCGCGACAGACACCCTGCATTATCAAAATAATTTTAATAATAAATTAATTTGATACCCGGAGCCCTTCAAAAAGCTTTAATTATTCGAGTAATTCTACACTAATAATACTAGACAACAGAAAGAGTCTAAACCTATGAGGCGTGTTATGTTATTATTATGTACTAGCTGTTGCCCGCGACTTCGTCCACGTGAACCACCTTTGTCACCTAGGGGTACCAAAGGGGTATAAAAGTAGCCTACGATTTGTTTTCTAACCTACCGAATAGACACAATTAGGTAGATTTCCTTTTTAAAAAAAAAAAAAATCTGCCTAGATTGGTCTCTCACCTACGGGGATATATTATGTTTACGTATGTATATGGGTGACAAGCAAAATTTAGCCACACTCTACAGGTCGCAATTATGAACCGATTGCTTTCAAACTTGGCCAAAAAATCGAAAAGGTCAAAACTTAGGCTAAGTTCGTGAATGGGCGGAATTCGTCCATGGGGGGCGGCGGGGGGGCGGGTTTTTTTAAAATCAGTTTTTTGGCCATAACTTTTTTCCTATGGAAAATTTTTGAACCGTTTTTCATTTTTATCATTCTGAGTAAAAATACGGACCACTTTAAATTAAAACTTTTTTGATGCAACCCCTAAATTGGGGAGGGGATTGAAATTTCCAAATTTTTTTCGAAAAAAAATCATATCTCCGAAACAGTAAACATTTTGAGCGTCGCAAATATTTTTTTTTGAAAGCAAATTGTTTATTCTACAATTGTTACCTTCGAAGTTTAGCGATAAAACTTATAGTTTTCGAAATAAAAAATTATAACTAAAAATTGAGGGCGTTTGCATGCTAAACTCTTATGAGCGGATTTAAAAAGGGTAAACTTTCCGTTACAGGACAACGATTTTGAAATCATATATTTTTTTTGTAGATTGTACACAGTACAACTCTTATTAAAAATTTTCAATAGTCGGACGCTCCAGCATCTTCTCCGAAATCTACCTCCTCCTGCGGCTTGCCGGAGGGATTTTTTTATTTATTTTTTATTTTTAAAGATGATGATGATGGTGATTTATTTATTTATTCAACTATGATGATGTTATGTTGACTCTACAGTGTAAAGCTTAGTTGCCATTAAGTCGCGCATTTCTCCTGATACCCCAATAAACCTGTACAGAAGTCGAATCCGCCATCTTCTGGATGTCATAATAAATACCATATTCGTAATCAGCACCCCTGATAATCTCGGAAGCGACACCCATAATGATTTTTAATTTTCAACCCCATTGCAACCCAAATGGGGATGATGGAATTTCAGGTCCGCCACATTAAATCTTAAAATCATTGTTTTGTAATACACCCAACCCGATACACAATACAAACAACACCCATGTTGATTTTCAGACTTTGTCACGCCATTTCTCCATATAAGGGGTTGAATTCTGAACAAAACTGAAACAAATGTTCATTTATCGATAGGAGTACTCCTGTTAAGTTTCAAATAAAATAGCCTAACTAATCTTGTTTCCCTATTCAAAGTTTGGAGCCCCGTTTCACCCCTTTGGAGGACGAATTTTGTAAATTATTTCTAACTGCACCCCAAGAGTACATAGGAAACCTATTTGCCAATTTTGGAATCTGTAGACCCAGCGGTTTGGGCTGTGCATTGATTTTTAGACTTGCGTTACCCCATTTCCTCCTCTTAGGGTTTGAATTTTGAAAATACCTGAAACCTGTTTCTCCTCATTTATCAATAGGAGTACTCCTGTGTAGTTTCGAATGAAATAGTCTAACTAATCTGGTTTCCCCATACAAACTTTGGTGCCCCGTTTCACCCCCTTAGAGGGTGAATTTTGAAAAATCCTTTCTTAATGCACCCCTAGACCACATAAGGAACCTTCTTGCCAAATTTGGAATCTGTAGACCCAGCGGTTTGGGCTGTGCGTTGATATATCACCCAGTCAGCAATAAAGATTCACAGCTCCTCCCCCGTAGGTGATAGCGTGATAATATGTAGCCTATATGTTGACCCGACCTCTTAGTAATATTCATGCAAAATTTGAAGTAAATCCATGTAGTACTTTTTGAGTTTAGCCCGGACATACATACAGACAAACAGACAAAAATTCTAAAAACTTTATTTTTGGCTTCGATATCGATTGTAGATCACGCCCCAAGTATTCTTGTTAAAATTTTTCAATGCACAGTTTTGACTTTCCTACGATTTTATTATATGTACCTATAGATAATAGCCGGGCGGGGTCCGCCGGACTGCCAGCGGCACTAGACGTGTCCGTCCCCCTTGGGCTTCGTGCCATTGACATGGTACCTACCAGCCACGTAATAATTAATTAATTATTGCGTCTAGTGTTATAAATTGACTAATGCACTGACTGGACAGCTCTACTCAAATCTGTGTGGTTCTTTCTTCACAAGCCCATCTCAGACACTAATCTGTCCCCATATGACTTGACCAAGAAAGACGTTGTCTGAATTTTAAAAGTGCCCGTGCACCTCTGAATTTGTTTCGGCTGTTTCTTCTCAGAGTATAATTGAGGTTCATACAATAATTTAACATAAGAACGTAACACCGACCTCATTTAGTTTAAAAAAAATGTATTACGTGTTAAAGTGATTGTTAACATAGTAATTTTATTGGAGTTTAACTTGCCAAAGCCTGTGCTACATTACATGGAAGAAAACACCTTATCTAAAGTTTTAATCTATACTTACACAATATTAAAGAGATATTTGTTTGTATGTTTCTATGTGGGGGTCATCTTCGGAACTACTGATCCGTTTTCGTAAAATTATTTTACTAAAGGAACGCTACATTATCCCAAAGTGCCATAGGCATTTAAAACGCTCCCGTGGGTTAATAACCGTACATAAAGGGAGCGAAGCCGCAAGCAAAAGCAACTTACTTAGTTCTAAATAAATACTCAAATCAGAAACTAGGTGTCAGTCACCATCGTCTTTAATGAGAACTACATTTAGCTTCAGCCTTTAGTCACAATTTTGGGTCGTGATAGAACGAGTTGAAATTCACAACTGAGTGCGATGAAAGAAAGGAAATTCATCTATTTCCGACTTGAAGCGACGAGAAAACCGGAAGTGCCCCTAGGAGTATCTACCTAATCGGAGACATGTGCCACCTGTCCACATTGGGCGCGAGTGGGCTAATTCTGCAAACTTCCACTCACAGATAAAGGCGCGAGTCCGACCAGGAAGTTAATCACAGGCTAATATTTAGAGCGAACTGACGACCCGTCCCTGCTTCAACGGCGCCCTAGTTTTGGATATCCTAACTCTCAACCTGGAATCAAACATACACATTCACAAAATTTCATTGATATCGGTTGAGTGGTTTCGGAGATTAGCTTGTAGGAACTTGGTGACGCGTGATTTCTAAGTTGGTTTTAAATTTCGCTATGGCGGGATATATTCATATAGGTACAGAGCTACATTATACATATAGAAACAAATATGGACGCAAACCCATTAATGAAACCTTGCGATTATAATAGATTAATCATGATCAGGCTAAGACGTATACTGCAGGATCAATCCAATGATCAATAAAAATCAGCATTATGTAATGTCATCAACATCGTCATCCAATTAATGCCCCACTACTGGGGCATAGGCCTCCTCTCTATAAGAGGGATATGTGATGTACATGTTCTGCTAACTAGCCAAGCACCTCTGATTTTTTGAATTCACGTGCGTATTGTTTAATTATTTTCATTTGCTTCGGACTTCGGTGAAAAAAATTATAGTCAGGAAACCATCAACATGCCTGAGAGATATTTCTCGACGGCATGTTAACTCTGACACCAGGTTACGCACGAACCACACGATAACAAAGAAGACTTCTTCAGGATTCCGCTAGCTAATATTATACCCTATCCAACTATTTTATTTAAATACGGTTAATCTTCTCTGTAACGTCATTAAAGCAGCCGAAAGAAACTGGATAGCCAAGACACAAAACCACAAAAGTGGAGGGATATGGAGGAGACCTACACTCAGCATTGGGTAGCCATAAATAAATAAAATAAATAAATAAATAAATATCGTTCATGCAAAGGTAGTAGAAGAATCTTCTTTGAGTGTTAAGAATATTATACTCGTACAATGTAAAAAAAAACGGCAAAGTGCGAGACGGCCTCACGCATGAATGTTCCTGTAAATGTCGACTGTCTACCTATAAATCATGAGATACAGCAAGCTGACAGAAGACGGACGGACGGACAGACGGACATCGCATCGGAAGCTTAGTAATAGGAATTGGATTGCCCTCCGGGTGCGGAACCCAAAATATGTATCCTAATTTCCCTTGGTCACGCCATAACTTGGAAACGATTTACGGCCATTTTCAATAACTTACTCACAGGTATCGGTAGGTTGCTATCTCTGTCTGTTTGCTATTTAGCTTACGACCGATAGAAAAGACCGACCGAGATAATAAGTATATCAACTATCTGGTGTCCACGACACAAGCCTTGCTTAGTGTGGCACTAGATAGCGCTGTGTGTTAATGTCCAGCGATACTTATTTTATTTTTTATTTTAAATAAACCGTCACAGAAAAGCTTTGTTTGATTTTTCAATGAATCAAGTGACAGGTACGTGACGCGGAACGGATTTTTCAAGCTAACTTTGATTATAGAAACAGCGATAGCTATGAGACGTGGCATATAAACTGACAGTTATACCTGTGGTTATACGTAAATTATAGAAAACGGGCCTTAAGCGATTTCATTCGCCTTTTTAACGCCCGACGAAAAACGACGGTGTGTTATAAGTTTGACGTGTCTGTGTGTGTGTGTCTGTCTGTGGCATCGTAGCGCCCGAACGGATGAACCGATTTTGATTTTGTTTTATTTTTTTGCTTGAAAGGTGAATTAATCGGGACTGTTCTTAGCTACGTTTGATAAAAAACAGTCCAAGATGGCCGCCGGCCGACACAAAATAGCGGATTACATTTTTATTCAACAACTCTCTCAATATGACGACCCGAATGGCGCAGCGGTAGTGAGGCTGCCTTACGTTCTTAAGGTCCCGGTAGGAGCAAATGCTTGTGTGATGAGCATGGACATTTGTTTTCGAGTCATGGATGTTTATATGTACTTATAAAGGTCGTGGCTCACTTGACAAGCACCGCACCAGCACCGCACCAGCACAGCTCCTGACCGGCGTCGCCTCGAATATAGGCTACGGCGCGCGGCCCGCGCGCCGCAAGCGAGGGGACCGCGTGCTTACACCTCGCTTGCGGCGCGTGGGCCGCGCGCGGTCCCCTCGCTTGCGGCGCGCGGGCCGCGCGCGGACCCCTCGCTTGCGGCGCGCGGGCCACGCGAGGGCCGCGCGCGGTCCACTCGCCGTCCGCAAGGCACAAGCTCGCAGTAGCTGGTAGTAATAGTCCGGGAGGTAGCATTGTATTTTAGGTATTATCTCTAGTAATTATATTTTGTTAACGTGGATTCGTGGTTTAATTCACCTACCCCGCGAACACCCTTTCCATTACAGTTCTGAGATTTTTTTAAGTTCAGTTGTATGTAAACTATTTATAAAAAAGTTTCAGCCGGTGTACTGTAACGATTGATTCAGTTATTGTAACATAAGATCAACCTTCGATTACAACAATATCAGTTGGTTTATTAGGGCTTTTTTATTTGCTTTTTTATTTCTAAACGAACTAGGTTTAGTGTCGTGGGCTCTCTAACTAAATTTGTAACTGGCCATACAGTAAACAAAGAGTATCCACGACGTGGAGAAGCACGACGGCGCAATGACGTTGTTTCGCGGGCCACTCGGCGTCCGCGCGCCGTCCCCTCGCTTGCGGCGCGCGGTCCCCTCGGTTGCGGCGCGCGGTCCCCTCGCTTGCGGCGCGCGGTCCCCTCGCTTGCGGCGCGCGGACCGCGCGCGGACGTCGAGCCGCCCGCGAGGCGAGTCGTATGGTAGCGGCAAGCGCGTTGACCACCCGCCGTAAGCTTTTTCATATGGACATTAAAAAATATGTTATGCGACACACGATTTAATGCTCTAATTTGAATGGCAAGTAAATTGCTGGGTTGGAGCGGTGCTGGTGCGGTGCTTGTCAAGTGAGCCACGACCTTAATAAGTATGTATTTATAAACACAAAGTATATATGTAGTATATCAACTGTCTGGTGACCACGACACAAGCCTTGCTTAGTGTGGCACTAGATGGCGCTGTGTGTAATGTCCAGCGATATTTATTTATTTATTTATATGATTTTCAAATAAAATAAACCCGACTTCTAAAAACACAAAAAAGTGAAAAATAACTTTAGCTTCAGAAGTAGGTGAGAAAAAAACTAAACCAATCAAACAAAGGTCACCGACTTCTGAAGCTAAAGTTATTTTTTACTTGTTGTTTTATTTTTTGCAAAAAAGTTTTTATTTTTCACTTTTTGGTGGTTCACATGCGCCTACCCCTTAACAGCGTACTGGCGTGATGTTATGTTATGAACTGGTGTAAGCAATAGACAGATATGAGATTACAGCAATCCCAGTTCATTTGATATCATTTATTGAGGAGTTCCATTGCCTATCCCGAAGTTCTTCATCAAATCTTCACAAAGTTGAAGTGAGACTACTCCAAGAAAGTACTCTTCCGAAAACGACCCAAATCTATTCATGTGTGCATATAAAATTTGAAGAGTTCTCTCTGTTTCTCTAAGATCCCATCATCAGATCCTGACTTGATGATTATGGGACCACCTGTGAAGTATATCCTTTCAAACAAAATAAAAATAATCCAAATCGGTCCAGCTATCTTTGAGTAATCGGGGAAAATACATAAAAAAAAAAAAAAAAAAGGTTCCGACGAATTGAGAACCTCCTCCTTTTGGAAGTCGGTTAAAAAGGACTTGACTAGTAGAATACAATAATATAATAGATGGCCGCTACCACAAAATGGCGAATTAACGAATTGATTTCTACTTAACTTTTAGTACTCGTACATTGTGTCGGGGGTAAGAAGGATAAGATAAAGTTCGTCCGTTCGTCGTCATTCAGAGCAGAGCAGACGTGTGATAAATTTTTTGCAAAAATATCTAAATATATGTCCTTCAAAAGTAACTAGTAACTAGTAGGAGGGGTCCCCCTGGCCCAGTAGTACCACTCTCATGAAAAGATACTGTACCTTTTCTGAGAAATATCGATTAATATAACCTAACCTTAAAACACTTTATATTCCCCTAAAAAGCGTAGCGTAGTCTTTCGCACAGTGACCCTACGTTCACGGAGTTTATGCACAGCAAATAAACAGGTACGAAATAAAGTTCTGTTAATTTGTTTATATTGTACCCACTGTTGTTGCCCGACCCGACATAGAAAGATGAATGTTCAAAGATCACCAACATCACGCAACCCTATTGGTTCGGCTACAAGCAGTGGCGCAGGTATCGCACACGGCTCACACCCCGACTTATCAAAGTTAAGTGCGCTCGCAGCGGAGTCACAAGTCACCTTCCGCAAACGTAAACAGCAGCCGGATTATGATTGTGAATGCTCAAATGAGATTAAAGAAATTCGTTCGGAATTGAGTCGCATCGGCTCACTCCTAGAAAAATATGTTGGGTCGAATGAACAGATCATGAGCAAAATGCAGGAGAATATAACTGAAGTCAAGTCGCAAATTTCAAAAAAATGTTGTGTTTGCTGGACTGCCAGAGCAAACTTCTCCCAACTTAGAAGAGAGGATATCTGGAGATGAAAAATATATTTTGGACATTACCTCACAGGTGTGCCCAAGATCTTCCAAAGCCTATCAAAATTTTTGGAATAGGGAAATACACGCCTGGAAAACACCGTGGAGTTAAAGTATGTTTTAATTCTTCTAGTTCCGCAAAATATCTTTGACGGAACAAAGATAAGCTACCTGAGAACATAAAAATATTCTCAGATCAAACGCCAGCGCAACAGCAATATCTAAAAAGTTTGAAAGAAGAATTGGCTCGTCGTCAAAACAATGGTGAGAAAGATCTTACAATTAAATACATCCACAGCACACCAACGATAATAAAAACCCTCCAAAAAACTCCCATCAATAAATGAGCCTAAGTCTACTATAATAAATTGTTATACGTATCAAGTACTCAATGACTACCGTAATATCAATGCCACCAGATCCCGCCTCAGGTTCTTGTATCTCAATGCTAGAAGTATTCGTAAGAAAGGAAAGCTTGACGAACTAAAATGCGTCTTAAGATCACTACCAAAGCCAGCACACGTTATTCTTATTACGGAAACCTGGATACACTCGGAGGCCCAAGCTTTGGCACTGCAAATAGAAAATTACACCCACTATCACTATCATAATTATAGAACTGACTCAACGGGGGGAGGAGTTACAGCATATGTCCACAATGATCTGAGGCATAGCTTATCAGAGTCAAAATATTCAGGAAGAAACAATTACCTGTGGATAAATTTGGAACGATACGCGCTTGAAATAGGAGTCATATATTATCCTGGAAACACTAACTACAAAGACTTTCTGCAAGAATATGACTCGCAGCTGCAGCAAAGGAAGAGGGCGATTGTTTTCGGGGATTTCAACACCGACCTGTAAACTAAGAAAAATAAAGAGACTAAACAATACAAAGCAGTAGTCAAGGAAGCTGGCCATATACTATTGAACAAAATAAGCAGAAAATACTGTACGAGAGATTCTGAAACTAGAAAGACTATCATAGACTCTCTCTTTACTCTTTTCTATTCTTCATAATCCTAAAGCTCCTTCGTATCTTCGAGAGCGCTTCGAATTTCTTGTTCCTAGAGGTAAACCCTGTCGCTCATCATCATCTCTTCTCCTTCGTTTCCCTCCCCACCCCTCAAGTCGGTATGATGGTTCTTTTACTGTTAGTGCTGTGCGCCTTTGGAATTCGCTTCCACACTCCTTGCGGGATAGCCCGTCGTTAGAAGTGTTCAAGAAAAGAATAAAGGAACATTTCCTGTCAGCATGATTTAAGTTTGTAAGTAGTGTTCTATATGTAGTGTTGTATATATATATATATATATATATATATATTGTATGTATTAGTTTAGTGTATAAGTTAATTTAAGTTGTTAACTCTATTGTTTGTGCACATAAGTTATCCTCTCCTGCAAATCTCTCAGCACAAGTATGGTTTGCTGTAAGAAAACCCAATTCTGGGTTAAGCTCGCCGTTGTATGTACATAAGCTATATTTTGTAATTTTGTGTATATTTTTCTTTATAATTTTTTGTGTGCAATAAAGAATAAGAATAAGAATAGATCATATTAGTACCAATTTAAAAGACGACTACTTTCATATGGCAATAGTATATAATCAAAGGGCAATAGTTAAATCTTCCATGTCAGATCATAACCAGATGTATTTAGAACTTAAGAAAGTTAAAACACCTCCAAAAATGAAAACCCAATATGAAGCAATAAACTATACTTACAAAGTTATATGACCTCATAGAAGCAGCTAACTTTGAAAATCCAAACAACGATTACACAATATTCGAAAATTTAATAAAGTCAGTTACGGAAGACAGCAAAACTACGAAGACCAAAATCCTTAACCCACCGCAAAAAGATTGGATTAATAAGGATATCATTGCCGAAATTAACCAAAGAAATATACTATGGGCGGAAGTTCAGAATAACCCTAACAATGACAAACTAAAGTCAGAATTTACAAACAAAAGGGACTGTGTTGCTAAATTAATAAAAAAAAAAACAAAAAAATCCTAACTATTACGAAGTTTTCAAAATTTACTAAAAAACCAAGAATAGACCCAAGATAAACCCAAGAGAAAACTAATGGTTGATTCTAATTACATTACGGAACCACGTGATATTTGTCAAATATTTAAGAAATACTTTGCTACGATAGGACCCCTTTTAGCGAACGAAATACCTGAATCATTTCATGACAATTCTGATCGTGCTTTACCAAACCCCCTTCACCAAGACACTGAGAAGCTCTCGAGTCTTAGTCCATGTTCTGCTAATGAAGTAACAAATATTATAGCCAACCTTGATCCAAATTGCAGCACCGGTCTAGACGGAATAAATACAAAAGTAATAAAAACTGTTAAAAATTTAATCGCAGATGATCTTAGTACTCGTAAATCCTGAAATACTAAAGTAACGCCAATCTATAAATCAGGAAATACCACAGATCCTGGAAATTATCGACCGATTTCAGTATTGCCTGTAATGTCGAAAATACTAGAAAAAATTATCCACAACCGATTAGAAAAATATTTAAATTCCATAAATCACTGACCGATTATGGATTTAGGCCAAAAAGTAATGCTACCACAGCTAACAGCTACTATTGATCTCATTACTACAATCAAACAAAATATAGATTGTAAAAATATAGTCCTGGGTATTTTTATCGACTTAAAAAAGGCATTCGACACAGCCAGTCATGAACTGCTCCTAAAGAAACTGGAATCCATCAATATCACTGGCAATGCTCTGAAAATGTTCGAGTCTTACCTAAAAAATCGTTCGCAAGTGGTTAAACTTGGCAGTCACCAAAGTGATGCATTAGCTATTGGGTGTGGCGTCCCGCAGGGATCTATTCTAGGTCCCTTGCTCTTCTTAATATATATTCACGAAATTCAATTGCATGGTCACCCTCACCTTACCTTATGCGCTGATGACACTTGTTTATTCTACTTCGGATCATCCATCCATCAAATTATCTCACAAGCCCAAAACGATTTAAATTCTTTATTTGAATGGTTTCAATACAATCTCCGGTCAGTGGGTCGTCTTAGGGGCGAATTTCTCCTGACAATAAATATCTCCAAAATATGTTATGTTATATTTTAGGCAAAAAGTAAAATAATTCCGCCACATGACGAACTAACAATTATTTATGTGCCTTTACAGCAAAAAACCTGTGAAAAATATCTCGGACTAAGAATTGACAGCTCGCTTACGTGGAATGCTCACATTGAACACATAAAAAGCAAACTTTCAGCACTTACAGGCTCACTGCGCCATATAGTTCGTTGCCTCCCACCAAAATTGCGGTACACCATCTACAATTCCCTTGTGAAGCCGCATTTACTTTATTTGATTGAAATTTGGGGGAGGTCCGCAAAAACTAAATTGTCAGAACTTCAAATTACTCAAAATAAACTCATAAAAGTACTCTTTATCTATCCATATTTAATATAAACCAGTAAAATCTATAAAGATACAAATATTATGAATATCAAACAACTATATATCTATCACACACGTATTATCATCAAAAAAAATTCTTACAAAAACTATTCACACAAACATAACACTCACCCAATATAAACAAATCAGTCAACATAGCACACGGCGAGCTAGCTTGGTAGTTTTACCCAAAACTAGAACTAACTACGGCAAAAAAGTGCTTACTTTTGAAGGAGCACAGCTTTTTAATAGATTACCCTCTAGTATAAGAAATCTGCACTCATTCAGTGCATTCAAAACTCAACTTAGTGAGTACATAATGGCGGATCGAGCACTTCTAGAGAAATGAAGGCATTGAATGGGTGTAGTCTAGTTTGTAAGTTGTAATTAATGACGACGAATGTGTAATTTATATGTAAACTTTGGTATTGTTCTCAAGTGAGCGACTCTTGTCTTTATTGAGAATAAAGTTTCTTTAAACCTAAGAAAGTTCTTACGGAACGACAAATAACGAAAATTGGTAGGGGAAAACCAAAAAGGTGCATTGCAACGCATGACCACGGCGCGGCGGCGCCGGCACAACTATTGTACAATAGTTTAAACAATTGCATCAATATTTTATTATTTTTTAAACCTAGCCTCACTATAGTAACGCCTCCTGTATTGTGGGTTTGTTTACAAAGCTTTCAACTCACAGACACAAACAGCACGATCTGGAACAACTACCTGTAGGCCGACCAATATTTATTTCGTTCGGAAATCGAACTGCAGCGCAGCGGCAATTGCTCAGCCGCTGGGAAAGGGAAGCTTTGAAACGGGTATTGGACTTTATGTTCATGTAAGAAACAAAATATAACTCGTGATTGCTGAAAACCACTCCTGATCATTCAATTCACTCACTCTCACTTATACAATCTAACTAAATACAGGCTTCTTTTAACCGCTTTTAATGTATTTTCATGTTGTTATCATAGTCTTTTTATTTTTATTGATCTTAATGCATAAGATTCTGTAAAAGATCTCCTCCTGGGCTGGGAGAGGATTCTGACTCTTGTAACATAGGTCCATCACCTCAGACTTGAATAGGCTAACTGAAAAAATGTAATTAGTCCGTCACTTAGATTATCAAAAAATATTTGACCCGTATTTTTTCTTTTGCAACATAAAACAAAATTGACGAAGGTACGACGCTTTTAAAATTCCCAATACGTCACTGTTCGGTATGATTCTTAATGAGTACTGACGTCACGAGCGCCCACTCCCGAGTTTTGATGCGTTTTATCTTTGTCATCATCATCATCATCTCAGCCGAAAGACGCCCACTGCTGGGCATAGGCCTCCCCCAAGTGTCGCCACATTGACCGGTCCCTTATCTTTGTCAATATTCGTTGATTTACAAAAACAAAAAATACGTGTCCATTATTTTCTAATACTCTAACTGACGGACTAAATAGATTTGCAATTTATTGATGGTGGAAACAAGCCTATTAGGAACATCACACAATTTTGTAACAACTTTGTAATGTAATAAAAATTACTGTTGATTACTTACACAAATACTAAGTTGGCATCCCACAGGTAAAGGAACGCCGGCAAGGGTCCGTATGCCTCGTTGATGTAGTGGTAATCGCCACCGCTTTGTGCCAGTGTGGTACCTGTGCAAGAAATAGATAATCTGTTTATTTACAATTATTTGTAAAATACTTTACACATTTTATAATTGATTTGAGTCAAGAATCATTAGCATCTCCTTGAATTTGAGCAGGTTACAAAGCGTCACCTTGTATGTATTTAGAAATGGTGTTGTATTTCATTAACAGCAACAATGCAGGGGACAAACTCCGTAGAATGGGATTGAACATGGTAGGAGTGGGACCTGAACCCAATGTGCCATTCCTATTTGGGTAACTAAACACTCAGGAAAGGAAGTGCTTAAGGGAACATCCCTGCAAACTGTGGATAAAGGACTATGGTCTACTCACGGTTTGCGAGGCAACGAAGAGACTATAGATAGAAATTATAAATATTTAGAAAAAGAGATTTTTGTATGATGCATGGCCTGCCTAAGTTCCGCCATTTTATTTGATTTCCAAAATTATGGCCATGCATAGTTAAAATAAGCCAAGATTGTTTTTAATACAGGCAGTGTAATACAATAGTATCAAGCCTTTTAGTACAGAATAGAATTAATGAGTTACATTAAATATTGTCCAGATGCAATTCATATTCAAGTGGAACTTAACCGGCACGGTTCCAGGTCCGGCTGTTTTTAGGTGATACAGAACCAATTCCTAGTGTGGGACTATGTTTAAAAAAAAAGAACTTATCTGAGTTCAGATCAACATCTCCTGGTCGATCTACATCAATATCATCATCTTCCTGCCCTTGTCCCATTTTATTTGGGGTCGGCGCAACACGTATTCTTCTTCCATTCTCCCCTGTTAGACGTCACGGCCTCATTTACTCCTTTCTCTTTCATATCAGTCTTTACACAATCCATCCATCTTTTCTTTGGCCTTCCTCTCCCTCTCCATCCATCAATACTAATGTCCATCACTCTTTTAGTCACATGCGCTTCATCCCTCCTCATTACATGTCCATACCAAGCCAAACGACTTCCTTTCAATTTTTCAGTAACGGGTCCTTACTTTATCCATTCTTGTCACTCCACACATCCATCTCAACATTCTCATCTCCGCTACATGCAATCGTTTTTCATCCATCTTCTTCACAGCCCAGCATTCTGATCCATACAATACGACAGGTCTAATCACGGACTTGTATATTTTCCCCTTTAACTTGAGGGGCATCCGTGGGTCGCAAGTTGTTTCAGTGACCTGTCGCCATTTCATCCATCCTGAGTTGATCCGGTGCGTTACGTCCCGGTCTACTTCGCCATTTCCCTGAATAAGCGACCCGAGGTACCGAAAATCGGAGCAGACCGGTATGGGCGTTCCGGCAAGGGTTATGGGCACAGGACTGGAGAGACCGCCGAAATCACAAAACAAGTATTCCGTTTTGGTTCTACTTAATTTCAGGCCAACATTCTCCAGTCTTTGCCACCACACCTCCAATCTGCTCTGGACCTCTAGGCCACTCTCGGCAACTAGCACAATGTCGTCGGCAAACAGCATACACCAGGGAGCCTCTTCCTGGATGTCGAACGTAAGAGCGTCCATTATCACCAGGAAGAGGTAAGGGCTTAGAGCCGACCCTTGGTGCAAGCCGACTGAAACATTGAAGCTGTCGGTAGTGCCTGCTGTAGACCGTACTTGGGTTCTACATGGACTATACATAGCACGGATCAACTGCACATACTTCCCAGGCACACTTTTCTCCTTAAGGGCCCACCACAAAACCTTACGGAATACCCGGTCGTATGCCTTTTCGAGGTCGATGTGCAAGTTTTTATGTGCACCTCTATATTTTTCGCACAGCTGGCGGATAGCGAATATGGCATCAGTCGTTCCCCGACCAGGCATAAAACCGAATTGGTTCTGTGAAATTTCACTCTCTTCTCTCAGTCGCCTTTCAATAACTTTTTCCCAAACTTTCATACTATGTGACATTAGCTTTATTCCTCTATAATTGTTACACTCCAGCACATCACCTTTGTTTTTAAAAATGGGCACCAGCAAACTGTTACACCATTCGTCAGGTATGGCTTCTTCCAGCAACAATTTATTGAAGAATAAAGCTAACCACGTCCATCCGTCCATCCCCAATAACTTCCATACTTCAACCGGTATTCCGTCCGGTCCTAGTGCTTTACCATTCTTCATTCCATTCACTGCAATCCTTACTTCATCCACGCTAACCTTTCTCACTAGGCCCTCATTCACTGGTTTATTTTCGAGTACCCCACTCCAGTAATTCTCCTCATTCATTAGTCTTTCAAAGTAACCCTTCCATCTATCCTTAATTTTCTCATCATCCGAAATAACCATTCCAGCTTCGTCTTTTACGCATTTGACCTGACAAACATCCTTCGCCTTTCTCTCTCTAGCTCTAGCAAGCCGGTATAGCTGTTTTTGGCCTGCTGGACTATCCAGTGTGTCATAGAGTTTATTCTGGGCGTTTGCTCTCGCTATAGCCACAGATCTCTTAGCCTTTTTCTTGAGAGCATCATACTTACGCTTCTTTTCAGCTTTCAAACTAGCACTCTAATTTCCAACACTCTGCCATTCTTTGAACTTCTTCTTTTTATCCTTCAGCACATTCTGTATCTCTGGCGACCACCACCATGTATCCCGGTCTATCGTGCCCTTTCCTTTCGTCTCTCCCAAAATACCTTTTGCTGCGCTCCTTATACACCGAGCCATCTCATTCCAACATTCATTTACACTTTGATCATTCATATCACCCATCTCTATCATTTTATCCACCACTCGTTCTATTAATTTCTTCGCACAATCATACTTCTCTAGCATATTCCATTTTATTTTAGAGGGAGGTTGCTCTTTTTGTTTAATAAGCCTTATTTGAACGACTACTTCCATAACCAGGAGTCTATGTTGTGAGACCAAGTCTTCTCCCGGTAGCACTTTGCAGTCTTTGATGTGCTTAAGGTTGTTGCGTCTGACGAGGAAGTAGTCGATTTGTGTGTTATGCAAACCACTTTTGTACGTTATGAGATGTCCATCGGCTTTTTGGAACCAAGTGTTGGCCACTGCGAGATCAAGTGCAGTAGCCGATTGCAGTAGAGTTTCCCCCTCATTGTTGAGATTACCATATCCCCATACCCCGTGTACTCTTTCATAACTTCTTCTCATTCTTCCCACATGTCCATTATCGATCTACATCAATATACAGAAACTAATTACTTAAGCAAAAAGTTTTTAAGATAATTATTATTTAATGAAGTTTGAGCAACAAATCAATTGTTGCCCTCTTTGACAATCAACAATTAAGTCAATTTAATAATTACCCAGCATAAAATTAAATGTATTTTAACAAACTACTTTTAGACATAATAGCAACAATCTGCGCAAATGATTGCGACGTATCTTGAAGAATTTCGCAGCGTATTTTTTTATAGTATAAATAAATACGGGTACTTTTCACTTACCTAATTCTGCATATGACATAGCCCCGAGCGTCGCTAGGCCTCCACACGCTGCCCAAACCGAGAGAGCGCCCCATACTGACCCAGTTTTTTCTAAAACCTCCTTGGGCGATATAAATATACCACTACCAAATATTATTCCTAATATAATAGCTACCCCTTCGAGCAGCCCAAGCTGCTTCCGCATCTTCACTTTTTCATCACTCATTTTTGCAGTTTTAGTTAACGATTAGATGCTCTTCTTACGACGGACGCAGTCTCAGCCAGTCTTAAATAGACTTAACTAACCTAACAGAACAGAAAAACAATGCTTTTCACATTTCTAATTAACAATAAATTAAAAACCCTCGCTAGTAAAATTGCGCTGATTTCTTTCTTATTGGCAACGGCGGTGGGCGCCCGTTATCTCTCCCAGATTACACACGCGGCCGTCTTGCGGCGCAGACCGAATCTGGCTAGGCTACAATTTTCGCGCTACCTCGTTTCCCTGTACTAAATGATATTCTGTCATTCTGTCCACAGAGTATATAATCACTATAATATAATCACTGCGTAGAGACGCGAGACGGGACTTCCTTAAAATCCATTGGAATCCACAAGACTTACAAGGCATTCCAACACCAACCGATACCACAAAGATGTCAAACAACAAGTTTAAACAGGAGAGCCAACCTAATGAACCAAATAGTGCTTAATAAATAGCTTTTTATCGATATCGATAAAAATGCAGCGTAGAAACTAAGGTACTACTAAACATTTATAATTTTAGGGAAGTATCGAATCCTCATTTATGAGTCCAATATTGATGAGGGTATATTTGGTAGTTGCCAATACAAGATTGGACTTAAATAAAATAAAAAAACTGTTTTTGTTAATTTGATTAAAATTTTATTACTGAAATGAAATAACAATCAGCGAATAGAAAATCAAACAATCAAATGAAATGAAAATAAAAACTGATTCTTCCTAAATTTTTATCATTATTTTGTGATGACCTGGTTTTTCAAATAAAAACAAAATCAAAGCATTTATTTCAAATAGGTCATTTACAGGACTTACAGGCACTTTTGAAGTGTCGAAACAAAGATGAAAGTTAAATCTAGCTACAGTCCCAGTCACAAGATATAAAAACTGATACGAGTAGTACTGCAGTTGCCCTTTCCCTAGCATAGATCTCGTAGATGTATGCAACTTTTCAACGGGAACATAATAATATATTAAATCTTCTGTGCCCACAAACTTGACCCACTATTTGCATCTGAAATTTTAAATAAAATTAAATTTAAACTTGCACAACCGTTCCTTGCTAATTTATGTAGGCACGCCATTTAAACATGTAAAACATTGTGCCCCTAATCTTTCACGCAATATTATATTTCTTATTTTTTTTTCAATCATAAACAATAACGTTGTTATCGATATGTGGATATTTTCCAGTTGCAGAACAACACTAGCATATATTTTAAATAAGATAATTTTATTAATTTTACTTGTTCTTAATCTGCTTTCAAGTAGAGCTTAAAAGTAGGCTGCAAAGTATCATATTTAAATGCTTACCGGGCTTCATCTAAATGAAATCTCGCTATTAACATCCTTTTTTTAATCATTATTCGAACGACTTGCTCGATTTTCACAAATTTCACAAGTACTATACCGTCTATTTGTTGGCATTTTAATTCAAAGTTCACTTCTGATGACCCGTCACTAATTTTGATGTGAAACTACACTTAAAACAATTAAAATCCACAATCAAACAAGCATTTACATTCAAACACACGGCGCGAAATGAAGTTTTGACAACGAACAACATGGCTGACACTTGACGGGTTAAACAATAAAACGTTGCACAAATTACGTTTGATCTTTGCATTGATCAATATTTAAAAAAAAACAGCATTCTCATTTAGTCGATTATTCGCATGAGCACCTTGTAACCTTAGTAATCTTTTCCTTCCAACTTTACAAACCCATGTTTCAAAAGTGGCGGTCACACATACGCACAAAGATAAGGGTGTCAGTAGACTTAGGCCCTGTTCTCACTATGTCGTGACGACAGATTATCGTGTAGTTTTAAGTGTCGTGGCTTGTGTACTTAAGGCTGATGCACCAGGTCCAGTGTTCACATATAGCACGACACGATAACTGTCGTCCATGACTTTTGCCAACGATAAATTAATCGTCACGCCACTATGTTGTGGGAACGGGGCCTTAGGATCTAGAATTTTGTTTGCTCATCGCAAGGCAGAATCTGCTGGTGGAAGCGCCAAGGTTGCCCGCGAATTTCAATTTTTCTTCCGTCTTTTGCGTACCTAGTGTTATTTTGTACGTTGATGAAGTAACAGTTAAGTAGTTACAGAATTAAAATATTGATTGACTTTCTCGTGAAACAGTTACGGAATGGGGTTAATGAACTTAGACAGGGCTGGATCGAAAGCGAAACATCTGCTGCGACCCAGGGCTAATGTGGACCACTGGTCGTGGATTTTGTCTGGCTCGTCCCACCATATTCTACGAGGTCTGCGGCTACTAAATTTATGTATTGTTTTTTCCTAGCTGGTTCTGTTTCACTCCAGAGGAGGTGAGGACCTCGAGGCTAAATAACAGCAGCCGCTCGGGTCGATCTTTGGGTTAAACCGTGCTTGCTTATGATGGTTCGTGAATGGGTGACCACCCATTACATATCAAGTTTCCTCCGTGCCTCCGAAAGCACGAAAAGCCGTTGGTCCCGGCTGTCATTTGTAAATTTTGACAGTCATTACTGGTAGTCTGTGGCTCAAAAACTGACAATCAGTCTTACCAAGGGGTATCGTATTACCCAGTACTAACCCTGGATTGTGGAGGTCAGATAGGCAGTCGCTTCATGTAAAATCCTGGAATTCAGCTGCATCCAGTTAGACTGGAAGCCGACCCCAACATAGTAGGGAAAAGGCTGGGCAGATATCTTCCCTCGAACCTAGTCCTTTTAGCTCTTTTTTAGCTACTAACACATCCATAAAGTGCAAAGTTCAACGGCTCTCCTTTGTTACAATGCTGTCAACGCATGGCGCTAGCAGAATTGTCGACATCGGAAAAAAAGACTAGATAATCAAATAGATTTCAGTCGAGCCTCCAGTTAGAAAGGCCTGTTTGTGAGACCAAAATGAAAGAAATGTTTTGCTTGCTACCATTTAATGCGGGGACCCACTCACATGCTAATGTATACATGAATCTGATACAAATACACACAACAAGACACTTTGGATCTAGAAAAGTAATGGTTTAAACAATAGACAGAAATTAACAATACTTTGCTCCCTATCTTCAGTGTGCTGTGCACCATTGGCCAAACTATTCACATAGTGTTTTTGTGTTTCTATGGGTACATACATAGAATTTATGGATAAGTTCCTAAAAAATAATTCTTGGTAATTTTAACTCAAAATTGATTATTTAAATAATTTAGGAGTAATTTCAGGATCAGGGTCAGGATAGTACTGAAGTAAATCAGCAACTGGGGCCTCTTGGTCTTCATAAAAGTCACAAGCAAGAAGAAACTCTCGCTTAGAATAATCGTCTCCTTTGCAAAACATGTCACCTAAGAAACAAAAAAAAATAACAAAAACATAGGAATGAATATTTAAACCAACCGATTATTCAATGAGAATTACCTTCAATATCCATAATATGAACGGCACTTTTAGCTTCCAGTGCGCCAACACAGTAATGTTCTTCCGTTAAGTCCGGGTGCCAATACATAATAGCATCCCTGCAGGAAGCACCAGCAATAGGGAGTAGTATCCTGTCCTAATTAAACATATAATTATGCTTAGTTTTACCTATTTCATAACAGTTAATTGCTTACATAACCGATCTCATATGCTTTACCTTGCAAATAATTTTGTTGTTTACAATCGGCTCCTTTACTTCTCCAGTGCAAAAGAACTTGCGCTTTTTTCTCATTATTAGTGTGCTAACTTCCAACACGGTCTTGATACTGTTTCCTAAAGATAAAATAATTAGTAGTATTCTGATAATGGAGGAACGTGAAGGTTAACACAAAGAGAGGCCTTTACCCCGCAGTGGGTGAAGTGAAGACGAACTGTGGATGACGATGGTGATTTTCGCTCAGTTTTGTATGACTTATTCTCTAAAGTTTGGCGTTATTTACGCCACATTTTTTAAAACACAAATAGTTACAACTATTTATTTGATTCATGTAGAATTTGGAGATATTACCTTTTTCACCATTTATTGCTTCTAGTTCACGCATGCCACGTGCTTGTGTTTCTCTACTGTTCTGTTGTTTCATATAATTTGATAATCTGCCCATCGCATCTACAAATTCATCAATGGGACCTGGAAATTAGAATACAAGTTATAATTTTTTATTCTAACTATTCTTTTCGAAAGATTACATCGATGTCTATTCACCTGTTCCAAAACTCGAACCATCTAAGTAATTTAGAAATTGGTAGAACCTCAAAGCCTCGTCCGATTCTATTTCATCCATTACTGGTCTCTGAAAAGTAATTTATAAGCTATAGGTACCTACTTAAAGAAATTCTGATTATAGTAGTACAGTCACGAGCACCAATATATATGCACTTTCTTTAATATTATAGCTATTTTCGTGAGAAATAACGATTAGTTACAATCGTCAATCAACAAGGAGATTGGATCTTTTTCATAAAAATGTGAGTTCCAGAATACTATGTACGTAATAACATTAAATTTTAATCAGTACATAGGAGAAACACAATTTAAAAAATTCTTAAGTGTTTACATATTATTAGACGTGACTGTACACAAATACTCATAGTTAATGTTATCTCATTATCTGTATATCAAGTAATCGTATAATTTAACAGTTGACACATACAAATTTTCCACTCCAAGCTCCAACATCGGAATACAGAGAATTGACTCTGCTTGGCATCCAATCCAGGGAGGAACGTGCCACAAGAACTGGATGCTAAAATAGAAAAAGTGAAACGATAAACAAAGCAAAGCTGTAAATGATAGCTGAGATTTCTTTATAAGTTTAGAATTTTACCAGAGAAGCCAGTTTTGCATTTGCACTCTTACTGAATATTGCTAAAGTACTTAAGAGCAACCAAACGGCTGCCATGGTTAACCATGAAAGTTTTATTATTAATAACAAAATATCGAACTGGTGAAATCAAAACCATTAGGGCTTGTTGAAATAATTGGCACAGTTTATAGCTATTAGATTAATAAATCAATTAGAGGTTTACACCGCTGAACTACCTACTGCTAACTTTAATATTGCATAATACCCTGACTCTCACTCCGATTTGCTTAAGAGGCCTGCGGAGCATGTGAATTTCATACAAACGTAATACCAAAATAATTTGTAAATCAAACATATTCTTAAGGTAGTGTGTATTTATTTTGATTGTATTAAAGAATATCTATGTTCCCAAATAAATATTTTGAATGGACAATGATATAAAGACGAGATATGAGGAATTTAAAATTTCTACAGAAAATTTATTTTTCTCATAACTTGTTTAAATCGGATCAATCGAAATATATACACACTACCTTAAAAATATGTTTCATTTTCATATTATTTTGGTATTACGTTTGTATGAAAAACGCATGCTCCGCCGGCCCCTTAAGATTTACTGGAAAGAGTTCAAAAAAATAAATTAGAAAAAGTACTCTGTGACTGCAACTGAGGGACACCCCTGCCGCGCGCGGAGGAGGTGGCGGCGTGTGGAGCGGCTAGCTGCGCTGCTCGATAAACCTCAGCAATGATCGGAGAAGCCGAACAGTAAGAACTGTAGGTAGTTATAGCTTGCATTAGCATTTACAAAATGGTCGCAGCAATTCCGGCTATAATATACTACTGTCAAGTGGCGAAAATGTTAAATCGTCCGCAACGCCTATGTTTTTTTAGCCTATAAGGCTGCCTGTCCACTGAAGTGGACCTCGCTCCGTTTCAGTGGACAAGCAGCCTAAATGTCGCGATGGCCCAAGCGGTTAAGGCCTCGCCTCTCATGCACGAGGTGGTGGATTTAACTTACGATGTGACTTTTTCAATTCATATTTACATTCTTAGTTTATCTTGGACATCACAGACATCGATGAAGGAAAATATCGTGATAAAAACCTGGACTTACAATAAATATAAGTCTGAAATCGCCAACCCGTCTTGAGTGATCAATGCTCGTGCCTTCTCTGTATGAGAAGAGGCCTTTGCCCAGCTGTGGGACAGTAACAGGCTGGTATTATTATATGTCCCACTTCTGAGCAAGAGCCTCCCTCATCCTTCCAGGTACTCTTCTCCTGCGCCACCTCGCTTGTTCTAGAAAACATTTTATCATAACAGATTATCCGTTCGTTGCGGCGAATATTTTATATCAGCTCACGTCCCCTTTTTTCAGCAAACCATGTTTTGTGTTATTTAAATACAATAACATGGTACTGCGGGTTTGTGCCAATTATAAATACATAAATATATAAATCATCGTCAGAGGCCCGGGTAACACTATTATTTAGATCTAAAATCGCACTAACTACACTGTTTGTTGTCACAAAATGTTGTAATTTTATTTCGTTTCTGTTATCCCAGCCCTATACCAAAGCACCTACTTTTCTTTTCAGCCCCTGTACTGCGTTTGATCTACCAACGTAGGTACAGATGCCAGAACATCAAGTTACTACAATCTGTCACATTTTTCTATAATATACTTTATCGCTAAAGGATAGGTTTGGGAAAATTTGTCAGTTTTGAGTACCTAGCTTGATGTGTTGGCGTCTGTACCACAAAATTCTTATATTGAATATTGGCAGATCCTTTTGTACGATAGGAAACTGTACAATAATTACCCATTTTAAAGACCATCATCGTTAACGACACAAAGCGATTCGCAATGATGGCGATCGACGAATGAACTGAAATGAAGTTTAAGGAACGAATTCCTGTCAAGCTTTGTTTTTTTTGGTGGAAAATCATCAAGTGACTTCTTCCACTCTGGGCGGAGCGGGAGGGAGTGTCAGACTTTTACTGACTTAATCCCTTCCATTTTCCTTCCTCGCCCTATAAGTTCCGGGCAGTGCCGGTTTTAGCACTACCAGCGCCCTAGGCAAGATTTCTACGGCGCCCCTTCGTTGATAAAAAATGGCTTATATATGAATAGCTATTTCAATGTTGGGTGGGAGGGAGTTCAGAACGTTGTAAGTATAAAAGAGTAAAAAAGCTGTGTCTGTACATTGAATATATTTAAAAAATAATAATTGAAGGGGGTTTAGAAACAGTAATAGAGCACGAATCTAAAAAAAAAGTCTGATTTTTTTTTGTTGTACAGATATTATGTCTGGGCAACATATAGGCTATAATTTATCTTGGAAACCTGAACACCTGATGTAGAACCGCAATAGACCAGCTAAACTATAAGAGATACAAATATGACACCATAGCAGTGGCGAAGGGTCCATGCAACTCGATTCCTTCCGGATTCCCTTTTAAAATGGCACAGCCAGTGTTCTCTAAACAAATAATATAATCACATTAAACATTATGTACTCCGGCTTAACTTTTATAAAATTGACCCTTCGCTACTGCACCATAGCAAAAATTGTTCCACGTGATAAGCATTTTCTGCTGAGAGAATAAATTTGAAGATCTGGAACACCTGATGTGGAACTCCAAGAGCCCAGCCACACCATAACACATTTAGGAATGACGTCTTAGCAAAAGTTGTTCAATCTGATGAGCACTCTCTGTTGATTTATAAAAATCGAAGATCTGGGACACCTGTCGTGGAACTCCAATGGCCCAGCTACACCATAACACATAGGAATGACGTCTTAGCAAAAGTTGATTAATTTGATGAGCACTCTCTGTTGATTTATAATAATCGAAGATCTGGAACACCTGTTTTGGAACTCCAAGAGCCCAGCTACAACATAATACATATAGAAATGATGACGTCTTAGCAAAAGTTGTTTTGTCTGATGGGCATTTCCTGTTGACTTATAAAAAATCGAAGATCAGAAACATCTGATGTGAAAATTATTGCAAAGCTATCACTAATTTCATTGTATAATTTAAAAAATAACATAAACTGGGAGTACCTCTACGCGGTGAAGGCGGTAACAGTTTAGGATAATTTTCGATTTTCGATGACGATGGTATATCATTGAAAAGACTCTACTGGCCAAAACTCCCATTTATTATTTTATTTTATGGAATAAATATGTCTTCGAGCTTACTTTATGTTATTTGGGTGTTTTTGTCATGAAGAGCACGAACACGCACACAACAAAATATTCATAATCTGTTAGAAAGTGAAAGATAAAGAATTGCTGGAGTACGGCATGAAGAGACAAAAGAAGAGCGCGAAGACTTCGACATTCTCTGAACAGAATGTCGATAACATCTGAAGAATCGGGTGTCTCAAGATATAGCCGTAGGGCATGACGACCTTCCTTGGGTTGATAAGAAACGGAGTTCATTTACGTATACTCCTATGATTGAATACGCCACATATTCCGCCATCGGAGGTATGGTTCAAAATTTTACTTTTTGTGAAGCTGTTAAATGGTAAAAAGAAACAAACGGTATGTGTTGCTCAGGTGGGAAAGATCCGTTATTTTCCCGTCCCCGGGCTCTTAGAATTAGACGTTTCAGATCTTCGATTTTGACGAACCCGATGTCGCTGGCAAAAGCAACAGGATCCGCGTACGAAGTCGCGGGCAGAAGCTAGTACTGAATATGTGCTGATAACCCTTTTCGCGTCGGTGTCCCATTTTATTCCATTGTCTGCCAGTCTGTGTGTCTGTTTGTTCCGGCTTATCTCCGAAACGGCTGGATCGATTTTGACAGGCGCGGATACAACTTTTGCGTAATTTTACATAATTTACCTATTTTCCAGATAATTCATTTTAAACCAAAAAACTTTTTTGCAAAAAATAAAACCGACTTCAAAAAGAAAAAGTGAAAAATAACTTTAGCTTCTGAAGTCGGTGACGTTTGTATGATTGATTTAATTTTTTTGTCACCGACTTCAGAAGCTAAAGTTATTTTTAACCGACTTCCAAAAAGGAGGAGGTTCTCTATTCGACTGTATGTATTTTTTTTTTTTTTTTATGTATGTTCACCGATTACTCGAAGACGCCTAAACCGATTTGAAAAATTCTTTTTTTGTTTGAAAGGGTATACTTCCAAGTTGGTCCCATAGTAGCCAACTCGGGATCTGATGATGGAATCTTGGCGAAATCGAGGGAACTCTTCAAATTTTATAGGATAACGTACAGCAATTTTGGTATTTTCTACAAGTGAAGCATTTGCGTTTGATAAGAACCATTCTACCATCAGATCTGATGATGAAGCCAAGAGTCACGGAACTCCATAATGAGACAATGTATCCTAGTCGTGTTTGGGCTTGTTGTAATTGTAACGGTATGTACTTTCCATGTGAACCACTAAAAAGTGAAAAATAAAAACTTTTTTGCAAAAAATAAAACCGACTTCAAAAAGAAAAAGTGAAAAATAAACTTTAGCTTCTGAAGTCGGTGACAAAAAAATTAAATCAATCATACAAACGTCACCGACTTCAGAAGCTAAAGTTTATTTTTCACTTTTTCTTTTTGAAGTCGGTTTTATTTTTTTCACTTTTTCTTTTTGAAGTCGGTTTTATTTTTTGCAAAAAAGTTTTTATTTTTCACTTTTTAGTGGTTCACATGGAAAGTGCATACCGTTACAATTACAACAAGCCCAAACACGACTAGGATACATTGTCTCATTATGGAGTTCCGTGACTCTTGGCTTCATCATCAGATTTGATGGTAGAATGGTTCTTATCAAACGCAAATGCTTCACTTGTTGTAGAAAATATAAAAATTGCTGTACGTTATCCTATAAAATTTGAAGAGTTCCCTCGATTTCGCCAAGATTCCATCATCAGATCCTGATTTGGCGACTATGGGACCAACTTGGAAGTATACCCTTTCAAACAAAAAAAGAATTTTTCAAATCGGTTTAGGCGTCTTCGAGTAATCGGGTAACATACATACAAAAAAAAAAAAAAAAAAAAAAAATACATACAGTCGAATAGAGAACCTCCTCCTTTTTGGAAGTCGGTTAAAAAATGGATATGTCACCGTAAAATTGTCAAACACGTTATATTACAATATAACGTGTTTCTCTCTACGATATTGTAATATCTCGAATTATTGTCAACTGAACATACGGAAGTATCTCTGCCCCCATAATCGGGACTTGGGGCACCCCCCCGTTAGGTTAGTTAGGTTCCTTTAAACCCTGCACTCGGAAATAGGGGCCCCGCGAAGCGGGGCTCCGTTGACTACGCTTTTTAGAGGAATATAAAGTGTTTTAAGGTTAGGTTATAATAATCGATATTTCTCAGGAATGGTACAATATCTTTTCATGAGAGTTGTACCACTGGGCCAGGGGCACCCCTCCTTCCCTCCACACCGCGTAAGTTGACTACCATCGCATGCATATCACGAAAAATAATGCGTTTTGTTGTAAGCAGTATGTTCATTTGACAATATTTCGAGATTTTACAATATCGCTAGAGATATTACAATATAACGTATTTGACAATTTTACGGTGACAGATACATTTTCAACCGACTTCTAAAAAGAGGAGGTTCTCAATTCGTCTGTATATTTTTTTTTTTTTTTGTGTTTGTTACCTCAGTTCTTTCGACTGGGTGACCCGATTTTGATGATTCTTTTTTTATTTGAAAGCTGGTGCTTCCCGTTGGGTCCCATTTTAATTTGTTGAAGATCTGATGCTGATCTTCGGAGATATACAATGGAACTCTTCAATAATAGACGGCAAATCTGCAGTGATTGCTGCATCCGCTTGTAGGTTCATTGTTTATACTACATCATGACGTAACATCACGCCTGTATGCTCTGAGGAGGTACGTAGATGTGTACAATATACCCAGATTTCGACAATGTTTGTTACCTCAGAACTTTCGACTGGGTGAACCGATTTTGATGATTCGATATTTGAAAGCTGGTGCTTTCCGTGTGGTTCCATGTCAATTTGATTAAGATCTTACGCTGATCTTCGGAGATATAAATGAAACTCTTCAAAAATACACGGCAAAGCTGCAGTAATTGCTGCAATCGCTTGGTTGTTTATTGTTTATACAACATCATGACGTAACGTCACACCTGTATGCTCTGAGGGAGTACGCAGAAGTATACAATACACCTAGATTTCGACAGTTAGACGTATAAAGTTCCATTCAATGGGATCCCGGAGAAATAGAGGTAACTCCTTAACTTTATAGGCACACCAGAAGCGGTTTGGGTAGTTTTAGGCAGAGTACTTTCGCGGAGTGATCCCATTTCGATTTGATAAAGATCTGGTGACTTCGGAAGATAGGCAACTGAACTCCTTAATAAATGATAGCAAATGTACTGGGATCGCTGAAGACTCACGTCTGTCTATTGTTTACACCAGTTCATAACAAAAAATCACACCGATACCGGTGATTCATATTATGTTCTGCTAAAGCGGCCATTTTAGGCCCGCAGTTCATAACAAAAAATCACACCGATACGCTGTGAAAGTGTAAGCACATGTGAACCACTAAAAAGTGAAAAATAAAAACTTTTTTGATAATAGGTATGACGACAGTTTCACACAATTACAAATCTATTTACTCCGTCAGTCGTCGTCCATTATTTTCCAATACTTACATACTTACTGTAAGTATTGGAAAATAATGGAAACATATTTTTTGTTTTTGTAAATTAATGAATATTGACAAAGATAGAACGCACCAAAACTGGGGAGTCGGCTCATGACGTCAGTATACTCTAAAAATTATACCTAGGCGTGCCGTATTGAGAATTTTAAGAGCGTCGTAGGTACTCGTATCTTCGTCAATTTTGATTTATGTACCCAAAGGAAAAATACGGAAAAAATACAAATATTTTTTGATAATATAACTGATGCGTTGGAAGACCTCCCACTAGGTAGACCGATGACCTGGTGAAGGTTGCAGAATCCGTTGGATGCGAGTCGCAAGGGACCGGTCAATGTGGCGAAACTTGGGGGAGGCCTATGTCCAGCAGTGGAAGTCTTTCGGCTGAGATGATGATGATGATGATGATGAATATAACTGACGGACTTATTATAATTTTTTTATTGTCTAACATTTTAATGAAATCAGGCGTTACTTTAGGAAAATCCATGAAATACAAGCAAGGGCGTCGCCAGCTTTCGGGGGACCAAGCGGGCGCATAAAGTTGCGATTAAAAATGTTAAGCTCACTATTTTAACACCTTGGACAGATTTAATTGTTTCGTCCAAAAGTAACTTAGTCGTTTTACAAAGTTAAGATAAAAGAGGAACTGGCTGCATGAGCGAGCGTAGCGAGCTCGAAATTTTTTTGACACCTTGCCGTGGATAGGTTTGATGGTTTCAATCCTTCTTAAAAGAGTTACTTGATCGACTTTTAGACAAAGACTAGAGAAAGAGCGAGCAAAGTAAACTCGAAAATTTTAACAGTTCACTTATAGTGGACAGGTTAGCATTGTTTCAAATTACCGGATGTACTTGGCTAAGTTATAGACAAACTTAAGATTAAAGAGAAACTACACTGCAAGAGCGAGCGAAGCGAGCTCGAAAATTTTGCATCTTTCCTCGAATAATTTCAGATAATTTTCCATTGATGAACAAGCTGAAAACAATCTGTGTATGAGGGGCCATGAGGGGCGCCCGCGGCGCCCCTTTACACCTGGTGCCCTGGGCGGTCGCCCCACCGCACCCTACCCTAACGCTGCTACTGGTTCCGGGGCCGCAGTATCTCTTTCGAACAGTCCTGCAGCCCCGGAGTCCCGCAGCCCCAGATTCCAGTCACAAAAACAGTACCAAATACGCACTGCTGACGTCTACGTCGCAGTATGGTGCTAAATAGAACACACTGTTTCCTCGTACGCACGGCCGAATCACGCAACCGTCAGCGCGACAACCGGTTTTGTGGGGCTTTGTTTAATTCTTTTTTTATTTTTAAAACTTCCGAATAAAAATAAATAAATAATAATAAATTATAACGTGTATGGTTAAATGGCCGATGCACTTTGGCAGAGGGGTGAGATCAGCTACGTAAGCCATCTCAATAGTTTATTCCTCTATGTCCACGACACGAACGACTTTCGCAATGAGAACTTCACTTTAAGAAAAATCGACTAAAGGTTATGTTGCTTAACGTCGATTTCATTGCAAATAATTATCAACTTTTTGAACAAAATTGGTTATTTTTCATGCTTCAATAATTGATATAATAACCTAACTATGAAAAATAAGTAGATTAATATATTTACTGCGTGCATGTGCACCCATTGTTTCTACCTCAGAATAATAACTAATTATTATTCTATGGTTTCTACATTGACTTTGACAGCGCAATTTTCGCGCCAGTTTTTCCGTTATGTCATGTCATTTCAATTTTTTGTCACGCACGACACGCACCATCGTATTTTTTAACGCGATGCATAGAAGTCTAGTCAAATAACGTTACAAATTATTTACTAATACAAAATGCACGTGCGAATTCGTATATTTGGTAAGCCAGACACAGTCGTAGTGGTCGAGTCTAAGTTAACGAAGATAGATCAATTTCGGCGAATTTTAAAAGAGAAGTTTGATGTTCAACCGAAGTTACAGAGATTATTTTACGGCGGGAAGCTGGTAAGTAAAACGATGTAATTTTGTATCTAATATCTATCCTAAATTGGGTTTGTAGGCCTAGCATGAGTCCACAAGAATCGAGGTTAAATTTTATGCAGGTGTTATCATGATGGACTCGGTGTTTATTCACGTAAGCCAGTCGTTGTGACGTCACAGCACAATACGACCGTTAAAAATGCCGCGATGCTAAGTGCTAACATTGGCATAATTTTGATTCAAACCACTTTTCAACTGAGTTTGTGAATTACACAGACTCATACTGCTAGTACTAGACAAAATGTTGTTTCATAGTATGTTTGGATCTATTTTAATGGGATAAGTTATAGCTCTTCCTCTCTCTATTTGTTTAAAAAATTGGTGTGCCCAACGGGTTCCATAATTATTGTTACTATTATTATATTTACCAACATTTACCACATTATGGTTAAAGCAATAAATGATTTGATTTGATTTAAGATCATAGCTTTTAGTTTCTTTTAAGAATGGTTCTTCTTGAGTACTGGCTTCTGTCTGCGGCTTCGCATCAGTCTAGGATTTTTATACTACAAATTACTTACAATGCATGTCCGGGATAGTTCCCTGTGCGAGTGTGGTCTTGCGGAGGGTACTTTAGATCATATTTTCTTCTCCTGCTAATAAATCCGTTGACCTGTACCAAAAAATTTCCAAATTTAATATTCCTCTCCCAACCAACTTTCATACCCTTCTCTCCCACTTCTCCCCTAAATTAATCAACATTTTGGCCACATTCATAAATAAGAATGATTTAAAATTTTAGCTGGTGCGCAACATTTATGTAATTAGTCTGTATATAGTTAATACTAGTTTAAGTGTTGTTTAGGGTATCATGTTTACATTCTTGTAAATTAGATTATTTGTTCTACTAACCCATGTGTTCGTCCTTACTGCTAGACTAACACCTACCACGAAGTTCGACGGCCTGCCTCTTTGTGTTGCCGTCACGACGTGACGCTGATAACTTATTGGAATATCTATGTATTCATTTTGCATAACAAAAGACTTGACAGTCATACAACTATATTTTGGCCGTGCCTCTTAGCCAACATAACTTGATTCACACACAAGTTTCAAAACCAACCTTCGATCTCCACATCAAGGCTGAAATTCTTATAGCGTTGGGAGATTTTGAGGTTATTCTGGTTGGTTTTATTATCTACGCTACTTCTATAATACTATAAAGAGGTCAAGTTTGTAAGGTTGGCGGGGGTAGTCTCTGGATCGACTAAACTGGTTTTGAAAATTCTTTTGGTAATGTCACATGGCCGCTAGTGTATTGTAAACATATTGATATACTCTTTTGCTCCTGGCTTTGCTCCCGTTATGTACTCAAAACATCAGAATGTAGCCTATGATACTCGGGGATAAAGTAACTTCCTGTTAGTGAACGGATTTTCGTAATCTGATCAGTAAGTTCGAAAATTACATCCTACATACAAATAAATTTTACCTATTTATAATATTAGTATAGATAGTGTAGGGACTGTGATGTAAGTATATAAGTTAAACATTATTTTTAAGTAATTGTGCCTGGATGACAGACTTAATCTCAAGTCTTTTGAAAGTGATCTTAATTCTTTATAGTGAAGACATCTTCAAAGTAATGTTCTGCTGACTGTTTTTGGTCATGGCAACCATTAAGCTTTTATCCAACCATTTTTGGGGTCAGCTTCCAGTCTAACTGGTTGCAGCTCAATACCAGTATTTAACATGGACAAATTGCCTATCTGCCCTCCATGTGGTGGTCACCCATCCGGCTTAATGTAAAGATTGATACAAGCTCCTCCTCTTGGTCATGGCAAACAATTTAAAAGACTTATTTCTTTGATCTCCTCTAGTCTCACAGTAATACGATTTGTGCAAATAATTAATTTTAGCTGGAAAATGGCTACACATTCCACGACTACAACATCAAACTCAATGATGTTATCCAGCTCATGGTGCGGGCACAACCTGAAGACAGTCCGGAGGAGAAGACTGATGCTAAGACTGAAGAAACCAAACAAGAGGTTGACGTGTCCAACAGAAAAGACATAGAGTATATAGGTGGGTTGTGTGAATTTAAATATTGTTGTTGCAGCAAGATAAAACCTCTATGCTAGTAAGTTTGGGTGACAAGTAGCAGGGACAATGGATAGTGTGCTGAGGAGCAGTTTAGGAAAGGCCTCTGTCCAGAGCTGAACTGAGTTATGCTTAGTTGATTTTTGATTCGATTGCAAGCATGGTTTTGCATTGATTTTGTATAATAGCTCACTGTGAAAACAATACTTACTCTTTACTTCCCATTTTAAAAAAAATCTTATCTTATTATTACAGATGCAGAAAGTACACTATACAAAGTAGGTGACTTAATAGATGTGCGAGACCGTGATAATGGCTCATGGTTAGAAGCAAAAATAACTAGAATAGTGTACGACCCTGCCATTCCTCATATACCAGATCATAAAGACATTTCAACAAATGATACAGCAGAACATACACATTCTGACAACAGTGACCAGAGTTTTGACAAGGAGAATGATGTGGAGAACAAGCCTCCGAGCGGGACAACAAATGGAGACAGTTTGAGTAAGAGCAAAAGCAAAGGCATAGCAAGATACTTTAGTAAATCACCTAAAGCGGTGCGGAAGAAACAAAGTGAGAAGGACATCAGTAAAACTGAGGAACTGAAGGAGTCACTACTGTATAAAGTTCAACAGGAGACTGAGTAAGTAGAATACAGATTTTTGAATTAATTTCATTCATAAAAGACAAGTTGTAGGTGGTGATTTGAGTTACTTTGCGTAATTTATGTAAATATTACCACTGCTCTCAACACGCTGAAGAAAAACATTGTGAGGAAACCGGCATGGCCTACAACCAAAAGTGCAAAGACTTGTAACACCTACCAACTCAAACTGGGCCCTTATAGTGAATAACGACCCAAGCCCTTACAGACATAACAGAGCTTGTGTCCCAGCAGTGGGCACTAGGCTGATAATCTAGGAACTAAAGGCTCCTAAGACAGGCTTCTTCATTAGGTTAGAAGTGAAATATTCGTTCTCATACTGTCTCTGTTGTATAGTTTAATCCTAGTCACTAAATTGTGTTTAGTTTTTGTGTACAAATAAACATTGTTGAACTGAAAACTCTTTAGGTGCATTGAGCTCTTTTTGGGTGATCAAAAATCATGGAACTCGCATGCCGTTGAGTTGAAAAGATACAGGTCCCAGCCATTCATATCATTTTCCTCACCAAGATTTTTTTTTTAAATCCTTCTTTTTCACAGTGAAGAAGATTCCAATATGTATTGTAAACTAAAAGAAATACGGCCTAGAGCAAGAACAGTAATAGATATCAAGGATCTTAATGTGGGGCAGAAGGTGATGCTGAATCACAACACTGATGAACCTTTGGAAAAAGGATACTGGTAATGCTATTCATCTTATATAAAACCTACAATACCACTGATTTCCTATTAGTGATTTAATATTCATCCTTATTGGCAATATAGGTTACTAAACAAGGTATTGGATTGCAACCTGTTCAAATTCAAAGAGGTATCGTTGCTATTGATTCTCGATCCGAATTTGATAGTAAAATGGGTATGTTTTATTTTCTTCCGAAATTGATAAGTGTAAACTTATCGATTTCCGTCTTATTAACCCCTAGATCTTTTCACTCTTATTAAAACGCAGCCCGTCTGTAACTGGCCCTATAACCGCGCCGTCACACATAAATAAACGCACACAGAGAAATAACTTCTTTCCCTACTTGAGTCATCTAAAGCACTTGTTGCACTTGCTGCTAAAGAGGAAGCGCTGACTGCTGACTGTTTACACCGCTGCGCGCTGGCTAGGCCACCATCACACAAACAACTCTTTCTTTGTTGTTAGAGTCAAAAGGAGGATTTTACCAAAAGCGTTGTCTCAAATACTGGTTATTGTTCTACCCACAGGTATGACTTCAAAGTGGCTGAAATAAAGAAATTGCGCATCCTATACGAGTTGATAGGAACTCTCTACCTAGGCCCAGAAGCCGTGCCTCAGAATGAGACGAGAGTGAGGGTGCATGACAAGATCTATGCCATAGAGGAGGTCGTGCCACTGGCGCAGAGGACTGAGGAGTACAACAAGATGATGGTTACTGCACCTGAGAAAAGTATGTATCAAAGAGAGACTCAAAAGTAATATTATATTGTGAAGAGGTTTTAGGATGTAGAGGGTAATCTTTGGAACTACTGGGGGTCTAAAATGGAAGCTTTAGCAGAACATAATATGAATCACGTTAAAAATGTTAAATTATAAAAATGGACTTCACAGTCATTACCATAAAGTCCATTTTAAGAATTTTAACCGGACATTTTAGGCCCGCTGATCCGATTCTAAAAATTGCTACATTATCCTTCAGTTTCATATAGGCTATACTAGCCGATGTCGCGGCTTCGCCCGCATAAAATTATATACTAAAACCTTCCTCTTGAATCACTCTATCTATTAAAAAAACCCGCGTCAAAATCCGTTGCGTAGTTTTAAAGATCTAAGCATACATAGGGACAGACAGACGCGGCGGGAGACTTTGTTTTATAATATGTAGTGATAGTGATATACACCGTGTTTCCTGACGATATCCATAAACTTCGACCAGTCATTGTACTCATCTGCTGTACCATACAATATGTTCTCATTAACTCGACAAAATGTATGGAACTGCTAATTTATTTCGCGATTCAGGGTTTGGTCCCATAGTAAATGTTAGTCGGTCGAAATTTATGGATATCGTCCGGAAACACGGTGTATGTATACAGTATGTACTGTTTACAGGCCGTTCCCGTAGGATAAATTCTGGCCATAATGCGAGCGAAGCCGCGGGCTTATGTTAGTTAGTAATAACCAGGAAGTGCCTGCAATATTTACTTATAAAATAATTCATCTCATGTACGTACCGTACTACTTCTTGCACTCCTTATGTCCTCCACCCTTTGGGGAACTTAGCATAATTTAAACCTAAGTTAAGTAAATTCCAGCATGTTCTTCAACTTGTGAATTATTTCAGGATCAGAGCCACTGAACTGTTTGACGTGCCGCGACGACGAAGAAACTCTTTGTAAGGATTGTGGTTGCTATCTCTGCTCAGGGAAGGAGTTTCCAGAAAAAGTAAGTTATTCTGTTCTTATTATTAAACAGTCTCATCGTCTTGCCCTTGTCCCATGTTATTTGGGGTCGGCGAATGACGTTTTTTTTCCATTCTCCCCTGTCAATTGTCACGTTATTTTTTTTGTATTGTATTGTATAATGGTGGTGTCCGCAACTTTTGGGAAAACTCTTTCTTCTTTCATTTCATTCCTCACACAATTCATCCATCTTTTCTTTGGTCTTCCTCTCCATCCATCAACATTTGTATTCATCACTTTTATAGTCACATGCGGCTCTCTTTCATATTTTCTCTAACAGGCGCCAAATTCAAACTCCCTCTTATGTGTTCATCTCTTACTTAATCCATTATAGTCACTCCACAGATCTCATCATTTGTCATCTCCACTGCATGCAATCTTTTTTCATCCGTCGTCTTCACTGCCCAGCATGTTGTAAATTAAACATCTCTTGCCCATCGCGCACAGTTCTCACCCGAAGTACCTCGGCATAACTCTAGAAAGGTCACTTACCTACAAACATAACATGTAAAATTTAAAGTGCATGCTAGAAATCACCAGTTACGGCCGTCTTACGTCCAACAAATGGGGGCCTCGTCAAAAGTTTTGCGAACCACAGGGATGGCACACATATGGGACCGTTCTGTGCACCTAGTGGATACAGCTTTAAATGAGACGTGCCGAAATTACTGGTTGTCTTGAACCAACCCCGGTACGAATGCTATATGCACTAGACAGTGGATACAGCATTCGTACCGGGCGGCAACGCGCATCCTAAACTTCGCAGGACTTCATATAGCCAACCGTATCGAGAGGAAAAAAATACAACCTGACTCACGCCACCCAATGCACAGCTACGTCTTAGTGCCCTAGAGGCTGAAAAGTCACAAAAGTTTTCTTGGTTGCGTGAGCCTAGCTAGCCCAGCCAATTTCAACGCGGTGTGCGGGAGCGGTTTAAACCCCCCTGACAGCATGTGATGACCTACTGGATCAGTGAGCGGGGTTCTCGTGGACATTTGAACTTTTTGCCATCAATACGCTAAGAAGAAGACTGCCCAGCTTTCGGATCCTGTTATAGTATAGTACGACAATTGTATCATCTGAATGTAGATTAATAATTGAATTGTCTGATATCATCCGGAGTGTAAATGTGAATAAAGATAGGTGTATGCAATGTATGTATTTTTGATATAGAATTTATGAAAATCGGCGTGCTTTGGTGCATGTAAGCTATAGCACAAAATACGTGCCAAAAACTACTGAGTAAACTGGCACCAATTAATCGCAATTCTCTCTTCTTACAGATAGTTCTTTGCGACGAATGCAACAACGGCTACCATATGATCTGCCTAGACCCTCCGCTTACAGAGCTGCCCGAAGAAGACTGGTACTGTCCCTCCTGCAAGCGAGATCCCAATGACGTCATCGCGCCTGGAGCGGCCAAGCAGACTAAGAAGGTTTCTAAGACCAAGCGGGACTGGGGCAGAGGCATGGCTTGTGTTGGTCAGTACTTTTAGATATTTATAGTCTTACCAAAGTGTCAAAAAGGCAGCGTCTCTATAGTGAAATACTGGTATTCAGCTGCATCTCGTTGGGCTGGAAGCGAAACATACACATAAACTGCCGAGCACGCAGTTGTCGGTAGTTGATCATGGATCTCTTTATTTGTTCCAATCTCCACGCTGCAGTCATCCAGGTTTTACCCGTGATGGATGATACTGTTACATCGGACCTACTAGAACATTCGAGAAAGCACGTGATTACAGTATGTTTACGTTGGAATTTCGAGTGCTTTCCATTATTATTAGTTTTATAGTTAGGTAGGTACAAATTCGCGACCTATTTATAAAAAGACATCATAATTTCGACCGTACGCCTAGGGCATACGGGTCATATTTGTTTGTTTTGTACAAGTAGCTTATTTTTACCTACTACCTTTTGTATTCTTTTGTTAGTGTTTTTTATGAAGCAGTTCTATAACCATCTGGAATATTCATGGTTATTTTTTGTGTGTCTGTTGGCGAGTATAAATACACTGCTCAGGCCCGCGACAGTCAGTCTGATTTTGGCTACACCATGAAGCGATTCGAAGTGAACTGGAAGTGCGATATCTAAGCGAATAGTGAACTGTAGTGTATTTGTGATTCAGTTTTGATTGTTTTGTGATTAATAAAGTTATTGTTATTTTACCTCTCACTGAGAGGAGGCCGTGTCCCAGCAGTGGGAACATTATAGGCTGATGATGATGATGAAAGTTATTGTGTTGTTTAATCGGTAGTAATTAATTTATCTCATACCCAGCTCGTAACAATACTATAATTTGACGGTTGGTTTAGCACTGTGCTTTGTTGTACATTGGCTTTTGCGAATAAGCAAATAAAGGTTAGTGTTGTTGCTTCTACACTATGGTAAAATAAAAAGTCCTGCTTCGTTGGTCTGGTGGTCGCACGCGCTACTGCTGAGCGTGATGTCCAGGGTTCGAATCCCAGGTATTGGCAAAGTGTTGTTTGGTTTTTCCTTCAGGAATTTCTTCGTAGCAGCTATGGAGTCTGAATTTGTGCTTGTTTATTAGCAATATGCTTGCCCCCCTGTTACATAGACTTAAACATGTCAACAGGGAGCTAAGTTTGAGTTTCTGAACTGTGATCAATGTTCATAATGGTGGGTGTCCGAGAAACGTTGCTTCTCCAAATCATTGACCCACACGGCATCCGTGGTGTATACATCCACTATCACACATAGAGCAGCGGTCTGTGTCCCATCTCAGTGATATACCACGGCAATGAGCCTATAAAGTTGGCCTAATATTTACACGACTATAAGTAAAGCAACCAAGTTATTGTGGCAAATAGAATACAGTATTGTAAAAACTTCTTTTGTAATAATGAGATAAACTTTATTTCTTTGTGCATATTATTTACAATAAGTAAAGTCAACACAACAAATATTATTATGTATGCAAACTATACTTAGTGTAGTAAAAGCAATGCTTGCTCAAATATGCCATATTGCCATTGTTATCTAAGTAATTACAATAATTCTGCTGTGTCGTGAAAAACTTACAACGTAGATTTATCTTGTCTACAATATAACTTTATCAATAATTTCTTGTCACACTGACTGACAAAGTATGTGACAACAGGAATCTTATTGCCACAGAAATTAAGTTCACTGTGATTTCAAATCGAGCATTGTTATTGGAATTTTCCACATGGAAGTTCTCAGTAGTTCCAGTTAATAGGAATGTGTTATGTTCCTATTGAATCTATGGTGAAATATGGATCTGTTACACCCTTCTGCTTGCCCATTATAGGGAATACAGGCATTATACTATGATTGATGCAAATTCAATTAATTAAATTAAATTCCATACTAACTTTCGACTGCATTTCGTTGTGTAATCCAGTTGAATTGTTTCTCTAGAACTCGTCGAGTTTCATTGTCTTGGCGCATTTGTGTTGGGCGCCACAGTTGGGTCTGGGGCATCGGTGTTGCAGTGGTTAGGAAAAGAGTCTCGAGCTTGGCCTCCGATCTTTTTACTAAACGATGTTTTGCTGGTTTGCGAATGCTGTCTTTCTAAAATATCTTGCCTTGTCCCTTTTGCTATATTGACATGAAGTGTCGCAAGGCGTGTGTTTTGACTATGCATGGGGTAGGCTTATGTCCAGTACTGTCCAACTGTGGAGGTCTGTGCGTTGGTGACAAAGCGGTGTGAACTTGAACTTCTGCATAAGTTTGTGGCTGTAATCGACGAGGTCCTAGGTTCGATTCCTAGGTCGGTAGTGTACTAACACTACCGACCAGAAATTCAGAATCCATCATATCTACTAAGATATGATGGATTCTGAACCTGTGGCAGGGTTGATCGCAATAGGCTCTCACCCGCTAATAGGAGAGGCCTATTTACCCAGCTGTGGGAGAATTCAGACTGGTGAAATGTGGGTGTAGCTGAATCTCTGCCTAACCCTACGGGGATTACCGGCGTGATACTATGTGACTGCATGCAGTTATATGATTTAGAGTTGGTGTTTTTCATCACCTATTTATTTTAAGCGTTTGCTAAGCGTTCTCTTACGACAAAATGTTTTTGTGATTTTATTTTATTTTATTGTGTTATCGCTACGCTGACAAGCCATTTGTTTAGGAATTTAATGTCAATACGTCGTTTCTATATTACATTGGCTGAATAAGTGGTCGCTAGCAGTACAGCTAAAGACGACCTGAATGGCGTAGTGGTAAAGAGGCTGCCTTAAGTTCTTAGGGTCCTGGGTTCGAATCCCGGTAGGAGCAAATGTTTGTGTGATGAGCATGGACATTTGTTTCCAAGTCATGCATGTTAATATGTATAATAAGTATGTATTTACAAACAAAAAAGTATATATGTAGTTTATCAACTATCTGGTGTCCACGATACAAGCCTTGCTTAGTGTGTCACTAGATGGCGCTGTGTTAATGTCCAGCGAAATTTATTATTTATTATTATAAAGACCTAATTCGAACTCAGGTCGGCCAAACAACGGGCGTAAAACATGACTAGCGATATGTGGATGTATTATGGGTCCCGTAAGTAAATAATATACATTATTGCCGCTCTGCTGTGCCGAATCTTGCGATCCTAACCATGCGTGTAAGGCCTTTTACTCACATCACAAATTGAATTGTTTAATCTTTCGTCAGTCTTTAACTTGTAACTCAAAGCATATATAATGGCTGTAAAACACCCTTAACGAAGCTTTTATCCCGGTAATAAGATCCCCCAGGACAATTTTATCAAAGTTGCAACAGAGCCGCTGGTAAAGCTAGTATAGTATTATAAATGCGAAAGTTTGTGACGATGTCTGGATGTTTGTTACTCTTTCTCGCGAAAACTACTGGCACAAAGATAGTTTATAACCTTGATTCACACAAAGGATACTTTTATCTTTTATTACCGAACTCGACGCGGGCAGTTCCGTTGGCATTAGCTAGTACATTATAGCTGTGAAACGACTGTAGCTGCCCAATCTAAACTGTACATCTGTCCGGTTCATAATATCGACAGTCACTACATCGACGGTCGCTGTATTGGCAACGTTCCATTGACGGGTTACTGAATCGACAGTACACTAAATCTACGGTACGCCACATCGACAGTACATCAAATCGATAATACGTTGTATCGACAATACACCATATCGATGGTACACTGCAACAACTGCCGGACCCAAGCCAGATTTAAATAAAAAAGGTTTTTTTTTTCGATATTACGAACAGAACCCACGGAGAACAAGCACGAACTTGATAGATACTCTTTTAATTGTAAATCACATCGCCTTTTCAGGTAAGACGAAGACGTGTGCGATGCCTCCCAATCACTTCGGACCCATCCCTGGCATTGAAGTCGGCATGTGCTGGAGGTTTAGAATACAGGTAACATTCACATAAAGAATACGGTCATATAAAGGGTGACACCACATTTACACATATAGAATTGTGGCGATACTTTTATACTAGCCTAAAACCTTTAGCACCTTAACTTCATGATGTTAGGGTTTCTGAACAGTATGCTTGACTTATGGGCTTGTCGTATTGTTAGCCTCTAGGTACGTTGAGAGGTCCAATCTCACGTTAAATTGCTTTCGATGCTTATAACTGCGGATGCTTGCGACCGGACTTCCTGCTCCACCAAATGATGCTTTTACGTGACAGAATGAGATAGAGGTACACGAAAGCGCTGACCTTTGCGTATAGATATGATTTTATCCGTGTAGTCGTAAGTACGACAGTTTGACGACCAGTCTTATCAAGGGGTCGTATAATTACCCAGTAGTTTGTATAGATCAGCCCCCGTATTCACAGAAGCTGGGAATGAATTTCGATTCGACAAGCCATGTGTCGTGAGCTGTATCCTTTTTTAACCGACTTCCAAAAAGGAGGAGGTTCTCTATTCGACTGTATGTATTTTTTTTTTTTTATGTATGTTCACCGATTACTCGAAGACGCCTGAACCGATTTCAAAAATTATTTTTTTGTTTGAAAGGGTATACTTCCAAGTTGGTCCCATAGTCGCCAAGTCGGGATCTGATGATGGAATCTTGGCGAAATCGAGGGAACTCTTCAAATTTTATAGGATAACGTACAGCAATTTTGGTATTTTCTACAACAAGTGAAGCATTTGCGTTTGATAAGAACCATTCTACCATCAGATCTGATGATGAAGCCAAGAGTCACGGAACTCCATAATGAGACAATGTATCCTAGTCGTGTTTGGGCTTGTTATAATTGTAACGGTATGCACTTTCCATGTGTACCAAGCACATGTGAACCACTAAAAAGTGAAAAATAAAAACTTTTTTGCAAAAAATAAAACCGACTTCAAAAAAAAAACCAAAAAAGTGAAAAATAACTTAGCTTCTGAAGTCGGTGACAAAAAAATTAAATCAATCATACAAACGTCACCGACTTCAGAAGCTAAGTTATTTTTCACTTTTTTGGTTTTTTTTTGAAGTCGGTTTTTTAGCATAACGTAAACGAGCGAGACATACGACTTCCCGAATTGAAATCGAATCGAAGCGTTGCACAGTGGTCCGCGCGCCTTTGTAAGGCGGTCATATTTACTTAATTGCGTATAAAATATATTTTACCAATTGGAAATGTTTTTAAAGTATATATAATTATAGAATATTGAAATAGAAACACAATTGTGAGTATATATCATGAAGAATGTATTAATAAAATCAAAAACAGAGAAGAAAAAAATAAATTAAACAAATTAAATTAAATCTTATATTCTATGCTAATTACACGTATCCAATAAACTTAAAACGCTACTAGACAGTAGCGACTTCTTTTTTCTGGGCAATTTCCTGCAGGAAGTTCCTGATCTAGCTTGCCATCTTTGTGTTTGTAATTTATATGATAAATGAATAAAATATTCAAAAAATCGAATCCATGAATGTAGCGGCGATAGACCAAATTCCAGTCTATTCTTATTAATATCCCTTTTGATGCATGAATCGATATCATTCATATCTTTTGGCAAGGCTCCACATATGTAGCACTTTGCACTGGAAGCGCTACTGATTGCGCTGCATATCTTTCCATCAACCATGGTCAACTGTAGAATGTGATTCACATTAATTTCTTTATTATCCTCATAGGATAATTTTGTAGGAACTAGCTTGTCAATTTTTTCTTGAAAATAATTCAGTTCATTTATAGTTGAATCCTTGGTCTCCTTAATAAACTGAAAGGGAACTGGTCTGCAATATCTTGTAGATGATGGGCGAGGGTTCCTCCATAGTATGGTCTCTTCTGAAGACGTGTCCGTCGAAACCAATCGAAGCGGCACATACGAAGTCACGAATAAGCTTCCATCGTCAGTCACGTCGTCAGAGCTAGCAAAGTTTTGTTTGTATTCACTATGGCCAGTGCTGCCATCAAAGCCCCACTTCCCTATTAAAAATACATCACCCATTGACTCTTGAGGAATGGCAGACCAAGCTTCTCTTTGCGATTCGATTATACGAGCCGCAGTATGATTCAACAAGCTTTGCAACTCCACCTCCGCCGTGGTTTCGGTAACTCTGACATCTTCAGGATAGCATTTTTGTTTTGCTTCTAATATTTTGTTGTAGGAAGGTAGAATTGGATTGCGCCGAGAATTTATAAAGTTGCGGATTAAAAGGTATTGGTGCTTCGTAAGTTTAGCTTCCGTTATCAGAGATAGCACAGCATCGAGTGGGATTATTTCATTAGTACCAGGGTCTGATGTTTCCATTAGATTGCTAACTGCTGACTCATCCAACTGAGATAGCATTGCAAGCCTTCTTCGTTGTGACCGCTTACTGCAAGTCGCGAAATCTTTTTTTGGTCGCCCAACAGCAGCTGCGATCCCCGATGATGATGGTTGGTCGGAAATATCATGAGAAGTGTTTCTTTAAAACTTGATGCTCTCGGTAGATTGACACTTTCTTTCACACTAAGCCACTTAGAGTGTTTATTGAGGACTGTGCTTTTCATCCGAGAACAAGATTTCCATAAAACGAGAAGTCGGTCGCAAATATATTTCACAACTTTCTCCAAATTGCTGACATCCACGTTATCTGCATCCGACATCATGCCCATTAACTGTTGTATCACTTGCCACCGTCTTTCTGTATCTGAACCACTTGTGGATAGCCACAGTTCAAATATAAAACCCCTGGAGAAGGTTCCGATGTACTGAGCATCTGGAAAAAAATAAATAACAAAATTAATTATTTCAATATTTTCGTAGCTTTCGTCTACGGAGGCGTAGCAAGCTTGTAACTAGTCAATCTGCAAATTTCTGCAGACAATGGCTTATGGCCGTTATTTTGGACACATTTGACTTCCTAATTAAAAAAAATATATCGTTCAATTTTATTCGAAACATAGTTAAAAGTCTAGGTAAAGAATAACCAAGAGAATTTTTAAATAAAGTTTTTTGGTTGCGTAGACCCCTCGTTATTTCAATATTATTAAATAAAATAGCATAATAAATATAGAAAGCAACACAACTTACCTGATTCTTGAAATTCCATTGTAAACAATATCACTTGAATAACAAAATTCTGAGAAAACAGTCACTAAGGACCGGTCACGTAATGAGTCACTGATAAGGGTGCGCGTGCAACAGGAGTTGTGTTCACTTTCGAGTTGCATTGAAGAATGAAGTAATTAGTTATCCAGGATCTATTTATACCTAATTATAGTATATGTATCGGCAAATGACATGACAGCATTCCATATTTGAAAACACAACATGCATTTTTTGGAATATTGACCTCTACCGAAACCACCGTGCGTTGTGAAGACGGGGTTAGATGAGTAGTCGCTTCATGTTAATAACTTACTGATTCAGCTGCATTCAGCTGGCTAAAAACTGATATTATAATTATTGTTGGCTTTAGTTCTGTTCAGGCAAATGAGCAACTGTGCTCTATTGTCCCTATTTATAAATAAACGTTTTTTTATTCCAGTTATCAGAAACGGGAGTCCACCGACCACCTGTATCTGGTATACACGGACGTGACGTAGAAGGCGCGTACAGCATTGTGTTGTCAGGTAAGAGCATGCAACAAACCTGTATACCTTGCTTTAAGCCTCATTTAGATGATGCCATTTTCTTGAACATACAAGTGCAATAATTGACCTTCAAGAATTGCCAGCGGCTGTTTACACGCGGATACTACTTAAAACTTAAAAGCAAATATTATATAATTAGTATACCCATCACACACTCACCCACTGCACTCACATTTGCAAATGAAGAGAGAATCTAATTGAATACAAAAATTGCATAAGTAATGTTTATACCAAGAACAGTTTTGAATGGAAAAATTGCCTACTAGAGTAAGAATGTGACATGCTGTATAGACGATGCCAGTAATTTATTGCTTCAACAATATTGTATGCAACAGTCGATAAACTTGCATCGTGTAAATGGGCCTTTAGATACATATTCCACCGTCGCCGCCGGCGGTTAGCGAGTATAGCTAGCGACTAAAAATGTCTTAGGCGATTTTTTCTGATCGATTAGTTATTTATTAGCTTTAATTAAAATGAAATGAAAAAAATTGGTTCCTTCTATCAACATTGAACGCGAATACAAAGTTTTGTGTCCGTGTTATTAACCGTTGAGGAGTTCTCTCGTGAGGAGGCGATCCAGCCAGGATCGCAGGGTCAAGTCATGTCTGTCATAAAACTGTATTGTCACCAGAACCAAAGGTGTGTGCAAAATTTTAACTTCAGGTTTCCCAATAACATTACCAAGTCAACCAACCATTTTATAACTGTAACCTTCCGTCTTTGTCAGGTGGCTATGAAGACGACGTGGACTATGGCAATGAGTTCACGTACACGGGCAGCGGCGGCCGCGACCTCTCCGGCAATAAGCGAACTGCTGAGCAGTCCTGCGATCAAACACTCACCAGGGAAAATAAGTGAGTTCCTTCAAAAGCTAAACTAAAATGATTTATTCTAAAATAACTTTTGCTTGCTACTTCGCTCTCGTTATGTTCGGAAAATAACCCACGGGAACTTTTAAAATGTAATATACGATATTCAGGGATAATGTAGCTCGTTAGTGAAAGAATATTCGGAATTGGATCATTAATGGACTCAACTGTAATTACACATTCCAAATCGTAGATCACAGGGCAAGTTGGTTCACGGAGATTCGGAGAATCTTTTAAATTAATCTGTTTGTTGAGGTGGAGTCAGGCCTACTCCTCCTAAACCGTGGTTGGGCGCAGACACTCGCGTTATATAAAGAAAAAGAAGCAGAGAAAATGGACACTGGGTGCATCCTTATTTGAAAACACGAGATGAGAGCAAGCATTTTGAATGATTTTTCGAAGAGCTCAAAAAGTATGGAGATAAGTTTTTTGGATATACTAGAATGAGTCTGAAAACGTTTGAAGAACTTTTAAGCATTTTAAAAACAATATAGCAAAGAAAGAAACAGTATTTGAACCGCAAACTGGCACCATCCGCGCATTGCGGCTAAGCGCATAGTGCGTATTTAGCCTAAAGTATTTAATTTTTTCAAACGTATTGGTATAGAAATACGACATAAATTGCTAGCTTTAAAATGATGCCGTGGCATCGAAAAGGATGTGCATTGAAAGATGCGCCACGGTCGTATTTCTATATCAAACGTTTGAATGTCCATCGGAAAAAATTTAATCCCTTGCCATGTCGTCCCGGTCTACGTAGGCCATTAATTGTGTCGACCTGGTTAGACTCCCCAGACGGTCCAGTCGATATTGATGAAAAAGTGGTGGCGGGAGTCTTGTGACGCGTATACGATGATGCCTCGTGATCAGTCTACATACAGGGTGTAAACCACCTCATCACGAAGCCGTCAACCAAGCATTCTGTACATTTAACGAAGTAACTTCACGCAACAATTATTGCTGACTTTTGAGTGAAATTTTTGGGGTGTAAAATTATGTTTTGTGGTAGAACTCAATGGAACGCACTCAAAACATTGTGCTGTTGGGTGGATTCAATAGTGCGGGGGTCGTGAATGTTTTTAAAGTAAAAATCTTACATTAAACACGTGTATTTAAAAAAAAAACATGTCAAAAAGTCGTAACTTCGACCCCCAATATTTTCGTAACTAGAAGGCTAAAAAGTAATCGCATTATCGGGGAGAAAAAGTACCTTTCAGCTTTAAGAAGTTTTTTACACCCTTTATGCCAGGCGGCAGGTGTACTGGTGGTCCCATGATATTGCGCAATTTGGCATTGCCTGCAAAGAAGCGCCGGCGCTAACCAACATCGCTGGGGGATTGAGGACAGCGAAACTGTAAGAGCGATGCAGAGCGGCCAAAAAGGTTCACTACCCTTTGGTTAGAGGGAAACTAAACGTGGGGACCCCGCGCTGACCTGAATTCTGAACCCTAGCTGTTTGAGAGGGTGGTGAGCGCTCTTTTTCCGTAGGGTCAACAAAGACGCTCCAGGAAATGGAAACTTCAAATTACGCTCAACACTAAATTCTAACAATTTTCGTCCTCAGGGCGTTAGCGCGCAACTGCGCAGTGAGCGTCGTGAACGAGGAGGGCGGCGACGCGGGCGAAGACTGGCGCAGCGGCAAGCCGGTCCGCGTGGTGCGCTCCTACAAGATGTTGAAGCACTTCCCCAAGTACGCGCCCAAGGAAGGGATCAGGTCGGTCAGGGTTTTCGTAAAATTAATATAATAGATAATGCAATACGGGGATCCCGAAATACCGAGATCCTGCAAGCAAATACGCGGGACTGGTGGATGAGAGACAAAACTCTAAGAGTAGTGGCTTTTACACTCAAGTGTGTCATTATGTTGCCTGTTTACCCAGCCGTTTTAACCGAACTATTTATTTTTCAGGTATGACGGCATATACAAAGTAGTGAAGTACTATCCAGAAAAAGGGCTATCGGGCTACCGTGTGTGGAAATACCTGTTGAGGAGAGACGACCCCAACCTTGCGCCATGGGAACCGGGTGCTAAGGAGTACCCTATTATTGTGAGTATTACTAAGACTAGTCTGACAATAGCTAGGGGGGGCAAGAAAGAGGAGCGGGTGGCTAAATAATAACAGCCTAACGGGGCAATCTCAAGGTTAAGCCGCAGTTGAGAAAGTTTGTCCGTGGATGGGTGAAATCCAGGGGATAGTTAGCGAGGAAGAAGAGGCCCTGGCCTTGGCCATCAGAAGTAATTTGTGGTCAGTTGCTGTTGTAACCAAAGCAAAAACATACTCAGTCACCCTGCTGGTCCTGATCCCACTTAAAAAAAACATTCAAACAGAAGAACATTATTGCTTTGACTGTCTGATAGCATAGGTTAAAATTAATCAGACGGGTCAAACTGACCCGTCCGGTCCATCTTACGTGATCTGATCGACCAGATTCCTGGCACATTAAGTAAGACAGCTATCATCACAGTTGTTACAAGAAAATCAGCAACTGAAGCCTTGCATCGAAAATAACTGTACTACTTAGTTTTATCAAAATGCTACCTTGTCAGGACCTACCGTTGTTTTCTGGTCATTCACTTGCTAAAAGTGTTTGTTTAGTTTATAGAGAGGTCAATTTTGTAATTTTGGAATTCCTCATACAACCACAGACTTCTAATATTCTTACAGTACCCCGACGGCTACTTGGAAGCGGAAGCTGAAAAGAAAGCTCTAAAAGAGAAGAAAAGCGGAAAAGGTGTAAATAAAGGCGGCAAGGGCAATAAAAAGCGTGCCTTGAGGGAAAGCAATCAGACTACGGAGTCCGAGAGCGATGCGTCGCCGCCTGTGAAGAAACGAAAGACCTCGAAACTAGGTAAGCAGATCTTTAAAAATGTATGAAGGTAATATAGGGTGACTGGTAATTAGTGTACGAAACTTAAACACGTGATTGTGTTCATGATAACAAACAACTGTTTTTTTTTCACGATTTCACGGTTGGTCCCATAGTACAATTCTCGGCAAATAAGTTGGCAAGAGTCGTTTAGATGCGCAGAAGTCATTTTTAGGTCTCTTTGGTGGTGGCGCGGGACGCGGGGTATGAGGTAGCGCCGATCCGAGCGCGCGATTGGTTGCATCAGTCGACCCCTGCCTCCCGCACGGCGCCCACATTCCGTTCGCGCCCGCTTCTTTGTTCCCGATGCGCAAACTTACCCCCACTACGCCAAAACCTTGCCAAGTTATTTGCCGATAACTGTAAAAGTTGTTTGTTATCATGAGTATAATCACGTGTTTAAGTATCGTACACTAATTACCAGTCACCCTATATATTATTTCGCAGGATATTTGGGATAATCTGTCCAGGAGTTATCGCGTGAAAGACTAACAAATATCAATTCAAAGACTTTCGCATTTATAATATTATTTATACTTTAGAGAGCCATCATGAACGACCGTTAATATCGCTCTTATCTTCTTGTTTTCAATAAAAAACATCAGGGTACCATTTCAGTTACAACAAAAACGAAAACCAAAGCTACAGACAGTCCAAAGACGAAAATAGATAGTATATTCACCAAGAGCCCAAAAAGGAAGTCTCCGAGGAAGAAAGTGGAGAATGCGCTTAGCGAAGAAGAGAGAGCGGCGATTAAAGCTGACACCGTGAACAGCAAGCTCTGGGACGAGTGTCTCATTGTGTGCGATACGAGGGGAAAGAAGGTTTGTTTTTGGAGTAGCCATGCTTATAAATAATATTGTTATATAAGTATCACGTTTTTTAAGACGCTGAGAGTGTATCTTGGGTTTGTCGGTGAGTGGTTTTTTATTATAGTATAAATGCATGCTATGTAACAATTATGTATGTTTATTCCAGGAGTTCGTCGAGTACGTGACCCAAGTTTTCCTATGCATCATTTGTCAAGAAGTAGCTGCGAGTCCTGTCACTACACCATGTTTGCACAACTTCTGTATGGTAAGTTATTTACACTTTTAATTTTTATTGAGTATTGCCGCTGTTAAGTTCGTTATTCGCTTTTACCCGCGGCTTCGCCCTAGATATGCTCGGGAATTATCCCACGGTCAACATGTAACACGAACATACTATACCGTGATAAAAAGTATCCTATGTAGGACATAATTTACCTCTGTCACAAGTTTGACTGAAATCTGTTCAGCGTCAAAAAGTGAAAGTTAGACTGTTAGACAGAGTTATTTTCGCATTTATAATATGAGAATAGATTGGTTTAGAGCATGAAAACTTGCACACAAATAAAAACATATCAATGGGATAATAGGCTAGACGACAAAAAAAAATTACATTAGTCCGTCAGTTAGATTATCAAAAAATATTTGACACGACGTATTTTTTCTTTTGTTACGTAAATCAAAATTGACGAATATAAAATTCTCAATACGCCTAGGTATAATTTTTAGAGCGTACTGACGTCCCACTCCCGCGTTTCGATGCGTTTTATTTTTGTCAATATTCATTGATTTACAAAAACAAAAACTATATGTCCATTATTTTCTAATACTTTAGCTGATGGATTAAATAGATTTGTAATTTTTTTAATACTATTGTCATGTCTATGCTTCACGTCCCACTATAAAGTAGAATGAGAAAGGACAATACTTATTTGAAATGCCAACACTTTAATAGACTTGACAAAGACACCTCCCATAGCACAAAATTTTCATCAGAACCGATTCTGTTTGAAATTAACAACTCCCAACTCTCACTCTGCTCCTCTTTATTTAACTTTTTTCCAAACTTGTTAACGTGCCGATGCAGCGATGGCAATCTATACTGCGTCAGTCCTTAGAGATGAGTTCAATCCAAAACAATGTGAACTTAGTTTATGCTTGTTTTTGTTAACCTGATCCGTCCCAGCCTGGGCAAAGGCCTCTTCCATTACTTCCACTTATCTTAATGTTGAACTTCTTTTAAAGAACAAATTAAGACGCCCCTCAAGGCGTCCCGCGTCTTCTTTTTTGTTATTATCTCTTTCTTAGTTAATTTTATCAGAACTTTTTAGAAAATACTTGTTCCTCTTCCAGGCATGTATAAAGTTGGCTTTCAAATCGTCCAGCCAACAGTGCCCTTGCTGCCGTCAGAGCCTCGCGAAGTATGAAGTAGAGCCGAACGAACAGCTCAAGACAGCGCTGCAAAGCATCATGGCTGGTTATGACGCTGGGAAGAAATAGACTGACCGTAGTGATTATGTAAGTATTGCTTAGAAGAGGCAATGGGATGGTTTGTTGAAAAAATTGCGGGACCAAAAAAGAACTGGAACATAATTAACTTCATGTAAAACGATAATTCATGAATCAATTTAATTGTGAATGAAACATAATTAAAATTAAATCTACTTTTACTTTAGGTTGCACTACAACCAGATTTTAGCACGCATCTTACTGTCATAACCGAAGTATTTGCTTTCTGTTTGACGTAACTTATTTAGTGCCAATTAATTAATATAACCGGCTTATTGTTCTCTCTGCTGGTGCTCAGGCCTCCATGTGGGAGTTCCGATTGCCTCGTAGTATACTTAGTTGATCTGATTTAATACTAGCTAAAGAAAATATGCCGCACTGAAAGGCGGTTATAATCTGAGCGATCGTGTAATTAAGTGCCTTATTGAAGTCAATGGTAAACTTGACTTAGTTCTGCCAAAACGTACCAACCCTCATCAAAAAGCTTTCAATAGTTTAGCCTGCTACTTCCACCCTTTTATTTTATTTTATAAATTGCGGCCATGACTAAAACATGCATGAATGAATAACTGGTATCAATTCAAACAAGTTCTGTTTGAGACAAAATTTTCAATCTATCTTCGCTGTCAGTACCACATTTGGCAAGTTGTATTTGTTCATAAGAGGGGTTGGCTCATTTTAGCATACCTAATTCGCTTATCCATAGGTAAGTAAATGTATTGCAAAGATTTTATAGTCGACAGTGCTATGTGCTTCAAACTATGATTCTAGTATTTTATTTATAATAATAGACGCAAATGTTACAGTACCTACTTGCTGTGATATTTTATGATGCCGGTAGTTATTGTTTATCGGAAATAAACAGCATTCGTTTTGATTCTGCGTGTCCTATTCATAAGCCAATGTTAGCCACGTATCCATTAGTTAGGCTACGTACGCACTGATAGGAGCCTTGCTTAGCGCTAGTGACTTCACACCTGGTTATTTGCACGCGAAGGCGACAAGCTCTCAGTGGGTCTGAATGTGAAAACTTTAGAACATTCTCTAGCTAAGCGGGGCTGCGGGACTGTTCGAAAGAGATACCGCGGCCCCGGAACGTAAAGGGCGAGGAAGGAACATGGATGGTTTTTAGTCAGTAAAAGTCTGACACTCCCTCCCGCTCTGCCCAGAGTGGGAGGGTCATTTGATGATTTCCCATCCGAAAAAAAAACAAAAGGGCGGTTAGTAAGGCACCTGTTATGGCGTACGTCGCGCCTTACAAGTGAGCTATAAGATGGTCAAGTGATATCAAAAGTCAGCCTGTCTAGAAAATCGAAACATTCAAATAAAATGAGTACAGCATTTGAATTACTCAAACTTGCAACTCTCTGTGATTTTCTTTTTTTATTAATACTGCTTTCTAATTTTATAACCATGGAAATATTAGTTGTAAATAAATTTCTAGTTTATAAGTACATACATGTATAATGTAAGTTGCCTTGGTATCATGCTTTAGTTTAGTTTGTTAGTTACTATGCGGTGAAATGAATACTTTGTAACTGATTACTACCTCATTATGTACTTTTTAGTTGCTTGTAGATAATTTAGTAGAATCATATTTTTATTGTTGTAAGGTTTTCAACCTGAGTTCGTAGGTGACTTACAGAATTTAATATAACTAACTTGGAATATGAGCGTATTTTATCCCATGTCATCACTTTTGTATGCTGGGACTGGTGTTATGCCAACATTGTCCAACAGTGGACCGCAATAGGTTGGGCAATGCTTTTAAGTGCCTTGTTGACAAGCACAGTCAACAGTCAATCACAAATTTTCTCCTTGGCACTCATACGATTATGAATTAGGTTTCATCTAAAAGTTGGAAAATTGCTATTTCACGAAAAAATCGCTTTTGAATTTTGCTAAATGTATACAATATTAGTGGTTATGTAAGATTTCTTGCCTTGCACAGTAAGGCAAGAAATCTTACTTTAAAAAATCAAAATCGGTGATCAGACTGTGTTATTATTTATATCTGTCTCCGTAAAATTGCAAAACCCATTAGATTGTAATCTATCTAGCAAGATTGTAAACTCTCGAAAGATTGTCAAAAGAACATACTGCTTACAATATAACGCATTATTTTTCGGTAGATTGTAATATATTGAAGTGAAACCGTAATATTGTGAAATGCATGCGACGGAAGTATCTCTGCCCCCATAATCGAGACTTGGGGCACCCCGACGTTGGGTTAGTTAGGTTCCTTTAAACGCTGCAGACAGAAATAGGAGCCCCGCATAGCGGGGCTCCGTCGACTACGCATTATAGGCGAATATAAAGTGTTTTGAGGTTAGGTTTCATTAAAGGGTTTTTCTCAGAAATGGTGCATTACCTTCTCATGGGAGTGGTACCAAGGGGCAAGGGGACCTCCCCTCCCTCCTCCACCTCCACAGCCCGCGAAATGAGTTCCGTCGCATACATTTCCCAATTTCACGGTTTCACTTCGATAGATTACAACCTAACGAAAAATAATGCGTTAAATTGTAAGCAGTATGTTCAGTTGACAATCTTTCGAGAATTTACAATCTCGCTAGATAGATTACAATATAACGGGTTTTACAATTTTACGGTAACATGTCCATCAGTGGACGTGGCTATATTAAATAATATTTAGGTTGTAAACAGCATGCACACAGGGGTAGGACGGTTTATGTGATGGCAAACTTTAGGCTTAGTGGTGTGCATTAGTTGTTAGAAAAAATAAACTTTTTTATTTATCTTTACTACCCAATGTTGGGATGTCAGCATGACGTGCTTTACTATCGTGTTCCAATATTTAATAGATCTTGTATAGTACAAATAATATAGTTTACTTTTTTTCTTGTTGATTCTAGAATTAATTTATGGGATTCTTTTAAGAATAAAGAATTCCAATGATCTACATAATATGTTTGATGAACCCCGATTTAGCTGAAATACAAGTTTCGTATCAAATCCACGTTAGGCTGTATAATAGATAATTTAGATTTTATTTACTTTTTTATTTTTAAAAGCGCACAGTTTACTAAATGTTTTGTTATTTTTTACTATCTAAATAAATCTATAACACATAGTGGACATTTGAAGTGAAGGTGCCACATAGAGTGAGTTGTTTGATTTTCTACTTTCGGCGGTGATCGGAACGTTTGAAATCCAACACGCGCTCAATGTCTTGCATTTCCTGTTGTTACCTAGATCTTAGATATTGCTTAATGAATGTGCAATATAAAAGAAGTACTTAGAATACTGTCCAATTATGAACACTCGTGCAAAATGATTTATAGTTATGTATTTTAATTAATTTTCTGTTATGAATTTGCGAAAACGTTTAATTAATTATGTCATTGATATTGTTTCACCTGCTCCCCCTATTTCTAATTTAAATTTTGTTTCATGCTTATAATTTGTAGGTATATTGTTTTTAATTCAAGTTTTAATCTTCTTATTTCATTTAAATCCCGATTTTATACGAATTTTGTTTATGATTTAATAAAATTATTTAACTTGCTTTTATTCTAATGTTATTTTCTAATTCCATTTTTAAACATGATTCTTAAAAAATAAAACATGCCCAATTGTAACCAAAACGGATTCACTGGATCCAGACATACAGTTACTCTAACCCAACGCTGGAGCCAGGCTCTCACATTTTACGGTAGGTACCTAACCTATTTTATGGCATTAAAGAAATTTATTTATTTATATACTTATTAATTATTATTATATTTATAAGTAAATGATGCCGTAATGTCTGACAGAGGAGAGGGGAAGAAGAAAACATGTTGCGCTGACCCCAAATATAATGGGTAAAGTCCAGGAAGATGATGATTTATTAAGTATTATATTTATTGTTTTGTTTTTTTTTTTCACAATAGTGCGTTAGTAAAACATTATCTCTGTCAATAACTGTGACAAACTAGGGAAGAAATATTTAAGACGCCATTTTTTAACTTCTAGCAGTCTATATCAAAACATATTTTGAACAAAACTGTTGCATCATCGTTGTTGGATGTCTTTAATTAATAAGACTGTGAAAAAAAAAACAATGTTTACCTTTGGTACGTGGAACCGCGAACGAACTAAAGTTATCTGGGAAATTAGAATGAGCTCGTCGGATACCAAAGGTTAAAGTGATGTCAGATGATGACAAATATGTCGTCACGTAACAAATACTGTCAAATTATGTTGATATTCATAATTTCTACAGATTTTAGTTCAGTACCTAGCCTCAGCCAAACTATTTATTTCAGCTTATTTGACGTGGATGACGGGATAGTCCATCATTGTAACAATATGAGGTGGTTTCAGTCTTAAGGTTAAGATTCGGGATGTATTCCAATAACATGCATTTAAAAGCTTTGTTTCGATATTACTAAGATAACTCGATTGTTTTGTAATTAAAAATTATGTCTTATTTTCTTTAATAAAACAATGTTGTATAAATACGTTTTTGTTTTATTTTTGTATCTGTGATATTCACCTAGTGATAAAGATTGTCAGGTGGGTGGTGTGTTTGTGAAATAAACATCACATCACGTCAACAATCAACACAGACAACCATAATCAACATCACGTCATAACATCACGCCTATAATCCCTGAAGGGTATGGCAGAGGTGTACACCCACATATCGCCAGGTATGTTTAAGGCCCATAAAATAGCGCGCGAGCCTATTGCCATCAACCGGGAAGAAATCGTGATTCCGTGGCTGCTACTGAATAATTCCTGATGGAAAAACCCAGTAACAATTTGAACCTAGGCCTCCATGCTCAGCAGTCGCATTTGTACACCAACGAGGCAGTCAACATAACAAAAGAACTAACAAAGAAATGAAACACTACGGCTACGCACGCATTGATCTCGCTTAGCGCCTAGAACAGCCTAGCAAGTCGCCTTGCGAGTAGTGAAGTGAGACGCATTGTTCTAGATCGCGTTCGGCTGCACTGCGCACTGGGCGCTATGGAAGGCAACAGTCTGTGCGTAGTAACTACGGAGTCTTATTAGCGTCAGTTCACACCGAGACGCGGCGGTACTAGAAGAGGCCAGTGTTTTCGCGCTCCGCCGCGAGACGCATCGCAATGAAATTGTATCTTTTCGTGTAGGAAATAAAGCTATATTTCGAATCGCTCTATTTAATTGAGTGCGCATTGTCGCGTGTCGACTCAGTGTGAATTGACCCTAAGCAAGTCATAATGTAGGAAGAAAAACTATTATAACTTTTTATAAATATGTAATTTATTTTAAATAATAATTACCTGAGGTCACATTTGAGTCCACATGGTAGTGTAGTCGGTCCGACACTATTTTTGGTGTACGTTAATTAGCTGTGTAATCTGCTTCTACGTAATGGGAGAATGTCGGCCTTTGCTGATGACACAGCGCTTACCTTTACTGGCAATTTCTGGGACAAAGCTTTTGACGCGGCGCAGACCGGACTAAACCAAGTTCTAAATTGGCTAAATGAAAATCAACTTACCCTCAATACGGATAAAACAAAAATAATCTGCTTTACCTTACGCCAGTCTACACAGCCGCCGATCTCATATTCTTTAAGAGCGCGTGTTCCAAAAGTTGGCAACGTCGCAAATAGTTGTCAAATATTTACATGTTTTAATTAATTTGGCAATTTTACTCAAAATAAGAAATATGGCTCTGTAGTGCACTAAATAATTGAATATGAATTGCAATTAAAACCCTAAATTTGATGTTGTAAACGTTTCAGGTGTAAAAAAGGCATTTGGCAAGTTCCAAAATACTTTTTTTACATCTAAACCTATATATTCGGTGTTACCATATTAATTATTGCATTCCCTAATCAATTTTTGAGTGTACTACAGAGCCATATTTCTTAGAGCCTTAGTTCTGTTTTGGAAAACTACAGAAAGAAAAACTTATTGAAGAATAAAAACTGCTTTTATGTGGTGCACATCCACAGCAGATTGTAAGTACACTAATTATACGTTCCACTCATATCACTCGAGTAGTGTTTCTTTGTACCCTTCTTCGGTTTATCCATTTCACCATTACCCTCACTTTGAGATACCTACTATAAAAAGTATTAGAAATGTAAACAGCACACAGTCTCTCTTGTTTTCATTCAAAGAGTATTGTTGTTTTCATTAAACTTTTATTTGACAGTACTATTTAGTAATGTCCAGCAGTCCCGTAGAGTAGGACGTTAACCCAGCAGAGCGCACATTTTTTTTGTGATGCATATTTAAGTACAGCAGATTATACCTACACAAATTATGGCATCTCTTCTTTTTACATATAATGTTCTTTTTCCTAATAAACGCTGGCATAACTATTTTGGGCATATTTTATTTTGCTATAATAATACTTAACCATTTTTTTTTAACATACAGTTTATGTTGGCATAATTATCTCGAAAGCTTATATTTGTTTTGGCATAAATTTAATTCGCATAACGTTATTATGCATAATGACTATAGTAGGTATTAAGGCGTACAATTAAGAGACACAAGTAATTTTAATGATAAATATTAAAAAATCCGACTACCAATTATATTATGTATGTACTCGTATTTATGTAATATACTCGTATGTATACAGAGTAGGGGATGCAGTACCGGTTCCGTTCTCAAGAACCGTGAGTGGATTTTCGGTACTGGACTTGGAACCGGGATTTCCCGGGAAATTCAGTACTTTTGGTTCTTACTACTTACGTACAAATTCGCTACTAATTTATTGTATGAAGGCCACATATGCGTGCAGAGAACATACAATTATGTACATATCTGTTGAAAAATGAACTCATTAGAAATACTTAAATACAAAGATAAAATAAAGATGTCAAATAGAATGTAAATTCGGGGTAAGTATATTTTGAATTAGAAATGTCTTTTTTCGTCCCGTAATTGTTTTTTTTTTTTTTTTTCCCACATCGTCTTTGTTTTTTTTCCACTACTTATAGAATAAGTCTTTAACTTCGCATAATTACTTTATTCCTTCCACTATCAGTAGGTATCATTAAACAAACATTAGCAAAACAAAACTATTATGCCTTTTCTAGATCAAAATCATAAAAAATATAAAAGTCAACAAAATTCAACTCGTTAAAATAAAAGGACCGGTCAATCTGGCGACACTTGGGGGAGGCCTATGTCCAGTAGTGGACGTCTTTCGGCTGAAATGGTGATGATGATGAATGCAATAAATGAAACAAATCAAAACTCAACTTATAAGTATTTCTTATGACTGACCCCTTATTTACATTATTGAATAGCTTTTTTCTCTCGGCAATAATAATAATTTTCGATTAAAAATGTTTCGTTTTACCATTATTGCATAAAAAGTAGATTATTTAATATGATTTTTACTTTATATTAAAAAAAGAAAGAAAATAATATAGTACCGAAAGAACCGGGACTCCGGAATGAAGGACCGGGACCGGATTGTTTAAAAAAACCCCGGGATTTCCCGGGGTTTTCGGAACCGGGATTTCCCGGGAGCATGCCCTAAATAAAAATAAAATACATTTATTTCGAGCAACATTTACTCATATCTGGAGTGAACACAAATACAAACAACACACAAAGGATAATAATAATAACACACAAATAAAATAAAATAAAAATAAAACAGAATAAAAAAGGCAACATCTAACCGGCCCTGCTGACGGCAACATGCCTATCACAGCAGTGCCGTGTGTATGGGCAATCCCGGATGGATTGCCCATACACACGGCCGCGATCATCTCCAGAACAGCACTGGGGCTGCCCCGCTCCCTACGCACCAGCGACGCACCCCGCTTGCACATGGTTGCGTACACGCAATCAGTGCGCGCCTCAGCGAACATACCTGAGGCGCTGCAGAAGCGAGGCAGCCCCATACTGCTCTGAGCGCGTTATTGAACTGGACGCGAAGGGCCCTGTATGATGCACGCGTGTTCCTCTCCTACAGGCTACACGTGTAAGGGGACATGCAGTACGCCTTGAAGAGCGTTACCTTCACCTCCCTCGAACAGCGCGCAAACCTAGGTGCTATAATATTCGCTCTCACCGACAACGCCCTCCGTTCCCGCTCCATGTCAGCATTGTCCTTGAGGTTGGTCGTAACTACATGACCTAAGTACTTAAATTGATCCACCCTTTCGAGTGGAACACCGTTTAGAAAAACGGGTGGACAATTTTGCAAACGTTTCGTAACGGCCTCAAAGACCATGCATTGACTAGTCACATTGTACTTCAAACCATGACCAAGGGCATACTCCTCACAGGTCCGCACCAACAAAGTATACAGAATTGGTCCCAACACTGATCCCTGAGGCACGCCTGCCCTTATGGTATAGAATTTGGAGGTTGATTCAGAATCTTTCACTCGGAAGACTCTGTCCGTGAGATAGGATTTCAGCAGAATGTAGTAGCCGTGTGGAAGACTTGTTCTTATCTTACAGAGACGGCCCTCATGCCAGACCCTGTCAAATGCCTGCTGAATGTCCAAAAATGCAGACGAGCAGTACTCTTTTTCCTCGAGTGATTTTCTGATTTTCTCGACCACTCTATGTATTTGTTCGACAGTAGAATGCTACTGTCTAAATCCAAATTGGTGGTTCGGGATGGCATTATTGCTATTGCTTTCTAATGGAGGCATAATTCGTTGAAGGACCAGTTTTTCACAGACTTTTGACAAGATGGGTAAAAGGCTGATGGGCCTATACGAAGTGGTCTAGTTTGCTGGCTTCCCTACCTTATTTATCATAAGGATTTGTGATACCTTCCAAAGGTCTGGGAAGTGTTGAAATCTTAGTATGCCATTATACAACATAGCCAGGAAAACCAGCGCCTTTCTTGGAAGTTCTCTTAAAATTTCTTTTGTAATGAGGTCATAAATCCTGGTGGTTCTTCTTCTTCGGGTGAGGTCATTAATAGTCCTCCAAACTTCTTGTACAGTGACTGGTACAGGTGGGAGCGACATCTGTATAGGCTGGGTGAGGATTGATTCAACCTCTTTCTCGGACTCGATGTCGCAGGAGTGATTCGGGCTAAATACATGGGCTAAATGTTCTGCGAATAGGTTTGCCTTTTCCTGCGATGTGCAGGGCCCAGCCGTAGTTGTTTTTAAGTGGAGGTTTTACCAGCTGTGGTCTGTCATACAACTTCGTAAACATCCACAGTGAGTAGGTAATCAGTGGCTGCAGTGGGTGTAAGCGATTCCAGTTGAGCCTCAAGAGTCTTATTATGCCAAGTCTCTAGCATTTCTCTTTGACCATTTTTGTATGAAGCGTGGCCGTGAAAAAGTTCAAACCACTTAGTTTTGTCTGATGCGAGTCGACTCAGTTGCCAGACACGGCGTAGCCTCCGTCTTTAGGTTCTCCGGTAGTTATTTATCCACTTCTTTGGGTCTAGTAAAGGGGTACTCCTCCAGCAGGCCTCCTGAATCAGGTTCGTGATGTATTTGGTTGCGATTTCAATATCCTCAGGCGGCTTAAGAGCAACTTTTTGCTTGATGTTTTCGACAATGTGTTCTTTGAAAGAGTTCCAGTCTGTTTCTTTGTTGTCTACCTACCTGGACTTTCTATTTCTATAATCTGTGTTTTTACTGGCGTGTGATCCGACGAACTGTCGTAACAGGAATCGCACTTAACATAGTGACTAGAAACACCTTGCATAACGAAGAAGTCAAGCTGATCTGGTTTTTTAGCAGTATCTGTCGGCCAATAGGTGGGCTCACACGTAGAGGCTGTACATAATTTATTAGTATTTTTACTGAGTTTTAACTCCCGCTAGTTAACCGGGACCCCAGTGCGTGTTTTTGGGGTTCCAATCTCCACCCGCTATAAACCGACTGCCAAGTGTCTCGAAGAATTAGAGTACATCTCTTTGGATATTTTCTAGAATTATAACCAGCTAGTAGCATTATTCGTAGCCAAACCTGGACAATATAGTTCTTTCAAATTCTACCAAAAAGCATTTTGTTGTTTTTTCTCCATTTTATAGCCATCAGTCAGCTGTACTGTATAACAGTGTAGAGATAAAACTAAACTTATATTGTCACTTACGGGATATCTTCGACAGCGTCGAAATATCGGGAGCTCAAAACAACAAATAATCACGGAAGATATCCCGTAAGTGACAATATAAGTAAGCCTAAAACAGTGTTTGAGTGTAGAGATAACCCTCATGCAGTCTCAAGAATCATATTAACCGTCAGTACAGCTAAGCTAAGGTACTCCTAATCTACTTGAGTACGAAATTCTCGAAGGGTTTTCTATCAAGATTAGAGATCCCTAAGTTGCTGTTGCATACACTCACTTTACTCCTTTAACCAGTCGTCAGAATAAGTGTAAACCATTGTACAGTTAGCGTACAGTTTCCAGATGATTAAGAGACTTAAATATGGCCATTAAACAGAAAAGAGTGGGTCAAGGGTGTTTAGTGAGAATTATTGCTGGATGAAAAAATAACGCCATTTTAATATAAAGAAGCAGATTACATATGAAAAAACTACTAATATTTGTTAAATTTTCATGATATTTGAGAATTATTAAGTTAAAAACACGTTATTTCATTGTTCTAAATAGATAAATGAATGCTCATTTACCAGAAGAATTGTCAGATTTCTGTTGTTATTACTCTTGGTGTTGTGGCGATGTACAAATGTTGGGAATACATGCAAATACACATACTTTTCGTAGTGACGCTCATGGCTGTGAGAGGTGGTTGGATCACTGCGTTGTCACTCAGTCCGCACTGGCGCCGATTAAAAAAGTATCGGTACAGCATGACGTGTACCTATTGGTCCGACCACTTCCCGTTGGTAATTAAATGTAACCTTAGTAAACTTAATGCAAAATTGGAGCCAATAACATTAGCGGATGTTTCTAATAAATGTACCATTTGGGGCGATAGACAAATGGAACAAATTAATAACTATCACACATTGTGTCATTCTAAATACCGAAATATAGACTTTCCATTAGAGTTGGGACTATGTTGTGATTCTGTGTGTGATAATAGCGAGCATTGTTTGATTCTTGATAAAATGTATAATAATGTTTTAAGTATTCTAACTGACGCGGCTAAAGAGTCTTATAATTACAAAAAATGTCAAAGAAAGAAAGGATATGTAACTGGCTGGAACAAGCACGTCGCTGGCGCGCATGGGGAGGCTATAGGCTTAGATTTGGGATGTGGATTTTGGCGGGAAAACCAAATAATGGGACTTTCTATAATGAAATGTTAGAATCGCGGAAAACATTCAAGGCTAAATTAAAATGCTGTCAAGACAGACAAAAGCAATTAAACATGGACATACTTGCATCCAACCAATCAGCCACAAAATTTAAATCGTTCTGGAAAACGTTGCGTACAATCGTGGTACCAATTGTTAAAAACAAGACGGGTGACGCGTCCGATAAAGCTAACTATCGACCAATCTCACTTGCTACAATAATTCTCACCGCCCCAGGGCCCTTCGCTCCCTGTCTATGTCCTCGTCATCCTTAAGGTCACTAGTTACTATGTGACCCAGATACTTAAACCTGTCCACCACTTTTAAGGCTGCACCATTAAGAATGACAGGAGGAACATAATGCGGGATAGTATGTGCCTGCTCTAAATACAAGTAATTCACTCTTATTGGAGTTGTATTTAAGCCCATGCGACATCGCAAATGCCTCACACCGAGACACCAGATTCCTTAATCCGTTGATTGAGGGGCTCAGCAACACCATGTCGTCTGCATCTAGCTAATATTGTTAACACACTTGACGTCAACGAAACAGCCGACATGAGTGCTACTGAGTCGCTCAATCAACTTATTTATATACAAATTGAATAATAATGGGCAGCTCAACCCCCCTTGTCTCACACCACATTCCAATTTATAGTCGTCCGACAAAGTACCGACCCATCTCACCTGATTTCTCTGATTTGAGTACCAGTACTTGAGAAGAGAAGTACAATCCACCGGCACACCGCATTGCATGCATTGATGCATTTATTTTGGACCGTGGGTTTAGAGATAGCTTGAATGCAATCGAACCCTGTGGCTATGAATTCTAGATGCCACTAAGCAAAGATCGTCAAGCGTCGCAGCTCACTACTGAGCAAGCAAATGAATCGACACGTCCACAGACCAACCTGCCTGGGTTGGTCTGTGGATGGGTGACCACCCTTACAAACCGAGTTTCCTCCGTGCCTCGGAAAGCACGTTAAGCTGTTGGTCCCGGCTGTCATTTGCACAGAGTATATAATCACTACGTTTAGTCATTTGTAGATCTTTGACAGTCGTTACAGTTCAGTCAGCGGTGGTTCCGCCCATAGGTCATAAATGCAAAATTTCGTCATCAATTACCCCCAATTTAATTATCTATAATGATTTACCGATAACCAAGCTACCCTAAAGTATAAATATGTCACCCATTTTACCTAATTATCACTTATTTTTCGACCTCTGAAGTGAACACATCATAACGTTGCGCTCGCCTTATCAGTAACTCATTAGCACTACTGTTGTTTAACTGTGAATTCTCAGAACAGCATTGTTTTTGAGTGGTGTTTGTGACATGGATTTCCAAGATCAAGGTATGTTATTACTAATTAGTTATATTTTTAAGTTTTGTTGTACTTAATATGACGTATTTTTAGGTGCTACGCCACACAGTATTTCTACCAAATATGTATCTTATAGTTGACTTCACATAGACCTACAAAAAAAGTCAATCATAATCAAATATTCTCACATATCTTATATTAAAGAATTGAACTGTCTATTTTTAAAATATAAAAGGTTTGTCTGCATCCTGTTGCATCTTTAGTTGCTATAAAGCCTCTACGACCGCGTAGGCTCTAGCGTAGCATGGTCTACGAAACAAACGTAAATTATTTATTTCTTTTTTTCAGGTACTTTGATTAAATGCTCTTTCTCAAGGATGCATTTCTTTGAGATTTGGTCTGTCATAGCTAGAACTGTTCCTCAGAAACATCAACAAATGTTGGAAACTATTCTAGCTTCACTGGATGAGGTCGAAAATGTAGACATTAGTAACTTAGATAGTATAATATAGATATAGGCAGGTTAGGTCGGATGAAGAGAAGAGACCAGTAGCAGATAGGAAATCGTATGTACAGAATGAGTTTAGACGGAGACTAGGTTTTTTATTAGACAAACCACGAAGTGGCGGAAGCGGGACTTCGAACGATGGAAATACCTACGGCACGAAATTTTTTTCTCATTCTACAGTTTCAGCTGAAATTACAGGCTTAAAGATTTGATTGAACGTTGTTCTACAATTTTACAAGCTTTGTCCTCGGGTTTTAATATAGATTCGGATATTTAATGAATATTCTTTGGAAACCGTGCGACTTTTAATTCAAGAATATCCGTGGTTTAATCTCCCAGCTTCCGTTCACAAAGTCCTCATCCATGGTGCTGAAGTAGCACAGTATGCTTTATTATCTATCGGGGAATTATCCGAAGAGGCAGCAGAATCTAATAACAAAAATTATAAGGCCTTCATACGGGATTATACTAGAAAAATGTCACGAGTACTTACGAATACGGACTTACTTAACAGACTTTTACTCATCTCAGACTCATTACTGGTGAATAGACTCGGTGGGACTTTGTAATAAAAGTAGTGGACTGTATTTTAAATAGATGTAATACCACAATTAACAAGTACAACAAGTTATGAAGACCGTACAAAGAAATGCCCGGAGTGGCCGGCGTCTGTGAGCTCAGTGAGTGGTAGGGCGCGCAGCGCGCTCGCGTAGCCGGGTTCAGTACCCCGAGCCCCGCGCCCTCCCCGCGGTCGTCCACGCATATGTGAGGCGCCGACATACTCCCCGGGTTGAAGAGAAGTCTTCAATCTTCGACTGGTAGGGGGCAGATGCAGTTGAAAGCACGGCGAATGGTGCCCCGCTTCGTCTTCATTTCAGCCACTCTCGTGACCCCGTCTACGCCGGGATAGGTCTTCGTGACCCGACCCAGGGACCAGAGCAGAGGTGGCGTCGTCTTGTCCTTGATCAGGACTAATGACCCCGGCTTCACTTCGCCTCTGGAATCAAACCACTTTGATTTCGCCTGCAGCAGAGAGGTATATTCATTATGAAATCGTCCCCAGAAGTGTTGCCTGATGAGCTGAATCCGCTTCCAACGATCCAGCCGCGTAATGTTGGCTTCAGTCAACTGAGGAAATGGTACTGATGAGAATGGTCGTCCAATTAGGAAGTGAAAGGGAGTAAGAGCCGAAAAATCGTTGGGGTCAGAAGAAAGAGGAGTAAGAGGGCGGGAATTCAACACCGCCTCTATGTGAGTGAGACAGGTAGCCATCTCCTCGAAAGTGAAGTGGGTAAGATGCAGTAATCGTTTTAAATGATGCTTACAGGATTTTACAGCAGCTTCAGCCAATGAATTAAAATGAGGGCTATAAGCAGGCGTGAAAATGAACTCAATGCCTTCCTGCGCCATTTCAGATGCAACATTTGATGATTGCAAGAACCTACACATCTCATTTGATGCGCCTACGAAGTTAGTTCCGTTATCGGACGTGATGCTTCGAGGCTTGCCACGACGCGCCACGAAACGATTTAAAGCGGCCATGTAGGCCTCAGTAGTGAGGTCGGTGACGAGCTCCAAATGTATGGCTTTAACTGCCGAGCAAACAAAGATGCACATGTAGGATTTTGTCAGTTTGCATCCTCGGCCTTTACGATTGGCCACCAATACTGGCCCAGCATAGTCCACGTAACAATTCAAAAAAGGAAACTCAAGATTAGTTCTTGAACTCGGTAGTTGACCCATTATAGGCTGTACGTTCTGAGCCTTGTGTCTGAAACATTTAAGACATTTATTCACGACAAACCTAGACAAGTTTCTGCCACCTAGAGGCCAATAAGTTTGTCGTATATGAGACAATAACAACTGTGGACCAGCGTGCACAAGCTTTAAATGTTGCATTTGAAATATAAGTTTTGTAAGTACGTGCTTACTGCATAAAACAATAGGATGTTTCACCTTAAAATCGTAGGGGGAGTTATCGAGCCTCCCGCCCACGCGAATGAGGTTATGATTGTCTATGAACGGTGTGAGAGGAAGCAATCTACTTTTGCGTGGTAATTTTTGTCCAGACTTTAACAAATTATACTCTTCAGGAAACATTTCAAGCTGTGAATAGTGTATAATTAAATTTAATGAATTTTCAAGCTCCGTTACTGAAAAATTACCTTGCAATTTATTTTTATTTTTTACATTGTAAATAAAACGTTGTACATATGTAAATATATTTTGTATTTTTGTTAGGCTAGAATACTTTATGAATAAATCATGAATGATTGATGAATGAATGGTAAGGTCTGAATGATTACTACTGAATGAATGGTTGTTGCTATCACCACTAATTAAATGAGTCACTACTTCCGGCAGACTATCCTTCCCGGTGTTTGGCATGCTGGGCCACTCATTTTCACTATGCTGTAAAAATGAGGGTCCAGACCACCACAGAGGTTCGTTTATGAGAACGTCGGCCCTCTGACCGCGGGAAACAAGATCCGCCGGGTTGTCCTTCGACGGTACGTAGCTCCAGGTATGACCACATGTACTCTCCTGTATTTCATTGACTCTGTGTCTGACAAAAGGCTTTAATTGATTTGAAGGAGTAGAGAGCCAACCCAGGACTATGGTTGAATCACACCAGAATCTACATTTATGAATGGGCATGGTAAGTGATTCCTGAACCTTAGTACACAGCCTTGCACCTAACAAAGCTCCACAAAGTTCAAGCCTCGGTATCGTCGTTGGTTTGATGGGCGCTACTCGATTTCTAGAGACTAGAAGTTGTACGCCTATGGATCCACTGCCATTACATGACCGTATGTACACACATGCGCCATACGCCTTCTCGGACGCATCGGTAAAGACGTGTACTTCATGCGTAATAGAGTCTTCACGTAAAACCCAACGAGGAATTTTTAAGTTGTTCAATGCTGTTATTGTGCCTTCAAATGTAGACCAAAGATTTTTGATGTCATGTGATACTTCATCATCCCAGTCATATTTATCTAACCAAAGACGCTGCATTATCATCTTTGCTTCGACGACGCACGGACCTACGAGGCCTAGTGGGTCAAAGATCATACTGATGACAGAAAGGACATGACGTTTGGTGACTTTAGTAGTGGAGGTGATATTTATATTATAAGTAAGTAAATCAGAGTCACAAACCCAGTTAAGTCCTAAAGTTTTGGATTGAGATGAGTTTGGACCTTGCTCAGAAAAATTTAAAGTATTATGTAACTCGTTACTATGAGTGATTTGTTTGAGAATTTGAGGATTATTTGATCGCCATTTACGTAAGTTAAATTTTGCAGATGCTAGAACCGAATGTACCTTTTTAGAAATGTCAACAGTATCAGCTATGGTATCCCCTCCACTAAGAAAGTCATCAACGTAGAAGTCACGTCGTATGGCACATTGGACACGACTGTCCTCAATGTTATCAGCCAGACTAACAAGGCACTTAGTAGCTAGATAAGGTGCGGAAGCGGTACCATAGGTAACCGTGTTCAAGGTGTAGGTCCTAAGAGGTTCTGAAGGTTCATACCTGAAAATTATTTTTTGAAGAGGTCTTTGGACTGGATTTATCTCAATGGCCCTGTACATCTTCTCTACGTCACCTGAGACCACGTACCTATGCTGACGAAAACGTGTTAAAATGGAAAACAGATCGTCTTGAACTACGGGACCGACCATCTGAATGTCGTTAAGTGACACGCCCGAACTGGTCGAAGCTGATGCGTCGAATACTACGCGTAGTTGTGTAGTGGTACTAGAACTGCGAATAACTCCATGATGTGGAATGTAATATTTATTCATGGAGTTTTCTGGTGGAGTAGTACAGTCTGAGTCTAACGTCATATGACCTAGGCGCTCATATTCTCTCATGAACTCGTTATATTTATTCTGAAATAATGGATCGCGTTTAAATCGCCGTTCAAGGGAAAGAAAACGATTTCTAGCATTAGTAAAAGAATGACCTAATGTACTAGGATCCCCTTTTAAAGGCATAGTGACGACGAATCCCCCACTGTCATTACGTACAGTGGTTTGAGCAAAAGATTGCTCACACATTCTCTCTTCAAGTGAGAGTGAATGTTTTGAAGCGACGTTGTCAAGCTCCCAAAAATAAGTAAGGTCGGGAGTGACATTGGAATGATGGCAAAAATTAATAGCGGAAAAACATGATTGGCGCGAAATACTACCTGAAACTAACCATCCTAACTTGGTCTCGCATAATTTAGGTAGGTTTTTCCCTAAGTCTATCGTTTTGCTACCTAAGACATTCCAGAAAACTTCAGCCCCTACCAGGATGTCTACGACCGACGGAACATTAAAGTTCGGGTCTGCTAGCATAAGTCCTGAAGGAATAGGGACGTGTTGAATAGGTACGAATGAAGACGGTAGAACCTTTGTGATTTCAGGCAAAATGTGACACTCGATATCTACAGTAAAGGCACAGCATAAAGACTCTATTGAGAGGTGACAAGACTGTGTACTGGTGGATATGTGATTATTAATACCCGTTACCTTGGTGCTCGTACCGCGTCGTAACAAACCCAGCTTCTCTGACAAGCTTTGCGTAATAAAGTTCGCCGTACTGCCGTTGTCCAGTAGTAGGCGCGCAGTGTACTTCTTACCCGTCACGCCAGTCACGTTCACCATCGCTGTGGACAGTAATACATGCGCAGAAGTAGCAAGCTGCATGGAATTGGCTGAAAGCGACACATTTGAAGAAGGCGAAGCAGAAGGCATGACAGAAGGCAATGGATTGGAAGCAAGTTGTGGCTCGTTAGATTCTAAATGTAAAAGCGTATTGTGTTTTGTTGTGCAGTATTTGCAATGTGAAAATCTACATTTTTTAACATTGTGTCCAAAGCGTAAGCAATTAAGACACACTTTAAATTGCATTGCCTTTTGTAAGCGACTTTCGATGGACAAGTTTCTAAAAGATTCACATTTAAATAATGTATGTGCTTGGGAGCAAAGTGGACATTTACTATTTTTATTAATTTTATTTTTATCCAGTTTTTTATTTGTTGGATTAGGCTTGGAGTCAGTTTTGTCGGAATTAAGGCTATTGTTTAAAGCGACAACAGTATTCCGGCCGGTAGTCCCATGACTGGACTCCACTGACTCCAACCAGTCCGCTTTCCTGCTTAAAAATGAACAAAATTGTGTTAAAGTCGGATCGTCTTTAAAAGTGTTTCTGTGCTCTTCCCATGCACGTAGTGTTGTTGAGTCTAATTTCTTAACCATGAAATAAATAATGATATCATCCCAATGTTGAGTGGGCCTTTTTAATGTTGTAAGTGCCCTAATATTTTTATTAATAATGTTGACAAGGTTTCTGATGGAAACGCTTGTCTCACTTGTTATTATTTCGGCTTCAAACAATGCTTGGTAGTGGTTGTTCACTAACAGACGGTCGTTATTGTACCGTTCGCACAACAGATCCCACGCTACAGTATAATGGTCGGCTTTAAAATCTATATTTTTAATAATCAAAGCCGCGTTTCCTTGGAGTGAAGCTCGCAGATAGTGGAACTTGTTGATGTCACTTATGCTAGTGTTGTCGTGAATCAATGACCCAAAGGTATCCCTAAACTCAAGCCAGCATTGGTAGTTCCCATCGAAATGAGGTAAATCTATCTTGGGCAAACGAACAAAAGAATTCCTAAATGAAACATGTGCACCTGAGTCAGCATCTTTGAAGCCCGCCTCCGACGCAGCACCGTTGGCCGAGACACCGAGCAGGCTGCGCGTGAGTGCCACCAGGTTGAAGAACTGACGGTCAAAGTCCTCACGCTCAGTCATCGCAGACTCGTTATCATCGGAAAGCACTTCGATCTGTGTCTGAAAGGCGTCAAATTCGGTGTGTAAGTTTTCGAATCTATTAAAACGCTCCTCTAAATCTAAACGTTGCAACTCAGATACCGCGGAACTGCTTTTTACTAAATTTAAATAGTTGCTGTAAATAGTAAGCTTCGATTTAATTGAACTACGCTTCTTTATTAATGTTTTAATGTTATCTGCCATTGTTAAATAAAAATAACAGCTGTACGCACTGATGCTAATGATCTTAATAGATAAAAAACGGCAAAACAGCTGTGCGTTAGTGAAAGGATTCAAGAATCACTGTCAAGGTCAAGCACTCAACACGTGTTAACGTCGTGCAAATTAACTAATTACGACATAAAATATGCGTGTTTTACAAGCAGTGATATGGATTATAATGGGAAAGCACTTATTTGGAAAGACTGTATGAATATAAAAGATGAGAAGATAAAAAAGACGATGTTTTCGGCATGAAAAGAAAGCAGAAAAAAAACTAATTGGAACGGACTCACTCAAATACAGTATTATACTCCCGTAAGTATGACATGAGCTCCCACGATGACGATGCAGGCTGCTTCGGGAACGACTCCTTCGCTTCAATCTTCGTGGTCGTACCGCGTGGCGTTCGCGCGCGGTCAAAGTCCGCACAGGTGAACACGACGACCGATGATGTTGACGGCGTTAATTACGGCGATACCGGTAATTAATTACGGCAATCGAAGGACCAATGAATAGACTCGGTGGGACTTTGTAATAAAAGTAGTGGACTGTATTTTAAATAGATGTAATACCACAATTAACAAGTACAACAAGTTATGAAGACCGTACAAAGAAATGCCCGGAGTGGCCGGCGTCTGTGAGCTCAGTGAGTGGTAGGGCGCGCAGCGCGCTCGCGTAGCCGGGTTCAGTACCCCGAGCCCCGCGCCCTCCCCGCGGTCGTCCACGCATATGTGAGGCGCCGACAACTGGTCTTCGGAAACTTTCCCGTAAGAAAAAGAGCGTTATGTCGAAGCAGGTATTAGATTAATTAAGAATTTAGTTGAATTGAAATTAGGTTGGTTGTTGTAGTGATTTAACTTAGTTGTAACGTTTGTAAATAAATTGTTGTTTAAGTTTGCTTGTCTTTTGTTGTACATAATATGTATAATATATAAAAGAATACATATTTAATGATAACCCCTTCATGAACAGCGTTAATATCATATTCAGATGTATTTCCGAACGAGGGAGAATAAATCTACATTGACTATTTAATTTTTAAATTGACAGTACATATTGTACAGTTTATTGTATATAATGTATTATATTATATAAATAAAACATTAATGTACATTCGTGAAGTATTTTTTTATAATTTACCCTTCAGAAAAAGTCCCATTTAACAAATTTAATAAAGTAAGGTATTTATGACCGCTCTTGTTCGGCGCTTGGACCACCGTGCAGTGGTCCAAAAAGTCTGACAACCAGTCCTACCAAGGAGTATCGTATTACCCAGTACTACTAACTGGGTTGTGGAGGTCAGATAGGCAGTCGCTCCAAGTAAAATACTGGTATTCAGCTGCATCCGGTTAGACTGGAAGCCGACAGGCTAGACAGATGATGTCTGTGATCATCTTATGAATTTTAACGTGTTTCATATTATTATTCTGCTGAAGCGTAGGTGAACAGTCGGTTATAACTTAGATATAGCAATAGTTACTGTACAGAGAGTGTTTCATCTGATATTCTAAGAAAACCCGGCTTAACCTAAAGATCGACCCGAGCGGCTGTTTCTATTTAGCCACGAGCGCCTGCTGATGATGATCTATAGGTACAGATAATAATTAAATAAATTAATAAACAACGTCATTGGTTTTTTTTTCTCAAACACCAAGATATTGCAGTATTACTCGTGTTAAGTATTCATTTTTACCTTAGTTTTTAACCTGTAACTCAGAATGGACAAACATTTCAGTAAGTGTTGTTCCATTTGAAAAGACCTATCCAATGACGTATATGTCATTACTATTGAAGGGGTGTACCAACTTCCATACGTTTTTGCCTATTGTCCAAAGTAATTGTTTTTTTTTGTTTATCTAATTGTTAATTGACTTCAATTTTAATTTCTGTCTTGTTTTATGTTGACATTGTTTTGATTTTATTAATATTTCAATTTATATAATAATTTGCATGCCGTAAGGTAGACTGTAGCCGATCTCATCAATTATGTACAACATCTTATACCTGTACCTACATTCAAAGCAAATAAAGATCTGATTCTGATTCTGATTCCAGCTCACATAATTTGCTTCAGGAGATATTGTTTTTGTTCTAATCGTCGAAATAAATTGGTTAACGTATAGGGGATTTCGGATCTTTTCTGACTTTGTACCATAGAGAAATTCACATTGATACTTGCGTTGCAATAAGGTTGATTATTCAATTAAGGAATGTCTAACATTGTAGGAGTTAATTATTATGTTTCGTTTATGCCTATTAAAATATGTTTTAATGCACTCGGCGTCACAAAAATCGCACCTCTTCAAGAATTCCCTGCAAAGTCATTTTAACCCTATTAATCAATTGTAGACATGCTGGTCCTCTAAGATCTCTCTTATGTATCGAGGAACTGTCAGCGACCCTTGCCAGCGAGCACTTCCAGTCCGAGAAACACACACAAGGTTGGTTTTGCCATCGATTGACATGAACAGATCCCAGAACATGCACGATCCACCCCCGTATTCCACTGTCTCTTAAATACAGGCTTGTGCGAATTGTTCCCGTTTCCCTCCTGTACACTATTCAACGCCTGTCATTGCAGAAAAGACACACCCTCGCCTCATCCGAGAAGAGCACAGCCCTCTATTGGTCTATTTTCCAATCCACATGGTAACGAGCAAATTGCAACCTGTCTCTCCCATGCTGTGCAGTCAATTTTGGCCCTGTATCAGCCCTGTGAGGTGCAATTTTCTTCTCCTGCATTCTTCTTCTAATCTTGGAGACACTTACAGAAGTTCTGCGAGCTGATCGCAGTTGTTGTTGCAGCTTAGCAGTATTGGAGAACCGACTACGTAAAGACGTCGAAACAATGAAGTGATCGTATCTTTCGGATGTGCACCTTTGTCTTCCAAATCCACGTCGTCGAGAACACTCGTCGAACGGAAAAAAGGACTCAAGGTCAGTTGCCGAGCAATATCACATTGTCGCATCCCTAATTGCAGTAGTGCAATGACTCAAGCGGCTTCGTCTGCAGTGGTATCCATCTTCTGGGTTATTTTTCTTGCTTTAGCTGTTCACGTGTGTTCACTTCAAAGGTTGAATAGCGAATGACCCACATTTCTGAACTTGGCATTCGCTGCGTACCCCACGGGGGGACGCGGCAGGCGGTACCGGGGCTCTTGGCCCGCTGGCCGCGGAAGCAATACCTGGGCCCGCTGCTGCGGAGCCCTTGATTCGGTGGGACACTGTCCCAGGTCCTAATGGGCGCATGGTAGTAACATGAGCCCATGTGTGTGGTTGCTATGATGTAAACTGTAGGCGCGCCACAGCGCTGTTACACAGCGCTGATTTCTTCACAGCACCTCGGCGGTCCGTCCCCGCCAGGTGAGAGACCTCCGGTTACCCGGAGGAGGCCCGGCGGGGGACAACCAGCGACGGAGGTGCCGACTTACAGCGCACCTACAGTGGATGTGTGAATCCCGCCCACCCCACTAACCAGAGCTAGCGGGCAGTGGTAAAGGCTAAAGAAACGACGTGTGTGGGCGGTATTGTGTTGTGTAACACCGTCCATGTAAGCGTGTATCGCAGGCCCTAGGGCCGCGACGACGCGTGAGTCGTCGCGGTGTGTAGAGAGATGCATGTGTGGTCATGTTGCATGACATGCCCATATTAACTTAGCACACGTCACGCAGCTGGGTGTATGTAGTGTGTGTGAAGTCATTTTGTGCAGGTAAGCTGCGTGTAACGAGGAATAGCTTACCTGGGTTCAATCCGGTGGTGATGAGGTGGCCAAGGTGGGGGCGACCTTGCCTTGCAGGGCCGCTGGAGATCCCTGTCCTGACCGGCCTAGCCTTGATACAACTTGAGTAGCGAGGCCAGGCCGTCCAGGACAACAAGCTTGACGCTCTGGCCCTGCCTGACGGCCTTTATCAGGTCCACCAACAGGTGAATGGCGTGGGCTGTGAAGTCCTTGTTGGTGGTTGCGGTCGGCAGCTAGGCTGGCAGTAGTGGTTCCGCTCTTGGCACGGTATTCAAATGTTTTTGGGGCCGGGGGCCGCACTAAGCCGGCGCCAGCAGTCGCCCCCACAGACTTCTCCTGTGCAGGCTTCGCCGATGTCGTCCGGTAATACAGCCCGCGCCAGGACAGGCAGGTCGACCGGAAGATCTTCCTCAGGTGCGGTGCGGGGCGGGGGTGCCTTACCCTTGCCCCTCGCTTCCTTTTCTTACCCCTCCGCCGCTTCGAGGAGGGTGGAGCTTCTCCCCTGTTGGTGGGCCTGTTGGCCGCCGCCATGAGCGACTGGCCCTGGGCCTCAGTGCAAGCGAGTTCCGGGCGGCGCTGGATCGGACAGTATGATGTCGATGTTCGGTATCGACACCGTCCGGTCCAGCGCCCAGCGAGACCGGGCAGCAGGAGGTTCCCCCTGTGCTCGCACCAGTGCCAGGCACTTGTACGAACACAGGGAAAATAATTAAAATGTGCGGTCCGCGCGAAACGAATTTGCTCGGTCTACCCCCAACTTGGTGCACGGTACCGGTGAAAATTCCTCGCTGCGCTCTAGTATGGACGACTAGCGAATCCGACCCACATTTAACCCGGGTCGCCCGTTTTATACCCTTAAATTTTGCTTACTTACTTAAGGGTATAAAACCCACCCCCTTGTAGGGAGGTGCAATTAGTGGCCGTTGTAATGCGTATTTTGACAACTTTTTTTAACGTTACGTGCTAATGAGATCTGCAGTACAAGTACGTAGGATTCAATAGGACTCGGTTAGATAAATTTGACATTGCAGTAACAGTTATTCTCGATAAAATGAGTTTTTATGGAGTCAAAAACTCATTTTATCGAGAGTAACTGTCAAATTTATCTAATCAAGTCCTATCGAATTTTACGTACTTGTACTGCGGTTGTTAATAAAAAGGTCGTTAAATATACTTTCAATTGGGTGTAATGTATTCGTTGCTGGCGGGACGTCCTTGAAACTTATTTTCGAAGAGGTGCGATTTTTGTGACGCCGAGGGTTGTATTATGCGTAGATAATGTATCCTTAATTTGTGCTTAATCATTATTATGATTAGAGTAATTATGCTTTAAAAAATATGCGTAAAGCTGTTATGCGTAAATAATATTATGCGAAAATATAATTCGGAGTAACAAAAGTATGCCAAATTATATTAGGTGCGTAATGCTTGGTTGAAAGGCTTTGAGAAGGGTTCGTTACACCTTGTATAATAAAGTGAAATAAAAACACAAAAAATATTATGATAATAATTTTAATACATTGGGTTTTACCTAGTTACACATCTGAGCACATTATCACTGTCGTGTCCAACACACAGATAAACAATCAAATAATCGACACTACATGAATACATCCTAATAAATATATTATAACAACATCACAGTTTGTATCAATATGCATGACCGGAACACGCTTGGCATTTGTACGTTATTTCCTACAGGGGTCCTACCAACACCTAATATAATAGTATTACTTTAATCTTACTCTTGTGCGGGAAAGTAGCGAGTGTATAGGTACTACCCAGGAACGGGGGTGAGGAGGTCAGATAGGCCGTCGCTCCATGTAAAGTAGGTACTGGTAATCAGGACATAATTATAGAGCTCCTATATCTGTCCCACACTAAAGGTAGATTAATAATAAAGCCTATAAGACGTGGTGGAAACGCCCAACATATGTCAAAGGAACTATTTTAAAAGAGATCCCTATTTGAAATACATGTTTTTGACAAATATGTTTTTGAAAACTTCAATTTAGTTAGTAATAGGAGATACCGTGAACGCCAGACCTACCTGATTTTATAAAAGCTGATACTTTTACCGTGTAAGTACCTTACTACAGCCTAGGCTTGCCTCATATATTGCTTGCCATAGGCTAGGTAATATAAAAAACTACGCTTTATAGTATGGCGTAACTTGGCAGTTATTTAGTACAACTTTGTTGCCTGATATCTGCCAAAGTCACCACGATCGACTTTTCATAATTATCATTCATTTCTTTTACCCATATGAAGGTACTACTACAAAAAAAGTTTCTGGTTTGTCGTATGTCTGGCGTTCATGGGATCTTGGTCCCTATAACAACAAAATATTGATATGTAAAGGGATAACCTAAAGGATCCTGTCCGTTTTTAGTCCGGTCACATCCAACAAAAGTATTATCGGTAACAATTTTAGCGAGGGTAGAATTTTACAGCTAGATTTTGTCTATTTGATAGTAAAATCAACGTAAAACGTCCAATTTTATATAACAACTAAACTAACAGATTTGGCGAACACTATAGGCGATTATTAGAAAATTAGGCATGTACCTACAGCATTAATATAGAAAGATGAAATATTACTAAGGCTGAAAATAGTGTTACGATGTAAGGTCCACTTGGACCACTTATTCACGGAATGCATTTAATCCTAAACTTCGATAAAAGACACCACGATTTATTAATCATGCTCAACGCTAAACGCGATCACGTGCAAGTGCGTGTGTGTGTGTGTCGGTGCAAGCGGGCATCAGTGTTGGTTGCATTCTGTTTTTTCCTAAGCAGCATTCAATAAAGTTAGATCAATAACGTAGCGTTATTTCCAGCCAAAATAATGACAATGAAAAACAACCAAAGGAATTTGAAAAACTTTTATAAAGCTGCGAATATTTCGTTGTGTATAAAAAAATAAAAAAAGTCATGACTAAAATATAATGCGTTCAGTAAAACTTGATCGATGTTCATAAGTTAAGTAATAATTATAATATTGCTTAATTGAATTTATGAAACATGCAGAAATTTCGTCCATTTTTTAAATGTCGGTAGTTTTGAGTTTGTGTTCAGTAATTCGAGTATTAGGTCCTTAGCGAACATCGAAGAAGCGTGTCTATATCAAATTAATACCTAATCTGATTGTACTTATGTTACTCTATCAAAATGCCACCTTTTAACTAACATTCAATCTCACTGAATTAGGCTAAACGCTTACCTCCTACGAGCACTAATACTAACGACTAACTATTTGTTACAACCGCTTTCTGTTGATTTAACCCGACAACTCCAATGAGACCGGTATTTAAATAATAGATATTTAAAACAATATTAGCAATACCTAACTAAATGCACGTACGAGTGGATAGATAAATATTTAAAGATACATGACGCAAATATATATTGATATGGGAACCATTAATAGAAAGGCAAGGAATTATTAATTGTAGATCAATAGAATGTCAATATTATTAGATTTAACATTTTATAGAATGGTATGTGATACAAAAATATATTAGATCGAGCAGCTAACTGCAGATCACATTCATGGAAAATAAAACTAATGCAACAGCTTCATACAGATCAGGCAACAACTTAATTATTATTTACTTTATTTATTTATATGCAAATCTAATACATTTTTAAATATTCCTTAAAATAAAAACAATATAAAAACATTTAAAAATATAAAAAAATGTAGTCCACCGGTATTGGGAACAGGGTCCAAGCTACCGGCCAGGGTCAGGGCTCCAGAGAGAGGAACCTATAAATATTATTATTAAATGTCATCAGAGTCGTCGGGTACGGTTATCATTATCGTAATAAATTATATTCCAATTATTTATTAGTTTAATACTCAATTTCATAAAATAAATACTTTTGATTATTGCTGCATCAAAATGAAATCGCTGCAAATGTGATTACTTTGATTCCAATTATTATTCATTACTTTTATTATAAATACCAAATTTTAAAATACCTACTTTCTTAATTTTTAATCCTTACGCAATTTCAAAAAATAAATAATTTGATTATTGCTGCATTCAAATAAAATTGCTGCAAACGTATGATTACTTTGATAGCATGGCGCCTCCTCTTGCTGAGACAACGGTGATGAGTGTAGAGGTAATACTAACAGCAAATCATATTGCACCTACGTGATATACTCGTAGGTAGCATATCACACTATCCTACCTCTAAAATAAAGCTGTCTTACGATTAACATGAGTCAACAATTCATAATACATCTCTTATAAACTATATGTTAACGTTTGCATGGAAAACGTCCATCAAAAAATACTTAGAAATCTACATATATACTGTGTTTGTGTACCTAAACAAGAATCGCTGCACTGTGAATGCGGGACGGTTCTGCGATGGCACTATGTTACGCGAGGGTTCAGCGCTCTCGGGGGTGAGTTCAGTGCGGTTGGGTCTCGTTGTGTGCGAGGGTGTGGTTGGATGCAAGCTCTACGGTACTGACGCCGAAGGTCTGTATGATGCGTTCGAGTGAGGTCCAGGTGCCGACGACGAGTCCCAGGGCTCCGAAGAGCACGACGATGGCGTTCTTGACGATCATGCGGATGCGCTCGGAGCGGGACACGTAGTACCAGTATGTGCAGCTCTGAATGAGCGCGGGGAAGGCCAGCCCCAGCGCCGACAGGCAAAGCGCGCCAAACAGAGAGATGAACAGCTCGAGCGCGGGGACCGCCGCTGCGATGCCGACTGTACACAAATTAATGTCCTGTTAGTTCAATGTCCGCAACTTATGACGATACGTACAGCTATGGAAATTATAATAATTATGGCTGTCAAACGCAAGGCAGAAAGCCTTCTTAAAATTCTTGTATAGTTAAACTTTTATCACAATTCAAGAATGGTTCCGTAGACGCCTTCAGCCCACTGATGTTTACAGTATCCAACATTTCTAAAAGAGATGGGACAAGGCAATCAAAACGGTGATATTCTTCCAGTAGTGAACTCGTTGCTAACTGTGAATTTCTTTAAAATCTTTTTATAATCGACAGAGATTTTGGTACAGAGTAGGTATAGTCGGGTATTTAGTCTGAACGATCAAAAACAAATGAACCGCGGGCCGTTCGAGCGTATACAAAAATCGAATTACCTACTCGGTGATAAGTAGAATGATTTTTTTATGTATGACTTACTAAAACTATTTCTTGCAACGTTATGTAGGTTATACTCACAAGTCAAAAGCACGATAACAGTCCTGACCAGGTACTCCCAGATGAACCTGTGCTTGCTATTCAGCAGTCGGATGCCGATGTACTCGTTCCACAAGATATCAATAGCCACGTAGCACGCCAGCCCGTGGGTGATGAAGATCGCGAAGGCAAGTAAGCACTGGACCACGTTGGCAAGGCTGCAGAGAGAAACCGTGAGTTAAAGTACGTGGCCAACCGAGCTCTGCTCGTGTGAATACAGAAAACGAATTTTCTCATATCTGAGACCTAGTAGATCTATACGAGTCAACTTTGGTGGTCTGCGGGTTTCGATGTTATTGGGTTTTCCATCAGAAATTTCCCCACGAAGTTCGGATCTGTGGCAGATTAACTGAGAATTTGAGAACTGACGAAATGACTGGCATTTAATGCTAAGGATAGGATTAATAGAATACTTACCTACTCTTTATTTTTCTCACCACATAAACTACACGTATAACAGAAGAGATTGAACACGGTCTAGTTTCATCATTCTAAAATCTTGCTCGCCAATTTATTTTGGGGTGGCGTCGTATGTCATCTTCCAAGCATCTCTATGTATAGGACTACATCTCAACACAGTAGTGACTATGATAGAGATACATAAAGGTAGACATTTTCGTTCGAAATAATACCCTATTGGGCTAAAGGGCCATTGTCTTCACTGAAACCCATTGTCCTGGGTGGGCCAGAAGAGTTTAGATTACGTTTGATCAGGCTTTATGAAGTGGTGGTCAGCTTTATTCCAAGAAGAAATCTTTTTATAAACTTAAACTTGCATTATCAGCACCTGCTGGTAAGACAGTTGGTCACACGGCCAGTATAGCGTGAACTCTTATACTATTGAAACTCTATTTTACACTAGCCCAGTCAAAGTCAAAAGTGTCGTGATGTCCCACTTACACTTCTTCTTTAGACGGCAAGTTGAGGGTGATGCTGCCTTCGGCGAGGTCTCCATACTGCAGGTAGCCGAACAGACCCATACCGACGTACAGAACGATGATGCTAATCATGGAGCAGTTCAGCACTCCGAACTTGCCCACGAAGTCACGAGGTGTCTTCATCTCGTTCTCCAAGGGTAGGATCTATGGAAGGAATTTGAAATAGTGAATGAAAAATGAATAATTGTTTCAAGCGATTGATGATTAGTTGAAGGCACTTCATCGACCTGATTAGACGATTGTATAAAAGAATTGCAAGATTAAACAACACGGGCCTCAGCCAAAGACTTAGATCTCTCCCAAGTGGTGCCTCAACACCTTGTCTGTGGCCCTCCGCATGGTGTATAACCATCCACCTTTTAGATTCTAAGATATTTTTTGGAGAAAGAGTCAGTTACTATAATAGGTAAAGTGAAAGCTGCTTACCACACCAATAGCTTCAAGAGCAAACAGCACAGTTCCAAAGAAGAGCGGGAAGTTAGCCAGTTTCCCAGCAGGTACCTTGCCTTCCAAGTTAGGAGCATCCCTGAAGATATAGTAGCAAATAATCCCAAAGCTGACAATCGTCAGTGCATTGGCTATGGCGGAGAACGGGGCCAGATACTTCAGGTCCCGTACCCAGTTGATCAGGATCAGTGGTAGAAGAACACATAGCATCACTTGGAAAACAGTAACTTCAATGCCAAAGTGCTTCGTGAGCACGAAGTAGATGTTCTCTGAGACGAACACCACGTAGACGCAGCAGGTTCCGATTTGGTACACCAGTAAAAAAGCGTTCACAACGTGTCTGTCAACAAAAAAGTAAGTTTATTATGTCTATGTCATCAATTGATTATGCATTTTGCCTGCCAAGTGGTTACAATCTAGCCAGTGCCAATTTACCTAGCACCTGACGCTGATTTTCAGCCGCATCCCACAATTACAATGCTCTCACGGCATCGCCTCATAATTATTGATACATAGTTATACCTGTGCTACCTAATAAGGTTATTCGATGATAGTAAAGTACTCGTAGTAGCACCATCATAATTATGCTAGAAAATAATGATTTGCCTACTAGGTATAGTATACGAGTATATATATTGCAAACACGTGAGATGTATTCTGACAACTGTCTTGCATTTCGACGCCGATACAAGTGGTCTAGTTCAAAATACAAGTACACACTTGAATTTCATGATAATTCGACGACATTGTTTTGAATTGAATGCGTTACTTATCGCGTTTCTTCACGTGTTTACTTCAACTGAAAGTGTCTAGAATAGGGTTATATCAACATGATAGCTACGAGTATGGTAGATCAACATAAATATCGATGCCACTGTTGCACTCAAGGATTATGACAAAACTTAGTTTTATTGTTTTTGTAAATAGTTCAATCGAGAGCACTATGGCAGCAAGTAAGTCCTTTGGTTCTTGTCCAAGTTAAAAGCAAAACCTATCAATGAATACCATAAATTTATTTGCGTGTACAAGAATCAAATAAGCACTGTGGGGGTGTTTGATTATTTAGACACCACGGCGCGCTGATGGCTTTTCACCACGCGGTCAACGTCCATGGGCCCGGGACAGTTCATTGTTTAGGTACACATAATCTTGATGTAAATACTCACGCAGCATAAGGTGCACATGCTTTGCACCAGTCAGGCCCTTCGAGCAGCGCCGCTTCGGCTGCAGCCGTATACGATAGCGACGGCACCTTTCTTCTCTTACAGAGCACATAGCAGGAGTCGATCAGGATATGAATGCAGTAGGTGCAGAGGACGCCGATCACGATGGTCCCCACAGTGCCGACGACATAGCCAGCGTTGGAGAAGGCTTTCGGCATGGCTAAGATGCCAGTACCCAAACTGCCTTTCATCAGATGAAGAAAGGTTTCCACGTTCCTGTTGGAGAAATAGGTTCGTTGGTGTTATTTGTTTATTTTTACATAATTATGTCTTAGCCAGGGTTTCTGCATTAGCACAGCCAGTCTAAGGTCCATGTTCACCGAAAAGATAACAGATTATCTAAAAACAGCTGTCAATGTGACATGTTCCCCTACAAAAATGTGTTTTAAACAGCTGTTTTAGACAATCAGGTCCATGTTCACCAAAAAGTTGACAGTCTGATCACCTAAAACAGCTGTTTAAAATGCATTTTTGTATGGGAACATGTCACAGTGACAGCTGTTTTTAGATAATCAGACGGTTATCTTTTCGGTGAACATGGACCTCAGACTGTCATCTTTTTGGTGAACATGGACCTTAGTAGTGGAACAATTACGAATAGACCGTAATCAGAGTTGCTGAGGAGTTCCACCCCGCAAAGGGCAAGGACAAATGTTTGTAGTTGATGTTGCTATCAGAAGAAGATCAAGACAAGGAGGCACATATTCAGCATAAATCATTCATTTACCTTTTTTTAGGGTTCCGTAGCCAAATGGCAAAAAACGGAACCCTTATAGTTTCGCCATGTCTGTCTGTCTGTCTGTCTGTCTGTCCGCGGATAATCTCAGTGACCGTTAGCACCAGAAAGCTGAAATTTGGTACCAATATGTATATCAATCATGCCGACAAAGTGCAAAAATAAAAATTTAAAAAAACATTTTTATTAGGGTACCTCCCCCAGACGTAAAGTGGGGAGCGATTTTTTTTTTAATTTTGACCCTGACGTGTGATATATTGTTGGATAGGTATTTAAAAATGAATAGGGGTTTTCTAAAATCATTTTTTGATAATATTAATATTTTAGGAAATAATCGCTCCGAAAGTCAAAAACAATGTGTCCCCCCCCCCTCTAACTTTTGAACCATAAGTTTAAAAAATATGAAAAAAATCACAGAAGTAGACCTTTATATGAACTTTCTAGGAAAATTATTTTTAACTTGATGAGTTGAATAGTTTTTGAGTTATATAGCACTTTTTCAAAAAAACGCAAATGATAACTTTGTTTTTCATACAAATACTATGAAAAACAAAGTTATTTTTGCTGACGAAAAATGTTGGTATTTTTAATGGTCTGGGAAGCTACGGAACCCTACAGTGAGCGTGGCCCGACACGCTCTTGGCCGGTTTTTTTTAATATTTAAGTAAGTAGGTAAGGTATTAGGTACATATAAACTAGGGATGCCTCGATACGATACCGATACCGATACTGTTATTGAATTCAAAAAGGAAGGTAGAATAAATAAAACACAATCAATTAATAGTTTCAGCAATCAAAATTAACATTCATAACATTTTTAATTAAAAAACAAAGTATTCTTAAGTTTTGCGGGCAAACGCGATTTCGCAAGTCTGTTTGAATAAGACCTGCGGTGGAAAATAGTCTCTCAGATGCGACATAACTCATTTGGAAACTGAAGTACTTCTGCACCATTTTTTTCAAGTTTTCGTATAAGACGTCATTTTTAAAGCGTGAAATTTGAAAAGTATCGGTGAATCTGCCATAAAAATATCGCCGATACCGATATATCGGCAAACCCGAAGTATCGCCGATATATCGGTATCGGTATCGGTATCGGATGCATCCCTAATATAAACATCCGCCGCAGTCCACCTAAGTACCACTATTGTACATGAAGTTTAAATAAATAAATAAATATAATTTATTTGATCAATTCAATTCTCGTACAATAATACGAGTACTGAATCATCAATTCATTCTACCACACTACTTTATAAATATTCTGCGGTTTAAGGGTAGTAAATAAAACAGAAATAAGTAACTAAATAAGATATTCCTGTTTACCTAGCGAATTAAAATTCCATTAGGCAATTCATTATTGTGGGGTAGAGGGGGGGGGGGGAATATTTAAGTACATATTTATTTAATTATGTTGGTAGTCACGAACTACATTACAGGAGCTTTATTTTTAGTTAATTTATTTTTATTGTGATGCCTGCCTATTCACGTACCTTTAAAAATAAAACAATGTAAAAAAAAATATATGTATATATAAATAAATAAACATAAAATAATATAAGTAGGTACTAATTTTGTCCGCGAAAAATAAAACTAGAACATAATTTAGCACAAATAAGCGTATGTACGAGTATGTATGTTCTAGTTTATCATTTTACATTTCCTGTTCCGGGCTGGATTTGTCAGCCATTTTCCTATTACTATGTTAAATGACCTATTGATAACAAAGTGTTATTCTGGACACGGCGCGACATATGGAATTACGGAAGATTATCTTGTATGAGCAGCAAGGTTAAGGCTATCGCTTGAAGACCTGATCTGAATTCTAAATACTCAAATAGCGGTAGAGAAGAAGAGGTTTTTGCAATGAATCTTTAGGATCTATGGTGTTATTTAAATTTACAACAAAAAAACTGCAGTTCCATTCATTTTCACTGTGTATTGCACATTTGTAGGAACAGCTGGTTTTTCTTAAAGTGCCGATGAAAAGTTCATATGTCGGGTTGTAGGAATGATGTACTGTATATGTGTTATTCGTTTGTGCGTCGGTGTTCCTTCAACCCTGCATAAACATCGTTTTCAATACACTTCCTCGAAAACTGGTTCTTTTCGCACTACGATTTACGTTCAACATGCAATGTATTTCACACGAGTGCGTTTTTTGACAGTTTTTCAACACGTGTGCGGGAATGAAAATTGCCACAGATAACTATATAACCTACATATACTTAGTGCAAGTCAAGGTGAAAGTTTTTTTTTTATTTCAGCAAAGAAATATGCGTTTTACGGCGTAATCATTTTCTGAATATTCAAATTGTGTCGAAATAAGTAAACATGATTATTTAAAACTAATACTTACTTTTATACACAAATTAATTTTTATTTGTGTTCTAAATTCAAAAATATAAAAAAGAAACTATTTTTATATTAGGGGTTTAGCGGCTTCATACCTTGGCTTCTCCTTCAACCTGGCGAAAGCAAAACGCGGAAAAAAAGAAAACTAAAATCATAGTTTAATGACAAAAACATTTATCATTCTTTTATTTTATTTCTTCAAAATTGTACCTACTGAAAAACGTCGTTTGATACAATGGACATTTGTTATTGCAGTTCACGGCTCAAAATCACCCTCGCTCGTGTGTTAATTCCGCCTCGGACACAATAACAAACTTTCTCCACTTGTATCAAAATGTACTAATTAACGTACCACTACTGAGATTGCAGAGAAGCCTCCTCTCTGTGCGAGGAAACTCAACATGCGCCCAAGTGCGGGTTGCTTCAAAATAATGTTACTTATCAATTTATAGTACTGTCAGCTCAAAGGCAGAGTGGCCTTTTTATTAATATATAATAAAACTTATAAATCAAGGGTAAACAAATCTGCGTGTTGCTAAAAACGTAGTGTACTATTTACTAGCAAACTTAATAGTTCGTACTTTATAATAATCACAGGTGAATATTATAAACTACTGCCAATAATAGGTACCTACTAAAACATGTGAGCAACACCACAAACATAACTGTACATAGTATACATGCTACATACTATGTACAGTTACGTACACAATCTTTAACTCGAATAAACAGCTATTACCTAGATAGACCGATTAAAATACCTTAGATAGATCGATTAAAATTAAATTATTCATTGTTTATTGTGTTTTTCCGTAACACTGGGCTTGAATGTGAAATGAGCTGCATTGGAGCTATAGTGCTAGTCCAAAGTGGACTGTGCGCGACTGTACACGCACGTGGTTGTACGCACGTGTTTGTGCTAATTTATTTGTATACATACTATGTCATAGAATCAATAATCAAATGGTACTTTACCTACAGTACAGTAGGTACGTCATTATGCTTAGGTACCTACTTAGTATGGTGCGACGGTGCGAGTACCTATATCTAAATTGAAGAGAGAAGTGCCGGAAATGTTTGAATATGAATGCACGGGCTTTCATTGAACCTTTTCTTTACCCAACTTGGGTAGAACTCAGTAGAAGGGGTAAAGTTATTAGACGAGGACTCTTCCTCGTCTAATAACTTTACCCCTTCTACTGAGTTCTATAACTGCACAATTTGTTTACCACGATTGGTCAATGTGGGAACAAAACAATGAAACCTCTTCATTGAAAGTAATGTATAATGCGTGTTATTTATTGATATTATTTTAATGATCTCTTAGCTTATATTCTTAGAACTGAGGCTCTTGAATTGACAACGGAAGCGGTTATAACTGGTAATTATGTCTAAGGCATTTGACAGAAGTAGTGATTAATCATGCAGAGCAATTCTCTTTTCTTTCATTTAAAGTTCATAAACGTGTCGGGTTTATCGATCTTTGTCACAAGAATCTATGTCACTAACTAACTTAGACACCCTGGTCATTGAATCAAATGCACATAGTGACAATCAACCAGTGAATACGATGACAGATGCAAATTGCTTGTTTTATACTACCGTAATGCTTACAAACTTGGGATCCACATAAAGGGTGTAAATAACCTCTTAACGAAGTCGAAAGCCACTTGTTCTCCCCGTCATTGAGATCAATTTTTTTTTGTTCTACACCATACCTTTTACGGAGATATTGGGGGTCAAAGTTCCAACTTTTCAGCATAGCTGTAACTAAATAACAAATCTGCATGTTTAGATTGTTTTATTTACATCAGAGTTCAATGTCAATATCCTACAATGACAAGTGCGTTTTTCTTCAATAGGTAGGTATGTGATGTCGATAGATGCATGCTGCGTATTACATATTATTGTTCTATTGGCAGGTCCCCGTCGGGGCAAGCGGACAATTAGGTTCAATAATAATAAATGAGGAACACGTGAACGTTCAAAGTTAGCTTGCAGGTGTTTTATTATAATTACTGCGGCGGCTAAGACTACCCGCTGACCGTGTGACGTAAGCAATCTATATCTATTAATAATAAATAGCAATTGCAAAGCTGAAGCTATTCTATGGTCTTGGTTGTGAGTTTTGTTGTAGATTACCCATATTCGGAAGCGGAACTACTGATTCGGACTCTGACATTTTCCCCGTGGGATAATATCTGACTATAACGCGATAACTAGTTCATAGTAAACTTAGATGTTGCTTTCCCGATTCAGCTACTTATATGCAATTAGACAACAATCGTTTATTTTTCTGTCTATTTATGCTAAAGGGAAGCAAATGAGAAGAAAGCGATGTTTTAGGGCTGTCCCAAGGAGCATGTAAATTTTGACGTTCAAAAAGTGATTGATGAAGTAAGTAATGATGATTTGAATATCATTTATGATTGTGTGATCTAAAGAAATTAACAGGCACAAGATCTGAACAGGGATTGGATTAAATTAAGCTCGAGTGACACCTTTTCCCTTTGCAATTCTTACTTTTATTTAAGTAAGAAGTCTTTAAGTAGGAATATGTTTACACTGTTCATAACAAAATCCAGCGAAACAACAACTTTAAACGATAAATAAAAGAAGAAACAATTTTAAAACAAAGAAAACTTTATGTTCCGTGTATACAATTATCAGTCGATAACATTCATTTTCTTTTCTGCAAATGTCCGCCTCCTTTTCACCCCGTCAGTCAAGCTACTCGTAGATAATGGCTTCATAAAATATTAAAGGGGCAGCTCAGGGCTGGGTCAATACGTCAAGGAGTATAAACAGAATGTTGCAATATTAATAAGAATATTGCAGTACTTTTGCTTATATACCATGTACAGTCAGAGTTATTTTACGTCTGACATTTTGAACCTTATGCCAAAGCCAATAAAGGCTTTAAGAGGTAAATTAAGAAAGGTCTTTAGGGGATGCTTTTAACAACAGGCTTTTAATCTCACTTTACCATGAAAAAGAGGTCAATTTAGGTGAGGTACTAAACGAGAATTTTCCAAGATACTCAATTCTCAATTCTTTATTGCGTTTCACATTGTAGGCTTAGATGGTAAACATTTTTCCAGCAGAAACAATCGTGGACCCTATCGGGCACAGCAAAACTAAGATATTTGGAGAGGACTTATCACATTTTAAGTATCTTACCATCTAACTTATTCTAAAAACATAAATTTTATATATATGTCACCGTAATATTGTCAAACACGTTAGATTGTAAAATAACTAGAGAGATTGTAAACTCTCGAAATATTGTCAAACGAACATACTGCTTACAATAAAACACATTATTTTTCGGTAGATTGTAATCTATCGAAGTGAAACCGTAATATTGTGAAATGCATGCGATGGAAGTCAAATCGCTCGGTGTGGAGGAGAGGGAGGGAAGGAGGGGTCCCCCTTGCCCAATGGTGCCACTCTCATGAAAATATAATGTACCTTTCCTGAGAAATACCGATAAATATAACCTAACCTCAAAACACTTTATATTCCCTTAAAAAGCTTAATCGACGGAGCTCCGCTACGCGCCCCCTATTTCTGAGTGCAGTAACTAACCTAACGTAGGGGTGCCCCAAGTCCAGATTATGGGGGCAGAGATACTTCTGTCGCATCCATTTCACAATATTACGGTTTCACTTCGATAGATTACAATCTACCGAAAAAATATGTGTTTTATTGTAAGCAGTATGTTCAGTTGACAATATTCCGAGAGTTTACAACCTCGCTAGAGAGATTACAATGTAACGTGTTTGACTATTTTACGGTAACATAGACATTAACATTACTAAAAATCGATATTTATAAGATCGTCTTGCAATGGTGATAGTTATCTCTATGTCCACTAAAACAGTAAAACAATTTGTGCAAACTTAGCGAGCGTAGTGCTTACAACCAAAATTTCCGCTCGATATTCCATCATAAGATCGCCAAATTTTCATCGCCTTACCAACGGTTTTAAAGCCTTACTAGTAGGGTCAAGGAGTACTTACGTGGTAGGATGGTCCACGACTCTGTTGTCGTAAGGCTCGTATTCCTCAGCCTCCGGAATATTCTTCTCCTTCATGTTAACGAGGAAGATCCCCTTGTCTCCTGGCCTCTTTTTCTCATCCTTCACCGGTGATAGGCTGTAGAAGAAAACAAGGTTTTATAAGAAGCTCTTTATTTCGAAAAAAAAGGGAATTGAGGGGGCGGGATTTTTCTTTGAGTCGTCTTAGTGATGGAGAGATAGAAAGAAGATTTAATCATTAGAATCATATCTAAAGAAATTCCGTTGGTGTAGCTTGAATTACAAAGGCTAAGTATAAGGGGGTTGTACCACGGAATTCATGAAAAGGTCAAGAACACGGCTACGTGTGCTTTAAAATAGACTATTTAAACAAAAAAAAAAATCTCAATAATACTCGTAGTGCGTTAATGGATTTTTAACATCGCACACAAAAACACCACATAATTATAAGAGCGCCCAGAATTTTCAACCAAAAACTTTATAATTGACACTTACTTTACACACTCGAAAATATCCACTATTTTTAAACAAAAACATTGCTAATTTACCTACCCTTATATAAAATGAAACTTTGTAAATACATAGTAAAGCTAAATGTTAGGTGCACGTACCCCTCCATCGCGCTTTCAGTTTGCTATTGCTAGGAGACCGGTGTTGCTACCTATTGATTTACAGTTCCACTGTTTATAGTCCGCGAGCAAATTACTGTTTTATAAAACCGCACTGAGTACTACAAGGAGTAACCTTCAGAAGTAACGAGCACTGAGCTAGCGGTGCCGTGCTGCTGCCCAGGTGTAAAGGGTTGCGAGTGCGACGAGGTAACCTACATCGTCTAGTGCTCAGCTTGCTATGAAATACAACCATAAATAAATCAAAGTATCGATTCGAGTACGCTAGACCATGGGCCTGTCAGCGAGCCGTGTGAGTTTGACACATTGCACTGCCATATTGCAGTAGTTATAACGTCGATTATCGTTAAGATATTCATCAAAGGGTTAATTATTAAGTAGTATTGTTTATTTACTTTCGTTACACGATTGGTATAAAAAGTGGGACGCTTGATCGGTAGGGGTGTTAGTAGACCCAGACCTACACTACACGGTAGGTCACGGACTCACGGTGCTATGGCCGAAAAAATTTGATGCTAAGAACTAGATTTTATCAAACCAAAATAATGGTCGTAAAACTACTGAGATGAGCATATTGATTAAAATTCTCATATGGCTGCATTTTTAGGGTTCCGTAGCCAAATGGCAAAAAACGGAACCCTTATAGTTTCGCCATGTCTGTCTGTCTGTCTGTCTGTCTGTCTGTCCGCGGATAATCTCAGTGACCGTTAGCACCAGAAAGCTGAAATTTGGTACCAATATGTATATCAATCATGCCGACAAAGTGCAAAAATAAAAATTTAAAAAAACATTTTTATTAGGGTACCTCCCCCAGACGTAAAGTGGGGAGCGATTTTTTTTTTAATTTTGACCCTGACGTGTGATATATTGTTGGATAGGTATTTAAAAATGAATAGGGGTTTTCTAAAATCATTTTTTGATAATATTAATATTTTAGGAAATAATCGCTCCGAAAGTCAAAAACAATGTGTCCCCCCCCCCCCTCTAACTTTTGAACCATAAGTTTAAAAAATATGAAAAAAATCACAGAAGTAGACCTTTATATGAACTTTCTAGGAAAATTATTTTCAACTTGATGAGTTGAATAGTTTTTGAGTTATATAGCACTTTTTCAAAAAAACGCAAATGATAACTTTGTTTTTCATACAAATACTATGAAAAACAAAGTTATTCTTGCTGACGAAAAATGTTGGTATTTTTAATGGTCTGGGAAGCTACGGAACCCTACAGTGAGCGTGGCCCGACACGCTCTTGGCCGGTTTTTATGATTGCCAAACGGGTTTTTAGCAATAAGTAGAATAAATAAGACATTTATAGTGTGACAAATAATTGACTGACGTCTGTTATAGATGTCTTATTAGAAACTATGTGTCCGTCCGTCCAGGGATCATTCTTTACGGAAAGTTAGAAGTACGAATGTCTGTCAGTCTTCCCGTGGGGTTTCGCGCTATCCAACCACTGGGTTGTGAAGGTCAGATAAGCAGTCACTCGTTACAAAATACTTGTATTTAGCTGTATCCGATTAGACTTGAAGCCGACCATGATGAATCATGTATGGTGGGGTTTAGAGCTCATTTCTTGTAAGCTTTAGTATTTTTCAGCAAAAATACTTTCAAAAGCTGAATTCAAAGTGCGATCCACATATAATAAAGGATACAAAACGAGTTTAAGGCGGAGATGGACAGACGCTTCGAAGAAAGCTGCTGAAGGCACCACGTACCGAGTGATCCACACTGTTGAAGACCGCCTAATAATGAGACTTCTCAGTATTGAGGGAACGACAAAAACGGAACAGTAATCATCTTTTGGGTGCGCAAACGATTGACGAAAAATGATGCGTCAACGTGCACGCACCATGAATGAAGCCGACTAGACGCTAATTGGTTGCGTTAACCTTTCCACCACCAAAGCAGGCACAAACAGATGTTATCCACTGACATTTTGTTATTGATATTGTCACAATGGGTAATAAAGGGTTGACGTCAATGAGCCTGCTATGGTCAATCTACTTCCAGGCCACAATAAACTTGTTGTTTTCTTTAAACGTTCCTTCGTTACATCGTCAGGGTCAAGGTGGAAAGTGCAGTGAAGAATTGACCTTATTGAGACCACAATTGAATACCTAATTGGATCTCATAATTTTAACAGTAGTTCGATTACTTTTGAGGAAAGGATGACAAGTACCTGTGAGCTGCGGTGAAGGGGAGGCCGTTTTTTGGAGCAACCTGGTTCTTTTAGGTACTGGTATGCCTTGCGGTTTTCCTACTATGAAAAGCCACCAGATACTTTAATTAATTTAGGGATAACCAGTACCTACCACGCTAGAACGTCGTATACCGAGTCGGTACAATTTTTAATCATGATATAAAGTTTTAATTTAGACAGGAACTTTGCTTTGAATAAGTTATCTTCACTGCTCTAAAAACAGTGAAGGAAAACATCGTGACGAAACTAGCATGTCCGCAGCAGAGAAATTGGAAGACTGCGATAACCACCAGCTTGGCGTGCGGTGTGGCATATTAGCTCTCGTAGACAGGCCTGTGTCCCAGCAGCGAGAACGTCATAAAGCCCAATTATGTTTTGTTTATATGATATGTATGTTCCTACCTTTGGGGTAGGAAGTCGTCCGGTTCGAAGGAGGGGTTGATCATGGGCCCGCTCTGCCGCCGAGCCCATTCCTCTTGCTCCTGCAATAAAAAAACGATAGGTTTTAGCAAGTAATATCTGACTGTAATATCCGACGGATTTGGCAACGGTTTAGTTATATACAGGGCCATCTATAACCAGTAACCCTGGGCACTTAAGTATAAAAAAATGAGGCGCTTGTAGGATGCAAGACCGAGCTCGAATTTGCTTGGATAAATTTCTTGTGACAGTTCATACAAAACTAAAAGATAAAACACCCTTTACATAATTTTGTATGAACTGCTGTGAACTGAGAACTTTCATTTGATATCCATGAAACTGGCTTTATTTTACGGAAAATTTTATGCGATTAATGTTTGCATGTGGCTTCGGTCATGTGGCCACCGTGGCTGGCGCGAATAAGCACAATCTGGAGATCAAGCCTGTATTTCGGCAATAATGCTAGCTTCCAAGCTCACTAGTTTCTAATTTCATCATCATTTCATTTGTGAGCAGTAGGTACTGAGACATGATAACCGTGTCGTAATAGCAAAGCATTATTGTTGCAGACATATGGTTTCTAAGGACAAGTTCCATAGGCCAAAATGAGAAGAATGCACATGTTCATGATTTTTCGCTTTCGTGCCCAAGGAAGGTTCCTTTCTTAAGCTCCATGGCAAACAAATGTTAATGGCATAAAATTATCATGCAAATAAAGCAATACCATGACGAGGTTTTTAAAAAGTTTTCCCTGTGTTTTGTTTCTATTTAAAGTTCATCTCCTCTACAAATATCCTTTTCCTTTGGGTAGTTATTGACTTCGGAGGAAAAGCTAGATGCAAAAGCGAGAGGAGCGATCTCGAAAATTTTAGTATCCTGCAGTCCTGCCTGAGATAAATTAGGTTTCTATTGACAGTTACAGGAACTTGGGGTCACCTTGGACCGGGGGCCCTGGGCAAGTGCCCAGAGTGCCCAGTTGGAAAGAGGGCCCTGGATACATATGGTTCTCCCAAATTTCTCAAATTATGTTTTAACCATGTAGGTAATAGGGCCAAGCCTATCAACAAACAAAACGACAACGGTCAACGGGGACAAATCTAGACCTAAATCTGCTACCGATATATTCCTGATGGAAAACACAAACTTGGCCTGACTGGATCACTTTTATTATACAAGTAGGTATTTCCACCCTCGTGTAGGACCCCATGTTCAGCGGTAGAACTGATGCCCACTAAATCAGAGTCACAGAGTCAGTTGTGACAAGCGCGGCTGACGATCGAACTTATTTAAACGTATTGCAATGTATGTACGCATTATGACTAATGATAGATCTATTAATATATACAGGATGTTTGGTACATCGTTTGACAAATTGAATAAGCATTGCAGTGGGACTTAGCAGGTGAATCTGCTCCAGGAGGTCATGACCATTGTGTCCTATTTAGATGCTCTGTTTTGTTGTGTTACACTGTAATGGAAACTTTTGTATCTTTTATACCGATATCTCATGGGCAAATATGACGAGATCACTACATATCCCTACTAATATTATAAATGTGAATGTAAGTTTGTTTGTTACGCTTTCACGTGAAAACTACTGAACGGATTTGGATGAAATTTTGCACAAAGATAGTTTATAACTTGGATTAAAACATAGGATACTTTTTATCCCGGTAGTAAGATCCCATGGGACAATAATCAAACTTCACGCGGGCGAAGCCGCTGGCAGAAGCTAGTCACTACATATAAAACAAAGTCTCCCGCCGCGTCTGTCTGTCCCTATGTATGCTTAGATCTTTAAAACTACGCAACAGATTTTGATGCAGGTTTTTTTAATAGATAGAGTGATTCAAGAGGAAGGTTTTCTACACTAATATTATAAAGAGGAAAACTTTGTTTGTTTGGTTGTAATGAATAGGCTTAAAAACTACTGGACCGTTTTTAAAAATTCTTTCACCATTCGAAAGCTACATTATCCACGAGTAACATAGGATATATTTTATCCCCGTACTCCCACGGGAACGGGAACTATGCGGGTGAAACCGCGGGACGTCCGCTAGTAGTATATAATTTTACGCGATAGGCATCGGCTAGTGATTTTATATAGCTAGACTGCCTACCAAACGAGTGTCTATTTAAGATTTTTTTAAATATTGGAAATTAAGAACATGCTCGTTCAATCTAAGACCTCAGGCCAGAGCTACATCAAGAACAGGACCTGCTATTACCGCGCAATTCAAAATGGCATGTTTGGTCATAGAAACCGACCAAGAAATGGAAGCCGACCAAATCTGTGATATCTCACTAAGATTGGCTCAGAATGTGTTTATTATAAGAGCTGCGCCCACGCAAACGATCCGTCGAAGTATCAGACACTCGACTTATGATCTATTTGTATTTAGCTGTATTTTCGTCGTAGTCACGTGCGGCTGTTTGTTATAAGATAACTCGGTAATTATCATTCTGGACGCGTGAGACTGAAACTATCATAATGTTTTTCTAAGAAAATGACTGTAAGGGGGTATATTTACATTGGTGTTCTACTTTAAGACGCCGGAATCTTAAATGCAGTAAAGGAAATTGAGTCTGCTTTTGGAGTAGCAACTTTAAACGCTGTGCCGAATGTTGGAAATCCTACAGCGGGTTTTATGTGTTTCAATGGTCTCATTCGAAAATAATAAATTCCGTTTTCCATATGGGTCATCATTAAAATATTTGTACAGTGGAGTGTGGACATATTCGTAGGATGATGAATAAATTCTTATGCGTAAATATATCGATGATATTATTTGGCATCAACGTGTGGCAAATTATTAAGTTAAGTGGAAATTATTTGTATTCGCAGAAATTTTTGAACGTAATTTAAAAAAACCGGCCAAGAGCGTGTCGGGCCACGCTCACTGTAGGGTTCCGTAGCTTCCCAGACCATCAAAAATACCAACATTTTTCGTCAGCAAAAATAACTTTGTTTTTCATAGTATTTGTATGAAAAACAAAGTTATCATTTGCGTTTTTTTGAAAAAGTGCTATATAACTCAAAAACTATTCAACTCATCAAGTTGAAAATAATTTTCCTAGAAAGTTCATATAAAGGTCTACTTCTGTGATTTTTTTCATATTTTTTAAACTTATGGTTCAAAAGTTAGAGGGGGGGGGACACATTGTTTTTGACTTTCGGAGCGATTATTTCCTAAAATATTAATATTATCAAAAAATGATTCTAGAAAACCCCTATTCATTTTTAAATACCTATCCAACAATATATCACACGTCAGGGTCAAAATTAAAAAAAAAATCGCTCCCCACTTTACGTCTGGGGGAGGTACCCTAATAAAAATGTTTTTTTAAATTTTTATTTTTGCACTTTGTCGGCATGATTGATATACATATTGGTACCAAATTTCAGCTTTCTGGTGCTAACGGTCACTGAGATTATCCGCGGACAGACAGACAGACAGACATGGCGAAACTATAAGGGTTCCGTTTTTTGCCATTTGGCTACGGAACCCTAAAAAGACCTACAAAGGAGATGGGCAAGTGGTACCAAAAAGTCTCATGCATCAAGATTAAAATTTTATACTATTTATTTCCATATTTTTTTACGACATTACGCGTCTGGATATTGATTTTTAAACAGGGTATTTAATATTGTTTTACTCCCTTTATTCATAGAGATGTAGAATGTTATAAAAACTGTTTTGATAAATCGACTAACTGTCATTCCAATCGTTTTTTTTTATTATAAATACCTGTAACGTTTGCTTTAAAAACATTTAACGAATTACCCAGGTAGCAAAAGACGTCGACGACGTAAAAACGACGTCAATTGTAAGTCAATTTAGGGTCGGTTCCACGACGTACAAAGCTGACCAGCTTTGTACGTCGTATTGACGTTTCATTAAGGTCATTTTTTGTACGTCAGTATTAAGGCTACATATGGACGTCATAATAACGTGATACTAAGGTAATTTTTGTACGTCAGTATCGTGGCTACATATGGACGTCATAATAACGTGATACTAAGGTAATTTTTGTACGTCAGTATCGTGGCTACATAGGGACGTCATAATAACGTGATACTAAGGTAATTTTTTGTACGTCAGTATCGTGGCTACATAGGGACGTCATAATAACGTGATACTAAGGTAATTTTTTGTACGCCTTTCACACGCACAAGGTATAAAACACCATCACAATAAATTAAATACCAACCACTTTATTACACACTTTTTAAAAGAATAAAAATCAAGAAACAACTGCCATTTCATATCTTCCGTCCATTTTCTAATAAAACGGAACGCAATCTTGGAACGGAACGTGTCATCGAACGTTCGGAACGTTTGAGGGGTTTTTGGCGGGAATTCTGTGAAAGATGGTCGACAGTGATTTGTAATATTCATTTTAGTGGTTTATTGTGGGATTTAGTGCACAAAATTAGTGCCGTTTTGTGTAGTAATGCTCATTAAAGTGAACTTTGATGTGGAATGTTGCAAATTCATTGGAAAATCAAGAGATTCTGTGATATGTAAAACGTGACTTTTTCATACGGATCACCTCTGCTAGGAACCTTGGCTTCACGACCTGAATGTGCAGAATTGTCGCCGAAGCTTCCAGAAAGCTATAAAATGCTTGGCATTAGTATTTTATAGCAAATTACTGAAGACATAAAATATTAAAACAGACAAGGCTGTATGGGCTACGATCCCTTTGCCTTTCCCGTAAGGGATAAATGAGGGATTTTCTTTTTCAACTCTCCTAGTCGCTAGATAGATGGCGCTGACCGGGGTACGTTACTGGAAGGAACGGAACGTGACAATTTTTTGATTATTACACTTGTATGTATGTTATTTTGAGAACGTAAAACGAAACGTACATTAAAAGTAAATAAATAAAGTAATGTCATTGTCACATCACATCACATTGATATTTTGAAAATAGGTAAATAAACAACAAGGAAAAATAAAACAATACTTACCAGTATTTTTTGGGTTTTCCACGCCAGAAAGAAAATATCCCAAGAGAAAAAGAAGAGAAGTCGTTGCCTTGTGGATTTGTGTACAAGTGAAGGCATGCATCTTTTTCCTAAAGATGAAAGTCGTAATATTTGGAGCCCCTAAAAACCCCCCTAAAAATTCTTGTCCCTAAAAATGTCCCTTTTAACAATTCTAGTCCCTAAATTTAGGGGCGAAACCCTTAAGCTGGCAACCACGCCAAGCGTTTTGACTTTGACACTAGTAACGTAGTCGGGTCAACGCCATCTACAGAGTTCTTGGAAACTATTTTTTTTTTTTAATTCATAAAATGAAAACCTCTCATTCAAGTTCGGAACCAACGTTTGTTTGACATGGAGTTTTGGCGGGAATTCTGTAAAAGATGGTCGACAATGATTTGTAATATTCATTTCAGTGGTTTATTGTGGGTTTTAGTGCATAAAATTAGTGCCGTTTTGTGTAGTAATGCTCATTAAAGTGAACTTTGATGTGGAATGTTGCAAATTCATTGGAAAGTCGAAGAGATTCTGTGATATGTGAAACGTGACTTTTCCATACGTATCACCTCTGCCAGGAACCTTGGCTTCACGACCTGAATGTGCAGAATTGTCGCCGAAGCTTCCAGAAAGCTATAAAATGCTTGGCATTAGTATTTTATAGCAAATTACTGAAGACATAGGTAATATACAACAGACAAGGCTGTATGGGCTATGATCCCTTTGCCTTTCCCGTAAGGGATAAATTTAACAACAACAAAAAAAAAAAGTTTGTTTGACATTTCTTTTCCCCCCAATTTTCATTTTGGGGTTTGTATTAGGTATTCTGTGATTTTGGGTCTCGTGTCGTGCAGTGTAAGTAAAAGTGTGCAAATAGTGTAAATAATGTACGCCATAATACAGTTTACCGATACTGATGGTGGAACTCTTTCCATAGTTAACTCAGATTGGCTGACGCCTCGAAAATGTGAGGTGCACTGGCCGCCAATAAAAGGATCAAAAGAATTTGATCGGCTACTCATTAAACAGGCATCACCAGATGATAAATGGCATCTTTATAATGTCCAAAGAGTATTATATGAGACTGGTATGTACATTTTTTCTAATTGAATTACAAATTATTGTGATCTACCTACACAGGATAGAGCCTACCACCCACGGAACAGACAGGTTCCGTGCTACCACCTATCACCTAAGTATCTATTAAGGTTTTCGGTCAGTGGGTCGTCTTATTCTTTATGCACGAGGTGTAGGTACGCTTTCATGAATGTACAGTTGGGAAATGTGTTGAGTTGTTGCATGATAATGAAGTTTAGCGAATTGCGAAGTAGAATCATCGAAAATTATCAGTTTCAGTACCTCCCTTATTTAAGTACCTACTTACACGATATAGAGCTGTGTGCTTGTTTGGTTTCTTGGTTGACTTGGGAGTGTTCGCCAAATGTTCGTAAATATAAAAAAATAATTGCACAAGGTTAACTTTTGGGGCCATTACAATAAATGATGACATTGAGAGTTGCATTCAAACTAAATTGCTTTGGACAGGGGTATGCCTTAATATTTAAATCTCGAAGGTGAAGTGTTGGACGTTATTATAATAATATGTGCATGGTTTGAATGGTGTTTGTATCTTTTAAGACAGCTTGGATAAAGCAAAAAAGAAATTGAAACTAGCAGAGGTTACTTCAGACTTAACAACAGAAGACGAAATTGAAGACAAAACTGAGGCCTCAAGACCAAAACGTAGAATACACCAAACAAAACGATACCTGGATTCAAGTGGAGATGAAGAGGTCATTGACCACATACGCCCACCATCTCTAAAAAAACAATTTATACCATGTAAGATGTTTGTACGAGTATTACTTGCACACAAAAATGTTATTAATAATTAGTAGTTAGTAAAATTGTTTCATTTTTTTTCTTAAACAGATGTAAAACAAAATCAGACTTCTGCCTGTGGAAATTTAATGCCTTGCTCAACCCCAAAAAGTAAGTGTTTTCATAATAATCCTCAACAACAGTTGCATGCATGTCACTGGGCAGTCTTCAGCTGCACTGTTGATGGACTTGGGCTTTGTAATCAACTGCTTTTTCCTGCTAACAATAATTTTGTTGTCTATAGATATTGATGATACTAGTTTCATCCACACCAAGGACCTGCCAGAAAACATTGAATTGATTTTGTTAAACCCTGATAAAAGTCTTCCGACATTGTCAGACAGTGTGCTTAAAAAAAGTAAGCTACCTATTTAAAAATTCTGCTTAACTTACTTTATGTTTCTATTTGAATAAGAATCTATGTACAGACACCAGTACATCAAGCAAGCTACAACAATCTGTTAAATTTTTGTAGATTTTCAACTTTATAGCTAAAGCATTAAGTTCAAGATTGATTGGGAAAATTTGACAGGTTTGGGTAGCTTGATGTCTGCTGTACCAAAAACCTTTGAGAAGTGAGAATAAAAATCACTCATTTTTTCTTTCCATAGAGCACTTATACATACATTAATCAAAAATAAATTATTAATTATGTATTTAGATTCATGTGGGAATATTTTTATTTTGGAATCTAAGTTTGGGGGAATCTTACACACATTGACCTAGGTCATGTATATAGTAATAGGTAAGGGAGGTCCTATTTGTTACTATTATTATAAACATCAGCTTAGTATTTGAGGCATTTCATTTTTAACTATTATTTGTTTGTAATATTGTATTTATGTCTTTTAGATATTGAACATACCAACATCTTCCACTCTGAGAACCTACTGCTGGAAAACAATAATTTGACTTTGTTAAGCCCTGATAAAAGTTTTAATACATTGCCAGACAGTGTACTTCAAAAAAGTAAGCTATTTCTGTGGTAGTAATGTAAATAATTTATGAAATGGTTCTTTGTCAATGACACATTTAAAATATTTTCAGATTCAGAACCAGCATGTCCATCGGCTCAAATTAATGATGATAGTCAACCAAAACAAGTATTGACAGGTAATTAATGAAACTTAATTTTTTGGTTTGTTTTGTTGTTTCCATAATCCATATTATTATTACATTTTATAATTAATTTAATTAAATTCTACATACATTACATAATTACAGGTTTTGAAGAAAAGGTGGTATCGTTGTTGACAAAAATAAAGACACAAAATGACCAAATGTTATCCCTACTAAAACAGAACAATTTTAAAGGAATTTTGAAACAAGATTTTAAATTTCCTCTAAAAACCTTGGATGAACTGAATACCAACGAAAAATTACTGGAAGTTCAAGAAAATTATGAGAACTTGGTAATAAAAATCATGTATTTTTATGTGTATCATAATATACCTATTGTGTTCCTTGCATCTGAAGTTGGTAACTGTTTGTACAATAGTGACAAGCATTTATCAAAGATTAGTTGTTGCATATTCTTATTTTTTATGTATATTTATTTATTTCAGGTTTCATACTTAACAAGTCTTGGTGGAATAGACACGTCGAGTAAAGTGACCCGAATTATGAAACTACTGATGTCTGACTGTTTGGCAAAGGATTTCAACTTCTATGGAAAACGATCTGACAAAAAACCATTTTGTCAACTACGCCTTCGGAACTGTATTGTAGGTGAGTTTAGTGATTAATATTTAGGGGTACATAGTCAAAATACAAATCCATCAAGTGACTCTTGTTAAGCCACAATTTACAGAAATTAATGGCCAAACAATGTTAATCAGCTACAACTTATAATCAGGGTTGATAAAAGTCATGATTCTTTTAGATTCAGATTTTCAGATTTTTTATTCGACTAATGAAATTTAAATTCCCTAGGTATTGATTTAAATGAATTTGGTTAAATCACTCAACCCTGCTTTTTATAAACAAAGCAGAGCCTCATGTTAAAAATTACACCAGACTTACTTTTGAAAATTGTTTCACCACGGATTTTAACAGATTTCATATGCTTATTTACAGATGGTGTTAAAAACACTTCTTCATCAGTTACTGAGAAAAACGTCGAAGATTGCATTAAGGTTTGGCTGAAGCATGCTCCGGAACGAGTTAAAAACAAGTTGTTAAAGGATAAATCAAGTACTTCTTAAGCGCAAAATTTTTGTAAGTGATATGTAATATGTTAGTTCAGATTTAGGCATTATTCTTTGGCAAAATCTCGAAAAAAGTTTACTGAGTTAGCTAAGTAGTTAGTAATACTTGACAAGTAGGTACCTAGAGTTTTGAAGATATAAAAATGTCAGAAAAAATTAAATACAATAGAAAACCTATAGTCGGTCAAAGACAACTTTTTAGAAGGGCAAGAGAAGCCAAGTTAACTATAATTTCACAAATAAATAAAGAAACAGAAGATAGAGTTATGTCTTCAGGCACATTGTTATGTAATTTACCATCTACTTCATCAAGTAATTTGCAATTTTCGCCACATACAAAAGTTCCTGGTGACGATGCCAGTAAAAGTACAGCTGACCATGAGAACAATTTATGTAATTTCGACGACATACCAATGACGAATGTAACTTTTAGTACTTCACCAGAGGTTTATGGTTCTAAAAATGAATATGACTTGACAGCTCAATTGCGTCATTGGGCTACTCAGCATAAAATACCTCATAATTCTTTAAATAGTCTCCTTAAAATATTGTCTCCATTATGCTCCAATTTACCCAAAGATAGCAGGACCTTGTTGAAAACTCCACTACATTTAGAAGTCACAGCCCTAGATACAGGGGCAATGGTTTATATTGGTATTCTTTCACAAATACAAAAACAAATAAAATTATTTACTACTACGGACACCACTGAGAACCAAGAAATAAAGATATCCTTCAATGTCGATGGATTACCACTTTTTAAAAGTTCTAACACACAATTGTGGCCTATATTAGGTATGCTTAAAAATTATTCCAGGGCTAAACCATTTTTGATTGCTATTTTCTGTGGTTCAACTAAACCATCACCATTAAAACTTTTTTTAAAGCAATTTGTGGAAGAATTGGGAGAATTACTTCATGATGGATTTGATTTTGAAAATAGTCACTTCACTGTTACAGTGCATAGTTTTATTTGTGACGCTCCAGCACGAGCTTTTCTTAAGTGTACAAAACAACATGGTGGTTATTCTGCTTGTGACAAATGTGTTGAGCCAGGTGAATATCGAGGGCGAGTTATATATGAAAGCGTGTCTGCACTCAGAAGAACTAATGAATCATTTCGTCAACAGTCAGATGAAGACCACATCTTTTCCAAACGCCACTTTTACATCTTCCCATAGATTTAATATCATCATTTCCAATTGAATACATGCATAATGTTTGTTTAGGAGTAATGCGCAAACTTTTAAATGTTTGGGTTGGTGGTAACTTAAATGTTCGTTTGCAGAGTCGTTTGGTTAACACAGTATCTGAAAGACAGATCCACTGTGCAAAATGTGTACCTGTTGAATTTAATAGGAAACCGCGAAGTTTAAGTGGACTGGCTCGCTGGAAGGCGACCGAATATAGAATGTTTCTGTTGTATTTTGGACCAATTGTATTGAAAAATGTTTTATCACAATCACTTTATGAAAATTTTTTGCTTTTTCACTGTGCTATTACAATTTTATGTTCAAATAAACATATACGTAAAATTGGGATAGATTCTGCACACGAATTATTACTGATGTTTATAAAACATTCAAAGTTAGTGTATGGAGCGAATTTTTTAGTTTATAATGTGCATATGTTGTGTCATATAACTGATGATGTTCGTATCTTTGGTGTTCTCGATAATTATTCGGCATTCCCATTCGAAAATTATCTGGGTTCATTAAAAAATCTGGTTAGATCACCCAACAAGCCTTTGCAACAGATAATTAAACGGTTAAAAGAAATTGAGTCATCACAACCCAAAAACATAGTTCTCGGTTCTGAGTCCAAAATATCTGTTTTATACCAGTATGATTCGGGACCCACCCCTGAAAATGAGAGTGGCATTTATGAATGCTATAAGAAACTTAGTATGTACCAAAGATATGCAATGTATGTTGCAGCATATCGTGAAGCTGACTGTTACTGTTATACCAAATATAAAAAAGTATTTAAAATTTATAATATTTTAAGAAAAGGCACTGAAAGCTTGTTTGTTTATGGAAGAGAGTTTTTAAAATATAGGTCTTTCTTTGATTATCCTTTTAGTTCAGCGGCTATCGATGTTTTGGTAGTAGACCAGTTGTCTGATTTTAAAATCATGCCTGTTGATAACATAGAAAATAAATGTGTTGTTATCCCGGACGAAAGTTGTAGTATATGTATACCAATGCTTCATTATGATAGTGATGAGTAAATGTATAGTTACGTTATGTAAAATTCTTATATCTAAATAGACTGCTGATGCTCTTCCGTATAATTTTCGTACACATTCATAAGCTGTACGTGTCACCGACACTGGCTTGGCCACCATCGGGGATTTTAATTTTGATAACACAAAAAATTAGTCTAAATTAATCGCCATATACCAGAATTAGTCGGTCACTGGTTCAAAAGTTATAAGGGCTTATAGAATTCAATTTGTAAGGTGAAAGGTATAGTCTTAAAAATAGCCTTAAAAATTAACTCATTAAATCTTTTAAACTAAGTCCCGACTAAATCTGTGACTTGGCGACTAATTTCGACTAATTAGCGACAATCTGGAGAAAACAGGTCTTAGCTAGGTGCCCTAGTTTTTGAGATATAAGTGAGGCCAAGCTGGGGAAACTGACTCCAGATAGGCCACCTATAAACCCTTGTAACTTTTGAACCAGTGACCGTCTAATTCTGGTATTTGGCGGCAATTTCGACTAATTAGCGACAAATTTTTTGTGTTATCAAAATTAAAATCCCCGATGGCGGCCAAGCCAGTGTCAGTGACACAAGCTGTACACACATTATTTTTATTACAATTTCTTGCAAATACAAGTTTACTTTTGAAACTTTTGAAACATTATTTACTAATTGGAAGAGTAACCGCCACGCGCCACGGTATAAACTAGCATTCATGTCGCATTACTGCAATTTTAATAGGACAATGTGAATGTTTTAGTGTACCTGTAAGAATTGTCTTATATTGTTTATACTACTTATGTAGAGATAAAACATTCACATCTTCCTGTTTTAGTTTTCTCTAATACCTAGTGATAGAATGCTAGTTTGGAGCACCTTCCAAGCTAGCAATTTCGTATTATTGCAATTTTATGAAAACAATGTAAATGTTTTAACCTATATTGGAACAGTACTGTACAATCTAATCTTAATATAAGTTATATTTTTTAATTAGCTTTTTGTATTTCTTATTACTTTGTTTCTAAAGCTAAAGTGAACCTGACGAAACACTCTTGTTATATTGTTAGCATGTTTTATGTGTCGGTCGGTTCACTTTAGCTCTATAAACACGTCCTAAAACCTGACCTCCTGACACCTCATTTCGACGTCCTGAAACAACGTCATCCCGGACGTCATAAATTACCGTCATCTCGATGTCCTGAAACAACGTCGTCTCGGACGTCATGAATTACCGTCATCTCGGCGTCCTGAAACAACGTCGTCTCGGACGTCATGAATTACCGTCATCTCGGCGTCCTGAAAAAACGTCGTCTCGGACGTCATGAATTACCGTCATCTCGACGTCCTGAAACAATGTCATCCCGGACGTCATAACTTGTCGTCATCTCAACGTCCTTGAAAGACGTCCTAAAACTATGACAAATGTACGTCATTTACTGGAACTACCGACGTCATATTATGACGACATTTACGTCGATAATGACCTTAAAGTGACGTCCGTATGACGTAAAATTGCTAGCTGGGTATTCGTATTACATTTGCTTTGATTCTGTTGAATAACATTAACAATTAAGTAAAAGCGGTACACCAAATCGATTTGATATTACTAATTGCCACAAAATCGATGTTGTTACTAAAGATTTTGATTTACCGATCTCATCCCTAAATGACATTGACATTTGATGTGATGCTTACGGCCGTATAGTTGAGATAATTTAATAATTGTATTGTGAAGTTTTTGTTTGTATTTTGTGAACTTATTTCTGTTTATTCTGCAAATATATCAAGTCATAGGGTCAACCGATTAACACCGTCAGTCACCCGGCAAAACCAATGTATCTGTCACCGTAAAAATTGTCAAATACGTTATATTACAATATAACGTGTATCTCTCTAGCGATATTGTAAAGTCTCGAATTATTTGTCAACTGAACATACAGAAGTATCTCTTGCCCCCATAAACGGGACTTGGGGCACCCCCCCGTTAGGTTAGTTAGGTTCCTTTAAATCCTGCACTCGGAAATAGGGGCCCCGCGAAGCGGGGCTCCGTCGACTGCGCTTTTTAGGGGAATATGAAGTGTTTTAAGGTTAGGTTATACAGGGTGACTTTGAATAAATGCGACAAAATGAAATGGGAGCATCAGTTACAGTAACATAGTAATTATAAACTGTTTTTTCTACTATCTAAATCGTTAAAAAAAATTACGCGATTATCGTTTTCAAAAGGTCCATTGATGTTATTATCTTTATTTAAGTACGAATTATTGGTATTCGCGTTCATAGCGGTCATTTACCTAATTTAGCCTAGTTTCTAATGTAAGTATCGCGCGACGTTGCCAAACCTCGCATGTGCGCCAGCGCTGACATCCCTTCCCGGCGACCGCGCGCCGCCCACTACCCTTCCTTCGTTCATTACAATTTTACATTTGATATTTTATACATTTTCTTGACAACACGTATTATTGTATATTTAAATTTGTCGCATCTATTCAATTTCACCCTGTATTAATCGATATATCTCAGGAATGGTACAGTATCTTTTCATGAGAGTGGTACCACTGGGCAAGGGGGACCCCTCCTTCACTCCACACCGCGTGAGTTGACTACCATCGCATGCATTTCACGAAAAATAATGCGTTTTATTGTAAGCAGTATGTTCATTTGACAATAATTCGAGACTTTACAATATCGCTAGAGATATTACAATATAACGTATTTGTCAATTTTACGGTGACATATCAAAAGGATAATTTTCTACTTGTATGGTTTTGAGGCAATCTTGGATGTTATAAAATACTCCGAAAGTCCGGTTTTGTTTACAAAAATAACTTTTGTAGGAGTTAATATGATAAGTGTAGACCCTTAAAAACAAAGTTTGATTTTGATGCAGCATGATACGGGATTCCATATATCCATGCTGAATGCTCATTGTCCTTTGGTATTTTCCAGTATTTTATTTGCGGTCAGCCTTTACCTATTCAATAATATACGTCATTCCATAGCAGTGTGGGAATATTATTATAAAAATATAATCAATAATTGGAACTTATTGTTCTACTTTTCAATTTAAACAATAATGTTTACTGTGGAGAGCAGGTGAAGTGTTTTAATTTAGAATGAGTGTGTTACAATTTATAGTATTATATTTATAGGATCTTTGTTTATTTATAATGAGGTACTAAAATAAAAAGAGATTATAAGGAATGTTATAGCCTGTAACGTCTATAATAATATAAATAAAAATGTTGATCATTTATATTATCGTATTTAAATAAAATATGAGTGATATTTTATTTACTTCTAATAGTAAATAAAAAAAATAAGTGTCTTTTCAATTTACATGTTTTTCATAAATTAGACACCTTTGGACGAAATGTTCCACCAAACATGTAAACAAGTTAGATTTCTATGTAAAATGGATATAAGGTGTTTATGAGACAAGTAAATAAAACTTAATTACAATGGGCCTCCGGATCACGACAATTTAGTTATTGAAAATGACAAACAACGTGCTTTAGAATAAACCTGGCGATCGGAACATTGGTTTTCTCGAATTTTGTTTTTGTCTAGCATTTTCCTGTTAGGGTCGCCTTCCAGTTTAAACAGAAGCAGCTGAAGAGCCGGCAGTACGCCATTGACCTTGGTCATGTGGGCGTGGCTAAGTCAAAGTCTCCCGCGCGCGCCTCTTACCCCTAACAATATTTACGTGCAACGCGAACTATAATATTGCATCGAAGCGCCCGGCGCGCCCGGCCCCCGCCGCCGCCGCCCGCCGCATGCTATCTACCTATCGCTTCCAGTTGCTATATCTAATACAGAGATGTAAAACATTTTGAATGTCCAAGCCCGAAAGCAAGGTTTTTTTTTTATTGTTTAATAAATAAATATTCACTTTTTATTAATTATTAATATGTACAAAATATAATTATGTATAATTTATATTTTTTTTGTATTAACATTAATTTTAGTTTTTCTGTAAATGAATGAGCTTTAGTATTATGTATTTAATTTCTATATTCGTATATTGTATGATTAATATCTAAGAACCTATTACGCGTTTTAGGTTTAACTATGATGAAGATACTTTTACATGTTACCTTTATAAATCTTGATTTACTCGATAAAATTTGCTACTTACTTTAAAAAAATCTGGGACATCATGAACATGGAAGGACCGGTCCGATTCTATTAAAATGTATTTGATGTTGCTGTTGTGTTACCATGACAACAAAATTATACCATTGTCAGACTACCAAAACTGTTAGTTGAAAAAAATGTATTAATTATAATTAAATTGGTAAAACTTATTGCAGAAGAATTAAAGGAAAATAAAATATCACGGAACATAATATGCCTGCCAGGGTCGTGGGGCTGTCTTATCAGGTAACCGTGACCCTGGAACGTAAAGGGCTATTGATGAACTCATTGGATGATTTTAACACGAAAAAAAAAGGTAAACTGGGTTCTCAAAAAATATATATTCAATTTGAGAAAAAAGAAATAACTGTCATTTTAAAAAACACGCTGCTGTAGAAAATTTGATCTTTAATATTTATATTTTGATTATGCTAAACCCGATACATTTGTCTAGTATTTTTGTGTAAGGAATCTATGTATAGATGCCAGCAGGTCAACCTACCCGAATCTGTCAAATTTTATCAATCGAACATTAACCTTTCAATATTGTGATAACTTGAATAAGGTTGAAAACCTATTAAAAAAAAAAAAACAAATTCAGTTACTGATTCTGAACAAACTATATTCAGGTTTCGCTTATACTAAAAATAATGTTGTAGATTTCTACACAAATTTTATAAAAATAAAATTGACAAAATGTTTAACATCCATGTTCGTTACTTTCATACCTACTTTTTGTTGACATATTTTTACGTTTTTAAATACCGAAATATCAACCGTAAATGATTTATAAATTAATAGTGCCCTTCAAAACATTTTTGTGTGACAATGGCGGATGGGGGCGGGCGGTGGCTAGCGGCTTTTACAAAGGCAGACAATACGAATAGAAAAAAAAAAACCGGCCAAGAGCGTGTCGGGCCACGCTCACTGTAGGGTTCCGTAGCTTCCCAGACCATTAAAAATACCAACATTTTTCGTCAGCAAAAATAACTTTGTTTTTCATAGTATTTGTATGAAAAACAAAGTTATCATTTGCGTTTTTTTTAAAAAGTGCTATATAACTCAAAAACTATTCAACTCATCAAGTTGAAAATAATTTTCCTAGAAAGTTCATATAAAGGTCTACTTCTGTCATTTTTTTCATATTTTTTAAACTTATGGTTCAAAAGTTAGAGGGGGGGGGGACACATTGTTTTTGACTTTCGGAGCGATTATTTCCTAAAATATTAATATTATCAAAAAATGATTTTAGAAAACCCCTATTCATTTTTAAATACCTATCCAACAATATATCACACGTCAGGGTCAAAATTAAAAAAAAAATCGCTCCCCACTTTACGTCTGGGGGAGGTACCCTAATAAAAATGTTTTTTTAAATTTTTATTTTTGCACTTTGTCGGCATGATTGATATACATATTGGTACCAAATTTCAGCTTTCTGGTGCTAACGGTCACTGAGATTATCCGCGGACAGACAGACAGACAGACAGACAGACAGACAGACAGACATGGCGAAACTATAAGGGTTCCGTTTTTTGCCATTTGGCTACGGAACCCTAATAAAACGGTTTCTCACGTCGAAATAGAGTTCATTTTTAGTTGCGAGGTACTCTTTGCTATAAAAATATTGGACCTAAACTGTGACCTAAATAAGACCTTATTTTATAAAGTTGACCGTGTAATTCGATTGTGCATCGGATTCTCAGAATAATTTTAGCAAACTGCGTACTTACCTAATTAAAAAAAAAATAGTTTTCATGTTTATGGTTTAGTAATATAGACCGAATTCGCTTATCGTATTAGTTTATATTACTTATAGAGTCTATACCGTATACCTACTAATTTTGTGTTTTAAAAGTGATTGCAATTCTTGTATGTTATCAACTAAGTTTTTAAAGACAGTGCATTTTTTTTTCTAACAAGTATTGATAAACGTAAATCGGTAACTGGAATCCCAACCCTACGCATCGTGGTACATCCTTAGTAGAGCGAGCAGAGACAAGTCAGGGTGACGTATGTCAGCCCGGTGTGATTTGACATGACCGGCAAATTCAAGTTACTAGGTGATAATTTACAACGTTATACCTAATTACACTCTAAAATAATCTAATATTTACACACACTATATTTATATAAAGTGTGTGTAAATATAACCAAAAAAAATGTAGGTAGTTGGTTAGGCTACCGACATTTTTTGTTTTGAGGAGAAAAGTGTCACAGGTCCGTTCAGCACCGCGGTTCGTCCCGCACTAAATACTGGGCGCCGGAGGGGTGGCTACGCGATTAGCGAGTAGCGATTACGTAAAAAAATTCATACAAAAAAATTAAGAAAGTTATTGGCAAAAATAAGAAGAAGGTCCCATCTGCAGTACTTAATATAATATTTTGGTGGCGATTAAAAGATCCTGTGATTGATAATTTAGGAGAAAAATGGTAGTAAGTTATAAAACAGAGGCCACTTTGCGTATTTATTTATGATATTTAAAATATTTTTTTATTTTTTTTGAAAAGAAGAGGACATGCTTTATATTGTGTAGATTAATATATATTTTTTTGAAAAAAAATCGTGTGAGGGTTACGGAAAAAAAAGGTTCTAACGGATCCTAAATGAAGCCCAATTCACGTATATCTACGCCTGAATACCAGTATCTAGCATGGAGCAAGTGCCTATCTGGACTGCGCTATATTTTTGCTGGGTAACAATTCATATCAGTCTTGGTAAGCCTGGTCAGACTTTTGTACTTCATTTCAGGACAGACTGAATCAAGCAACGGTTTATCGTGTTTTCTGAGGCTTGCAGTTATAATCGAGCTAATTTCTATATAAGGCCTTCCAAAATTTACTTTAGAATCATCTGACCAACGAAGACAATCCAGACCTATTTCCTGGCAATGGCTGTTACAATTAGTTATTCGTCAATAACTGCTCGTGAGCCTTAATTACACACAAACAACGCTGACAGCTCTTGGACACTGCCCAGGTGTTCAGCTGCTCAGGTTTTTCCAGAACCATGAAGTAAGTCGCGTCCAATGACGACAACACTTTGTCTGTAGATTAAAAAAAAAACTCGAGACGTTGTCTGTATCGAAGATTAAATTAAGTAAAAAATCATCGTTTGATGGATTTTTTGGCGCAAGACCTTAATCGGAACTAAGGGCCTTTTTTTACAAATAATGCGCCCCTTTTTAATCTCCATTCCAATGCCAAAAGGCCATTGCATCACTCCCGAAACTGTCTCATGCGTCACCATTTAGTTAGAAGAAAAAAACCTTCCGGCTCGCTACATGTTTGCGTTTGGGCGCTCCTTGCTGTCAATGTGGTGAAGCAGTCGGCTGCCTCGGACACCATGGACTTTCGTGCATTAAGAGTGCAGGTCGGATAGCGCGGTATGCCAGCATTAATGATCTCATCCGTCGTGCTCTTGCCACCGCCGCCGGGGTCCCAGCTATATTAGAACCTACTGGCTTGGCACGCGTCGATGGCAAGAGACCAGATATGGTATGACCATAATGCCATGGAAGTTGGGTAGGCCTTTGCTGTGGGACGCAACTTGCGTCGACACCCTTGCACCATCCCATATTCCTAGCACGGTGTGCTGCGCTGGGGCGGCTGCTGCAGGTGCTGAAAATCTCAAATGGCGCAAATACAATAATTTAATTGGTAATTATGTGTTTGAGCCGTTTGGGGTTGAAACACTAGGGTCATGGGGTCCGAGTGCCCACTTAGTATTTCGAGAAATCGCCAAACGGTTGGTCGACTCTTCACGTGACCAGAGGGCGGGCCTATTTTTTGGGCAAAGAATCAGCATTGCCATCCAACGTGGCAATGCTGCCAGCCTTCTTTTCCTGTTGGCAGCGATGTGGACGAATTTTTCGATGCCCTGTTACCCTTTTTGATACTTGTACATATTTTTATTTCTAGTATAGAGTTAGTGTGTATATACTCGTATTGTAAATAATTAGTCTGTTGAAGAAAAAAAACAGTTGACTAAATTAGAGAGAAGGTGCTTTAGAAAACCGGCTTAGTAATAGGACCGTTTGTTACCGTTCGGTTGCGGAATCCTAAAAATGGTATATCTGCAGGAACCTGCCACAATTAATCATTTAATGTCCACCGCAATAAGTAGATTTGTTGTCATCCCGCCAACGCAATTATCGATCGTTTAATCATTAAAACGTATAACAAATGTAGGTACAGTTGATGATACAAAAAACTTATATCCATTAATTAAACTTAATGTTTATAATAAATCGCGTTTTATACAGAAGGTACGTTATAAAATTGCATGTTTTGCATGTGTGCGCATGATATGATACGCGCAAGAGTTTTAGAGGCCTGCGGAGCATGCGTTGTTCATACAAACGTAATACCAAAATAATTTGTAAATCAAACATATTCCTAAGGTAGTGTGTATTTATTTCGTCTGGATTACAGAATATCTAGGTTCCCAAATATAAATTTTGTTTGGATATTGATTTAAACAAGAGTTATGAGAAAAATATGCAGCTTTCTATAGAAATTTAAATTCCTCATATCTCGTCTTTATATCATTGTCCTTTCAAATTATATATTTGGGAACATAGATATTCTATAATCCAATCGAAATAAATACAAGAAAGAAAGCCTTAAGAATATGTTACATTTACAGGCCTTAAGAATATGTTATATTTACAATTTATTTTGGTATAACGTTTGTATGAAATCTGCATGCTCCGCCGCCGGCCTCCTATGTCTTGGTATAATAGTATAGTATGGTATAATATATACCTGTGAGTTAATGAAAAACATTGATTTCTTGGACTGTATAACAGTCAGTGAAATTAATTGACAGCCTTGTGTTAATTGCCAAAACAGTTGTTATCTGAATATACCACCTATTTATAAGTTCGTAGTAAGTTTTCTCCTGGCTTTATTATGAATACATCACGCTAGCACGGCACTGGCACAAATAACACGCTCCGGACTGAGACTGTCCTAAAAAAAAAGCCCTTTTGCTCAACCCGGGAATCGAACCCTCTCCCCTAAAGGGCTGGTTGCAGACTTCCTGATTGAATAGTGTAATACGAATGGCCGGAGCTGTGAATCGACACCCGTCCTCATGCTCAGTAACGCTTACAACGAGGCAGACTTAATCATGCAAATAATAATCACAGCCGGTACATTTTAACAATCGCAGTGCAACCTGTTATGACTTGGATACAATACGGAACCGCTACCCAACCTACATGGTGCGCCAGCCGCCAACCAAATGCCATTGACACTGGGTGCCTTACAAATATCCACAACGTTGGTTGCCAGTCAATGTCCGGCAACCAATGTTTACTATGTTTTAAGTAGACATTGTTATTCATGACTTAGAAATGCTTTCAGTGTCAAGCCGTAGCTGAAATATTCTATAGTTACGAATAAACAATACTTTTATCATCATGAGTTTTGAGTATAAATGTGGATAGATATAACAGTAGAAGTAGAACAAAGAAACTATGGATGGAATGTGTGGAGGATGGTATGGCAGGCAAGAAGGTGACTGTTCAGATGACGAGTCATGGAGAAGTATGATGAGTCATGGAGAAGTATGACGAGTCATGGAGAAGTATGACGAGTCATGGAGAAGTATGACGAGTCATGGAGAAGTATGACGAGTCATGGAGAAGTATGAAAGAAGGCCCCAAATAAATTGGGATAGGTATGAGAAGAAGAGAGAAATAATGATGATGGATACAGAAAGTCTCCTAATTAAACTCGTAATAGTTAAAGTAAGGATTAGAGACTAATGACATATTTAACATCACCTGCTCCCCTTTAGGGGTTAGATTGGTTAACCTGAGTTAATTTTTCGGTAGCATGTTACAGATGGCAAGCCGGCGTAAATACAACGTGTTGCTACTGAGAAATTGTAAGAAATTGGTCTCACAGCATAACAAAGGCTTCAATCATAAAAATTAAGAACAAGCCGCTGCCATATACGACTACCTCGCTTAGATTAGTTTACTTTCCTGAATTATTTAGGATTCGCTACGAAATTGAAGTAGTGGAAAATATTAACATTTTAGTCACTCATGGATTGTAACCGCATGTGTATTTCCGAGTGTGTGCTTCAGGTCCACGCGAACGTTTAAGATATGTTTGTACCAAACTGATGGAAACGCAAATAACACCCACTTATCACGTATAAAAATAGTTCTGGTAGTTTCCATCAAAGAGTTATTTCGGAGTATTAACTTATGGTATTGGAAACACAAATATAGGGCCCTATTATTCATAAGTACTACAGGATTTTACACCTTCAGCCATTTTAGTCGTGTATTTTCAATTTACGCATACAACGTGTTTTCGCACTGTGCGAATGTGTAGTAATTTATTTAATTGACTGTACTTGGTAATGATTGCTAAGATGATATTCGTGCATAGTAAAGGGATGATGCTGCAAACACAATTAATGTTGATATCATAAGAACGAATGCTTTCGTGAATTTTCCTCGACATCAGGTTTCGCAATGCATTCAGCTCAGTTTGTATTTCGGCACTCGTTGCAATAGTGTTGTAATGTTTTCTTATTTAGTGTTCGGATATTTATGTCCATATATGGTTTAAAGTTTATTGCTGTTTCCAAAAACGGTGTTTTGCAATCAATATCATCTTTCAAAATGACAATTGGAATTTGATAGCAAAAGTAAGGATCTAACGCGTTCACGTTACCTATTTACATCCAACTTGCTTATCAAACATGGCTTAAAAGTTGATACATAGCTGTACCCCATTAATTAAAATCTGAAAATCATTCCTCATATTCATTACTTATACTTTTAAGAAATCCATAAAAATATAGTTGGCAATTGATTCGTCAAATATTCCCGTTTTGTATAATTCCTAACTCGTTAAGTGGATGCACTTTTGATTAGGATAACAAACCTCTTTTTTAAATATATACGTACAAATCAATCTTGTTTTGCAATATAAAATAAAAAATGATCGCAAGAAACCACTTTTTTATCAAGATCCGTAATTATGTTAGAACATATAAATATGGCTGGCTATGATAATATGTGTTAAGCAATACCGCAATACGATCTAGTTTTAGAAGTTAACCTCGGCACCGTTCATTGATAAGTTTACTTTAAAGAGTTACCAACCAACAAGATGCATTGGCATACACAGCGAGCAGAATACAAGCGTGATGAAACCGATTGTCACTTGTCCAATGCCAGGGACAATCGCTTTCAAAACGTTTCGTATTCCTGCAAGGATGTTCAAAGGGTTTCAAGCTTTTCAATAGTTCATAATTCTCCAAGTTTTCGGTAGGTTATGTCAAGGTTTTCGCTAGGTTATGTCAAAGTTTTCGGTACTTTAGGTCAATCCAATAGATTGAATAGATACATTGTTACCTTCGAATGTGACGTTGTCCTTGTTGTTGTTCCTGCGACATACCAGATGCCCTAATCTGGTATGTCGCAGGAATCAATTACGGAAAACCAAGCGTTTCAGATTTCATGCCAATTTATTATGACTGATTGATTTGCGTCAAGATATCACAACTGCTCTCAAGATTTCGGTTGAGCTATTTCAACTAAGGGAGGACCTTCCCCCCTGGGCCTTTTAGTTTTCAGGGGCAGTATATTTAAAGGATCTTCTGAAAGGACAACTGGTTGTACATCAGACCTAGATTCGGGGGTGTTATTGTGGGCATTTCACCTTCACTTGAATAAATACCCCAGCCTATAAAAGTCCCGCAGGTCTAAGGTCCTGCAGTGCAACAACCTCTTCTCACACCGAGAAGGCATGCCCCCATTGATCATCACGTTTGCTCAAATCGCATTGTGATGTCCAGATTTCCTCACGATGTTATTTTTGTTCACGTTTACGTCGATGGAAAATTAAAATTGTCACCAAAGAGAGGAGCCCTTCTAGCTGATGATGGAACAAGCCTGTCTATGATGATGGTGAACCTAGACTCCTGACAGTCCAATTGCCTCACCTCATACAAGGATTAAAGAATTCTCAAACACGTCACTCCTCATAAGAGCCACACCTCGCGAGCATCCGTCGGCGTCGCCCATGCAGGGTCTCTACTCCGAGCACTCAGGTACTCCGGCCCATTTCACCTTGTCATCCAACACCGGTTCAATCCGGGTTCAGTCCACTTAGCTCTTTATGTTACACGCGCTTTTTAACGCCCGCCAGTTATATCTAGTTATGATAGGATTTATTTCAAGAGGTGGTTGACGAATGTAGTGGACACCTTGAAAAGGTGAAATTGGCTTGTCGAGTAGTACGAAAGTAGCTACGTCTGCGATAACAGAACATAACGCTTGTAATTGCTGAAGGATTAAGCAGAGGTGTACCCATGCCTGTCCAAGTTCCACGTAATATGGGTTGAACCTTTGCAAGGTTGTAAGTGGAGACAGATAGGAAGGCCGTCATTGGCACTTACAGGTCTTTCTTTGCATGTTAAGGAGTCTATTGTTGGTGTCTGTGTCCCTTCATTGTACCTACCCTACCAATTACCATTAATCTTGTGTGCAGTGTGCAGTGGCTTTTGCAACAATTGACACACTTTAGAGTTCAAAGGAAATGCAGTTTCAAAAGATTAATTCTATTTTAAAGGACAGTGCGATACAAAACATACGTAGATTATAAAAAAAAATTACCCCGATTTACTCGTAAAAGATTTTTTGAGTCTGATGAGCTAATTCGATTATTGGAGGTTCTATCTATTGACTGCTCTTTCGAGATTGAAACCAAATAAAATTCAGATCCTGCTAAAACCTAAAATAATCGGGTACTTTAGACTCACATGGCACAGCCTCAAAAGCGACTCCTGAATATTTTCACAATGCGAAAATATTCTTCTTCACCTAAGTATATTTAGTGGGTTCTTGGTTTTCCGTCAAGGAGCTAAATTAAAGTGTAGGTCATGTCGTCTAAAGTTAGCCGGTCCCCAATCAGACGGCGAGTAACGACTGGCTTCCTGCCGGTGCCTGCTAGGTATATGACTCAATTGTCGTACGTTCCTACTCCGACGAGATTCCCCACATCCTCAGTGTCGTAGGTCGATGAGCTATTGACAATTATCACGCCCACCAAATTGGGAAATCGCGGTGTAAAAATAACTCCAGGTAAAAATAGATAGTCGCCAAAAGTGGGCAGTTGATTCATGTTTAGTTTTGAGGAGCTTTGTTTATAGTGTTATAATGACAAATGTGTTAAGCATACATCAATCTGAGTAACCTAGTGTATTTGGTAGCGTTAAAGAGTTTATTGATCTTCGGAAACCAAAGGTAACCTTCAAAACTTTTTTGCAAAAAATAAAACCGACTTCTAAAAACACAAAAAAGTGAAAAATAACTTTAGCTTCAGAAGTCGATGACCTTTGTTTGACTGGTTTAGTTTTTTTGTCACCGACTTCTGAAGCTAAAATTATTTTTCACTTTTTAGTAGTAGACAGACATGAGATAGTAGACAGACATGAGTTTTAAGCAATCCCAGTCCATTTGCTATCATTTATTGAGGAGTTCCGTTGCCTATCTCCGAAGTTCTTCATCAGATCTTCACCAAATTGAAGCAGGACCACTCCGAGAAAGTACTCTTCCGAAAACTACCCAAATCGCTTCATGCGTGCCTATAAAATTTGAAGAGTTCTCTCTATTTCTCCAGGATTCCATCATCAGATCCTGACTTGATGATTATGAGACCACCAGTGAAGTACCCTTTAAAAAAAAATCCAAATCGGTCCAGCAATCTTCGAGTAATCGGGGAACATACAAAAAAAAAAGGAAAAGGTTCCGACGAATTGAGTACCTCCTCCTTTTGGAAGTCGGTTAAAAAGTAAACAGTTCGTTGATAAACTCTCAATCTCCTCATTCTCTCTGTAAAGATTTCTCTTAAAATTTGCTGTTTTTGTTTCAAACTTCGAAATCGCCACAAGAATACTAACGATATCCTGTTTCTCTGAATATTCCATTTTTATAGGTACCTATACGATAAGTACCTGAGAATTAATGCGCATTAAAATACGATCAACTTTACCAATCTCTTATTTGGTTAAATGGTAATTAAAAGGTAAAGTTTGTATGTTTGGATGTAGCGGTACCTAAACTTTGGAACTACTGCCCGCGTAGCAAGACCACCGTAGACACGAACGAGACTCGACAAATCTTTTGCTCATCTGTCATTGAATCGACAAAATGATAGATGAACAAAAGATTTGTAGACTCTCTGTCGTGTCTACGGTGGTCATACTACGCGTGCTGATACGATTCCAAAAATTCGTTCACTCATAAGCCTTCATTCAGGAGGAATTCATTCATAAAATTAGATGAAGGTAATTTATTCCGATTTTAATTACTTCTCGTAATGACTTATTTATTGAAAATTGCCGATTAAAAACAATATTGTTGTCGTAGAAAACAACCTAATTTTAAAATTGATAGGTACGTACTATTACTACTCGAGGAACTCGTGCCTAAATAATAACAGCCGCACGGGTCAATTTTTAGGTTAAGCCGTGCTTGCCTAGGTTGGATGGGTGACCACCCTAACATACCGATTTTCCTACGTGCATCGGAGCGTGCTTACGCTAAGCTATTGGTCCCGGCTGTCATTTGTAGATCTCTGACAGTCGTTACAGGTAGTTGCCCAAAAAGTCTGACAACCAGTTTTACCAAAAGGGCATCGTACGAGTATAATAACCAGTATGAATTGGGTTGTGGAGGTCAGATAGGCAGTCGCTCCATGTAAAATACTATCTCAACTTTTAAACCTATTAGCACAATATCTACTCGATGCAAAAACAATTAAGAACCTACCTAATAACGTATAATGACTTTGACCTATAAGTTTGTTGGAACAATGCTATTTTTGCCATCAATCGATACGTTTATCACAGCTATAAGCACAATGTAAATGATTTATTTCTTGCATTCGAACTGAAAATCAAAGCACGGCTCTAATGAGAAGCGTGTCAAGTTGATAAAAAACTTCAACAGGTCTCAGTATCTAAAGAAAACTATGTACTTACTAATAAAAATCAATCATATCGGTAATACTCAATACAATTTTAATATTGCGATTGCAAATGTTTTATAAAATATCGGGCTATGTAAAGGTACCATGAATGCACTCATTCATGGAGCTAATTGACACATTGCCCTCTGTAAAATTCCATGAGCGAAGAGCCTATAACATTAGCGAACGTTCTTAGTGTATATTCTGTTACGTATACTGGGATATACTTGCTATTTAATTGGTAGACTAATCTGTCTTAGTTTATTTTGTCCCGTTGCGTCGGTATGGCTAGGGAAAGGCTTTGTATGTTTTGTTTAAACATAACATGACCCTTGAACCTCGAAGGTTTAGGCATTAGTGAACACACCTAGTACATTCTGATTTCGCCAGTTAATATGTTTGAGTCCCATAACAATAGGCGGCAAGACCATTGTCAACAATTAATGATGTACTTCAGAATCGCGAGGGTAAAGGAAACGTTCCAGAAATGCATGGAGCCTGGGCCAGCACTATGTACACTATACGTAAATACCGCTATTTAATACAGTAACCGGTTTTTATTGTTAATTTTCTTTAATTTCACTTCGTTTCAATGTATATTCAAATTAACTTGGTCAAGGAGAGCAACACAACATAAAATTAAACATGGCGGATCAGAGCAGCAGTTTGCGAACAATGTCATTTTGACAATGACAAGATTCAGGATTCTTTATTTGCATGAAATATGGTATGTTACATGGTGGTCTTATAAATTAAAAGGTTTCACATATTTCGCTGACTTCTATCAGCATGCAAACTTAAAAATTAAAATATTTAACACATTTTACTCGTAATGTACGTAGTTATGAATTTAACAAAACATCTAAGAAGCATTAAAATGACAATTTATCTTTGACAATACTATTATTTCAGAATTAAAAATACTCATGTGTAGAATAAAATAAAAAAAACAATACAAGGCAAGAAAAAAAAAATAAAGTTAAAATATTAACATCAATAAAATAGGAATGTAAGCTACTTACCCATTACAAATGGGTTTGTCAAAAACTCGTTTATTGTATAGAACACGTTATTACAGAGCCACTTCTTCAGTTTCCTTTTGAAATAATTTATTGGTAGTTCTCTGATTTGTTTCGGTATTTTATTGAAAATTTTGACCGACATGCTATAGCAATTGATTGAACACATCCAATCCAAATTCAAAGCAAAGACAGACTCACGGAAGTCACTTCTTATGGAGAAAGCGTCAGGGTGGCCCGCGAAAATCAAATTTCCTTACGTTTTTCGCAATTTGCAGGGCAGGGCTAAGTTGTATGTTGATAAACATATCGTTCACGGCTGTAAGACGTATGTAGTTACAGAATTATAATCATCAATACAACCCTCAAAGTTCAAAAGAGTCGAGGAAGTCGTCAAACGTCATGTCACACAACTGTCATGGCTGCCATAAAAATAGGGTTATCTAATTAAAAAACTTCATTTTTGTACACTTTTACCCCTTCTTCAAATTTGTTTGTTAGTATTTTTATGAAATTCCCCTATTTTTTTCCTATTTAACCATGTAGCATAGTGGCGGCCCAAAATCAAACATCTCAGCTTTCCGATGTGCCTAAATTGATTGCAGTTATTTGGTACCTTCTGTGTTCCTTTGCGTACCTCTCCTGAAAATCTGTGTACACCTACACCCGTACAATGCAATGATATTTAAAAAATTACTTAGAAACATCCGCCATCCTGATGTCAGAACCGCGGGTCACGAGCACCAATATGTAAACACTTAAGAATTTTTAAAAGTGTTTTTCTCCTACTGTTCTGATTAAAATTTCATGTTAAGACGTACATAGTATTCTGGAACTCATACTTTTATGAAAAAGATCCCGTCTCTTAGTTACAATCGTTATTTCTCGCGAAAATAAAAGTGTATACATATTGGTGTTCGTGACTGTACTACTAACCAATATATATGTAGCTAAGTATACGTAAGGTACCTCTTGTGTATAAACAATAAGCTTTTTTACAAAAAATAAAACCGACTTCAGAGAAAACAAAAAAGTGAAAAATAACTTCAGAAAAAACGCTTCAGAAGTTGTCGACCTTTGTTTGATTGATTTAGTTTTTTTGTCACCGACTTCTAAAGCGTTTTTTCTGAAGTTATTTTTCACTTTTTTGTTTTCTCTGAAGTCGTTTTTATTTTTTGTAAAAAAGTTTAATTTTTCCCTTTTTAGTGGTTCACATGTGCTTACCCCTTCACAGCATACCGGCGTGATTTTTGGTTATGAACTGGTGTAAACAATAGACAGATATGAGATTTCAGCAATCCCAGTACATTTGCTATCATTTATTGAGGAGATCCGTTGCTTATCTCCGAATTTCTTCATCAGATCTTCATCAAATTGAAATGAGATCACTTCGAGAAAGTAAACTTCCTAAAACTACCCAAATCGCTTCTAGTGTGCCTATAAAATGTGAATAGTTCTCTCTATTTCTCCAGGATTCCATCATCAGATCCTGATTTGATGATTATGGGACAACCTGGGAAGTATACCCTTTCAAACAATAAAAAAAAATTAAAAATCAGTCCAGCCATCTTCGAGTAATCGAGTAACATTGAATTGAGAACCTCCTTATTTTTGAAGTCGGTTAATAATGACGTTATGGTAGGTGACTCAAATATCCGGATAGCCTACATAAGATTCGGCCGAGTATCGTTAATTTGCTCTTAAGAATTTAAGATTTCCGTTCCTTTGTCATGGATCCCATAATCAGAACCTAACCAAATTCTCATCAATGTACCCTTGAAGTACATCCTTTCCAATAAAATAAAATAAAACAACACATGTCACGGTAATAGGGCTTCTCCCCAATAGATGGAACTTAACACACCTAACTGTCGAAATCTGGGTGTATTATACCCTTCTGACTACCCCCTCAAAGCATATAGGCGTGATGTTACGTCGCGATATTGTATAAACAATAAACAACCAACCGTTTGCAGCAATCACTGCAGCTTTGCCGTGTATTTTTGAAGAGTTCAATTGTATATCTCCGAAGATCAGCATCAGGTCTTCAGCAAATTAAAATGGGACCACAAGGGAAGCACCAGATTTCAAACAAAAAAAGAACCATCAAAATCGGTTCACCCAGTCGAAAGTTCTGAGGTAACAAACACAAAAAAAAAAATACAGACGAATTGAGAACCTCCTCTTATTGGAAGTTGGTTGAAAATACTGTAAGTTTGCTGCGAAAAACAAAAAAAAAAACAATTTACTTGGTTAATCGTTTCTCACTATTTTATAATGCAGGTAGACGTAAACAATATAATATCACACCTACCCTTTTTTTTTAGGATGGGAAATCATCAAATAATTTCTCCCACTCGACACTCTGGGCGGAGCGGGAGGGAGTGTCGGACTTTTACTGACTAAAACCCATCCATGTTCCTTCCTCGCCCATTATGTTCCGGGTCCGCGGTATCTCTTTCGAACAGGCCCGCAACCCCGGCATCACACACCTACCCCCTAAAAAAAAAGGACGAAAGAAATTCGTTGTTTTACTTTTAAGCTTTTTAATTAGCTACGAGCTCCTCACATAACTTTGACCAATAATCAACCATTGTTCCCATCTCACTGCTGGGTTACACGATTCCTCCTCGTGACATGACTTGGGCTGTTAAATAAGACGCACAGTCATCTTACCTAATAGGTATTTAGCGTGTTTTTTAACACGTTTGAGCTTGAGCCGGAGCTATTGTTTGTTTCGCAGATTGTTACAGTTTTCAACCTTGATTTAAATTAGGTGTTTAAAACCCACAGTTTTTATTCTATAAGAGATCTGCGTTCATGCATCGCGCGTTGTCGACTAAAATACAATACCTACTATGTAACGCATACTTAGGTATTAAAAAGATTACCTTCTTCTGCGACTTATCCTGCGGAAGAAAAATATGGTGAGGCCCATTTTCAGCTAAAATACAATACTTAGGCATGGAGCCGTTGATATTCATCCAATCTCAAGTAAATATAGGTACCTACCTACTTTATAAGTAACATTTTAAAAATCTCAAATTCAGTCTCTAAGCAACGCTAACTGATGGTCACTCTAGTGTTCCGCACGATCGCGATCGATGGAAAATCATACATCAATGGATATACTCGAGAAAACTTTTTTGCAAAAAATAAAACCGACTTCAAAAAGAAAAAGTGAAAAATAACTTTAGCTTCTGAAGTCGGTGACGTTTGTATGATTGATTTAATTTTTTTGTCACCGACTTCAGAAGCTAAAGTTATTTTTCACTTTTTCTTTTTGAAGTCGGTTTTATTTTTTGCAAAAAAGTTTTTATTTTTCACTTTTTAGTGGTTCACATGGAAAGTGCATACCGTTACAATTACAACAAGCCCAAACACGACTAGGATACATTGTCTCATTATGGAGTTCCGTGACTCTTGGCTTCATCATCAGATCTGATGGTAGAATGGTTCTTATCAAACGCAAATGCTTCACTTGTTGTAGAAAATATAAAAATTGATGTACGTTATCCTATAAAATTTGAAGAGTTCCCTCGATTTCGCCAAGATTCCATCATCAGATCCCGACTTGGCGACTATGGGACCAACTTGGAAGTATACCCTTTCAAACAAAAAAAGAATTTTTCAAATCGGTTTAGGCGTCTTCGAGTAATCGGGTAACATACATAAAAAAAAAAAAAAAAAAAAAAAAATACATACAGTCGAATAGAGAACCTCCTCCTTTTTGGAAGTCGGTTAAAAATAAGTAAAATCAACATATTTGGTTCTACTTTGTACAATGGTGGTTAATCTCATGTGTTATTTTGGATGTATTTTGTATAAACCTAATGAGTATGTCACGTTCTACGAGTACCTATGTATTCAGTGTCAGTAAATACCTAGTTCAGCAGAAATAAACTTTGTGTACATAAGGCGGAAAAAACCATCCACTGTGACCGGTAGAGTAAATAAGATTTTTTGCTTAAGCGACCGAACTTAGAGTGGTACAAATCAAAATCACGATTATTACGCAGTCTTAAGGTGCATAATGAGTAAACTCGCTAAGTCCAATTATGACGTCGTATTGACAACGTAAAGTGAGGTAAGTACGAGTACAATGGTCCCAAAGCAATTGGTTTTTCGTAAGGATTTTATTCATGTGGATGAAAATTAGATACCTGCTGTGGTTGTTTATAATAATGCAGTGTAATAATGGCTTACCATTCCATCACTAGTGTAAAAATCAAGTTTTGTTTTTAGATTGGTACCAATGAAGACTATTTTAAACATGTTACAAGGACACAAATCCTAACAATGGGTCACGATCTAATTCAGAACGTCCTTCTCCGAATGTCAGTAAACTTAAATGTGTATCTCACTCTACCCTGCCTACCCACTAGCTAAGATAACGATGATGACGGAAGACCTCAAAATATTAATGAAATACTGCAATAAGAATGCGAAGAGGTAAAAACTCCAGAAGTTCTGTGTTACAAAATAATATCTATTTCAAAGGCAAGGAAACAAATATATTTTTTTAAAGAACATCCATTAAGGATCTTCGATTATATTTTTGCGCAATTTAGATCATGAACACCCAAGCTGAAATCGCGAAAAAAAAATCAGCTGTTCAGTACATTTATGTTCGGCTAATGTACCGAACAGCTGATTTTTTTTCGCTATTTCAGGGTTGGTCCCACAGTAAAAGTTGTTTGTTATCATGAGTATAATTACGTGTTAAGTATCGTACACTAATTACCAGTCACCCTATATATATTTTGAATGGAAACTGATTTTAACAAGAGATATGAGAAAAATAAGTTTTCTATAGAAATTTTAAATTCGTCATATCTCGTCTTTATATCATTGTCCTTTCAAAATATATATTTGGGAACATAGATATTCGAAATAAATACACACTACCTTAAGAATATGTTTGATTTGCTAATTATTTTGGTATTACGTTTGTATGAACTACGCATGCTCCGCAGGCCCCTTAAATTTTACACTGATTAATGGTTTGTGATCATTATTATTTGTTGACCGAGAATTCCTATGCGTGTTTAGGTCCTTTTCCAGTTAGACTTCGGGCCACTGACTACCTGTAACGACTGTCAAAGATAAATGGCAGCCGGGACCAAAGGCTAAAACTGCAGGAGTGTACGTATGTATGGGTATTTTATTAATAACAAAAAAGGCGCAAAAATGACAAGCATCCGTAAAAAACGTTACTTTCATCCGAAGGCGCAGCGGTTAATTCGGAGATATGCGTTGTCTCCGGTTAAAGAATACAATACTTTTAAATAAGTAGATATTTCTAAGACACTGCTCATTGACAAAATATAGAAAAAGATAAATTATGACATGATAATTGAGATTTTTGCAAAAAATATTTGAACAGTGAACGGTAAATAAATGCTTTTATTGAGTGTGGTAAGATAATAACATATTTATATTTATGATGTTGTCGGCAACTGCTTGCGAACATATGACGAGACCGGCTGGCCAGGTGCTCGCAGGGTCACCACTTCCATAAACAGATCTCTCTCTTTATTGTGGTAAAAAGAAAAATAAAGTTGGATAGGTACATTATTACTTATAACACCATCAATACTAACTAACCTACTACAGTGTACCATTAATATTTGATTAGATTGTGAACCTGAAAATGTCGAGGACGGTCTAAATTTAAAACAAGAAGCCGAATAAGTGCACTATTTTGTCTGTGGAAATGAAATCCATACTAATATTTTTAATAATGCGATAGTAGTTCTCTATCTGACTGTTATCTATCCATCGCATTCGCACACAGGCAGACGTAGGTTATTGGATAATCGTTTCATAATATAAAACAAAGTCCTCCTCCGCGTCAGTCTCTCTGTCTATTTGTCTGTTCGCAATAAACTTAAAAACTACTGCAGCGATTTTCATGCTGTTATCACCAATTGATAGAGTGGTTCTCTAGGAAGGTTTTAGTATACATATCATTTGTACGCGGGCGAAGCTGTGGACATCAGCTAGTTTACGATAAAAACAAAAGTACCTAAGTTAGAAGCTTCAATTCTTTCCACCGTTAGTTAAACTTTTCTATTTGATCATTAATGCCTAGCTTACACAAGCAACGATTATGAGTGATGTCCTAAGAATGTCGTTATATTGGAAACCGCTTTTGAGATTTTAGACGCTGTTCGTTGCACTCATTATCTCAACGTCACCGACCCCATTTTAGCTACTCCTTCACATTTTTGCTAGCACACATATTAATATTGGAGGAAGAGTCAACCCTGCCAGGTCCAGCTGCCAGCATGCCCCGGCCCTTAGGCATTCGTCGATCAAACCAGATACGACCGGATTTTACTGAGAGTGAGGTATTATTACCGGCGGGTAATTCTGCAACACATTCACACGTAGTTTTTTAAATAAATTGTTTTGACCTCGCTTATGTAGGTTACGACGTTTAGTTTTTAGCTAAACAGAGATGATTTTTTTAAATAAGGTGCATGGAATTGGGATTTTAATTTTAAATGAATAGTTATATGCATGGTTTTAGGGACACGGTACTCACGGTGTGGTTAAAGAGACCTCTGCGCTGCGTCCGAGGAGGCAGTGGCACTAGCGAAATATTTATTAGAGGTCTTTGCTCTACTTTGGGTCAGTAAAGACTGGTATTAGCGCCTCTTAGAACTACAATATTAAAAAAAAAAACAACTGTGGAGAAAAAGCTCATTGCAACAATCTGTTGAAATCAGAAATAACAAGTTACAATGATCAAAGGATTACATAAAGGATAATTGCGTGACACAATAAACTATTGCCGAAAACATTATTATAAGTATGCCTAATAGAAATATCTGTCATTATAAGTTGATTGACTAATTAACTTGTACCTATATGAGATAACAGCTTAGCTATTCATTTCGTCTGATTCAATGATTGATAGCTGTATGATTTTTTTTGCAGGTCCATCTTTCATACCACATGATTCAAGTCAAGCTGTCGTGTTTATCTCAGGAAAGTTACCTGTGCTATTAGTTATAGTGTATAGCATAACCAGTCCAGTTCAGAAGCCAGCCCCCTTTGAGTCTAAAAAATCTATTTATTTATTCAGACAATTACGTAAGGTTAAGAAAATCTCCCCTTCTCCTGCTAAAATTTCGCACATTTGAAAAAATCCCTTTCGGTACTTCTATTTTAAATTGTGAAGTAAAATTTACTTACTTAGCTGAATTTTATGAATAAAAACTATTTGTCAGAATCAACAGATTGATATTTTCTCACTGTTGCAAAATTCTGGACGTTTTAGAATACTCCCCGGACACTGAGCTAGAATTCCGAACATGTCCGGAAAATTCAAGACCTTTATATGTATAGTGTGACTGAAAATTAGTGTACGAAACTTAAACACGTGATTGTGCTCATGATAACAAACCACTTTCACTATGGGACCAAACCTAAAATCGCGAAAAAAAAATCAGCCGTTCAGTACATTTATGTTCGCCTAATGTACTGATCAGCTGTTTTTTTTAAGTATCGTACCTACACTAATTGCTAGTCACCCTATACATATACCTACTTAACCGAACCGTCGGTATTTATCACTGACTACAAAATATGACTGCTTTACAACCTCCGAATAAACAACATCTGAAAATGATTGCTGGCAGAAGCGTACACGAGGCAAAATTGGTACACGCCCTATTAACAGAACGCGAAAAAAAATATAAGAACCTAAAAATATAAGCGATTCCCTACTCCGTCACGCAGTCTAGTTGCGTAAGTTTTATCTAAAATTAAATATCTTTCACATTGTTGTCCCGTTTACGCGATTTATGTCCGCAATTTAAAAGCAATTTCGTGACGTAAAGAAACAATTATAGTGGCCACGGCACTAATCTCACTCACAAGGATTGTTTAGCACTTCGTTTAAAATCAGTAACGCAGATGTAGGTACTTCTATGATTACTCTTTTGTCGATGTCTTTGCAAATATTTTTTGTTAGTTTATATAATACAAGGCCGCGTTAAAAACTAAACTAGTGTACGCCTTCAGATGTCAACATTTGTGAAATGATAGTAGTCCGTTCTAATTTTGTCATGGAGTAGCGTTCTTACAAAAACCTTTGCAATTTATTTATTCTAAACTTTATTCTGGCCGCGTCTATTCCTGCGTTTAGGTTGAAAGTTATCTCGCGTAAATCTTCTTTTAGAAGAAAAAGTATACTTTGTCCTAAATCATGATCTATATATTAAGTACCCATGACTTACGATTTATGTTCTTCAGCACAACAGCACTCCAAGTTCAGCGTCGGCAATTCGACGCGTATGGGAAATACCAAGGTGAGTTTTCGTTTTAAGGAAAACGTTGTATAGGTATAGGTATATACTGAGGAATTGGTTAATGATGTAAAGCTGAGCCGGCAATGAGCAAGCGTGGTTTAAATGCTCAATGCTATGTCTTACTATTTACAAAAAAAAACAAACGAGGAACACATGCTCATAATGTGTACCAGATCTTAACGCTGCAATAGTCGAACACCAAGCAATCTTTAAAACCTTTAATCATGTTCAACTTCGTGTGCTCGCCCAAAAGACAGGAAGCCAATACTTTGCAAAACTGCACTTTCTAGGTCAAGACAAAATCGTAGCAGAATCCCCCAGCTGCGTACGCGGCGATTTCATTGCATTGGTGTATGCGCTCTCCGGACGCGGAGATCGCGCAGGCGAGCCCACGACGCGTCGCCTTAATTACCGCTACTTAACTCCACCGACCACTAACTTGCGAAAAAGAAATTTCCATAACTGGTTTCCGAAACCAAGGCCGGTTTGACGGACGGTTGCCGTATTTTCGCAAGTTACACCCAAAAATATTCACGGAGGGACAAGTTGCATTTAGTTTCCAAAATATTTTTGCGGTTGACGTAGGTAGGCAAACCGAACCGTTCTGGTCAATGACTTCAGTGTTTTAAAGCATCAACCTTTTTTCGGAGACTTTTGTTTTCGTATAATTGTGGCAATATTTTATTGAAATGCGCCAGTCTTTAGGTATGGCTTCATAGAAGCACTAGACCACACAGTATGTTTAGGCGTCTTGTATATTTTGTACAGACCCTCAGCAGCACAGACCGCATAGTTCCTAGTTTATCTGTGCTGCACTATCAGCACCAATTAAACCAGCACCAGACGTCCACGTAACTGCCCGTTAATAGTTCGAAGGCGGGGGGGTTGCAATAACAAACGGCCCGTCTATCATTACGACGAAGGTATTTATGACTCGGCAATCAACAGTTCTGGAGATCGGTGATTATCGGAGAGGCTTAGGTTGAGTCTGTCTATATAGGCAACGTTCATGATACTGAACATGTGCCAGGAGTAGCGTAATATGGCTTTCTTTTTTTTCTTTCTTTCTTTTCTTTCGATGAGTATGGCACAGATCAGGGAAGCATGGCGCAAAAGGAGTCCAGTACTCAGCAAGAGCTGGAATAAAAGGACAATGATGACGAACATAATGATTGAACAGCCTCAACAACTAATCATAACACTACTTTTAACGACAACTACTTACTAAATAAACTAGATTGTTTGCGTCGAATACTTTGAACTTTGTTTTTTTTTCTTTGCGTTAGTAATTAGTCGCCTTGTAATAAGGAAAACTGTTTCATAAAACAGACGCGGTTTCCAATCAAGATGATCAATAAAACATGAGCTGTAACCAAGCATAATAAATGGCTTTGCAATTAATTGCATTGTCGAACCGACTGCGAATGTGCACTAGACTTTATGCCAGTTCATAATCTAACTCAATTTTATTGATATATAACTTATTATGACACAGATTAAAAACAAGGGTTCTGTTTTGCTGTGATTCCTACACTTCTACGTAGCTTTTTTCCAACTAAGTTGATTAATTAGACTTATACTTTATGGGGACGCTCTAAGAAGTTTATTTAACTACCTATTTGTGGAGGATACACACCACACATACGAAGACGTAAATGCGAAGGTCCCACGACCTGACCCGAGCTTCGAACTCCGATTCTGATGACTTTATCGCTTAATTACAAATGTTTTACGCACGAACCTTTCAAAACAAGTGAAAGGAGAATACATAGGCCATAATGTCCAATTAAGTATTTTGTGTGTAAGTACATAAATAAATAAATAATCATAAGATAATCATCAGCGTAAATCATGTACAATCGCTCATCTTAATGTCTACTAAGCAAATCAAAATTATGACTTTAGAGTTATGAGTACCATAGCAAGCCTGCGATGAAGGAGAACGAAGAACAAACAACAATAGCTGTAGTTGCAGCTGCGGAAGGGTAAGGTAAAGTTAAAGTTATTTATCTGTTCTGCTGTATTTCTGTTTTATTTCGTGTACTTGTATGTGTGTTCAATATTCTGTGGGGCAGCGCTCCAACTGCACATTACTTCAAAATACACAGAAACACACAAACGCACACAGAAACATGTGCTCGTCAATTAATTTGAACGTGAAATATTACACACTTTGGAAGCACGGGATTCGTATAAATATCGTTGACATTTGCCGGAACACTTTGTGAATCGAGCAAGGATTGTACAAATACATTACGGACATTTATCATGATATCTTGTTGATGACTGATTGTCCAGCTTTACTGGCGCTAATTTCAGTACTTTAACGGCAATTTGCAGAGCAATTGGAGAGGTCTATGATAGGGATTATTAAGGATGCAAATCTTACAGTTATGGTCTTTGTTACAATCCTTGGGCCCAATATTGTCCAGCTGTGGTGACAGAAAATGATGATGAATCTTTACATCTTTACTAGTTGTATGGGACGGGAAGACAACTTTGGCATTGTTTGAGAAAGGGCCTGGTAATATAAATAAAACTGGTAAATTTTAGGTATAGTTCAGACAGAGCTTTGGTGATCCTTTCCCGCTTTGTAATCAGCACTGTCGACTCAACGAGCGATGTCGAATTGTTTAATTTATTTATTCCAAAAGTCGTTGAAGTAATGTTGTTTTCTATTATGAGTGTATTCACCCCAGAAACTTTTCTCTCCACTACACATTTCGGTGGACCATTTGTTTTTGCCGGACTGCTGCCAAGATCCATCGTTCCAAGACATTTGGTATTGGAACTGGAAGCAAACTGTCAGCCGCTCACTGATTGCCTAATGAGGGCACAGAAGTCTACAAACAAAAAGATAAACAAGCGACAACCGCTTTCAAAGCGCTTCGAATTTCTACGACGACTTACAATATGTATGACCCAACTAACAATTTTGCCCTATAACCAATCCTTATTTATTAATTCATTTAACACTTAAAGCACATAGTACTGAGGCGGACTTAATGCCATAGGCATTCTCTACCAGCCAACCTTTGGGTGATGCAGAGACAAGCAGTGGTAGGTGTACATCTGAAAATAATTTAATTAGAACTAAGGTAAACTAAAATGATATACATATAAAATACTATAAATACTCGAATATATAAACTATATATTACTGCAAATGGAAATTAACATGGATATACTAAAGATAAAAAGACGAACAATGGAGAAAACATTACTGTTGTGGTGAACCTGCCAGCTTCTTGCGAATGTACTCTCGGACTTTAATCTTATATATCAAAAAAAAAGCTAGGTAAACGTTGTACAAGGGTTTTGGCCGTGATTGATTGCTGTGTAAAAGCGTTTGCCAATACATTTTGGCTCTATAAGTTTATACAGCAAAAACGACCTTTTAGAAATTGATGTAAAGGTTTACTTCGCGACTTTGTATGGCTGTTATAGTGAGGCGTTATAGCAACCACCAATGTGACTAGTATACAGCGATAGAACTTTATAACGGTGTTTACTGTGCCTGATTTACGCAATAGAGGTTCTGAACGAACTATAATTCAGATTTGTTAAGGCATTTTTATCGCTCTTCTACAACAATGACATTTTGATTCCCATTTTAGAAAATTTACCCAATTATAGAAAATGGTTCCGTACAAAATAATATATTATATACATTTTACGTACCCAGGATGAAGAAATTGAGAATAATTAAAATATGGACAATGATTCCAGTAGTGGTTTTGTTCCAAATCAATCAAATCATCTTTATTTGAGAAACACAAGTATTAAAGATCTTATTCATACGTTTTAGTTGAGCACTATGTCTTACCAAACATCAATTATTATATTAAGGAAAATCAGCAATTTATCACAAAAACTCAGAGTATTAATAAATAATAACTAATAACTATGACTCTGACGTCGTAGTAGTGCTGATTTATAAACCCATGTTTTCTGCCGTGGTATTTTTTTAAGTTCAATAAAAAAAAACACATTTATGGCACACGGAACAGCTGAAAAGGAACGCTAATTTCATGTAATGGTGGTGGTAATCCGTCGTAACGAGTGCTATAGTAGGATTCAGGAAGCTGGAAGTATGTTTAAGATTTAAAATTCGTAATTTTTTAAGTAAAAGCTCAATACAATAATTCTAGGGGCATGCAAATATTGTCGTAAACCCGTACGTAGTTTATAAGTAAAATTACAGTCGCACGTCATTTTCCCGCTATGAGACGAATAATTTAATTACAAAATAATATCTAAGTCAATACGATATCCTCGTATTCTATATCTTTTTCTCTTCAAAAACACTGAAATACTGCAGCGGCGTGAACGAATGGAAAATGAATGAATGATGAATACTCGTATGTATATGTGAAGTAATGGAATTATGAACTCTTTGACAGTACAAAAAGGTACTTTAAGTAGTAGTGTTGCCATGGCTTTATATTATGTTATCAAATAGGGTTCTCCGCCCTTTGGCCGAAAATTGTTTGCCAGATTTTCACTTGGCAACCAACTTTTCGTTTCACAGAATTTTATTTCGCCGAATAATCATTTGCCAACTTAACATATAATTTTGTTTTATTTCCCAACCTCACAGTTACCAACTATACGTTTGTTCAGCTTTTTATAATGACACTTTTTATTTGCATAATATTTTTCATTCTTTCGTTTGCGTAATATACAGTTAATTGTTTATTGTATACCAAATCTAGTAACATTCGTTTTATAAACATTATTTTGGCAAATACTTCTTTTATCAAATGCATCAAATGATATTATTTTAATCATTTATATACATTTTTCATTTCTTATTTAGATACATTTAACCTCTTTTTTAGTTGAGGAAATGCGTAGTTTTTTCACAACATACAAACAAGCATACTCCATGCATGCAGCAAGCATGCAGCATGCATGTAGCAAACCAGCAGCAAGCATGCAACAAGTAAGCAGTAAGCATGCAACATGCAACATGCAGCATGCAACATGCAGCAGGCATGGTTTCTGTCACGGCTCCGGCGCTGCGGGGCTCCGGCGGTCACACGTGGGCTTATCGTCGCAGATGGTTTTAACTTTCACCACCGCAGATTCGGCTTGCTGGCCGGCTGAAGCCGGCCAGCTGCCTCGCCCCTTCGCGCCTACGCGATTTTAAATTACACTCTCGGGGTAGGGCAGACAAGACTGGGTGGATTTGGATTTACAGCGATTCGTTTCTGTCACAAAATTTGTGCTTATAGGAAACCAAATTCATTTATTTACTTTTTTTTTGGAATGGCACAATCAATAATATGTGTAGTCTTCATTTCAAACGTTGTTTTATGAGATAAAATGATAAAATAATATTAATTATTTTGATTGTCATTATTTTCATTGTAAATAAAAGATTACATTTCATTGTAAATAAAAGTTTATCGGAAAATTATTTTGCTAAGTGAATTATTAGTTAAATTTGTTGTTGTATAATGATGAAATGACAAATAATGTTTTTGGTAATCGTTGCTTGTCTAGTAAAAGGTTTTGAATTAATGTTTGGTGAACTGACTGGTCACCCACAAAGCTACTCAGAGGAAAAATTATTGCTCTGCATTGCTGCCAATTTAAAGGTTTAATGTTATTTTTGAGATTCTTAAATAAAAAATTATGTAAAAATTAGTTTGTTTTTATCATTAAGTATATCAAATTATCAATGTATGAAAAGGGAACTGCTACACTGATAAAACGTCATTCATCTAATAGTGGTGTGGCCTAGTGAAATGTTTGACAAATGATTAATGTCCCAAACGTTTTGTGTCTTTGTAATAATCAGCTTAACAATAATTTTGTCAAAGTGAAACATCGGCGAAACGTAATCTGCCAAACAATTTTCGGCGAAAGGTCAGGATACCCATCAAATAGAGATAGCGTTACTGTTACATCAACCGTAATAGGCCAAAATTGTCACACCTGATACCGCTACAGTAGTACTATACAACTGAATGGAGATATAATTGCGCCACTTTCTTTGTGCTTCTTCTTGGGCCTTTTATTTGACCACCGATTAGTTTTTACAAAACGTTCTATGGTCTTTTATACAACTAACTTTTGTTGGTTGGGGATTAACGTAAAGTTTCCGGTAGCTTACGTCAATCCAACACATGGCTTCTCCATCATTGTTAACGCTGACAGAACGTCTAGGCCTTCATCTTCAGGTACCACCAGGTACTAAGATACTAACCCTTTACTATCATTCCCAGAACAGTGTGAAATTGCGATAAATAAGTTTGGGGCAACAATGGCATCATCGCCCCGTTTGGGCGAGTTCAACACATTGTATGTTTCTACATAAATAGACGCAGACATTAAACATATTGTCATGTAAACATTGTGCATGACTTAAAATAAATATAACATAGTGTAGTACTTATGTAGGTAATATTTATTTTAAACTATTTGTACCTATTTTTACTACAACGGTTATATAAGAGCAGCTACCGTGAAACTGTGCGAAACAGAGAATGTCTCGGGAGTTTATTTTTCGTTCCAACCTTGGTCTTGATACAATTCTTTCTACGTCTTAATTGCGGATCGCTCAAATTGAAATCTTCACACTTGGCAATGAATTCCATCATTTTTTCTACCACCTGGTCTGGTATAGGTCCCTTCTAGGAAACAGTGCCAAACACATTAATAAAGAGTTTGATATTATTGTGTGGGTCTGGTGGATTAAGTAGGTACAATTGAATGATAGCTAAAACGAACAGAACAGGCAGCGCGTCGCAGTGAGCTTGAAGCTTTCACCTTTTGTCCGGTATGAGAACTGTGAAAAATTTGTTGATTTATTTTCTTATTCTACGCCCTTGAAGTCGGTGCCAGAATTTTTTGTAGAACGCGAGTTCTTTCAATATTTCCACGTGACGGAAATTCGGCGTTCCGCACTTAGGTAGCTAAGACACATTGTCAATATTTTCAGCATCAGTCGTTATAAGCTCGGAGTCGCGGGTGCACGGGTGCATCGCGCTGCAATGCAACGACCTGACTCATCACGCAATGTTTTGGCGTTGGCCTTGAACTTCAGACGCTAAATCATTGGAGCGGGCTCCGTGTTCCGTATGGCCTGACGTGCCAAGTGGCCGGCGCCCTGGCGCGGCCGTTTGGCACGCGACCACGCAACATCTGCCCATTCAGGTTTGGACGAATTGTGGACTTTTCTAAAAGTGTCGCCGCAAGCTTGCCAACGATGCGCGTACATTATAGTTCTGACAATTTTTTCAACTCCAGAAATGTTGCGAATACTCGAGTTGCACACGACATGACGGTTCGTTTTGAAGGGCGCCATCGCCAGCGCAGCGGTCGAGTTTCAAATTGTAGTTTACGAGGACGTTTCGTAAAAGCCGCAGTGAAATATTAATCGAAATAAAATTTTGTTCAGTCCAAGATAAAGTTAACTCGCAACTTGTTAACTTGTAACATAAAGCGCTTAACGTATAAAAACGAGCCCGAATTTCCTTATCGAAATACCTAATAATTGAAGAGCTCTCTCCATATAAGTGGCGCGGCACTCAGCAGAGATGCAATCACTGAACGTGTTCAGTGTTCCCGGGAAGGTACTGAGGCGGTGAGTGCTTGAGAAAAGCATGGAAAATTCCCAGGCTGACCGGACCCCCGCGCCGACCGGTCTCACTGCGCGCGCGCAAGCTAGCTATACGCAGCCGCGTGCGTCGTATCGTAACCACAGTCCTTGGAATCGATCGAAAGTAGATTTACTGAGCTGTTATTTTATATACTTACTGTGTTTTTGTGCGAGGTTGACGAATCTAATTGAAGTTAAGTAACTATCTGTATTTATCCTGTGGTAAGGTGTCAGAGTTTTCATGTACAAGCTCTAGGTAGGGAAGAATATGAATAATATAATAATTATTCTTTGCGCGTAGGTACCTATATACACGAAATTACAATCAATACTGTAGGAGAAGTTGCAAAGTTTATTCATATTAGTGTCCGTGTCTGTACTTAATTATTTCTTCAGACTGAAAAGTGTCATAAATAAGTTTGAACTTATTTATGACCTAAAGCCGTATAATTTGTGCCCAAATAAGAATTGCAGTAGCCGTATAAACGTTTGTAATGCTATCATAGAACTAACTCAAAATGCTAAAACGACACAGAAATGCTGTAAGCTGGCCGATATACTGCTTTGATGTGTTACTTGGGCGCTTGCAGAATTTCACTTAACTTGTCATAGCGTGATGTTATATAGCCTATAGCCTTCCGCGATAAATGGACTATCCAACACAAAAATATTTTTTCAATTCAAACCTGAGATTAGCGCGTTCAACCAAACAAACAAACTCTTCTGCTTTATAATATCATAGTATTCATAGTATAGATGAAAACGGGTACTTATCGCGAATTCACCTTTAATTTATGCCCGACGCGCGACGTTTCGGCCGGATTGCACTAGCCGTGATCGCGGGGAGACATACTGTGTTAATAGACTGAACATGTTTTAAATATTGTTTAGCTCATAGATATAATTATCTATTCTATGGTTTAGCCACGAAGTCTGGATATGGGTTCGATTGATAGCAATATGTTGGCCAACCTATAAATTACCTATTGTTTTAACATAACTGGCGAAATAAATATGCTTATCGCCGCGTATTATTGCAAAAATATTTTTCGAAGATTTCGATAGCTCCCGTTGACTGCGATGCAGGTAGGTATTTCTTCATGTTCGTCAAGCGGTTTGCACCTTATTTTCACAATGAATACCCACTTGTATATTATTTTATTAATTATTGATATCGTAATCATACTTAGTCATAAAGTCAAAATTGCGGAAGCAATATCGGTACGCCTGATAGATTTCATGTAGACCGTCTACCAACTACGTATCCAACTGTTTACCTATATTGAGGTAGGTATTTGTATGTGAAGCTGAACGTGGACGAGATTAAAGGGGTAAGTATATGTACCTTGTGTATATACCTTGGGAAAGGTGGATGCGTATTTTATGCCTAACTACTAGATTATGCGTCGTACTGTACCTACGACACTCGTACTGCCGCATACTTTTTATTCCGGCCAGCGGTAAAAAGTATCCCATCCTATGTGTGAAATTGTCTTTTTGCCAAATTTCATCCAAATCCTTTCAGTTGTATGCGTGGAAGATCGATTTTTGAGTAAGGGGTCTTCGAATACAAGACCAGTGCTGGCTATATAAATGTTCACCGCGTGATAAGCTCACCTCTAGTGCTACGAGTAGATCCAGATGTAGTGTATGATAGCCCGCAGTAAAGCGGTCGCAAGGCCGTCTGTGAACCAGTAATTGCGCCAGTTACTCGTCGACTAAACGGAGCATCCCGCCGATTTGCTGTGACTAGATCCAGGCGTTGATTACGGCTAGACATACGGTGATAATATACCCTGTTATATATACAGGGTATAGTAATACTAAATGTAATAGGTACAATCAATACAGTAGGAGAATGTTAGTTTAAGTTGCAAAGTGTTTTCATATTAATGCCCGTGACTGTACCTACCTACTTATTTATTTCTTCAGACTGAAAAGTGTAATCATTAAACCTACACTTTGCTTACGTTGATTATTTTTACACTTTCGTGTACTTAACACATAATACCTACAGGGTGTAAACCCCCTCATCACAAAGCCGTTAACCAAGCATTCTGTACATCAAACTAAGTAACTTTACGCAAAAAATATTGCTAGGAAACAACTTTTTTTTTTTTTCAAATCATGGTTTGTGGTAGAACTCAATGTAACGCACTTAAAACATTGTGCTGATGGATGGATTGAATAGTACGGGGGTCGTGGAGATGTTGATTAAAATCTTACAAGAAAAACTTGTACCTATTTTAAAAAAAATTGTCAAAAAGTTGTAACTTTAACCCCCCATATCTCCGTAACTAGAAGGTTCCAGGTTAGAAGGTATGGTGTAGAGCAAAAAAATGATCGCAATGATGGGGAGAACAAGTGCCTTTCGGCTTCGTGAAGAGGTGTTTTACACCCTTTATAATAACGTAGGTTTAAAAACTGATAAATTAAGTACTAATGACAAGCTGAAACATAAATATTTCACTCAGATTAAAGAACTGCAAAAAAAGCTTGTTTTTTATTAGGCTTCACGCATGGAATACGAAAAAAGATGAAAACATACGTAGGTATATGACCGACTTGCTGTGACTAGATCCAGGCATTGATTACGACTAGACATACCTACGGTGTTAATATACCTACCCTGTTAGTATTTATGAACAGTGTTTGTTTTTGTTATTATTTCCAGATTTAAAACTGAAAACGTGAAGGCGAAAGCACCAGGGAAAAAATACGAGTAAGTAAGTATATTGTTTAGGTACCTATAGTTTTTTTGCAAAATTTGTTAATGAAGCAGACCGTGCTTTTATTTCTTCAGCGGGTTGTAATACTGATAAAAAAATAAATCATGGCACTATTGATTGTACACGGCTCGAAGAGGGACCAAGCAACTGAAGGGTGCTGGGTGGCCAATGTTGCCAAACGATAAAATAGGTACTTATTAGTAGCACGCGGAGGAAATTCTAAACCATCCGGAATTTCTACTAACTTGCTACGCTTCTGTAACTATATACCTACGCCTTACAGTCGCGAATATATATTTTAATCAACAAACATCATCATGATAAAAAACGTAAGTTTATTTGAATATCGCGAGCTACCCTAGAGCATCCACCTAAAGTACATCAAGTTTCATTCAAACTCGCTAGATGGCGTTTACACTTTCACAGCAAAAGCTGAATCGCGGTGTTAAGATTTTCCGCGTCCGCATAAATACTGCTGCTCCCTACGGTACCTGGCACACAACAGCTGTCGGAGGCAAATGGTACAGCAGATCTGAGCATCTAAAATTTTCGAGAACGAAGTTGGCGGACGAATGTCCGTCCAACTTCCCAGAATTTATAATATACAGCCAGATTCAAGATTGGTATTACCAAAATACCAAGCTGGTGTCTGAATTACGGTACTTGCCGTATGTTTTTTTGTTATCAAAAATATTGATAAAATATTATTATCTAAATATATATAACTCAAAGGTGACTGACTGACTGACATAGTGATCTATCAACGCACAGCCCAAACCACTGGACGGATCGGGCTGAAATTTGTCATGCAGGTAGATGTTATGACGTAGGCATCCGCTAAGAAAGGATTTTGATCAATTCTACCCCCAAGGGAATAAAATAGGGGATGGAAGTTTATATGAAAGTCCGTCAGTTTTAAAGTTAGGATCTTCTAATTTTGTGTGTAGGCTGACGATTGAAAATTAATTTATACGTGTTTCAGCGTTTTTGATAATTCCACCCCGAAGGCTTAAAAAGGGGATGAAATTGTGTGTGAAGAATCTTTAATTTTCGACGTAAAAAGTACAAAATTTGTTATCTGGGCTTATGATTGAAAGCTAACGCAACGGCTTTATTAGAATTTCAACCCTTGAGGGGTGAAAAAAGACCATCATTTTGTTTTTAATTAAAATTTTTATTTTTTGAGTTACTAAATAGTATCAAGTTAGTAAGTCGTTGGTTTTTTCTTTTATTTCAACCCACAAAGGGAAAAGGGGATGAAGTTTTGCATTGTATTTGTTCATTCGTTCACCAATAACGGCAGCAGGAGAGACCTTTTGCAGCAGTGCAAGTTAATAGTATAGGCCGTACACAAGTTAATAGTACAGGTAGGTACCAATCGTATGGACGCGCACACGTGACTTCGCGGCTGGCAGTACTTACCGTTTTGTAGGGACCTAGGTAAGCCGAAGTTTATGGAGTTACGGCAGGGGCAGAAAAAGAAAGTATGTATAGTAGAACAAGATAGAATGAGTAATTGTCGATGTCGTATTTGATACCAACTAGATTTTTTTATTTTGTTGGTTTCTGTTTTTAGGTAGATTTTCTTTTTTTTTTTTTAAAATCTACCTATTGGTCTCTCACTTAGGGAGATTTATATGTATACGTATGTTTAAGGGTGACAAGCAAAATTTAGCCACACTACAGGTCGCAATTATGAACCGAGTGCTTTCAAACTTGGCCAAAAAATCGAAAAGGTCAAAACTTAGGCTATGTTCGTGAATGGGCGGAATTCGTCCATGGGGGGCGGCGGGGGGGGCGGTTTTTCTAAAATCAGTTTTTTGGCCATAACTTTATCCTATGAAAAATTTTTGTACCGTTTTTCATTTTTATCATTCTGAGTAAAAGTACGGACAACTTTAAAATAAAGCTTTTTTGATGCAACCCCTAAATTGGGGAGGGGGTTGAAATTCCCAAAATTTTTGCGAAAAAAAATCATTTCTCCGAAACAGTAGACATTTTGAGCGTCGCAAATATTTTTTTTTTTTTGAAAGAAAATTGTTTACTCTACAATTGTTACCTTTGAAGTTTAGCGATAAAACTTATAGTTTCCGAAATAAAAAATCATAACTAAAAATTTGAGGGCGTTTCCATGTAAATTTCCATTACAGGACAACGATTTTGAAACCATATTTTTTTTTGTAGATTGTACACATAAGTACAACTCTTTATACAAATTTTCAATAGTCGGACGCTCCAGCACCTTCTCCGAAATCTACCTCCTCCTGCGGCTTGCCGGAGGGATTTTTTTCTAACTCTTCTGCATTTCTGATCTTACTTTTGATGAATGAAGATAAAAATCCAAATTTTCCATCATGGTGTCGTTTCCGTGGTTTTTGGTGTCGCTGATAATGAAAATCAGTTCAAAATTAACATGGTAAAAAAAGTTAACAGAAGCAAAAAAAAAAACAGTTCTCTTTTTTTTTCTTCGGCTTCCCCTGACACTATTTTCACCCTTCGCTGTTAGGTAGAGGTGTATCTAATCCTACACCCACATTTCGCACATTTAGCTTATTTCCATCAACCGGGCACAAAAATACAATAACACTTTGCCCGTCCCGGAAATCGAACCCAGGATCTCATGCTCAGTAGCGCTTGCGACAACTTGACCAACGATGCAGTCTCACACATGACCCATCAATATTTTCACGGGAACGAAGTCGCGGGCAACAGCTAGTACTATATAAAGCTCGATTACCACTGACTGACTGACTCACTGACATAATTGTTCTCCCAGATGGTGAAGGGGAAGGTGGGTATATTTTGACTGATTCGTAAACAAGTGACTCTTGCGAGTACGGGAAAAGTGCCAAACCTCCCCTTTTCCCCCCTTCCTCCCCCTCCCTATCGTATCTCGGATACAAAGGGATAAGTGCTCTGTTTTTTTTCGGATTCGTATAGAAGAGGCTTGGCAAAGTAAAAACCATTTTTCAAAGTTGGTCCCCTTGCCCCCCTTCTCGCACCTTTAGGCGGATTTCGGAAATTAAGAGATTTGGAACATTTTTTTTTTCAGATTCGTATAAAGGGGCCATAGATTACCCAAAATCATTTTTCATTACTCCCCCTTCTCCCCCACTTCACTCCTCCCCCCATCGCATCTCGGAAATTAGGGCACGTAGAGGCTTTTTGATTTGACTATATACTTTATTACTGAAGGGCGTTGAAATTTTTATACCCTCCCCTCCCCTCCCCAACCTCCCCTAAAATTGAAAGGGGTGTAACTTCAAAACGGTTAGGGATAGCCATTGGGTGTTTGAACAAATATTATAGTAGGCGTCAAAACCTGCCCGGTGGTGGTAAGGGGGAGGTGGCGAGCGAAGAGAGCCGGCGACCCCCGTAACATAGGGATGGTCAAGATAGCTTTCCGGTGGTAGGTAGGTCCTGAGTGGAGCGAACCTGCGAGACCGAGTGGAGCGAAAGGGGGAGGTGGCGAGCGGAGCGAGCCGGCGACCTCCGTAGCGCAACGAAGGTTGAGTGAGTGAAGCGTAACTCAGGGGCGGCGACGAACAAACTTTAGGGTAACATTTTTTTTTGTAACAGGAAATTGTCTGAGAATTTTGTTTTTTTATTTTAATTCCCATGTTTTATTGAATTCGTTTTTAAAATGTTTTAGGGGTTCTTGAGGGATTTCCAAATCTTTAAAGTGCTCTTATGGATTTTAAAAATCTTTTAACGATTCCACTGAATTTTCAAATTTTTATGAGGGTGAATACTTCTCAAAAACACGAAACCTAAAACGCGAGCTGCGCGCAGCTCGCGCACCCACCCAAATACTAGTTACATTATAATTCAGAAGAAGCGGAAGCAAGTCCAATGCACTTGCAGAGCGTCGGACTTGTTAATTGTTATCGTTTTTTTCCGATTGAACATTTGACAATATGTAATTATTCTAATTGTGTACCATAATTGGTATTAAAGGCGTCGATTTGTTAAGCATAGAATGTACTTTATTTTAAAATGCTGAGCTGAGAGCATAACTAATACTAAACTAAACTAACTTATTTAAAAAAAAAAAAAAACAATATCATTTATGTGCAAGGTAGGTACAGGAGGATCTTAAAGATAAAGTATATTTCTCTTATTCTGTCATTAATTTCGGTGTGCAAATTTTACATAAATAGTTAATACAATTATGATATTTATTTACTATTTATTTTTTGTTTGTTTCAGTCTGCTACTCGTACTAACCCAACAAGTCCAACTGTATCAACCGTAGTTATAACTTTATTTTTTTTGTTTTTCTTAAAGCACTCACTTGCCGTTTCATTTCACTTTCGACATTGGCAGAATAGTCGACATCGGCTTCAATTGCCATTCATAAAAAATAGAATAGAAATAGTTAATAACCATAGAAAAATTTATAAATTAGAATCATGCATGCAGTTTGTAAATTGTATTAACTTAAAAATTGCCTGTGTATACAGTCGTACCTATGAAGCTTATTATTGTGTTTTGTGTCACATCTGAATATTGAATTTTCAGTAGGTAATTCTATGATTTGTGGTTGATTATTTTTATTATTCAAATCAAAACTGGCAAAATTGATTTAAAGTTTAAAATAATTGTGATATCTTATCTAGGATAGCTTGCAAACCCAGTTAGTGTCATTTTCATATTTGTATTTTTTTTTTCAAATAATAAGATTGCGTGGATAAAAACGACACAAATTATGAATGGTGATTTTTTTCACAATAATAATAAAAAAAAAACGTAACTAAACTCTCAAAACTTGAATTTTCTTTAGTTTTTACAGGGTTTTGTAATAAGAAAAATTAAATATCTATAAATATTGTGGATGAATTCAGCACAAAATATTTTGAACAACAAATATCAGTAAGTACTCTAAAACACGTAACACCTATTTTACCGATTTAAAATAATTGTAATATTATTTTAGAGCCAGTTGTGCGGCGTGTTGGGTACTGGTTAAATGCAAGGATACCCGTGGACTGAGATGACACAAATTGTTTTATTGCCTATTTATAATCAGTTACTACTTCGATATTATAACGAAAGTACAATTTTCAACTATAATTTTCTTTTGTCTAATAGTGATCGAAAAGACAAATAGCCAATTATGTCTCCATTCGCAAGTGGGTGCCTAAAATGACACAAATTAATAGAGTTTGGGCAAATGGTCCGGAAACTATATGCGAAAAACAAACAACTTTAATATTTTTGAAACCTCAAAACCTAGCGCTATCGGACTAAAACGTCATTCGATCGTCTCACTCATCATTTAGTGTCCGAAGGGAAAGGAGCTGCGTCAAACTGTAAGATTTAAAAATGCCACAACCGAGGCGAGATGAACATAATTATGTATTATTAATACGATGCACCTACTCAGAGCATCTATCAGCACTCTATCTGAAGGTCATGTTGAATGCCCATGTCACACCCATTCCTATCAAGATCGGAGGCTCTACACTCTACTACACTCGAAATTGTAGACGATTATGTATACCTAGGACAAACGGTCCAGTTAGGTAGGTCTAATTTCGAGAAAGAAGTCAATCGTCGAATCCGACTCGGCTGGGCAGCGTTCGGGAAACTGCGCGGTATCTTCTCGTCCAACTTACCGCAGTGTCTCAAGACGAAAGTCTATGACCAGTGTGTGTTGCCAGTGATTATATACGGGACCGAAACGTGGTCGCTCACAATGGGCCTTATCAAAAGGCTTAAAGTCACCCAAAGAGCAATGGAGAGGGCTATGCTCGGAGTTTCCTTGCGTGATCGAATCAGAAATGAAGACATCCGCAAGAGAACCAAGGTCACCGACGTAGCCCGAAGAATTGCTAAACTTAAGTGGCAGTGGGCAGGGCACATTGCTCGCAGAACGGATGGCCGTAGGGGCCGAAAAGTTCTGGAGTGGCGACCGCGAACCGGAAGACGATGCGTTGGAAGACCTCCCACTAGGTGGACCGATGATCTGGTGAAGGTTGCGGGAGTTCGGTGGATGCGAGTCGCAAGGGACCGGTCAATGTGGCGACACTTGGGGGAGGCCTATGTCCAGCAGTGGACGTCTTTCGGCTGAGATGATGATGATGATGACCTACTCAGAGCAGCAAATGAAATTTGTGAAATTTTTGTGGAAACCGTATAAGGGTAAGGTTATCATTATCCTTTATTCATTCCTTTACAATATATTTTTAAATATTTCTTAATAAAAAATAAAAAAATAAAACATTTGGACTCTTTTTGGATGGACGCGCGGACGGCGAGCTAGCCCGTAGCTCACCGTCCACAGACCTGCGGCTACGGTGCACGCCCGGTGCGTCTCCCGCGGCGGCAGGGACGAGAAGTTGTCTCACTTTCGCGTTTCGCCACCTCCCTCGCCAGCATGACAGCTTCGCAGAAAGAGGTGATGGCTTCCCATTCTGTCTCGCTCCGGACCATGGATTGAACCAGGGCCTACAATAATCCCGAAAGTGCCTACTATAGGCCACTGAGTACCTACCTAACCCCAGTGACATAGAGGACGCATTGCCTACTCTTACTTATGTGACGCAGAATCGGGCAAGTCCCTGCGTTTACCTTGTTCTGAAAATAAATGTGTTGGTTAGATTATAAGAGGTGATAGGTTACAAGATAAGCAGCGTAATGGGTGAAATACTGGATTCTGGGTTTTCTTGATTTGCGATACGAACATCAAGTAGGTATCTCAGCAGTTCCAGGGTTATGTTGAATATTTCATAAGTAAAATGAATCATCACAACTGTTTGGAAAGCAATAGTGAACTTTATACCGTCCCTACCCATCATTAGGCACTAGCTATAATCTCTGAAGTTTTAGACAGAGGTGTGCCTACTTAGTACACCCCCATTTAGCTAGTTTATGTTCAATTCATTAACTGTCAGCGAAGTAGAACAATAGTTAAACAATCGGTCAGGCTTGACAGATATTGTACCCCTGCGGGGGGGCTACTGAAAACCAGCGCTGAGTGTTTTACACCCAGCGTATGCTGAGTTGGCTACCCTTTCGTCATGAATGGGCATGCTCAGCGCAGTTGAGCTGTTTTATTAAATTGTTAAGCTGTTTGTTGTTATAATGTATATGTATGTGCTGCTCTATTGTGTTGTGCTGTCCATTAACGAATAAATGATTATTCTATTCTATTCTACCCTGTTGCCATCACTCGGGCACAAATCTAGACTGGGTGCTACTCAGAAAATACTCCTGGATAACCCAATGACGTTTTGGCCAACCTGGGAATCGAAGCTAGGACCTCTCCTGGGTGCTATTCCTAGATCGGACAAAGTGGCAAGTAGACTAACGAGGCAGTTACCACTTCCGACGTATGTGTGGTGAGTGTGTTGCATATGTGTGGTGAGTGTGTTGCATATGTGTGGTGAGTGTGTTGCATAATGCTAAAAGACCATATGGAAGTAATTGTTTGGTATTTCCACTATTTTTCACAGATAGTTTTCGGTACAGGCAGTTTCCACCACCCCTATTGAGATGTTCCTCTCAGAAAGAGAAGGTTAGTGTTCCGTCAGTGGCAACTTCATAGACCGCTCAATGCTATGCTATGGTAATAATATGACGGCTTCGAATGAAATAATCAGTTAATCTTATATGTATTATTGAAACCGATAAGGCTAATTGGGGTCTTTTTAGAATTGATTCTGCAAACTCTTCGACATAAACTTGATCCTCCAACATCCCCTGCATCTTGTTAATCGCGGGTTAAATTGCTTTTTCTCTAACCATCACATTTCTTCCACAACATACAAGCAGCGGTTACCGGGAACTTATTGACTGCACCACAAATACTACAATAATCCTGAGCAGAATAATTTACCCCTAAGGCCTGCGGTAGCCACACTGGCTACATTCCTAACAGATTTATCAAAGACTTATTACTTTATTGACTATTTCTTAAGAGCGGGCCTAAAGCAAAATCTTCAATCTTAGATTAGATTTTTAGAGTAGTAAATCATGTTCAAATTAGAAAAAAAAAATATGTCTGGAAACTTCATTATAAATGTGAGGGTTGGGTCTGAGCAAAAACATAATAGGATAAAATTTTCTCGATAGAAAATCGTCACAAAGTTACCTCTAATTTTCAACAATTTTGGTTTGTATTCTATTTTGGTGCATATTACTGAACCATAAACTACATAAATATTATCACTCATGTATAACCTAGGGCTGACTCTGAGAATTTTTTCAAAATATTTGCTATTTTTAGAGACAATAGACTCGAAAGAATCTGGCGCTTACTACATTTTTAATCCGCGAAATGCGCCGTCTTCCGTCTCGCGGGACGCGAGCTTGAGACATCAGTTTGTTTCACCGATCAGTTGTCCTCGCTCTGTTGAGACGGGCAGTCTATGTCACTTTGCTCCGCGCCTAGCCGCCCTTATTATTATCATAATATTACTCATTTTTTGTTGAGTAACATGGCTAACAAGAAAAATACAATAGCAAAACGGAAGAAGCGAGAAGTAAAGCAGTTGAACACTCAATTTATGGCTGATTGCCGTGGTCGAATGTACTTATGTATTTTTTACGTGCCTAAGCGCATAGTAAACTCAAAATAAACAGATGATTGATTTGATCGTGCATTGTTTTTGTTTGAAATTATGGTCAGTGGGTCGTCTTAGGGGCGGATTATAATTACATACAACATTGGATGCGAGTCGCCGTTGACCGGTCAAAGTGGCGACACTTGGGGGAGGCCTATGTCCAGCAGTGGACGTCTTTCGGCTGATACAATCCGTAGGAATTTACTATTATGTTGGTATATTATTATAAATTTAATAAAATTATGGTAGTTATTATTTAAAAGGATTTGTTTTATTACTTATACTTTATGTTATTACTTGAAGGTAGTGGGTAGGTAGAAGGTTGGTAGAAGGTAGGTAGTAGGTAGGTCGGGTCGGCTAGTAAAGATTTAAAATAGACGGGTATCCTAAAATGGCCGCTTCAGCAGAATCATAATATGAATCACGTTAAAAATTTAAAATTCTTAAAATGGACTCTTTTATGACCGTAAAGTCCATTTTAACAAAAAATGTTTTAATGTGATTCCCAACACTCGCTTGTTTCAGGTATCCTACCGAAATCTCACATACCTTATGTATGCACCTAGGTTTTCATAAAGAATTATGAATACCTATTTACAATACTCTTGCTAAGTATTTTTTTTACACATTCCAGTATAACGTGGCCTCACCATGTATATATTTTTGGTACAGTGAGAGATCTGCATAAACTGGTTTTGTATAGCTTGACCACCTGTCGTGCTTACCAAAGTTCCTTTATTAACCCCCGACGCAAAGACGACGGGGTGCTATATAATAAGTTTTACGTGTCTTTATGTGTGTGTGTCTGTCTGTGGCATCGTAGCATCCGAACGGATGAAACGATTTTAATTTTGTTTTTTATTAGAAAGGTGAATTAGTCGGCAGTGTTCCTAGCTATGTTTGATGAAAATTAGTCCAAGATGGCCGCCGACACAAAATGGCGGATTACTTACATATTTTTTCACAATTCCCTCGATATGGGTATCAAATGAAAGGGCGTGACTAGTATTATACTTCCGATGATAAATTTAAAATCCAAGATGGCCGCCACCACAAAATGGCGAATTACCTTTTTTCAATATGGGTATCAAATGAAAGATCTTGACTAGTACAATAATGTATACTATATTCAAAGGGAATAAGGAATACTAACTAACGAAATGAGACACGGAAAGTGGAGTGATGACTGGTTCCTAGGACTTAACTATAATCAATTATTTTATATTTAACTTTTATTACATTACGTGTCGGAGGACTTTTTTAATTTTTCATTTAATTTTACTTGTTCGTATTATATTATTTTCAGTAATGATTTCAAAAACCAAATCGGTGGTTCCTTGAGTAGTAAACTAGTAACGTTACGAAGCTTGAGTTGCATTATGACAAGAGTGTTGCACGCAAACAGTACGTATTTTTAGGGTTCCGTAGCCAAATGGCAAAAAACAGAACCTTTATGGATTTGTTATGTCTGTCTGTCTGTCTGCCCGTCCGTATGTCACAGCCATTTTTTTCCGAAACTATAAGAACTATGGTGTTGGAACTTGGTAAGTAGATGTATTCTGTGAACCGTATTAAGATTTTCACACAAAAATAGAAAAAAATCAATAAACTTTGGGGGTGTTCCCCCATACTTAGCACTGAAACTCAATTTTTTTTTCTTCAAACCCCAACGTGTGGGGTATCTATGGATAGGTCTTCAAAAATGACAGGTATTGAGGTTTTTAATATATTTTTTTTCTAAACTGAATAGTTTGCGCGAGAGACACTTCCAAAGTGGTAAAATGTGTGTTCCCCCCCTGTAACTTTTAAAATAAGAGAATGATTAAACTTAAAAAAAAAATGTCATCATTCTCTTCATTCATTCATTCATTCAGTCTAGTAAGTATTTTTTTTTAATACGTCATAAACCGTATACCGCAATTTACCTTACATTCAATCAATTCATTATATTTGAGTTGCTGCTACGGAACCCTTCATGGGCGAGTTCGACTTGCATTTGGTCGCTTTTTTATTAAATTGTAAATATATATAATATATAATATTTGCTTTCAAGTTTTTAAGTAAACAGTTGCTTGCAATTCTTGAAGGTCAATTATTTGCACTTGTATGTCCAAGAAAATGGCCTCATGTAAATGAAGCTTCAGTCATCAGTGTTTTTGAATAAAACTAATAAACAAATATTATTATGATGATTATACGATATTTCTTACGATCGTTTCTTATTTGTAGCAAAATTAAAAACCAATTTAGAGTTCTGATTATAGAATCGAATGTATACGTTGTATACCTGGGTGAATATTTCATTTCGTGCATATTACGCGGCAGGCGATAAAGAATACATTAAATGTTGAAAAAATCTTTACCTGAATTTTGTTTTTTCTAATTAACTTATAACAGTACTAGGCGCAACGATTCAAAAATCAATTTTTTTATTATAAGTACACCAAATTTAAAAAAAACAAGCCAAAAATCTAATTACCATCCATGTCCCTTCTTCCAGATTTTAATAAATCGGTGCATTTTAGTAAAAAATCTGTAGGAAGAACGATTTATGTAATAAGTTTTCGGTTAATATATTAATTAATCCATATTATATAATATATATTCTTTACGAAATACCATATTTAAGTGGTTTCATATAACTTTGAAAAATGTCCCTACCCTCATTCATAATTACCATTCGACGATATTCTCAATCCGATATTTTCGTACTTACGCGCCACAGCGATGTAGACTAAACAAGAAATATTCGGCGTCAGTGTCTGCTCTACTACCAAGCTGGACGGACGCGTGAGAGAGCGATTTTGGCGACGTAATTTTGAATTCTCCTGTGCAAAAAGTGAAGTGGTTCAAAATATTTCTACATACCATTCGCGTTTTGAAAGGTAATTAAAATTGTGTTTTTTATATAATTATTGGCAAAGTATATCCACTACAAGTCTTTCTTTGTTGTATATGCCTTACAAGCCTTTACCTATTCAAAATAACAAATATTTATTAGAAATACTTGTGAATCTAATTACCATTCTTCTAATTACCATTAAATACCATTTTCTACAATTCAAATGGTAATTAGAAGAAACGAATGGTAATGATTTTTAATGTTAATATTATAATATTTTATTTCATTTTTAAAAGGTTTACACGTGTAAAATACTATGTTTTTTTTAAATGTTTTATTGGTTACTAGCTGTTACTAGTTTATCTCACTACCGTATCTTGAGATCTAATTACCGTATTTGTGAAATCTCATTACCGTTCTTTAAAAAAAAACAAACGTCAAAATCGCCTAGAATTACTGTCCCTTTGATATGTCCCAGTTGGTATCATTATATACTTTTAAAAAAGTATATAAAGAACATGATTAGGTTACTTTTTTTTATTTTTCTCCAAAACCTCAAATATGCACGAAATGAAATATTCACCCACCTGCAACGTTTCTTTTTATTCCGTATTCCGGAATTGATATTTTTTTTAACTTTCTGACTACAGAATCAAATGCTAACTAATGTCGAAAAGTAAATTACCAAAATGGCGTAACACACGTCAAGATAAGTAATTTAAAAAATGAATTTCATAATATATTATGTCACCGTAAAATTGTCAAACACGTTAGATTGTAGTCTCTCTAGCGAGGTTGTAAACTCTCGAAATATTGTCAACTGAACATACTGCTTACAATATAACGCATTATTTTTCGGTAGATTGTAATCTATCGAAGTGAAACCGTAATATAGAGAAATGCATGCGAGTGAAGTATCTCTACCCCCATAATCGGGACTTTAGGCACCCTCACGTTAGGTTAGTAAGGTTCCTTTAAACCCTGCAGACAGAAATATGGGCCCCGCGTAGCGGGGCTCCGTCGACTACGCTTTTTAGGGGAATATAGTGTTTTGAGGTTACGTTATATAAATCGGTATTTCTCAGTAATGGTAGAATATCTTTTCATGAGAGTGGTACCATTGGGCAAGGGGGACCCCTCCTTCCCTCGCTCTCCTCCACACTGCGCGAGTTGACTTCCATCGGATGCATTTCACAATATTACGGTTTCACTTCGATAGATTACAATCTACCGAAAAACCAATGCGTTTTATTGTAAGCAGTATGTTCGTTTGACAATATTTCGACAGTTTAAAATCTCTCTAGGTATTTTACAATCTAACGTTTTTGACAATTTTACGGTGACATATACAAGCATACGAATAGTTATGTGATCCCGGTTTGCCGAAAAAAAATATACCACATATTTAAGAAGTCACTTCCAACCATTATTGTATCCTATTAATTATGCATTCCCGGAATTTCTGGAATTTATGTTGAAAAAAGCCGCTTCCATAATTACTTGCCCAAAAATTATAGTAAATAAATGCATCCAACTATCCGATGTCTACAATAAATACCTAATATTAAGAAAACTAAGATGAAAATAATGGAGTACTCAAAACTTTTATTTCACTACATACAAACAACATAGGAATGCATTGAAGGTGTTAAAAAATTAACTAAAAAAAAGAAAGAAAAGAAAGTGGTTTCATCTATCTATGTTGCATATACTCAGCTCAATGATTTCAAGTACGCGAGTTCGGTCCCGCGCGTCGCGCATCGTGGCGCCGCCGCCGCCCGTGTTTGACAAACGCACTAATGCGGGTGTGGCGAGACGCGCGGGGGAAATCAGAATTTTTCTTGGCGTTAGGCCCGCTCTTAATGCAATACCGACTAGCTCTACACGACTTTTATTACTTCTTGTTTTATAATCAGATGTACAGATCACGACTGTACTTCCCCGAGCTGGCTATTGCCACCGTGCAAAATTCCAGACTCCGTTGAGCTGCTGAAAAATGCAAAATAAAGGAGTTTCCCAGGCCGGAATTCGAACCACGGACCTCATACTCAGCGGTAATATCACACTCACACATGATGACATGATGGAATGATGATGTTGACGTCATGATGGACATGACCAGCGATCCTTATCATTACAACAAAGCGGCAGTAACAAAAATAAAGTGTGAATATTATTTGTTTGGATTTCCTCGAGTTTCTCGTGTCAGGTTATCCAACTAATTAAACAGCGAGCGAGGACATCGACATTTACTTTTTATGAGTTTTTTTTTTAAATAAGTTTTAAATTCAAATGTAGGTATTCAGCATAAATAGAAGGCTGACATTATAATTTTATCCTGTTATTTAAGAACAAGGTGATTGACAATGTTATTCATTTAGACCTAAAACTGCTACGTCATTATTTACATAAACATACATACCTGCTTACCTATTAACGCTTAGAAGAAACTGGTTCAGTCTCGTGGTGACTAAGTAATAAAAAATCTTGCGCTACAGGTAACTACGGGACGTAAGTCATAGAATGATTGTTACAATAAAGATCTCAGGCAATGAACGCGGAATCAAACCTGTTATCCTTCGAATGTTAACACTGCACTAAGTGCGCGGCTCCATAGTGTCACGAAAAAGTATCAGTTTGGAGACGGGAAATTCTATATTTTATCGAATTAGCTCCAGATGACGCGGTAATGTGTTTAGGTACTCTATGGGGCAGCTAGATTATTATAAGATTACGAAACTGGTTCAGTTTGATGGTTCGTACTCCACCCTCAAATATGACCACATTTTTTTTAATTCACTCTGAATACAATGCCGGATATTCGTAACCATTATACAAAGAATATAGGTACACCGCTGTATTATTATGTATACGGGTCATTAATATCACTACTGCCGGGGATGAACCGTTTAGTAAGCGCACTGTTGAGCATCAGCACGAGGCTTTGGTCGGATTCCTGGGTTGAGAAGCATGCATTAGGAATCCCTAATGGTTCTTCTGATGGAAGAACCAATGTGCAATTAGGTTCACCCCCTATTACATCAACTTTTGGAAAAATGGTGAACCTAGCCCATCTGAGAAAACAGCCATGACGATAACAAAGACGAAACGAGTCTCATGTAGACATGCCTTGTGTTGTGACACGACGGGATCAAGAAACAATCATTGCCAATATCAGGCACGGGTTACTGACCCATATAACTGCGTGTGAACTGATATAGCGTTCGTTGAGCGATCCATGTGCCACGGGGAGAGTCGTGGTGGCCCAGGATGTATTTAGCTTGGCTTCAAGTTACGAGATGTATTCAAAGCGAATCAGACATTACACATGACGACAGAACAACACAAGAAGACAGCATTTTCAAGAACAACCAATTCAAAGCCATGTGATATCTCTCGTGATGGGCGCCCACTACGCACGCCCTCTTGTGAAGAGGAAGCCTGTGTCCCAGCTGTGGGAACAATATCGGCTGGTTATGCGTACCGCGCACCGTGGCGGAGTGGGTACAGTTCACGTGGCGAGCATGCGTGCGCGTGCGCAAGTCCTTCGCTACTTCCGCAATAGTTGTGCAGATTAGTTCTGTGTTGTTTGTAAATGTTACCGAGGCTACCTGCTCTTTTAACACGAGGTTTCCGTTTTATAAAACATCCACAACATCACGCTTATATTTGGTATTAGGTAGCCTAAGGGTAAGGCAGAGGTGTACCATATAGTACCATATAGTAAGTACCATTTAGTGCCATATAGTACCATAAAGTATAGTACTATATAGTACCAAATAGTACCAAATAGTACCAAATAGTACCAAATAGTACCAAATAGTACCAAATAGTACCATATAGTACCATAAGGTACCTATTCAAAATTATAATTTCCAGTTACGTTTACCTAAATTAACGACTATACGGTTTCACCCACATTTCACCACCTCAAAGTTGAAAAGCTGAAACTTTTCACAGTACTGGGGCAAGCCTATTGTTATAAATCGGACACAAATCTAGACTGTGGGCTGTGTTTTGTCCTGACGCTAGTCCAGTTGTTACCTTTCTCATAAATAGGTAAGTAATAAGAAAATATAATACCATTCTTGGCACTCTCAAGTAATTAGTATGCAGCAAATATTATAATATCTGTTTGTAAAATGACATAAGCGAATAAACATACCAGTAGCCGTGTCATCTGCGAACATTCCGAATTTCCGAATAACATGGGTCTTCCATACCATACTAAATTTTATACTTAATATTATTTTCAGATTCCATTACTACTTAAATTACAAAGGTAAGGTAATTACAAGTCTCTGACTTGTGCCTTTTCATACCTAAACGGATTTTTAACAAATTTGAAAGACCTTCCTCTCAGGACTCAACGGCGACACAAGTTAACAACTTTCTCAAGATAAGGGGAATCTAAACACGCTAACAAATAAACCATGTTACTCATATAAGTAGTACTGTTTGTATACCTATGTAATAAGTATCAGGTAGTGATGCCTGTCTGTCTGCTAATCTAGCCGAGCCGGTTGACTCCGGCGGAGCAGGCGGCGCAGGCGGCGACCTATTCGCGCATGTTTCATTAAAACTTTATAGGCTCAGCACACGCGGCTCTCGCATGCTGTGCAACTCGTGCGCAGGATAGATCCACATTGAGGCTTCGTGTATTTCCGTAGGGTTTGGTTGTGCAAGATCTTAGGGCTGAACGGAAAAACTAGAGCAAAATGATTGGAACAATTTAAAAACCTGGTTAGAAAATTAGGATGTCCTAGAACCAGAAATTCGAAGATATGACCTACCAACCCGCGTGGTTTACAGTAACAATATTGGTAACTGGGTCATGCGATTAGGTTGAGCCTGACATACATCAACGTTGCCATTCATGAAAGCACCACGAATTGCTGGAAGCACATACAAAGTCTGTTAAGCATGACATGCACTGCAATATCATCATTGTACAGTCGGTTAGTCAAACAAATAGCTGATATAAGTGGTACTTAGCTGATGTATACTTAGACCTGCAGTGGAACAAAACCGGTGAAGTCAATACCAATACATTGTGGGGTCAATTACTAATATGCGACAATAAAATTGTCGAGCACAAGCCGCCGGCTATGGCCGGTTGCGCCTGTTGTAATAACGTATAAATAAAAAAGTATAATTGATTTTGCGACGTTGCAATGTGTGCGCTTGATTGATTTTATTACCAATCAAATTCAAGCAAAATACGCTTGTATCGCAGTATTCGCAGCATTTTCAAGATTTGCGTATTACGAGTACAACTTCAATGGAGGTAATTAATCTATGACACAGCAAATTCTGTAACAGTTACTGTTTTTTTTTATTTGGCACATTTCAAGACAGTAAAATTGCAAATTGAACATTGTAAACTTTGTAAACATTGCAACAAATAAAGTATTTTCATAGGGATTGTCAGAGCAAGCTAACATATTTTGTTTGTAATTATGGAAGCAACTAAAATCGTCAATCAACATCACTTGTATAAAGATTGCTCAGTCAGTTAAAAAGGTTTTTAAGTTAATATAAGTACTGTCACTATGGACCAGCCTTAACTGTCCTAATGATGTCTCTCTGTGCATACTCGTACCTCCGCGCTATGTACTTAATAGTAGGCCCATAGTTAGTTACGTAAAAGCTTGGTTTGCGGTCGCAGTACTGCGGTTTACAACAGACACCGGTTTACTTTGATTAGTTTGATTTGCTGCGAGAGCCGATCATCCGATGATCCGACCTATTCATCAGATTTATTCATAATTTATGCGTTGTTTATTTCGCATGCCTTACTGTTCTTAACCACAATGTAGATCATGGCTTTTCCCTTCCCAGAATATTCTGAAATTTTCCGTAGGCGACTAGGCGTAATAAATTGGATAGGTAGATTTATTTCTGTACTTATAATGTTGATTCAATTTCTTTTTAACCCTTGCTGTGATTGGTTTTTCCTATCTGACTATTCTGTGAAGAGCCTCAGAGATCACAGAATCTTTTAAAAACATTGTCTTGGTCACAATCTTTGTGAGGTCCATGCCATACCAGTGCAGTTACGAGTTAGAACACATTCGTCGGCAACCGTGTAGGTCAACTTGGAGCAAATAGTTGTAAATAGTTCTTTCAGCTGAAAGATCCCAAATGATTGCTAATGTAAATGAACTACGATTTTGAATATGTCAGCCAATCTATATGGTAAGCTCTTTGTTCTTTAGAAGATAACTAATTTTAAAAATTAAGTGCGTCATCTGGCGACATCACATGTGGCAACAAGTGCCCTATTCCCCTTCCCTTTCAAGCCACCTCGTTGGACAAACCATAATCGACGATAACATTTTAATAACAAACAAAAACCGATAGCCTAATGGTGTGTCCGACGGATTGTCAACTATACGTCTCAAGTTCGAACCCAACCTCTGATTTTTCGGATTCATGTGCGTATTGTATAATTATCACTTGCTTCGATGAAGGTAAACATCGTGAGGAAACCAGCATGCCTGAGAGATATTTCTCGACGGCATGTTAAGCAAAGTCAGAGGAATAACATTTTGAATTCACTATCATCAGTATTTTCATGGTTTCATTAAAATTACAAGCGGCAGTAAAGTTAGGTATGCTAGTAAAGTGCTGCGCATTAAACGATCAATCAAGGACGGCAGACTCTTGTTGTAGACTGCTCCTAGTAATATAATTAACAGGGGTATGGCAGAACTGTGATCACGTCACGATACCTATGCATCACTACACATTACTACTTGAGAGTGTTTCAGAAAAGGTAACGAGAAATACCAAACTGTGTATTTATGTCGACGGCCAACAGCTGAACAACATCTGCATCAACGGTTAAGATTGCGCTTGAGATTGATCGTCGTCGGTAGTATCAGTACTATCAGTGTACCCAAGAGGCAAATTGTTCGCTAATTATTTACGCTATAATTTTCCGCTAGTATAAAATAGTATCAATAAATACCTATGCGTCGATTTTCCCGCATTCTATTCTATGTTTACTTTTACCCTGTACCATAAAATTACAACGACTTGTGATAGCTAACTAACTTAGTTATTAATACAATAACATATTGATTATTATTATGTTAATTTAATTTTATGAAATCTGCGAATTACAGGTAGCAATTTAAAGTTAAAGACGATGTCAGAAACTGAAAGTTTCCTGACGGTTAAGAGGGATATAAATCATTGCTGAAATATTTGCATAGAAGATAAGATTTATTTATTTCTGAGTTTATGGAATATTAGTCAGTTTCACATACACTACCGTTGCCGGTGTAGAATAGTAGATTGTTACACGAGGGTCAAAAGGAATCAATTCCCATACGAGGTATTTAGCCGCCCGAGTGCAGCGAGCGTGGCTAGTCCGAGTAGAAATTGACGTCTTTCACCCGAGGTAAGCATACTACTTTTCATTTCGAATATAAGGAAAGTAAAAAATAGCAGTTTTATTTCTTATCTGCTCGCCACTTAATAAAGTCATTGTATGTATTTTTTGAATTTCTGGCAAAAGATTTTCGATAACTGTAGGTATTTGCCTCGTCTTAAACAGAATCTGGAGTCAGCATTTCAGAATTATTATTTGTTAAATTCGTTCCCATAAATAGTATGGATACAATAGGTTGGAAATACTGCTCTGTCAAGAAAGTAACGGGAAAAGATCAATAATACACTAAATGTTTGTTATTCATCCAAATTTATTTTATCACCTTCAAAGCATGCTCCTTCAGAAACGATACACTTACGCCAACGAATAATCCATACATCAATTATTATTTTTTATCTTTTGGACGCCATTGTCACATATACGTGACAAGCAAGCGCGAGCCCTGTACGCCAAACGACACAAATATGTGACGTTTGGCGTACAGGGCACGCGCAAATGAAAATAGTAGATGAAATTGTGGCCTGGCGCGGAGAACACGCGCGTGCGTTTATGCTGTGGCGGTCAAAAGATCAAACGCTGTTTCCGGAATTGAGTTCAGTTCTCACCGTGAATTCTTTTTTTTCGGTATCGGTTCAGTTGGAAGGCGCCACTCCGAAGCTTGTTGACTAGTTTGCATGTCAAACTCGTAAACCCACGTCTCATCACCAGTTACAACGTTTCATGAATGTTGGGTCGGAATTGACTCGTTCTAGCAGCATGTCCTCAGCGACTCTCATGCGATTGAGTTTTTGGAGAAAAATCAGGTCTTTTGGGACTAGCCGAGCGGTAACATGTTTCATACCCAAATGATTAGATATTTAAAATGGTACGGATCGACTCGTGAGATGCAGAAAGTTCGGCGGCTATCTCTCTCAAAGTTGAAAGAGTATTTTCAGACACTATTTCCTTCACTTTTACGATGTTAACTTCAGTTGCAGACGTTGATGGCCTACCAGAGCGAGGCAAATCTTCCATCACATCTCGACCGCGATAAAGTCGATTCACCGTAAGCCTTCTGTAACATTTTCAGTGACTCCGAACACGAAATTTTATTGGCGAAGTAAAATTTAAGACAAACTCTTTGTTCGATGTTTTTTTCCATAATGGAATTCGCTATACACACGCTACACTAGGTATGATTTAACTAAAAACAGCACTGTATTTAATATAAATAACAGATGCAACTCAAATTCCGCGCCAAAATGGAAAACAGTTGTGCCAATCTAACAACAAAAAAACCAAAAAATTGAATTTGGAACCATAAACAAATCATCTATTCCCAATATTTTTTTGACTGAATGTAGGTATATTAGAACAGTTGATTTACACAATATTGTAATATATTCACACCCTAGGCAGGCAGAAGATTTATATAGGGTTGGTTTAAAACATCGAATAAGGCGCTTTAAAACATAGAACGACGCGACGACATCTAGCGGGTGGTAATACGAGCTACGTTTTCTCTTCTTTCACTACTAATTATACCAAAAAACGAAATCACTAGAAAATTAGGTTCATCATGTTGTCGTTGTTTTAGAATTGATATTTTACTAGTTATGTCTATTTAAATGGCTATTTTAAAGATAGATTTGAAAGTATAAATTTAAAGGGATATCATTTGAATTTGTACGTAGTTCCACTACTCTCTACTTGATGGCGCTGAAGACAATGTTTGTGTTCATACAAAGGGTCGCAGCTGCCACCCTGCTTATTAGGGTTCCGTTGCAATGGCAACGGAACCATCCCCCTTCCCTATGGCAATGGCCATAGGGAAGTAAACAAAAATCAAAAATATTATTGCCACCGTAAAATTGTAAAACCCGTTAGATTGTTGTGACTAGCGAGATTGTAAACTCTTGAAAGATAGTCAAAAGAACTCAGTGCTTACAACATAACGCATTATTTTTCGGTAGATTATAAAACGAAATATTGTTAAATACATGCGAGGTAATTTAAGTATCTCTGCTCTCATAATCGGGACTTGGGGCACACTGACGTTAGGTTAGTTAGGTGCCTTTAAACCCAGCAGACAGAAATAGGCGTCGTCGACCACGCTCTTTAGGGGAATATAAAGCGTTTTGGAATTAGGTTACATTAATCGGTTTTTCTCAGGAATGGTGCATTATCTTTTCATGAGAGTGGTACCATAGGGCAAGGGGGGGAGCTTCCCCCTCCCCTCCACACCGCGCGAGTTGACTTCCATCCCATAGAGTCACAATATTACGGTTTCACTTCGAAAGATCTACCGAAAAGTAATACGTCAAATTGTAAGCAGTATTTTCGTTTGACGGTCTTTCGAGAGTTTACGATCTCGCTAGTCGCTAGTTATATTACAATCTAACGGTTTTTACAATGTGACGGTGACATAATCTTTACCCAAAAAAAGAAGTGATATTACGATAAAAAAAAATCAAATAGACGTGTCCGACATATTAATACTTATACATGTAACTGAAGGTCCGCTCTTAAAATGACATGGAGCAATTAAATACTGTTTTTCTTTATACAATCATGATTGATGAGATATTCGCTTATAAAGCCGCTTGACATTATCGCTTTAATGTTTAAAGTAACAGAAGAAAAGTTCTGCAAAAATGCGGGTTTGTGGGAAAATTGATTCGAATAAGATTTGATGATTAGGTTTCGTGATATCAGTATTTTTCCTAATACTGCAGTAGTAAGTTTGTTATTCATTAACATACGGTACTATGAATTTCAAATGTAGTTTTGCTGTTAACATGAACTAATATTGTATGGTGTTACGGAACCCTTTGCGCGTGAATCCACCTCGCATTTGGCCGGTTTTTATTGATTCTTTTGAAAACCACCCTACTGCCCTATATTTTCGTTTATAAATATCTAGTGTAGGTCAAGATCATGGTCCCCGTACACTAATAGTTAGACCGAAAAACAGAATATAAAATAATAATAGAAAATTAAATTAACATCATTGTCGCATAGCATGTGGCTATTTTTTTTATATCAGACAGTTATTGTATGTTTAAATGGGATGTCATTTGACTTTTTACGTTTTAGTTCTGCTACTCTCTACTAAATGGCGCCGAAGACGTGCACGAGGGGTCAACAGCCAAACCCATTGCCCCAGCCCCCACATTAGTATTGAATCGTTTGTAAGTATGTAGGTCAAGTTCATCATCACCGTATTGAGAAAATTCAACAAACATCATTGTCGCTGTCATATAATTGATATAATAGTCAAGCCTAAATGGTGAATATTTATTTTTTAAGTCAGAAAATAAATGTTTATTTATGGGATATTATTTGACTTTACGTACCGTTTCTACCGAACGCGATTGGTAAGCAGGAGGTGTTAAAAGCCCCCCATTGCCCTACATTAGAAAGATAAGTGGGTCAAGTTCATGACCAACTAATCGATAATTTATAAAACAATAGGTACCTAGTGCAATGTGAACCTATAAATGATGAGGATGTAGGACCAAATTAAAGTTACTTATACTAGTGTAGGTAGTAGGTACAGGTTATCCAATTACCTGATTAAGGAAAAGCAAGGGTATTATACTAGACT